>CM064498.1:14729473-14783193 GCA_032716605.1 Paralithodes platypus | reverse complement strand
TTCTCCAGGATTCTATGTGCAGTATAATAAATATCAAATTGTGCTAAGGTTGTAGTGTGTTGAAGTTAAATTAATGTTATTATATCATACAAAAATACGAAAACAGAAATAAACACATAATATGGCACCAGTAAACCAGTTATAAAATACCTATCGCCTTACAAAGATAGATAGGTCTAAAGACGGGAGTTCTCCAAAGGGGCTCCAGTCCTGACACTATTATTGACTTCCAATTTGCCGGCTTAGTAATACAGACACGTTGATAGCCTCTGAAGTCCTATTCCAACTAATATGATAGGTATGGGTGGGTTGTCTTCACCTTATTGTTTTTATTTTGTATTGATTTTTTTTTTTTAGGGTCAGTCGGGTAGATGAGATGAGAATATGTTTTATCAGAGGGTAGAGTGAAAATATTAATGTAGACAGCTAGAAGGAGGTAGAGTGATAGGTGACGGGCTGCCAGTTTTCTATTTCGATAAAGGCCGTTCAAAACTTCACAGAGAGGGCGAGAGCTTTTAGTCTATGGATTGAACCATACAATTCCCCTCCTCCCCAAGGCTTCTTGGTCTCACCTCTGATATCAGAGAGTACAAAGGAGTACAAAGGAGTACAAAGAGAGAGAGAGAGAGAGAGAGAGAGAGAGAGAGAGAGAGAGAGAGAGAGAGATCAGAAAGGGGTAATCTATAACTCATCAGTAGAGCATTTCAACCAGTCAATTCATCCATTATTGTTTGGTTAGGTTAGGACTTAACCCCTTCTGTACCGGTTACGTCTATCAAATCTTATTCCGGTAACTGATTGAAGAATTTACTCAACTTAGGCAGGACGTCTACCAATTAAAAGTTTACAGACTATCTCAATTAATTTGTTTAGCTATCATCTATATCTGTCCTAAGCTTTATATAATCGCCTAAATATAGCTGAAACCAAATAAATAAGACGTCTCCGGTATAGAAGGGCTTGTATACTTGACCTTGGATGAGTTAATATTGATAGAAAACTAATGGTTGAAACGGTTTAATAGTTAGCTAAGGGGGAGGCTTTATTTATTGGTCGATGTATTTATTTATTTGTTCTTAATTTCCTAGTCAAGGATATAAAAATACCCCCTAGGTATTTCTATACTCTTCTATATAAATTTGTTCTTTTTTCGGTTGAAAAATTAGTCGGCCGAAGGCCGGTTCCTCTTAAATTACAGGCTCGCTATTGCTCGCCAGTAAATAATCGACACCTGAATGGCACGAACGGTCTTTTAATATTGACAATTAAATTGGGCGAAATTAATTAAAGACGCCAAACTAATGGCCGAACATCCTAAAATATGAAAACTAATAAGGCTAATTATAAGTGAGAAGGAGGCCCAGAAAAATCAACCACCTCCCCTGAATACGAAACCCTGAATAGGTAAAGTACCGTATTCGATAATTGAAAAGCATAAGAAGTATGTGAGAGCTTAGGCGGAAAAGATTATACAACCCGAGAAGCGATAAACATCCCACGACCCTATGCAAAACATTAGAAATTATCCAGTGAAGGAATTACATTAAGTTGGTATGTATTACTGAACATTGGTGAAACACGTAATAATTTACGAATCATGACACATCTTGACAGTTTACTGTGGCTTTCATTAGACGTTTTTATACAAATTTGGAAGAATCTATGGACATCAATAGCGTAAATACTATCTAAACCCTTTGATTTCCATATACCCACCCTAATCTGAACTAAATCGTCTAATAATACCCAGAATAAAGTGTCAAAAACGCGTCATAATCCTCAAGGGAATAACAATGAATTGCATGGAACCGACTTGAAAGACGAGTTGTAATGCTGCAGGTGATGATGGTTTGTGGTGATGAGTTGTGGTAGGGTTCTAGCAACAATAAAGGTGACCATTGCAAGGATATTATTCAGCAAGAGTGATAGGTGCAGTGAATATTAGTGTTACATACATTAAAGAGGTAGGGGCAAGGACTGGGGGTTCCGCTCCAGTCCTGACGCTATTAGTGTATTCATTCATCATTCATTTATATATTAATGTTTTTGTTTCCTCCCTTACGTGTCAAAGTTTGATACGGAAAATATCTCACAGGTGTGGCTTTCGGCTATCGAGGTATTGCTATATTTTAGCAGTCGTAGCAGTGCTGCTGATCTGGTAAGGTGTGGCCGGAGGTGGAACTGTGTAAGTCCTACCAACCTGGTGGTGGACCATGATCAACTTGTTATCACATGTCGTAGAAATACCTCTTTAACCGTCTTGAATGTGTAATGGTTAGAATCTTTAAGATCTGTATGTGGTAAACCAGGTTCGAATCCCGGTAGGATCACACGTTTTCATTCATTTCATTGGGAGGTGTTTGGTGTTGAGAGTGAAATAAATATATTAGATTAGTTTACCCTACCATTTCTCATTCTTGGGAACAATAACAAATCTAATCAGATAAATAAGCTCGATAAAACACACATAATTTCATGAGTTTGAATCGACTTGTTTAACAAATTCATGTTGAACATTTTTTGTTTTATAAATATTATAATGTTCTCAACTGTGTTTCGAGATTATTTGTCTTGAAGCCTGCTTCACCGGTATGCATACATCATGAAGGTTGGGTGCCTGCACCGATAGTGATAACAATCTAATCAATATTTTAGAGTATCGTCTATGCTTAACCAAATGCCAAATCTACAAAATTACATATCCCAATCAAACAATGAATTGATTTTGAAGGGTTGAGTCAATCAGGGTAGAGCTGAGAGGCCATATCACACTTACACACTAACAACAGAAAACGGTACCCTCGCCAACACAGATAACTCTTACGTACAGTAGAATTTTGTTTTATACCAATATACAATTTTGTTTTATACCAATATACAATTTTCAATGCGTATAATGACAATCAACCTATACTGCTTTAAGACATACTGTTGATACTTAAATCTTAAGAATGAGTTTTATAATAGTATGCAGATATTATGCTAAAATTGCATAGTTAAAAATAACTGTAACCGCTATCTCTGTCAACCTACATACACACGCACACAAACATATACCGAAAGACGTACACCCAAACAATGGCCGCCAGGAACTATTATGGAGGAGATAATTAAAATCTCTGGGCAATACAAAGAGGAGATTAATGGTCTCTCAACCAGTCCATTGAAGCTCTCTCTGGGAGGCTGTGTTTTTTTTTTTTTTTTTCAACATTGTTCATTTTTTAAAGTTGATTTTGTAGTAGATGCTTGTGGTTAGGGTAATTCAAAATGTCACATGGCAGAGTATCATATTTTCAACCAGTGGTTAATATAAATTAATATACCCTGTTCATTATAGGTAGGCCAGAATATTTTACATTTTAACCTCCGTATCTTAAGAAGGACTAGAGTAACCAAGTTAATGTTTGTACCGATTAAGAAGGGTCAGCTGGGGAATAGTTGTACAAATTTACAGCCCAATTGCTCAAACCCCTTTTGAGTTGCAGAGGATAGAAGTCACGATTTTTGGCCTGTCTATAATTCACATATACTTCTCTCGACTAAACCTAGCCGTGGTGGTCGAGTGGTGAGCACGCTCACGTGTGAATCTGCAAGTCCCGGGATCGAATCCCTGCCACGGCGGACATTTAGTGGGTGTGGTAGTACGTCCTAGCATGTTTCACATGCTCGCACCCAGTCAGGGGACATCCTGACGACGTATGCAGACTACACACACATAACAACGCCACTCCAACAGCTTCCTCTCTCTCCAACACGTACCCCTTCTCCCCTCTCTACACTCTTAAGAAAAATAGGAAAAGTAGATTGTAGATACGAAGTGCCGTTGTAAAGGCTTATCCCTCAATACTTCATCTGATCTGATCTGGTATTAATAAAGCAAGATAATTTACATGAAGCAAAGTTTTGTATTTTATGTGAGCCTCGCAGGATGGTTATAGCTGGAGTACAGTCACTCATAAAAAATCGTGGGCCTCACCAGTTTCTAATTATGTAAGTATAGATCTGGTAACGAGTAAATTAATATAGTTGCCTATACATCAACTGCAAAACAATATATACGATTTACTGACAAACAAGTTCCACCCAAAACTAAATCAGATAGTTTTAATTGCATAAACACAAACGTAAGGGGTCAACGAATGTGTATAAGTAACTCTACTAAGTGTTGTAGGGTGGGGGATTAGGGACATGAATTATGGCTGTAAATAGGACTAGGACAGCATATATTGAAAAGATTCAGTATCACTTTTTGAAAACGGCTAATTCCTAAGCAAATCATACCTGTAATGTTGTTTGGTACTTTGTGATATAAGTGAGCTGTATCGTAGTATAAATTATATGTTAGTATACAAATATATTACAATGAAGCCACTTGGTTGAGCCCGAGAACTTTCAGTTTTCTACTGTACTTCTCACTTCTCCGCTTGTTCTTCCTCTGTCCAATTGTTCATCTTTCCTACTTTACTCCAGCCATCTGGTCTGGTCTGGAATATATTACAGTGTTCATGATAACTATATACAGTATGTTAGCCTCATGTCATGCATTGTAAAACGAATATGAATATGATACCATGCCCCATTCACCTTATTGTACACACACACATAAATAATTCTTAAGCAGAAATAGGCCTACATAGATAAATACAAGTACAAATAAATAATAGTTAGTTAAAATAGGACTTCAGAGGTTATCAACCCTTCTTGATTATTCAGACAGCACACTGTAAGTAAAGAATAACATCAGGACTGGAGCCCCTTTTCGAGAACTCTAGTCCCTTGAACTAATCATTTAGTTAAAATATGACTTCAGAGTCTAACCACCCTGTTGGATTATTAAGCCAGCACACTGCAAGTCAAGAATCGCGTCAGGACTGGAGCCCCCTTTCGAGAACTCCAGCCCCTTGTTGTACTAATGATGATGATGGCTTGAGTAAAGTGGGAGATTAGAGAGTTTTGGATAGAGGAAGAATAAGTTGAGAAATGAGAAGTACAGTAAAATATACAAGTACTTGGGCTCAACCAAGATAATAATCCAGACCAGACCAGCTGCCTGGAGTAAAGTAGAAAAGAAGAGTAATTGGACAGAGGAAGAGCAAGCTGAGAAGTGAGAATTACAGTAGAAGACTGAAAGTTCTCGGTAACCAGACCAGATGGCTGGAGTAAAATAGGAAAGAAGAGCAATTGGACAGAGGAAGAACAAGCGGAGAAGTGAGAAGTACAGTAGAAGACTGAAAGTTCTCGGGCTCAACCAAGTTGCTTCATTGGTAGAGAAAACCAAACAAAAATATACATACAGTATACACTGCAAACATATGATACCGTGCATAAGCTCGCATACACTCACTCTCTCGCTTAACCAAAACCAGGTAATATCCTAACGATTATTTTTCCTAACTCCACCTTGACCATTTGTACACTTTCCCTCAAGCTTCCTGGTAAAAGACAGTCAAGAACTTGGTATTGCAAATTGTTTCGACTTGAGAGAGAGAGAGAGAGAGAGAGAGAGAGAGAGAGAGAGAGAGAGAGAGAGAGAGAGAGAGAGAGAGAGAGAGAGAGAGAGAGAGAGAGAGAGAGAGAGAGAGAGAGAGAGAGAGAGAGAGAGAGGAGAAAGAGAGAGAGAGAGAGAGAGAGAGAGAGAGAGAGAGAGAGAGAGAGAGAGAGAGAGAGAGAGAGAGAGAGAGAGGAGAAAGAGAGAGAGAGTGCGCGCGCAATCATTTGAGGGAGGGTGTGGGAGGGTCTGGCAGTAACAGTGGGTATCTCCTCCCTCATACCATAACAACTTCACTAATAACAACAAACCATCGTGCTACGTAAACCAATTATAGAGAAAGAGTTTATCAATAATAATTGAAATGTCCTAAGGCAGACAAACCACTTGATGTTGCAAACATCAATAGTTGTTTGCAGCTAGGCTACAGATTTGTTTTGTTTAGCTCCTACACTAGATACTAGTTTATGAATGAAAAGATAGGGATATTCACGTTACGTATGAGTGTTAACTGCTGGTGCTGGGAATGATTAATTGGACGTTAATCAAAGTACTATAGAGATGAATAAATACACTACAGTATATGAGTTGGAGCACATTATTGACATCGTTTTGCTTAGAGTATCATTGAATCATTGATCTGATGACCGGAGTTATTTTCATCAATACTATATAGATGATACATGGTATTTATGTAAGTTTACAAATTATAAAAGATCAAGGTAAAAGAGAGACATACCACACACCTGTATTTCCATATTATGGTACACTGGGATACCAGTCTCTAGCCCACTCCTAAATATTCGTGGACTTCACCTACTTCTAATTATGCAAGTATATCTCTGCAAACAAATTTATGAATATCATTTTCTATACATCAACTATAAAACTATAAATACGATTTACTAAAAAGCAAGTTCTATCCAAAAATCAATTTGAACAGTTATAATTGCATAAAGAACAACATAAAGGTCCACACATTTTTATGAGTGGGCTAGACTAAGGCATCCGACTTTACAATAACCTACCTGCAAGGTAGAATTTAAGAACGACTTAAAACTAGGGGAAAATGTTGTATTGCATATTTTATATAATTTGACTTAAATCAGTATTATGGTATCGAGTAGATGCTGGAAAATCTACTCACTTTAATGCATTCAAGTGTGGCAATAGAAGAGTTAAATTATCGTGGTGACACGTAGAGGCACACGGAATGTTATTGGTGAGTTGCAAATCAGAGCTTAATGGAGGCGAGGCAAGAACCCAATGATCAGTGACCCACCACGAACAAAATAGTACTGACTAAGAATAGATTGTGGCTGAGGGTGTGGGGTGCGAGTGGAGGTGGGAGGTGGTAAGATGAAGTGTGGCTGAGCAATGTGAAGTAATTGTGGGTCTGGTATCAATGACTGGAGGTGGAGAGACTCTTGCTTTATGGTGCACGAAGCCAGAGCATGGAGAAGGGATACAAAATAAAGGTGTGGGGTTGAGGAACGTGTCCGGGAAGATATGTACACATTCTATAAATAACCCATGACGGTGATCGCTGAACAATTAAGCAACTCACTCTCTCACTCTCTCTACCATTCAACATCGCTATTCCTTCTTCCAACAACATTATCACACTGCAAATGTAAAGGGAACAATTTGTTCCCCAACACTAAGTCCTCATAGTGTGTTGTGGCTCAGCTTAAATGATGGTTGTTATTCTGATCTGGATTATGATACCATGGTCGCTAGCCAATATATAAGAATTAGTGGACCACCTGTGTTTCTCTATGCAATTATAACTATCTGAATATATTTTTGAATAGAACTTTCTTTTCAATAAATAATATATATAGTTTTGTAGTTCATATATAGACAAATATAGTCTTAAACTCGCTTCCAGAGATATACTTCCATATTTAGAGATAGGTGAAGTTCACGAATTTGTATGAGTGGGCTAGAGAGTATGGCATCCGAGTGTACTTTCAGTCTTCGGGCTTGTCGTACGAATAGCCCTTTTACCCCGCAAGACATTATCTGAATTTGGATATATCGTGAAATAGTATCTATTATACAATGTAAGCGCCAATAAAGTTTTATAATTATTGCATACGTTATATAGGAATATATAACCAAACTAATATGACTTCCACATAACATATGTAAACTTATTATATAAATAATTCCATAGTGCTGACACATTGAGAGTAAAGAAACAATTGATTATTTACGTATGAAAGAATGCGGCAATCTACGCAGGGATGACAATTAAATGTCCAATGATATTATACAACAAGCCAATACTTTATTAGTTCAAAGGAATATATATATATATATATATATATATATATATATATATATATATATATATATATATACTGTACTATAATACGAACCAAGTGTCAGGCGATAGTTCCCTCTTGCACTGAGCCGTAAAGTTGCAATGAACGATCCAATCTTAGCTTAGCTCAGGAGATACACAACACAGGCTGAGTGTACCAAAGCAGAGTGATTGAGAGAGGGTAAAGTATTATAATCTGATGTAGCCTATATGTTGAACACTAACTCTCTTCTCCTCACATCACACTGGTGGGTCAGCATTATACTTAAGGCCGACTCAGGAATATGTATTTCATATAATTATGTGAAATAAATATAATCACAGAACAGTATTAAAGTCTTTGGTTCATGGCTTAAGTATTTATAAAATCAAGTGCCATTGCAGTACCCTTGCAAAGAATCTATATTTCTATGAACCTAAATTATATACTTAAAACATCGCCATTACATTCAACCTTAGCGATGAATTATGGGCCGCTTACGAGCATTCGAAATTTTTATAATTATAATTATACAACTTTATATCTTAATGTTAAGATTATTGATGGTCTTCTCATAAATTCTCAACTAGGATGATGAACTGCCTTTCCCTTATCAGATGAATCAAGCTTAATTATATTATAGCTCATGGCATGCAGTTGCATTACAACTACCATGAACTAATTTCTACCAGACACGATGCAAATATACATTTATCGATACACATACCAACGTAGCAATAAAACTTCAAGAAATAATTACTTCACTTAAGAATTAAAATTTTTCAAAACAACAATATAGAACATAACAAAAATGAAGAGTTGATTTTGTATGCAGGCTATTTATTAAGTGTCGAGGTTCATTGGCATCTCTCACTCACCCTCACCCTACCTCTCCCATCTCTCTCTTTCACACACCAATATAGCTGGCTAAGTCAGTAATTAAGTCCACTGGTGCATTTAATTATCGGGCTGTATAACTGGTATCACCATCACGTTATCACCACCAACCAGGGGTATTACCCAGGAGAGAGAGAGAGAGAGAGAGAGAGAGAGAGAGAGAGAGAGAGAGAGAGAGAGAGAGAGAGAGAGAGAGAGAGAGAGAGAGAGAGAGAGAGAGAGAGAGAGAGAGAGAGAGAGAGAGAGAGAGAGAGCGAGAGCGAGAGAGAGAGAGAGCGAGAGCGAGAGAGAGAGAGAGAGAGCTACATAGATACACAGACCACACAGACCTCAAGGTCCTTACTAGGCAGTCTGGCCTTACAAACTATATATGCATATATGCATATATACACATACACACATACACATACATACATATACATATACATATGCACATATATATACATATACATATACACATACATACATATACATACATATATACATACACACATACATATACACATACATACATATATATACAGAGAGAGAGAGAGAGAGAGAGAGAGAGAGAGAATTAAATAATATTTCCATTCGGCTATTCGACTATGTTGATATCAACACACACACACACACACTTATGAACGCCACCATTCACTTTTATATTTTTATTTTCCTTTCTATAATGATCTTCGCTCTTCCCTTTGAGATACCCATTCGCATACGTGTATGCTCCTTTCCCCAATCTACCTACCTACCTAACTATAAACCAGGCAAATATTTAGTGTTTGCCTGTATATAACCTTGTCTTCATGTTGTATTCCTTTGGCCATATTATTAGTTTTATCTTGCAAATGGTATTCTCAATATATATCACTATGCAATTTGTTGCAATTTGCAATTTGATGTACGCATTTATATCACACACGTCATCACCTGTATATTTGTAAGCAGAGATATATCGGAGGGTGGAGACCTGTGGTGCAGTAGCTAGTACGCTTGGTTCACAACCGAGAGGTCCCGGGTTCGATTCCTGGGGAAGAGCTAGACGGATTGCCAGTCTCCTAACACCCAATGCCTCTGTTCACCTAAGCATCTAATTAGGTACCTAAAGTTAGTCGACAGGTTTGATCGTCTTTCTAGGGAAGTAAACTCATAATTCACAAGTGGTCAATTGGTAAGCCTAAGCTTGATTTGGTTTCATAATGTTTCGTAGCTATAACTAAACTGGGTTCAGGCAGTTTAATTTAGAACCAGAAGATAATGGACGTTTGTGGGGTACCATCCGAGAGGAAGGTAAACTATGGTAACCTGGTTGGCAGTATGCCCTCGTGTACCAGGCTGGAAAACTATCCCAACTCGGGCCCCGCAGGGCAAAGATAAGAGTCGCTCAGAAGAAACACTTGACTTTACCTTACTAGTTTATTATACATTATGAATCAATCCTGAGGGCCAATGTTGCATGAATAATAATGTCTGATAATAAGTGTGACCGAACACACTTCCACCATTGTTTTCATCATGCCATACAAATGGCACTTCAGAAATAAAAAATCATTACACCAATAGATGATCACGTATCACGGGCCATTCAGAACAACTAACCCTCATACCACTACTAGAAATATGAAGTTATTCATTATAAGAGACTGAACTACTAAACTATCTTCAAATTACGTATGGTATTTAAATAGTTTATAGTGTTTAAAATTTTGCTAGCACTCTGAATTCACATCTTTATTTTTAGATTATTTCATTACTATAATTTTAAATAACCATCATCGTAGCTTTGAGGGTTCTATTGGGATAGAAAGGCTAACACAAATATTGAGAAAACTAAAAAGTACTTCTGCAGTGTTCAGTTTTTATCCAATTTTTGAATATCCGTATTCCGTTTCTATTATTCCTCAGTAGCAAGCACGGCTAAAGTAGTAGGGCTTATAATAAAAGATCAATATATCAAACGTAAGTAATTAAACAAACTAACAAGAATTATAATATTGTCTAATATAAACCATAATAGCCAGCGGCATTGTGCTGGAAGAGTTAAAGTCATATTAGTTGACCACTTGTGTCAATCATCAATATGTTACATTAACATGTTTGCCATAGGTAGTACTTTAGCCTACAGTAATTCTTAATAATTCCAGAACGACTCTTAGACTTCTTGATGCAAGTAAAACTTAATTTAAGAGGATTTACACCATGCAATCAATTGATAATTTGAACCGGATACATTGTATGTCAAAATAACCAAGACAATCTAGATCTAAACCAGTGCTACTTTATGGTTCTGCCCTAAATAAAATTAAGAGTTTGTTATTTGGCACTAGCCGAGAGCTACTGGTTTTGCATAGTTAGTTATTGCATCATGAAGAAAATGGGATAGGTTTTCTTATGGTTTCTCGGGGTAGCTACTGTGTGCATGTCACCATCCACTTCTCTATCCAGTATTATGTACGAATATTTCTTCAGAACACTGACATTTGCAGCAAGGTCCAACGAGGTTTGGTTTATTTGGCACGGTTTGAAAGCTACAGGTTGAAACGGTCTACTGGTTAGTTTCCTGAAACGTCTGTTACAATTGTGTTAAGCTACAGTTGTTGAGTCACTCATGATAACATTGTATGCAAAACTTATACAGCCATGTGTGTATTATTTATATATAGTTTTTTTAAATATACTGCATTCCAAATGTCAATCCTGATGCTTGTATTTGCATTAAATTTAAAAAGTTAAATCATACTAACTGCAAATTTGACCACATGCCTGGCTGCAACAGAGCGACTTTAGTATTTTTTTTTTCTATGTGATTGAGGGAGGCAAAAGGCAGAATTCCCTATAGCGAGTGCCTCCCCCATAGTTGAAAGAGTGACAGGGCCAAAATCAAGGGACGATCGAGCCAAAATGCCTGGACACACGGAGTTTGAAGCAATTTAAGTCATAGGAAGAGGGAAAGACTGATTCTGGGAGAGAGTTCCAGAGCTCAGCTGTTGAGTAGAAGAAAGTTTGAGAGTAACGTATAACCTATGTTAGCTAGGTGCGAGTATATAATGGCAAAATATACAGACAACTTTAGCCAATTCAACTGGTAGTTAATGTTTACGTATGACATTGCTGACAATATCTGGATATAAAGCTAATACAGCATAATCAAAACTAGCTTCCATGGGCACCTGTTCAGTAAACAAAATATATTATTTCTTCGGTAGCAAGAAACCGTAGCCTCAGCCTGGTATGACTCTGAGAGAAAAATGGTATATTGAACTTTACTCAATGTTACAGGAATTAACAGTTACCCACATGAATTTGTATTCATTCCGTGATTCAACGGTATTCATGGAAGGAACATTTGTGTTTGACTTACACAAATAACTAGTTATAAACCTACTTGTTAGTCATATAGATTAACCACTGAAGGCCAAACTGCACTCCTAATTTCAATCATACTATTTTTTTTCCATAAAAATATACAATCGAGGAATAGGACCGAATTAATTTGAGCAACTGTGCAATTAAACCAGAAGTGATAACTGTATTATGTCAAAGTTATGGAGGTGGTTCACGACTTCTGACCCCGACTTTGCAATGTGTTATTAGCTTAGTTGCTTTTGCAAATACCGATTATTTATTAGTTTTATCATAATATATTTACATAATGTAGCCTCGTGTATGTGAAGCCCTAACATAAGCTTAATAACATACGGTGCTCAAAGCAAACTCCCTTATGTCAGCTCGTAAGCCCCCCTACGACGGCAACGAGCTAGGAGCAGGGGGGTTGATATCACACCTACACTTGTTTATCCTCAACATTATGATCCACAACTAAATTCTGGTAACATTGTGAAACTATTTTGGACTGATAATTGAACTAGATTAAGGGGAGATTGACCGTTTGTTTGGTCTATTAATTTATTTATTCATATAATGTTTTGAGTTTCCTCCCTAGATCTCCATCAAGCTTAAAAAAAAAACACCCCGTAGACCCCCATTCAAGATAAATTTTTAAATTTTTCGGTAGACAAATTTCCCGGCCTTCTTAAAATTGCAGGCCAACGGAACTGTCTTTTTCTGCGTGTACTGGCACACAATATTCGCTTTACTTTAACTTGGTCGAAGTTTGACTCCCTTAGCAGCTCATATACCGATAACTAATGGGAAAAAAGAAGATTCTATTTTTCTGCATTGAATTATTGAAAGGTTTCGTAATTAACTATGTATTTGATTATGAAACCATTGTAATTGCCGAGTAATATATATGAAAACCAACCAACCTCTCGCCAGCTTTAAACAACATAGACCTAGTCAATAAGTCATCAAACTCGGTATTCATTCCTAGTTTTGTATCTAAGGAAACAGATTAACTTGCTCATGTAGTAATGTACACCCTATGTGGTGGATTGTGTTTTTGTATTTATAAATTATTGTTTTGCTTAGGCTTTGTTTCCACATACGATTTTGATCAGTTGTTTTGTCTTTTGACTGTGTTCGTCCAAGTTTTGGTTTGTTTAATTTGCAAGTTTTACATTATAATTTAAACATATATTGGTTTTGTATTTTTATCTGGGGCTAATAGTGTTGCAGTCTGTTTATGTATATTTATCTAGTGATATGTTTATATTTGTGTGTTTATGCATTTGCGTGTTCCTATGGATATCCTTTAATCGAATGCTATGGTAGAGCATATTGATATTAATTTTCGTGTGGTACATAATTCTATCAATTTAAAATATGTGCATATATTCTATATGTGTTTCTGCAATTACAAATTTGAGCGTGAGTTTATATAAATATAGTAGTGTTTGTAGGTATGGTATTTATGTTGTTGCGAGATGGTAATTATCTTTGAGTTTTATACATAGTTGACATGATATACACATAGGAAAGGTGAGATAAATAAGAGTAATTTGATCATTGTAGGCCTTGCAACAAAGAGTGCTATAATTCACATTTATGACAGTATCTTAATGCTGGAAAGCCGGCATATTAAACATATTATATTTTAACCTTGTGTGTGAGTATAATACTACTACAGTCGTGTAATTAGTTAAATTAGGACTTCAAAGGCTATCAACCCTATTGGCTTATTAAGCCACCACACTGTAAGTCACGAATAACGTCAAGACTGGGGCTTCTCTGCGAGAACTCTAAACGCTCGAAACGCACAGTCCAGACCAAATGGCTGGAGTAAAGTAGTAAGAAGAGCAATTGGACAGAGGAAGAACAAGCGGAGAAATGAGAAGTACAGTAGAAGACTGAAAGTTCTCGGGCTCAACCAAGTCGCTTCATTGTAATGCACAGTATCTTACGTATTAAGAACCTATTACACCTCACTGAAGACATACAATTGAAATAATGCATTAATGGTTTATTTATATTGCATACTAATATACCAACCATACCCACCCATATGCCGTACTGAAAAAAAGTACGAAATATATAAAAACAAAATATATATACCGGTACATATATATAAATATAAAAGCTTTAGTAGAGGAAACTGTAGCTAAAATGTATTCCGATTTACAATATGTGTGTTAAATAAATCCTTACATGTGCATCAACAAGATACCCTACTACATCTAAAGACATATTTATTTCAGTCA
Organism: Paralithodes platypus; assembly: GCA_032716605.1. NCBI lineage: Eukaryota > Metazoa > Arthropoda > Malacostraca > Decapoda > Lithodidae > Paralithodes > Paralithodes platypus. Next base: position 14,768,914 of record CM064498.1, on the reverse strand, counting down.
TACTGCTAACTAAAGTAGGCTGAAACAAATATTTTGCGATGTAATTAAACAACCCCAAAAAATAGTTGGTAGGTCTCAGGGTATCTAATGTATGTCTATTTTGCTCGCTCTCGCTCTCTCTCTCTCTTTCTCTTATCAGAAGTACTACACAATTAAGACCATACTGTAGTTCCCCTACCAATAAATATACTAACGTGTGTCCACATTATTTTGTTGTTATACTGTATGTCTTTCGTATGCCTCCCGCTTATCCCCTTACTCCACCACTTCCTGTAAAATATAGCTCACCCTTAAACTAGATTTTATTTTTCCGCCACGTAAATATTATATCCTAAACAAGAGAGAGCGAGAGAGACAGTTCAACCCTTTCTGTATGACTGCGTCCCTTGCATTTCATTGTTCTGTATGGTGAATAATCTACTTTAGGAAAGATGTCTGATAGTCAAGGAGAATATAGCTTCTTCTGATAGTCAAGGAGAATATAGCTTCTTCTGATAGTCAAGGAGAATATAGCTTCTTCTGATAGTCAAGGAGAATATAGCTTCTTCAATTGACAGTTTTTTCTAAACAACGATGATCTATATATTTTATTCTTGTAACATTAGCCAGCAAACTTGAAAAAAGAAGCTGCCCCTCGTAGAAACACACAGAAGGAACATTGATAGGTCTTGGTACTCACTAAATTAGGTATTCACTTAAGGGTAGGGTTGGGTCATTGTGTGTTTACGTTTACGTTTTGGGACCAGCAGAGGGCTGCTCTTGGGCGGCATAATGTTGCGTGTGGGTCTCATGACCGCCAGGGCAGGCCACAGAAATCCTAGTGGAATGTAACTTTAGACTGAGATCGGGTCATAGTGTGGGTGCCATGACCGCCAGGGCAGGTCACAAAATTCCTATTGAGGGTGGTCATAGTTGTCAAAGGATGGCATTATGGCTAATTCTTTAACAGTCAATTCGCCCACGCACCCGAATCGCCTATACCGAAACTAACTTAAAACTCATAAAGCTACGATAAACTATAAACTAAAACCGACATAGTATAACCCACATATTTAACTTTAGCCTAACATACTAGTCCGATCCCTACTCTATATCAGCCCAACTACCCTCAAACTGAGAACTAATCAACTATATTAGGTGTTCAAAATAACTAAAGAAAATTTCGACTTATGAAAACAAAGGTTGGTACCCTAGAAAGATCGTCAAAATGCTTTGAGGTGACACCAAATTATTTACATGGTGGACAGCACGCAAAACACATTTAATAAAGGTTATTATAAGTGCATATTTATGAATAGCTTTGGGTGTAACGTGGAATATGTTTAAGTTGTGTCACACAAACGCATTTTCCGGCAATTTTCGATGAACCCGTTTGTATCGTGTTATTTTGAGGCTCTACACATTGGAGTCCGAACAAAGTTCGAAGGTAGCTTATATTAGGGAGCTTAATTGTATATGAAACTTATACTTTCAAGCTGCCAGACAACAATGCCTGGAACATATTGACTGAAAAATTGCTCATGTGACACCACCTTAAGTTGAAAAGGTGCGCGTGCTTATAATTTGAGTTATATCGTATGATGCCACCTTTTCTTTAATCCGGTGACAACAATTGTTTTTCCTTAAACGAATAACAATCATTTGATATCCAGACTATTAAACTTAGTTATCAAGATAGTTAAAATAGGAATTGAGAGGCTAACAACCCTTCTGGATTATTAGGCCAAGACACTACGTCTAGAATAGAGTCAGGACTGGAGCCCTTTTTCCGGGAATACATTCCCTTGCATAATTTATATGATTGCACGGAAGATGTTATTGGAAATGCTGATACCCCTGTGACTATGACATGATGTTTCTGGAACTAAGTGAATGGTTTGCCAAAATATACAAAAGCGTAATGTTAACTAAATTGATATGTTATTGAGAGGAAAGCAGAGACAAATTAATCTATAATTATTAATTATAGTAAGGAAAATTAAGAGGTAGGCTACTCGCTTCCAGATAAAATACAAATTGTAAAATAATTGGCACATCAATAATGGTGTAAATATGAACATTAATGCTTTTTATGATTACAAATATGACAATACGCTACCAAACCTTCAGGATCATCAAGCCGGCGCAACTCAGGATGAAAGTAAAAACCGGTGGCTCTTTTCAAAAACTCCAGGCCCATATCCATTATTGGGTACTATAGGTGGAGCTCATAATTATAATACAGTTGATGGCAGGCCAGGCTCTGATAAACATTTGGAATATAATGTATCTCTAAATTGTAATATTTGTATTCAATTTAGAACACGGACAGACGAAAAGGTTATGTATAACAAACAAGGCTTATTAATGCGCGTCAGTTCATAGAACTATGCATATACAGTAGTTATCTATATTTGTATTAATTTCACCACAACACCAAACACCTCCAACGAATTTAATGAAAGTATATATTGTGATCCACTGGGATTCGAACCTGGGTTATCACACACAGATTTGTAAACACACTAACCATTACACCACCAGGACGGTTAAAGGTGTATGCACACACCTACGACTTATTATCCATTCTCGAATACTGGATATTAATCTAATCATGTTCATATTCCCAGCCGCGCTATGGTAGCCTAACATAAGAACATAAGTTAGGGCGGGTGCTCAACCCCGAAAGGAGTTGAAATAGGGGAGCTATCCCCCCGCCAAAGGCGGCTTTCTAGGGCCTTTCCTAGCTGATGCTGAGAGGATTGGGTTCTAGTCATGTGGTGATGGGCTGGTCTATCCAAGTGAGAACTGAGCGATCTCTGCCATACCCATAGCTTACTCTGACTGTTCCTTTTACTTATATATCTTCTAGATCTCAAGTGGCGGCGTCTTTTCCGTGGATTGACCTCCCTACTGCCAACCTAGAAGTTGGCAGATTGGGAGCCAAAGCGTCACATTTTTCCCTTACCCCTCAACTTTCCCTTCATAATTGCTGAGGGGCACAGGGCCTTGGGTGGGGCTTTGGTTTCCCGGGCGTTTCCGCACCTTCCTCAGCTCCCTGCCTTGGAGTGGCTTCGGTCACCCGGGCTTTGTTAGTGGTAAGCAGGGAGGATTTTGTGGGGGCGCTCGTTTATGACCTTGGCCTTGCTCGAGACCTTGGGGCTGTTCGGCCAGACAGCCTGGGGAACAACAACAACAACAACATAAGAAAATGGGAGTCTGCAGAAAGCCGATTGGCCCAAGCAAGGCAGATCCCTGTCCCACACAACCCCAATTCAATTACAAAGCCCAATTATAGGCTCAACACTCTAATACCCTGAGGATCATCTTACCAAAACGGTTAGAGATTAACGCAGGATTGTGGGGGTCTGCAGAGCGCTGATTGGCCCAACCCGGCTGATCCCCCTTCACACCCAACCCTTCCCGTCCATGTGATTATCCAATTTTATCTTAAAGCTCCCTACCGTTTTAGATCCCACTATAGCACTTGGTAGTCCATTCCACCCATCTACAACTCTGTTACCAAACCAATATTTGCCTATATCTTTTCTGAAACAAAATTTATCTAATTTGAAACCATTGGTACGAGTTCTTTCGCTATCACTGAGCTTTAGTACATTTGTCATGTCCCCTTTGTTAATCCCACTAACCCACTTGAACACCTCTATCATATCCCCTCTAACTCTGCATCTCTCTAACGAATGTAAACCTAATTTCTTCAAACTTTCTTCATATGGAAGATTTCTAATATTATGGATAATTTTTGTCATTCTATGCTGTACTCTCTCCAATGAATCTATGTCCATTCTGTAATAAGGACACCACAATTGGACAGCATAATCCATATGGGGTCTCACTAATGACAAGTAAAGTTTTAAGATAACATCAGCAGTTCTGTTACTCACACTCCTAGAGATGAACCCGAGAATCCTGTTTGCCTTATTACGAACGCTTATACACTGTTTTCTAGGTTTCAAATCATTGCTAACAAACACACCTAGATCTTTCTCGCAGTCTGAATTTTCTAATTCTAAATTAGCTAGTTTATATTTAACATTTGTTTGCACCGTTATTCAAGACGTTATTCTTGACTTACAGTGTTTTCTGGCTTAATAATCCAGAAGGGTTGATAGCCCCTGAAGTCCTATTTTAACAAAGGTATATAAATTCGGTTTATATAGTCACTTTCTATACATAAATGCCATAACACCAGTAAACCGTCTTTCTCCGTCCGCATACTACAGTACTTCAAAAAGTGTAGCACCATACAATGACCATGCAGGGAGGACACCAAACTGAGTGATAACCTCACGAATCGTGCTGTCTCACTCTTGTTTTCGAGTTATCTAATATATATTTATCTTGTTTTTTTGTTTTTTTTGTTTTTTTTTGCTCATTAGACCTCCATGGAAGAAAACAAAAAACGCACACACCCCAAGACCCTCGTTCAAAATGAGTTTGTACATTGTTTGGTTGCAAAATGTTATAGCCGAAGGCTGGGGTCTACTAAATTTCAAGCTCGCTAAAGCTCGCCAGCAAAGGACTGGAGTTCTCGAGATGGGGCTCCAGCCTTGAAGTTATTCTTGACTTACAATGGTGCTGGCAAAATAATCCAGTTGAGTTGATAGTTTCGGAAGTCCTACTTTAACGAAGTAGCTCGTCAGGAAAAAAATCGACGCCCAAAAGGCACGAAAGGATATTGACAAAGAAATGGGCTGAAAGGTCATATAATCGCCAAACTAAGGTCGGTTGGTGGAGGTAACATAATAATACCTTTCTAGTTTCTTAGGTAGTATTTATTATGAATAAATTGAGCCTGATGACCGAATTTGCATTACAAGTATTGTGTAATATCACATAAGCGACCTCACTTAGAATTGGTGCTTAAGGTATTTAGATACCGTCAAAACGGCACTTCAAAAGTAGAATGAAATTAATTACCCTCGACTATTAGTGGAATGTGACTGCTATTTTTTGTTTTTTTAATAGGACTTCAGAGGCTATTAACCCTATTGAATTATTAAGCCAGCACACTAAGTCAAGAATTACGTCAGGACTGGTTGGACTTCAGACTCAGGCTATCAACCCTATTGGATTATTAACCCTTTCAAGCTCCAATACGCATTTCTTTTTGTTTTCTGGTAATTATTAGAAGAGTTTATTCAAATTAGGAAGGGTATATGAAAGTCAGAGGGCTGATTGAGATAGTCTTTACCGATTTAATACCCACAGATCCTTCCTAAGCTGCATAAAATCGTCTAATGATAGCCAAAATAAATTGCTAAAAGGCGGCGTCAGAGCTTCAAAGAGTTAAGCCTTCACACTTGCAAGTCATGAATACCGTCAGGACTGGAGCCTTTCTGCGAGAACTCCAGTCCCTTCATGAGGGAAGATGTAAATAAAACTTATATATAAAGCGGGACTGAACTACATAATTGATTAGCAATTGTCAATGGTTTTATAATTGTAATATAGTACATATTTGTTTACCTGCCATTGGTAGTTCTAAATTTAATGATTTTATTTATTTATGTATTATTATTATTTATTTTGATTTATTCAATAATCTATTTTATTTTGCAATAACTTGGCCTATTAGCATAGTTTTGGGGCCTATTTAGAGATCAGTAAACAACATATAAATACAACTTTTACACTATTATGCAGTCTTAAATTTTGACCAAACATTGAATGTTCCCATTCCTGTTTATAGTATCTCTGAGTAGCAATTATGACAAAAATAATTGGGCTTGTATTAAGAGATAAATAAACCAAACGTATGTAACCAAAGCAAAGAAACACGAATAATATTGTCTAATTGTCACAATAATAATATGGAGGCAGCGTCATTGTACTGAAAGGGTTAAGTGCCATATATGTGGACCCCTCGCGTTAATGTTCTACATTAACATTACATTTGTTATCGTAGACAGCATTAATAATTATTCCAGTTCGACTCATAGACTTCCTTAAGCGACTGAAACTTACGAGGATTTAAGCCATTTAGCCAGATGATCTATATCAACCAATCTTATATTATGCTAACCAATAAAATCTAATATAATGCTAGTGTATAGTCCTACCCTAAATTATAAGCGTTTATTAACTTGGTACTACCTATATGAATTAAAGCCAATGTTAGTTAGCCTAGTGCATAATATAGAAAACGTGATAGGTTTTCTTTAGGTTCTTGGGGTAGCTAATGTGTGCATGTCACAATCAGCCAGTAATATTAATTAACATTGTTCAATAACCTCCCAAATGAATTTAGTGTAAACATGTTATCCTCCCAGAAGTCGAACCCAGGATACCACATACAGAACTTACATGCTTTACCCATTACACCATGTTCTTATGTTCTTATGTTAAAACAGTTAAAGGTACAGCACACGACCACGAATAATATCCATTTATTGAATACTGGATATCAATCTTATCATATGCTTGACCCAATTGCACTCTGGCTAGCCTAATACCAATGCAAGAGGAAAAATCATTTTGTGGGGTACAGATCTCAAAGGACCGACGTATCAATGAAATATAAGAATACTTCATCATAAAAAAAAACATAAAACAAATACAATACAAAATAATAATATAAACCGGAAATAAGCAACAGGCCTACTAGCCCAACGAGGTTTGATTTATTTGGCACTGTTTGAGAACTACTGGTTGAAACTGTCTACTGGTTGTATTTTTCTTAAAAGTCTGTAACAAATACAGTTGTTGGGTCACTTTCATATGTAAGCATTTTATTCATTACTTACACAGCACAAGGGACTGGGGTTCTCGCAGAAAGGCTTCAATCCTGACGCTATTCTTGCATTACAGTGTGCTGGCTTAATAGTACAATAAGGTTGATAGCCTTTGAAGTCCTATTTTAACAGCCATAAATAAAATTATATGTAAAATACATTGCCTTATTAGCCCTGATGGTTGTGTTTGCATGCTATCGGACCTATGAAATCGTCCAAGATTTACAGCACTAGCTACAAATTTGACAATATGTCTGGCTGTAATAGAGATACCTTTATTATAGCCTACAATAAAAAAATGCCATGTTCTCGCTACTTTAAAAAAAATATATATATATATATATATATATATATATATATATAATTAGTCATCAAACTCGATAATTTTATTTATTCATGTTTCTGTATTTCTTATATATTTTTTCGTATTTATCATTATCATTCAGGGGCTACAAGTGGGGTTTTGTGTTGTTGTTGTTGTTGATCCCCAGGCTTCTGGCCGAGCAGCCCCAAGGTCCCGAGCAAGGCCAAGGCCATAACCGAGAGCCCCCAAAGAACCCTCCCAGCTTTACCACTTAAGAATGCCCAGGTGACCGAAGCCACTCCCAGGCGAGGGGCTGAGGAAAGTGTGGAAACGCCCAGGACACCAAAACCCCTCCCAGGGACCCGTACCCCTTAACAGTTATGAAGAGAAAGGTGAGGGTTTTAAGTATATGTTTTTGATTTAGTGATAAGTCAATAAGCCTATTTGTGTGCCTGTATGTCCACGTGTTCCTTTGGATATCTTTTAATCAACTGCTATGGTAGAATATAGTGTTATATTTAATTTCGTACATATTTCTAGTGATGTAAGACTTTAATCATATATTCTATGTGTGTTTCTGTAAATTACATATTGTTGTGTTAATATTGAAATTAAAATAGTATTTGTAAGGTAGGAGTTGTAGATAAGTCCGAGATGGTAATTATCTTCGAGCTTTATACATAGTTGAGATGATATATACTGTATATAGGAAAGGTGAGATTAATAATAGTTATTTTGATCAATTAAAAACCTCGAGGCAAGGAAACAGGAAACGCAATACCTCACAGTAATGACAGAAATGTAATGCCGATAATACGGCACTTGTAAAAATAATATTGGCTTTCAACAATTCGGAAAACGAACTCGAGTAAATGATTTTACAATGTTTTGAATATATTGCATCATACTGAGGAACTAATATCGAAATAAGGCATTAATGGTATATATATCTTGCCCATCAATATATCAACCATACCCATATGTCATACTGAAGAACGATACGAAATACATTTATGCCATTTGTCATATCATAAAATAGATAAATATATATAATATATATATATATATATATATATATATAAACGTTTTAGTTAAGATAATTTGAGCTATACGTATGTTATATAAAACCTCACATGTGCATCAACAATATATACTACATCCAAAGACATGTTTATCAGTCGTACTACTAGCTAAAGTAGGCTGAAACAAATAATTGGCAACGTATTGTAACATGTATGTATGTATGTACGTATACACTCAGGCACATACCCCATTGATGGGGGTGGCCCATACGAGACAGAGCCCAAACAGAAACCAAATTTAAAGTTCCTATTCTCAGGGTCCGGGACCACTTTCGCATTCCCTCACTTCTTTCTCTTTCTCCTTGAGTAGGATTATTTTACAAGGGTAGGAGGATTGCTATCCCCTGACCTCCAAACATAGTTGGATAATAAAGAAAACGTGATAAGTTCCTTAATAGTTCTGTGTATCTAATGTAGAACTGTAATTTATTTGCTCTCTCTCTCTCTCTCTCTCTCTCTCTCTCTCTCTCTCTCTCTCTCTCTCTCTCTCTCTCTCTCTCTCTCTCTCTCTCTCTCTCTCTCTCTCTCTCTCTCTCTCTCTCTCTCTCTCTCTCTCTCTCTCTCTCTCTCTCTCTCTCTCTCTCTCTCTCTCTCTCTCTCTCTCTCTCTCTCTCTCTCTCTCTCTCTCTCTCTCTCTCTCTCTCTCTCTCTCTCTCAACATACGGCATATACCTTTAACTTAAGAAACTAATCCGACCCCTACTCTAAATCAGCCCAACCACCCTCAAAGTGAGATCTAGTCGACTATGATATGTGTTAATAATAACTAATGAACAAGTAGACTTATAGGAGAAAAGATTGGTAACCTAAGTATGTAATAAAGGTAGTGAAGATACTTTAAGGTGATCATTAACCTCTTGAGGATCATGACGAGTTGTGATTGTTTAATCTGGCTATTATTCGACGGTTTTATACAATTTACGAATGATCTGTGAGCATTAAATGGGTGAAGAGGTTCTCAACCAACTCTTTGACCTCCATGTATCCTACGAAACTGAATTTAGTCGTTCAATAATAGAAATAAGTAAGACAAATTATGTATCAAAAGATAATGAGAGTGTTGATGATTTAAACGGAATACAACAAGACAAACCACATGTAATAAAGGCTTTGTTAGTTAGTTAAAATATGACTTCAGAGGCTATCAACCCTTCTGGATTATTAAGCCAACACATTGTAAGTCAATGATAACGTCAGGACTGGAGCCCCTTTTCGAGAACTCCAGTCCCTTGTGAATAAAGGCTATTATAAGTGCATATTTATGAATAGCTTTGGGTGTAACGTGTTAGATGTTCAAGGTGGTGTCACACGAACGAATTATCCTGCAATTATCGATGAACCAGTTTGTCTCGTGGTATTTTGAGGCTATATCACATGGGAGTCCGAAAATAAGATCGAAGGTAGAATATATTAGTGAGCTTAATTTTCATGGAACACATACTTTCAAGGCGAATGCAATCATACGATATCCAGACTATAATTTAAATGATGACACGTAAGATGTTATTGGATATACTGATACCGCTGTGACTATGCCATGATGTTTCTGGAACTAAGTGAATTATCTGATGGTTGCCAAAATAGGCCTATACAAAAACGTAATGTAAGTAAATTGATATGTCAAAGAAAGGAAAGCAGATACAAATTAATCTATAATTACTAATTCTAGTGAGGAAAATATATGAGGTACTAGCTTTCAGAGAAAATACTAATTGTAAAGGAAGTAGCACAACAATAATAGAGTGTAAATGTAAATATGTATAGGTTCTATGATTAATAATAAGACTTAGTACGCTTCCAAGCCTTCAGGATCATTAAGCCAGCACAAGTTAGATAGAAAGTAAAAACTGGAGGCTCTTTTCGAGAACTACAGCCCCATCTGGAAAGACACAAAACCAGGTGTTGCTAAAAAAAAAAGTCTAAGGACCCTGCTAAGAAAAGCCAATAACCAAGGATGAACTTTACCGGAAAAAACTCTACCTCTTATTAAAGTCGTCAACTTTCTTTTGTGTCCTCGTTTTGTTTTTATATTTTCCATGTGTGCCTATTCTTTGTTCCCTTCCTATCTATTATCCTACGTTTCCTTACTTTCTATTATTCCAATCATACAGTATATTGTACGTTCCATCTCTAGCTATCACTAATATTCACTTGTTCTTCTTGTCTTGAAGTTCACTCCGCTTTCGTTCGTTGTCCGTTATTTTTCTGCATATGCTTAACTGTTCATCTCGTTATCTACCTATCTATATCACCATCTATCTGATTAATTGTCTATCTATTTAGATTTGTTTTAAACAATTACTTACCTTTATCCCCCAGTTCGATAAAGAATGTATAAACAATACATATGACATTGGTCCCCTTCCTCCAGTACACGACTAACCTGGAAAAACAGAGACTTGTGTAACCATCATTCACTAGGCATAACACTAGGCATAGGAGTAAAGTTGGTTAGTGGAGAAAACATAATAATTATTGTGCACAAGATAGCCTACAGTCATGGAGCTAATGTACAGTACAATGCACGATGGATATACACTATTTGGCTGTGTTGGGTGAAACATGAATATGCCAACTAGCATTGCGCAGGAAATATCCTACAGATATAGAGGTAGTTTACAATGAACGATGGATATACACAATGTCGCTGTGTTAGGTGATACACTTATATACCAACTATTATTGTACACAAGGAAGGCTACAGCTTTCCATAATTCCCACTCCTCCATGATTTGTAGCATGAAGGGATACATACAGGGGCATAGTGCGTCTTTGTATTGAGTATTGTTCACATGTGTGGGGAGGTTCCTCTCACACCGCTCTCCTAGACAAAGTTGAAAGGAAGGCCTTTCGTATCATTAACTCCCGTCCACTCACCAACTCTCTGCAGTCTCTCTCTCTCTGCCGCAATGTTGCATCTCTCTCGCTATTCTATCGCTACTATAACAATCAGTGTTCCTCAAAGCTTTCCCAGTGTATACCACCTCCTTTATGTAGGGCACGTGGTACCCGTCTTGCAACTCAATCCCACCCCTACTCTGTGCAACTCTCCAACCCGAGAGTGAAACGTTACTCTCAAACTTTCTTCTACTCAACAGCTGAGCTCTGGAACTCTCTCCCAGAATCAGTCTTTCCCTCTTCCTATGACTTAAATTGCTTCAAACTCTGTGTGTCCAGGCATTTTGGCTCGAACATCCCTTGATTTTGGCCCTGTCACTCTTTCAACTATGGGGGAGGCACTCGCTATAGGCAGTTCTGCCTTTTGCCTCCCTCAACAACATAGAAAAAAACAAAAAACAAAGTTGCAGTGGTCTAGTGGTCACGTGTGAATCTGCTTGACCTGGGTACGATCCCAGCCAAATCGGACATTTAGTTGGTGTGGTAGTACGTCTTAGCAAGTTTCACATGCTCGCACCCAGTCGGGGGACACTTCGACGACGTAAACAGGCTAATAACACACATAACAAAGCCACTCAAACAGCTTCCTCTCTCTCCAACACCCCTTCTCCCCTCTCTACACCCCTCAGAAAATAGGAAAATGGAAATTAGCTACGAGGTGCCGTTGTAAAAGGCTTTTCCCTCAATACCTTCACCTGACCTGAGTTCTGTTGATTAAACAAAAATAATATAAATAACAACGAAAATTAAATCAATGATAATAATATCTCGCATATTTTGTCTTGATAATACGAATTATCTACTCCATAACAAAATACGCTTTTAACCTAACCTTGTTTTAGTTATTTTAATACATAACATCACAGTGGTACAAATTCAAGAGACTGGAGTTCTGGAAAAGAGGCTCCAGTCCTGACGCTATTCTTGACTTACAGTGTGCTGGCTAAATAATCCAGAAGGGCTGATAGCCTCTGAAGTCCTTTTTCAACTAATTACAAATTCATGTGGACATCTGCATAATATATATTCAGTGTACCGCATTTTCCTATACCAGATTGTATCCCAATTCATCACTAAAGATTAAACAGCTGAATTAACTGGTAACCAACAGCCCCAGTACAGATCGAACTAGGGTCAGCAAAAAGTGTTGTTATTAACATTAACCAATTCGTTATCGCAAAATCCAGTAACTTGTTAAAGTCCAATATTTCCTTAAATTAAATGGGGTAACATTTACAATACGAAAAAATTAGCGGAAGTGTGATGGTCTTAGAAATTGTAGACTTTTTCACTGCAATATATTATCAGAACATATGATACTCTCTCTCTCTCTCTCTCTCTCTCTCTCTCTCTCTCTCTCTCTCTCTCTCTCTCTCTCTCTCTCTCTCTCTCTCTCTCTCTCTCTCTCTCTCTCTCTCTCTCTCTCTCTCTCTCTCTCTCTCTCTCTCTCTCTCTCTCTCTCTCTCTCTCTCTCTCTCTCTCTCTTTTGACAAAGCCAAGGCCTTTGACAAAGGCCTTTGACAAAGTTCCCCACAAACGTTTACTGCTAAAACTAAAAGCGCATGGAATACAAGACGGTGTGTTGAAATGGATAGAAAATTGGCTCAGCAACAGAAAGCAAAGAGTAGTCATAAACGGTAAGGCATCTAAATGGACCAATGTAAGTAGCGGGGTACCCCAGGGATCGGTACTAGGACCAATTCTCTTTCTAATTTACATCAACGACATAGATGAGGGTCTCACCTGCACAATCTCAAAATTTGCTGACGATACAAAAATTGCAAATAGCGTACTCTCAAAAGAACAAGTTGACGATATGCAACACAATCTAGATAAATTGTCATGTTGGGCCCAAATTTGGCAAATGAGTTTCAATGCGGATAAATGTAAAGTACTACATGTCGGATACCTAAATGAGAAAGCAAACTATTCGATGAATGGCACTCAGCTTAAGAATGTAAACAGAGAAACTGATCTGGGAGTAACAATATCGAGTAACCTAAAACCGAGTCAACAATGTTCAGAAGTTGTTAAGAAGGCAAACAAAATAATTGGCTTTATAGGCAGGTCATTTGAGCATAAATCCAAAGAAGTTATCCTAACCCTTTACAATTCCTTAGTCCGCCCTCTTCTGGAATACTGCGTTCAATCCTGGTGCCCTTATTACCAAACAGATATAAACAAGCTAGAACGAGTTCAACGTAGAGTTACCAAAATGATACCTAGCCTAAAGAACAAACCATACGAAGAGCGTCTTAGAGAATTAAATCTATTTCCTTTAACCCAGCGCAGATTAAGAGGCGACTTAATTCAAGTGTTCAAAATTATCAAAGGCATCGACAATATGAACTGTAGTAAGTACTTCACTATCGACCAATCTAATTACACGCGGGGAAACGGTTGCAAAATTATTGGTAAATCTTTTAACTCGCACGAATCTAAGAATTTCTTCTTCAATCGAGTTGTCAACTTGTGGAATGGGCTTCCCCGAGACGTTATAGACTGCAGCACCGTTGATTAATTTAAATTCCGCCTAGACAAATATCTCGCATCAAACCCGCGACTGACTGCGTTTGTAAATTAATAACTTTATCCTCCCCTCAGTTACTAACCCATATGTCCCCTACTAACTTCCTAGTCCTGCCACGTTAGGGGCAGGGCAGTAGTTCCCTTTCCAATGTTCCCTTACCCACTCTAAACCACTGTTTGGACACTTGATCCTCAGTGTTTTGGAGGACAAGCAACCTAGAAGGGTCACTAGATCTGTTGTTGCTTGATTTACTTTGTACTCCTTTGTACTCTCTCTCTCTCTCTCTCTCTCTCTCTCTCTCTCTCTCTCTCTCTCTCAACCTTGCCCCGTGTCTCACACACCATTACCCAATCAACCACACTCCTCCTCTCTCGGGTTGCACCCTATTTGTTGGTGTCAGTGAAAATGGTGCCACTTTATAGATTTCATGGTTTCCGCTGGTTTATCAAGTTTGAATCTTTGGTGATGAATGTAGGCGGTTGTTTTGGTATGCAAGATATATTGATGGAAGGATATATAGACACGCAAATAATAATTGTGATGTGGATAGATATAAAATTATAAATAGAATAGTTAATAGATAGATACTTCAATATCATATGCCTATAGTTTGCTAAAAAAATTGAGAGAGAGAGAGAGAGAGAGAGGAGGAGAGAGGAGCGAGACGAGAGAGGAGAGAATGAGGAGAGAGAGAGAGAGAGAGAGAGAGAGAGAGAAGAGAGAGAGAGAGAGAGAGGAGAGAGGAGAGAGAGAGAGAGAGAGAGAGAGAGAGAGAGAGAGAGGAGAGAGGAGAGAGAGAGATGGGGGAACTCCTTTTCTCTTCACACTAATGGTGTTGGATCCTGGATGAGTTGTTATTTATGTCAACACTTACTACACTTCTCTGCATATCTCTCTCTCTCTCTCTCTCTCTCTCTCTCTCTCTCTCAAGTATTATGTTCAACAACATTCTTCAAATCTAAGTACAGTATAATTATGCCTCGGACCTTCGCATATTAATATTCTTTCTACGTGCCTGTTTTTTATATATTGCTCTTTCTGTTTCGTTCTATGCGTTAGGACTTTTAAGATCCAATACACATTTATTTTCTGTTTTCAGGCTATCATTAGACGATTTTATTTAGATTATGATGGGTATTTGGAAGTCAGAGGGTTAATTGAGATAGTCTTTACCCTAATAAGTGTCATAGATCCGTCCTAATCTGTATAAAATCGTCTAATGGTAGCCAGAAAATACTGCCAAATGCGTCACAATCTTCAGAGGGGTTAGTATTATGTTCGTGCTTGTACTCCTTGCCACGTAGTCAAGATCACATCTTCCCTTCATTTCCTCTACGTTATTCTCGGTCTATAGTGCGATATAAATAATGCAAGGGTTATATGTAGTGGCCCTTTACCCCCGCCTTGTCAAGTGCTGGACCAACATTGACTCTGTGTGGGCCTAGAGTCAAGTGGGGTAGTAAAGAGACAAAGACGAAAAAAAGAAGAGTGAATTTAGAGATGGCGGGAGCGGAAATCTGAATGTGTCTGGGGTTAGAGGGTGTAATGGCTATGGTAGCTCTTACAACAGACATAGCTGTGACCAATAGAGCCAAAGCAGATTAACAACGTAGTATTATGTGTTCCGTCATAAATTAATTGTGGTTTCCTGGTAAGCTAATTTCAGAACGTCAAGTATGCCTTATTAGGAACGTAATATTCAATTTCAGAACCCGCCAGAATACAAAAATGTCATCCGATATATGCCAGCTTATACAGTATATGCCAAACATTATTATAGCCCATTCATTATAAATAGACCAGATATCTTAACTACAAACCTCCACAATTCCCAAACGACTCTAGTAATCGAACTAATATTTCTACCATTTGGGAAGTGTCAGCCAGGGAGGAAGTGTGGAATTTGACAGCCAAATTCACTAGACCATTTTGAGTTACAGAGCTTAGGCGTCAGGATTTCTGGCCTACCTATAACGAACAGGGTATATAGTGTAGAGGGATGGACGCGTAGAATAATGTTAACCCCTTGAGGATTATGACAGGTCTTGAAAGTAAATTCTGACTATTATTAAACGATTTAAATCAGATTAGGAAAGGTATATGGAAGTCAGAGGGCTATTTGAGATTGTATTCACCTTTTTTATACCCACATATCCTTCTTAAGTTGTATACATTCGTCTTATGATGGCCAGAACAAACTCTCCAAATGCGTCAAAATCCTCTAAACGTTAAGTCGATGAAGCTCAGAGCAGGTGAAGATGGGAACAAGTCTGGCGTATGGAAAGACGGGGGAACAGGGAATAGATTAGCTAAGATAGGTGGTAAGTAGGGAGGTAAGGGGGAGAAACAACAATAAGAAGGATAAGGTGGATGACTGGTGAGCTATGAGGGAGGGGAGAAAGCTGGGAGTTGAGGAGACATGTTACTCAGTTACTCAGTTACTTGTTCGTCAAGGGGAATCCACGCAATGCGAGCTAAGCTCATTATTATCGCGCCTCCTTAACTGGGAATGTATTGCGTGAAATGCATGTTAAGTGTTTTATGTACTGTTGGAATGGCTGTGGATGTGTGTGTAGTCTGTATTTTAGCCAATTGGCGACATCGGAAACGAAGGCTTAAGGTGGATCTGTATGGTACCATTCTCACTATAGACGGTACCGTCTCGCCCGAAGGCTTAGGTAGCCATCAGCTTAGGTGAACCATATGATACCCATCTCGCCTTGTACCATTTTTGCCAACCCCAGATGGGACGTCACAACGTCGTCCACTTATTCCAGGTACCTATTTACAGCTAGGTGAACTGAGGCTAACACATGAAAGGAGACAAGCCCAATTTGTCTCCGCCCGGCCGGGGATTGAACCCCCGACCCCTCGTGTGTGAGACGATAGCTCTACCTATTATTATTATTATACCTACTAGGCTACGGGCTGTGTGTTAAACCCAGGTTGCTAGGCGGTCATCACACACACACACATTATTTTTAACATCGTTCTTAACACCAATACTGGATATCAATATAATAATGTGCTGCACCCAAGTGCACTATGACTAGCCTAATGATTAAACGAGAGGAAAGTATATTTTATTGGGCACAAATCACATAGGACCGACCTCACTACGAAATATTACTGAACCTATTGATATTATCTTTAAAATCGTTTTTAACACCAATAATCCTCATATGCAATTAATGAAAGCATGTAACATTGAAGAACTAAAACAAAACAAACTTATACACTATACAATTAATAGCGCGGATACCTTTACCTTTAGATACCTTTAGATGTGTTCGCCGCTCTTCTAGCGGCACCAAGGAGCGCGACGCCCCTCGTTATGGGTGGTGATTTGGTGCAGTACACTGTTTGAAGCAACAGCTCGCTCCCTTGCGAGGATGGGCTCGTCTGGCACTTTTTGCAGTTCGACATCTAGGGCTCTCTTGAAGTTGTCTAACGAGATGTCCCTCATGTCTCTTACTCGCCGTGGGAGTTTGTTGAAGAGACGTGGGCCTCTGTGTGATAACCAGCCCTCTCGCAGAGAGCCCATAGCACCCCTGTTATTCATCCGGGGGATTTCGCATTCCCAGCCTCTCCTATCACTGAATTTCATGACTATCGGAGTATGTAGGTTTGGTACTAAACCCTCTGCGATTTTCCACGTGTATATTATTAGGTAACGTTCTATTCTACGTTCCAGTGAGTACAGATTCAGTGCTCTTAAACGCTCCCAATAGTGTAGATGTTTTATCGAACTTATATGCGAAGTGAAATTTCTTTGTACACTCTCTACGTCATTTATTTCACCTGCTTTGTATGGGGATGTAATACGCTACAGTATTCAAGCCGCGGTAGCACTAGAGATTTGAAGAGCGTTATCATAGGCAATTCACCGCGTGTTTTAAAAGTACGCAGAATCCAACCCGTTAGACGTTTCGCAGCCGCCACTTTGACCTGGTTATGTACTTTGAAACCCATATTTTCAGACATTAATACCCCAAGGTCTTTCACACTGTCTTTCCGTTCTATTATGTGGTTAGATTCTGTTAAGTAATTTGTAATTTCTTTAACACCATTATTATCTCCGTACCGTATTAATTGGAATTTTTCCTCATTGAATTGCATGTTGTTTTCCCTGGTCCACTGGAACACTACATTCATGTCTTCCTGTAGTCGGCCCGTGTCCTCTTGTGTGTTTACTATCTTGCTTAATTTTGTGTCATCAGCAAAAGACGACACCGTACTGTGTCTGGTGTTGGTATCTATGTCGCAAATTAGTATGAGGAACAGAAGGGGCGCTAGCACTGTTCCTTGGGGCACTGAGCTTTTGACATCCGAAGGCTCAGAAGTGACTTGGTTTACTGCTACCGATTGTTTTCGGTTTACGAGGAAATTGTATATCCACCGTCCGATTTTCCCAGTTATACCTTTTGCTTTCAGTTTGTGGGCTATTATACCATGGTCACATTTATCAAATGCCTTAGAAAAATCGGTGTAAATGACATCCACGTTTTTCTTTTCTTCTAGCGCTTTAAGAATTTTGTCATAGTGTTCCAAAAGTTGTTAGACATGATCTTCCCGCTCTGAACCCATGTTGACCGGTGTTGTGTAGTTCATTTGTCTCCATGAATGTTGAAATTTTGCTTCGCAGGACTCGCTCGAAACTTTAATGATGTGAGAGGTTAGAGCTACCGGGCGGTAGTTTTTTGGTAGTGCTTTACTCCCTCCTTTATGCAGTGGGGCAATTATTGCGTTTTTCAAGCTATCTGGTATGTCACCAGTGTCTAGACTCCTTCTCCACATTATAGCCAGGGGTTTTGAGAGGTTTTCCTTACATTTTTTCATTAGGATCGAATTCCATGAGTCCGGGCCTGGTGCCGAGTGGGATGGCATGTTGGAAATGGCCTCTTCTATGTCTTTTGGACCGAAATCAATATCCAGCATCTGAGGGGTTTCCGTGGGGGAGGTTTCCATGAAAAATATATTTTGGTCTCTGATGACTTTTGTTTCATCAGGCTCACTGAATGCCATTTCATACTGCCTGCTTAAGAGTTCGCTCATTTCCTTTTTGTCCCCTGTGAAAGAGCCGTCCCCTTTGCTCAGTGGGCCGATGTTTGATGTTGTTTTAGCCTTTTGTTTGGCGTATGAAAAGAAGTATTTGGAATTTTCCTTTATACCTGCAATAGCTTTCCTCTCCTCTTCCAATTATGTTGTAGTTCATATGATATTCTTAGCCTTTGTTCAATTTCCACAATTTCTCTATCTATTTCGACTTTTTGCCTATCCTGTAGATTTTGATGTGTGCATCTTTGTGTGAGTAATTTTCTTCTTCTGTACAGCCTCCTCCTTTCCCGATCTTCCCGATAATATGTATTTACTAAATTATACAGTATACCGGGTAAATACAGTATAATATATATATATATATATATAAACAGAAACGTAATTATATTGTATGCATATCGAGCATTATCAACCATAATACAAATTATATTATATGCCAGGTAAATAAAAATGGACGCTTGTTTGTCTATATTATGAGTGGAGGGTTGGTTGACAATAATATTATCACAAATTTTATATTTAATTGGACGTGTTGCACAAATAACCCACCCTCAACATAATTGGCCTACTCTGTTAAATATTTATGTTTCTATTCACAATTAATTCAATTAGAAAGAGGAGGGATATAAAGCTAAAGTTACTTTGTTTTGGAGAATACCATTGCAACGCGGCCATTACACAACACAGTAAAGTTAATCTGTGTCTGTCCGTGGCACTCACATCCGAAACATTGTGCTTGTGTACAGCTACTGACAAATGTTCAGGAGCTAGTGCGATGTTCTTTATGCAAATCTATCCATTTACTGTAGATTGATGTTCAGATCAAATAACACTCACACACACATTTTATATATATATATATATATATATATATATATATATATATATACAGCTGAATTGATATGAACATCAATAAATTAGTTTAGAAGTAAAGTTGGTTGGTGAAAAAATATGAATAGGCCTATATACATTTCAGCGTCATATATTTTCCAGGCCCATACACCACGCCAGAAATGTAATAAGACGTTGAGGCAAATGGCGCTATATGTTTCACTTTATTTTTATAATTTATCATAACAATAAAACATTATGAGACCTCTGAGAGTAGGGAGTAATATATATGTTTGTGTGGTGACGTATGGTATGAGTTGTGAGGTGGTTTCATCATCATCATTATCCCTTGACAGGACAATAACAGAATGAGATATCTGAGAGATAGGGAAGAATACAAATTGTCTTGTGGTGATGATGTTATGAGTGTTGAGGTGGTTCATCATCATCATCATCATCATCATCATCATCATCATCATCATCATCCATTTTCATAACAATAACACAATGTAAGACCTGAAAGTTAGGGGAAATATAATTCTTCTTGCGGTGACGTATATTATGTGTTTCGAGGTGGTTCTGAATGAATACTTAACGGCAATATATGATCGGGTAGCCTACATGGCAATGCTAGGATGTACGTACAGTTGGCCATTCCGTTATTTTATCTATGGAAGGAAAATGAGTATGGTCAAATTAAAAGTATATTTTCTTAGGTAGCACTTGAGTAATGTGAACAATTAACGGCAGCAAATTATTCTTATACGTCAATCATTCTTTGTTTACCTCCATACTATCACTGAAGGTATGCAAACTCATGAAGCCAACTGAACACCTGCTAACAGAGAAAAAATCGACACCCTAAATAGCATGAAAGGTTTAAATATTGACGAAGAAATTGGGCGAAAGGTCTTAAAATCGACTAACTAATGGGGAAAACATCTTAACATCTGTAAACTAATGGGGCTAAACATGAGGGAGAAAGTGGTCCAGAAAACCGCCCCAAACCCTCTTTTAACTAAAATAAACTTGACACTCCCTTGCTCACAAAACACGCATGGAACATTTTCGCATAGGTACATTAAATGATTAGTGAGAGTTATTCGCACACATTCACAAAAAGGAATGTTGAAAAGTAAGACTAATGTTCAAACGACATCAGAGCATCAACGATATTCCATTGCCTACATTATAATTACATTTATGCAACTCAGACGGATTTCTTAGTTAGTTGAAATAAGACTTCAGAAGTTATCAACTCTTCTGGATTATTAAGCCAGCACACCGTAAGCGTCTTATCCCCGGAGCACTATTCTTAAATGGGACACTTTGTTTTCTTCTCAATAGGTGGAATGCAGCTTAGATTATTCAGGTTCTGATTAAGTTAATATGCTGAAAATCACCCTTTTGGTTTGTGAATAGTTTAGTACAAATTGGTCGAGATAGTGTATATGCGTAAATATATACACAAAACATTGCAATCTTACCTTGGTTCTACGAGACAGGTGAGCTGATCAGGCAGAATCCTGTCCTGATGAAGATACTGGTGCTGTTGATGATGTAAGATTGAGGGAGAAGCCCGTTGAACGCCTCGTCCATTACTGAAAGTTTCTTATCTTGTCGTTTAAGTTCTTTTGTTGCAGATGCTCTGTCAATTATAAGTTTTAGATAGTTTGTAAATTCCAGAATTAGTGTTTAATTAGGTTTTCTTTTTGTACTCCCATGTTCACCAAAATGTGTCAATCACTTATGTTATTGCGCTATGTGTAATTTTTAGCATAAGCAGGTTCTATATTGCCGGTAATTTAGACACTTATCTAATATGTGTTATTATTGATTTCAATTATTTAACTGCACACCATATGTTAATTTTTGTTTTGCATCGGTTTCTAAAACATTTATCCCAACTTTTGCACAAAGCTGTTGCTTTGACGGGTTTTTTTTCTTTGTTCCTCTGCTAAACGTTTCCTGGAATAATGAGAGAAAGCATAATTAGAAACCTGATAAACATTCAATGAGTATTTATAGCTTAAAATTAAACGAAATCAAGTATGTATCATGTTGCACTTCAAAACTGTTCTCAAATACGACTCAATAATAAACTTCGAAAATGTATATATGCCATTCACATATATGCTAGTTCAGTATCTGTTGTGTAAAGCGCATAGACCTATTATAATTTTCTATTTATGTATCATATTTTGCATCTCACAAAGAAGCACTGGGTAATGTATTTCACTAAATTTAGGAACACCCCTTTCTTAACATTAATCCTCCTTTACAAACCCCAATGCACTTGAATAAATTAATGAAAACATATGATCCTCCCGTGTTTCGAACTCGGGACACCACACCCAAAACATAAACATCTAAACCATTACACCACCAACAGAGTGGCTAAGTACACGATCTCACACCATCTTCCCTAATCACTCCCCCCCCCCCCCCCCACACTCACTCTCACTCTCTCTCTCTCTGTTAACAGGTGGCTGGAGTGATTGAGTTAAACGAGACCTAAACCTGTAAACACGCTTGCTATTTGTACACCAATACCCAGCTTCTCCCCCCCCCCCCCCTTCTCTCTCTCTCTCTCTAGCTCTAACTATCTGAGAAAGAGAGAGAGAGAGTGAGAGTGAGGGGGGGGGGAGGGGGGAATATGTGTGTGCATGTGAGATGTGAATGTTGTTTATATAGATCCTAGCGGTCCCTGTCCCACACTAGATGAGGGAACAATAAGGATCTAATGGTGGGTGGATCTTGTCTCGCCCGGGAGGGAGTGGTGGGGCGGGAAGCAGCACACAGATCAAGGCTTGCAATACATGAAATATATATGTAGATAATAAATATATCTCAAGGAGACTGGTACACAAATACATATGCTGAAATTTAGTGCAGAGAGAGAGAGAGAGAGAGAGAGATGAATATATATATATATATATATATATATATATATATATATATATACTGTATATATATATATATATATATATATCACAAATTCACGTGAGCTAATATATGTAAAATTCTCCCAGCCGGGATCGAACCTCCGACATTCAGAACGAGTGTCCAAGCTTTTAGTCCACTACACCACGGCGTGATAAAGTATGTATGCAGAATATACTCAGGCATATACCCCCTTACTGGGGGTGGCCGATTTGAGGCAGAGCCTGAACTGAAACAACATAAAAAGTTCCAATTCTTAGGGTCTGTGACCACTTTCGCGTCCCCTCCAACTCTGTCTCGTTGAGTAGAAGAATTTTGCAGGGGGAGGGGGATTCCTAGCCCCCTTCCCCACGCCAACGTCAACAATTAAAATCCAAATTAGTGGCTAAGGGGGAGGGAGAAGCTGACCATTATATTGTAAAACATATTTACCTCATATGAACTGCATGGTAAGGTAGGCGAGAGGGACAGTGAGAGGGAGAACCAAAGCTTGAGGGAGCCCACCTCGCTTTTTTTCGCTTTCTCTCCCTCTCTTTTTGGCTTGTATCCATTCAGCCCCTTTCAGCCTACTGTTTTAAGACGTTTACCCCCATCCAGGTGTCAATATTTTCCTGGCGAGCGGTACCGAGCCAGCATACAGTATATACTGTATATTTGTGTTTTGACAGCAAGCTACATTTGTACATTTTACGATAGAAAAATGTCTCCAGCGAAGCCGGATTTATCCATACAATGCTGGCTCGCTATCGCTCGCCAGGAAGATATCGACACCTGAATAGGGATAAACGTCTTAAAACAGTTGTCTGAATTAGGCCGAATGGATACAAGCCAGAGAAAGAGAAAACAAGAAGGTGACCCCCCTTAAGAGGCGGGGCTGGAGTGCTTACTGATGCAAATCTTGAGTGGCCTGGGTGGAGGCAATTAATGGGAGGGGTGAATACATTATTGATGTACCTGCCGGCGGAGACCAGTGAGGGAGAGAGATGAAGGGGTGGACGGAGAGTGATAGAAAGATGGATATATATATATACAGTATATATATATATATATATATATATATATATATATATATATATATATATATATATATACAGTATATATACTCAGTAGATATAGATATATTGAGAGAGAGAGTTGAAAATATATAATATTGCGACTAAATGGGGTACACAAATAGTAGATTAATATAACATCGACAACTATAGTGCTGTAGACTATAACATCCATCGACAACTATAGTGCTGTAGACTATAACATCCATCGACAACTATAGTGCTGTAGACTATAACATCCATCGCAGAATTCTTATATAGCTTTTACCCCTTGAGGATTATAATGCGCTCGGGCAGTATATTCTGGCTATCATTAGACGATTGTATAGAGATTAGGAAGGGTATATGGAAGTCAAGAGGGATAATTGAGATGATTATACCTGTTTGATTCCCACAGATCCTTCCTAAGCTGTATACAATCATAACATGATACCCAGAATAAACTATCCAAACGCGTTAAAATACTCAAGGGGTTAACGCTATGTAAGAAATCCGCAATGCATTTTATATACTACAACACTGAACCTGGTATATAGTTGTCGATATAGTTTTAAGCGTTATTGATTGGTGTACCCCATTAATTCGCAAATTAATTCTAAGAAA
This sequence comes from Paralithodes platypus, assembly GCA_032716605.1. Taxonomy (NCBI): domain Eukaryota; kingdom Metazoa; phylum Arthropoda; class Malacostraca; order Decapoda; family Lithodidae; genus Paralithodes; species Paralithodes platypus. The sequence continues at coordinate 14,744,879 of CM064498.1, read as the reverse complement.
CTCGATCTCCATATATCCATCTAATTATCACTTTATCTATCGTAATATTCAGTATACTGTATATTTATCTGCCTATCTTCGGAGTTAAATCCGAAGGTGGCAGAAAGAGCACCACACTTTGGATTCCACCTAGTTCCAAGGTCACTTTGCACAAATAACGTCTCCCTTTGCAAGAGAAAAATGCTTGCCTAAAGGAGAAGATAATTAAGTTTAAGGAGAATCTGTATTTTACGAGAAGTTGGGAGAAGTTGAAGGCAGGAGGGAAAATATTAAGTCGAGAACGGAGGAACAACTACTATGTAATATTATCAGAGGGGGAAATAATAGTCTTTGTGAAATTTTGATTGCAAAGGAAAGATATTGTTGGTACTTTAGTGCTTGATAATGCATTTATAGTAGTAGTAGTAGTAGTAGTAGTAGTAGTAGTAGTAGTTGTAGTAGTTATTGTAGTAGAGGATGGCAATATAATGCATAGAAGGGGATAGACTGGGAAGAACTAGTAGGTGAAACGTTCTCTCTCTCTCTCTCCCCAATACATTAGCCGTGTCACATATTTTTCCATGGTAATAATCAGACCATCATTTCGGTCGGGCCCCGCGTGTAAAAAATAAACGCCACACTTTATCACCTGGCCTCATAGCCAACAGCTGTCAACCAAGCAACGATGGCACAAAATGAATAGATATCTCTAAATCTATCTATCTATCTATATTCGTTAACCTATCCATATATTGATCTACCTATCTGTCAGTCCATCAATCATTCTAAATTTAAGAATGTGAATGTAATAATAATTATAATATTCCGATCTCTTATATAGTGTCTGTTCTTCCTGATACTTAACAAAGCGTTAGGTATACGTATAGCCCACCAGAGGCTATTACCCATCTCCTTGCTCAAGGGAGATGGTATCTATCGGCGAACATCTCACAAAAAAGTTTAACCAACCTGAGCGGGAAGCAATCCCAAGTCTGCACTGAGCCAGGCACGTGGTTATATCTGTATGTATTTGTGCAAGGGGCTGCAGTTCTAGAAAAAGGGCTCCAGTCCTGGAGCTATTCTTGACATATAGTGGGTTGCCTTAATAATCCAGAAGGGTTGATAGCCTCTGAAATATGCTAACATAGTTAAAATAGGACTTCAGTGGCTATCAATCCTTTTTTATTATTAAGCCAGCACAATGCATGTCAAGAATAGCGTCAGCCTTGTAGCCCCGTTTCGAGAAATCCAGTCCCTTGCCTCTGAAATCCTATTTTAACTAACAATTTATTTGTGCATATGTTTATGTATGTAAGTATGTATGCATGTATGTAAAAAGAGTAGGACACGTTCAAAAACCTCTAAAAATTAACACTTCGTAAAATAATGATTTTAAGTATGTATATATCAGTCACATTTAGAAATCACACATATTAAACATCAATATAACACAAAGTAAATAGATACAGCAAGAGACAAAAATAAATTTGAAAACCACACACATATTGTTTCTGCAAAGTAAATACATATATAGATAAATATAATAACACACAATTGAATCTGTCATCAAAACAGGGGATACACACACAAGCTGGATTAGCCTTCCACGGGGTTCGGACCAATATAGTTATATAACATTGCAGGCGACACATCCAACATGTACATTTTTGTGTATGAAATTGAAAATACTGGTGTGTTTGTGTTGGCATTAATATGGGGGGCTTTTGTGCACTGTTGCATGATTTGGTTGGATTTTGTTTTGTCTATCATGTTGCGTATGTTTATTTGCATGATTTACAGTATTTATGTATAATTATTTATAAAGCAAACAAATTTAACCTATTTTACAAAACCACATCAGTATGACAGGAAAATATAACGGATGTGGGTGAACACCCAACTTTATATACATGATATCAGTGAATACACATTAATTCGAATTTTTGAAAGTGTTTAATGCCTAACGATACGGACTGCATACAAAATAATATTCATCAAAAGGGTTCTATATTTGAGTTTAAGTAATGACAAAAATAATAAGTACAGTACGAAGGAGGTTAAAGGAAAACGAGCAGCAACAAATATATTGATCCTTACGAAGCTACTTGTAACTAAACTACAGCTTCTATGTGAAAGCAGGAAATTATAGCACAATGTAAAGTGGTACCATTGGTTTGTAAACGCAGTTAAGGGGAGGTCTCCACTTGAGGGATTTTTTTCTTGACCCCTTTCTCCCTCATTGCTTTGGATATTATAAAACGTTCGCCCCATTAGTTTAGCGATTTAAAGAACTTTCACCCCATATTAAGACCTTTCGTGCCATGCAGGTGTCAATTTTATCCTGGCGAGCGATAGCGAGCCTGTAATTTAAGAAGAACCGGCCTTCGGCCGGGACATTTTTCTACCGAAAAAAGTACAAATTTATCTTGAAAGGGACTCAAGGGGGTGTAATTTCAAGCTTGATGGAAGTTTAGGAAACACACTAAAAACCTTCCCTTAAGAGATATTTACCTGAACGACTTTTTAAAGTTTGAACACTACTTCACTCTATGACACTACGATACAGTATAGTCTATTTTTTCCAGCTGATGGTAATTTGTAATTTCTTCATTTTGATGACTTATCTATTACAAACATTTTGTAGAGAAATACATTGCTAATTACGAAAACTAGACAATACAATTATGCAGAACCATATAAGTTTCATAGTTTTCCATTGGTTATTCAGAAAGCAGTTACTAAAGGATTAACCCTTTGAGTACCAGCGACGTATGTTATATTTTATTGTAGCTATATGTAGACGATTTTATGCAGCTTAGGAAGGATCATTGGTAGTTAAAAGGGTTGATCGAGAAAGTTTGAAGTCTTATCATTGCTAGAGGTCCTTCCTAAGCTGAATGAAATCGTCTAATAGTTACCAGAATATAAGAGAAATGACGTCACCGGTACAGTAGGGATTAAATTTGCCATCAGCTGAAATAATACCGACCATTACTTATAGTCGGTTTTATTTCAGCAGATGACAAATTAAATCCTTTAGCAACTGATTTGTCAATACCTAATGAAAAGATATGAAACTATTATGGCCATGTGTCAACTAATTGTCCATTCCACAAGTTAGTTAGTTAAAATAGGACTTCAGAGACTATCAACCCTTCTGGATTATTAAGCCAGCACACTGTACGTTAAGAGTAGCGTCGGAACTGTAGCCCATTTTCGAGAACCCCAGTTCCTTAAATTCTGCAAGTTTACCACCCGAATAAATAAAGAAATGCTTCGCCTCATGCGAGTGAAAACGGTTTTTAATTATCTTACCAAGGTAGTGTTTGTAATCGACTGTACACTGACGCCTGCAATATTATGATTGTGTTATCAGCGTGGTCTACACATAGCTTTGTTTACAGTTTTTGCTGTGGCCACGGAGTTCAATATTATTATTGATACCACACAGCGCTCTCGCTCTCGCTCGCTCTCGCTCTCTCTCTCTCTCTCTCTCTCTCTCTCTCCAAGTCATCCCTGCTTAAGCTTAAAGCGTCAGGAACCAGAAAGATATAATATAGACAAGGCGCCTCAACCTTGAACAAGACATAATTGAATTATATGTGATACTGGAGAGAGAGAGAGAGAGAGAGAGAGAGAGAGAGAGAGAGAGAGAGAGAGAGTTCACAGCTAATGTTTAGCCTTTGTATTATTAAACAATTATGTGGCCATATCGTTATAGACAAATCAGACTGTCAAGCAATTCTATAAGATCAATTTTGAAGACGGGGAAAAAGGAATGGATATAGGAGCATGACCCCCCCCCCCCCCATACAAAAAATTGTATGGGGGGGGGGGGGTCATGCTCCTATATCCATTCTTTTTTCCCCGTCTTCAAAATTGATCTTATAGTATTGATTGACAGTCTGATTTGTCTATAACGATATGGCCACATAATTGTTTAATAATACAAAGGCTAAACATTAGCTGTGAACTCTCTCTCTCTCTCTCTCTCTCTCTCTCTCTCTCTCTCTCTCTCTCTCTCTCTCTCTCTCTCTCTCTCTCTCTCCAGTATCACTTATAATTCAATTATGTCTAGTTCAAGGTTGAGGCGCCTCGTCTATATCATATTGTTTTGGTTCCTGACGCTTTAAGCTTAAGCAGGGATGTCTTGCATACAAACACACATAATATTGTACAATCAGTAATGCTATGCTATTTACTGATTGTTCTTAGCGTTTAAAATTTGAAATTTTAGAGTATCCAGGGAATTTTCCCTAATTCACACGAATTTGTTCTTATATTTTTCTTTAATCTATATTTGTATTAATTTCAACAGTCAGAGGCAACTTTGCTGCACCCACACAATGTATGATTCAATTCAATTCAAATTTCAATTCAAAATATTTTATTGACACAAAAGTTTAATACAGTATATAGTATATATGTTAATAGTATGCGTCGATGTAAAGCATATCCCCGTTGTAAGGTGCACATCTCTCTCTCTCTCTCTCTCTCTCTCTCTCTCTCTCTCTCTCTCTCTCTCTCTCTCTCTCTCTCTCTCTCTCTCTCTCTCTCTCTCTCTCTTCGCCTCTCTCCTCCCTCTCCCTCCAATCCTCTCTCTCTCTCTCTCTCTCTCTCTCTCTCTCTCTCTCTCTCTCTCTCTCTCTTTCTTTTAGCACTATGTTCAACCACTTATCCTAAGGAGCTTGGGGCTGTTCGGCCAGACAGCCTAGGGAACTACTACTACCTCTTCTCCATTATCGTCGTTGCACAGAACATATCCGTGATCTTTCACCCAAGTACTTCAAATAACCCTACTTATGTGGCATCAGGAAACTGTTGCAACAATATCTAGTAAATATTTATAAGTTTCTCAATTCATTCAGTCGTTTCTTTCCCAATAATCATCACAATTTGCTGCTCGACTAATTAACTGGGTCAACATAATACATAATATAAATTGTCCTTCATGGCTCCAATAATATAATTGGTGCTGACATTATCATACAGTAATTGTCCTTCATGGCTCCAATAATATAATTGGTGCTGACATTATCATACAGTAATTGTCCTTCATGATGGCTCCAATAATATAATTGGTGCTGACATTATCATACAGTAATTTGGTTAGACTGTAGATTTTGTACTAGTCATCTATTGGTTTGGTGCTTTTTGTGTCATATTTATCAGGATGTCACTAACGCTATCTATCTTCCAATGTTATGTAATTCGAGAAATAGCTTATCCATAATGAAAATATAAAACATACACACACACATTATTTGTTTTCCTTCGAACCCAGAGAGATGTACATAGATTTACATATATACACTGGCCACACAGATCTTACGATCCCTGCGAGGTGGCCACAACTTAATCGAAGTAGAGAGAGAGAGACAGAGAGAGAGAGAGAGAGACAGAGAGAGAGAGAGAGACAGAGAGAGATAGAGACAGAGAGAGAGAGAGACAGAGAGAGAGAGAGAGAGAACATGAGGGTCGTTCCAACAGAGATAACACTAACGACCATGATATTAGTTGGTGCAAGGCCCCATTTACCTTCAATAGAGGGTTAACGCTACTGACCTATACAAAGACGCCATTCTGTAACCTTCCTGCGTTTTCAGTACAACCAAGACAATTATTATTACGTTATGGTAATCAGACAATTTCATTAATCAGAATGATGACCCCATGTAATTAGAAAGGCAATACTTCCTTCCACAAAGCCAACGTTAAATTCAAATTACATTATTTGGATATAGTATTCATAAGTAAAGTAAAAATAAGTATATACTAGGGTGAGATGATGAAATGAAACATTGTATTAGCTACATTATCATTATATTACATTTTTTGTTGTTGATCACCCTATTTACTTACATAGGCATCCCATTTTCTAACGACAAACATAATTAAATTATAACTTTCATCAACCGATTACATGATTTATTCAGAGCCAAATTTTCCCAGGGCATGAATTATGAAACCATGAATAATTACTTATCTTGTCAATAATCTTAATTTGAAACAAGAGTGACACAAATATCGTAGTGAAATACAGTAAACACATTGATTATGTGTCCTTCACGAATAACAAAATATTATTATTAACAATGAGTCTTTGAGAAGTATGGTCACTGGAGAGAGAGAGAGAGAGAGAGAGAGAGAGAGAGAGAGAGAGAGAGAGAGAGAGAGAGAGAGAGAGAGAGAGAGAGAGAGAGAGAGAGAGAGAGAGAGAGAGAGAGAGAGAGACAGAGAGAGAGAGAGACAGAGACAGAGAGAGAGAGAGAGAGAGAACAATAAATAGTGAGAGGCAAAAGGATTTAGGAACAATAAACAGTAATTCTAACAATTTTATATCATTGGACACTAAATTTGTCACAGAGGAAGGAAAAGTAAAGTCATAAAGATCTTGCCAAGGAGGCCCGGAAACATAATAGACACATTTAATAACGATTATCTTTATTTGCAGCGTTTTTCTTATATGAATAACAATGATGGTGGTTGTAATAATTATGATGATGGTAATGATCAAGAAGATAGTTAAAATAGGACTTCAGAGATAATCAACCCTTCTGGATTAATAAGCCAGCACACTGTAAGTCAAGAATCGCATCAAGACTGGAGTCCCTTTTCGAGAACTCCAATTCCTTCTGATCAAGAAGATAATGAATTATGATTGTAATACAGCAGTACTGCACACAATGATAACCAAGATAACGAAACATAAGTATGGTGTTGATAATATTACTGATGCTGATTAGTGAGAGATTATGTATTTTTTCTAGACCCCTTTTGCCTTATGTTTAGCTCCATTAGTTTGGCAATTTAAATACCTGTCGCCCCATTTGTTGTTGTCAATATCAAGACCTTTCCTGACATTCAAGTATTATTATTTATACTGAAAAAATGACACATATTTCTCGAAGGGGGGGTCTTGGAGGTGTTCTTTCAAGCTTGATGTAGCTTTAAGAAGAACCCCCCACACCTCGACCTCCTCTCCCACCCCTTTAAAGCGGTGGCGGTGGTTTCAGTTGAAAATCCTACAATAGTAATTATCCTGGTGAGAAAATACACCATAATGAAGATGGGTCTTTATCATGATATTATAACAACTTCGTCAGGTCAAACTGTCCTCAATTGTTATTTATATGCTTACTATTTCGTCAGTCTTTAATCTTACAATGCATATCCTACCCTACATATGTACAGTTAACCCCTACTGTACCATAGGGTACTACCATAAGTGTACCCCCCCAGTACCAAGCAATGTGGCCAAAATGGCTTCAGAGGCAAGATATAACAACCTCCCACCTCAAAAGTTGATGAAACACTGACCCAGACAGCCTGTGGAAGATTGCAGCCAACCTAAGAAGTGTTGCCAATTCCTTAGAACAGAGTTTACAAGTCATGGTACCAGTCACTGCCTGATACTGGCAGTTAAAAGGACCGAATATTACTGACGGCTTGAAGCGGTCACTGGGACTGGGGAGTGATTTATCTACTGACGGCTGGCAGCCGTCGCTGGGATTGTACGGGTTAAGATCATAAATCGCGATGCACCCGTTTAAGTCAATGACTGCGGGCTGTTATATATAAAATATGGTCATCACTGCGGCTCTTGTCATATGACAATTGCCGAATTTCTGCCTTGAACAAGGACTGGGAGGCAGGCGAGCGAGTATAAGCAAACGCGGGTCGGTCCCATCCACCGCCCACCGTACTGATTTAGCGTCACCTGTGCAATATTGTTGCACGGCAACCAGTGGTCGCACATACATGATTCGGGTGTCATTGGAAAGGTCTATTCCTCTGCTTTCAAGAATATATAATTGAAATACATTCTAGCTCTTGTTTATACATGAAAATGTGCAGGGAATGAAAGTTACTTTTAGTCCAAAACCCCTGTATGGTACAGTGGTGACCAAGCAATTGTCATATGACAAGTGTGTTAAATCAGTATCGAACGCAAAAAGGACAATACAATGGTTTACTATAAAGACTTCAGAATGTAGCCCTAAGCGTTCAAGAAATCGAATTGGTGTTACCTTATATATGGTGAAAACTGTAAATGAGTTGTTATTGAGTCACCTGGAACACAATTCAAATATATAAACTACCAAACAGAAGCCACTGCTGCGGGGGACACACGATAGTATCTTATGATTTATGGCCAGACGGACCCAAATTATCGCTTTCATCTTCCGCTTAGCTTCGTTTCCTTCCCATGAGACTGGAACTTCGAGATTTGAACCAATTTGATCTAATTATGCGGAAAATAATAGCCGCTACAAAAGACTATAAAACACGCATACAATGGACATAAAAGTTATTGTATTCATTGATTTCACACGAATAATGCAACCCAATCAGCTTTGAGGTTCTATCACAATAAGAAGGAATACATAAATACACTATGAATGTACAGTCGGGCCCACCTTTCCTTAGGCTTCGTTTACTTACGATATTTAAAATATTTAGAATTATATCAATGAGAAATGCAAAGGACAAAAATGACAAACTAGTGGCTAGGTTATGTCTGTATATTTCATTTACCATTACTATACTTTAATAGTCTATAATAGCCTAAATTTAAAAAAAAAAATGGCCCAGCTGGAATGTTGGCCGACTGTTCAGTCACTTATAAACATTCGTAGACCTCATCTATGTTTTAATTATGATTGTATATGTCTGGAAAAGAATCTATGGATGTAATGTTCTATGGATCAACTATCAAACACTATAAAGTATCTATTAAAAAACAAGGAAAAAGCATGTTCGATTAAAAACATTAATCCAAATAGTTTAAAATATTGCACAAAGAAAAACATAGATGGTTTACGAATGTGTATAAGACACTGCAGAACCTGTTCATGATTATAGAAAGCTGCTAGTTTTGAGAAGGTACACGAATAATACAAACTACCTCCAACAGCCTATAAGTGCCTCGTATGACATCACTAAAGTGGACATTTATAGCTCAATATTTCCAGTTTGGGGCGAGGTTATATATGTTGACGTATTAATTAATGTCAATTCATATATATATAATATTTTTGTGTTTCACTGGTACTGAATTATTTAGGGGACAGCTTGGCTAGGTTAAACCACAAGATTTGTCAGTGTAAAATATATTAACTACGAAGAGAGAGAGAGAGAGAGATTTACATAGATACACTGACCACACAGACCTTACGATCCCAGCGAGGTGGTCAGGACTTAATTCTAGTAGAGATAGCTAACCCGAGAGTAAGGTACAGTGGAAGGAAAGGATAGCAAATAAGAGAGAGAGAGAGAGAGAGAGAGAGAGATTTACATAGATACACTGACCACACAGACCTTACGATCCCAGCGAGGTGGTCAGGACTTAATTCTAGTAGAGATAGCTAACCCGAGAGTAAGGTACAGTGGAAGGAAAGGATAGCAAATAAGAGAGAGAGAGAGAGAGAGAGAGAGAGAGAGAGAGAGAGAGAGAGAGAGAGAGAGAGAGAGCGAGCGCGCGCTATCTGGACCTCACATCACCCACTTCCATAATTATGCACCTATTAATTGAATTATTTATACCCGAGGCAATATCTTTAAGTTAATCACATGCAATATTAGACACTTTGTTTCCGAATAAGGTGTCTGCTTGTCTCTTTCCTGCTCCTTTGTCATGGTTTCCTATATTTTCTTGGTATAATTTCTTCCTTTTTCAAAATTGAGTTTTATCCCCACTTCCTCGAAATTTTCACTTTCATCTTCCCTCGCCAAACTTTTCAGAAATTCTTTCCTTTACTCAGCAGTTCCTAAACATCAAAGGTGAACCCAATATCAAAGGTCACCAGGGTCTGTATACGTGTTCTGACCTTACCATTCCTCATACACAAAACTAATAATATAGTGGATCAAACCTACAGTATGCATACACTGGATCATATGTACGCAAATGTTGAGTTAAACACACACATACTTCATCAGACACACTCCTTCATACATTATATCAAATATAGTATTGCTTACACTCATTTCAACTTATATCATTCAATTTCCTGTATAAAATAACTTTCAGCCACTCGAGCACACACTCTCACACGAAAGTCAATTTTGGATCAGACACACAGGCAATTATGATTAAAGCTCTTATTCATCTCTCTCTCTCTCTCTCTCTCTCTCTCTCTCTCTCAGTGCAAGTTAGTTCCAGCCTTTTTTCCTGATTGTCGGGTATCACTCAGCTTAGTATCATGATTATACTCATATTTCAAATGTAATCTGTGAACACCAGCTCAAGGAATTAAACATGAGCCATTATATCCAAAGGTTCGAAAACATAACTAAAGTCCATTCATTATGATAAGGCAAAACATCTTGACTACTAACCTATATAACTTTAAAACGGCTAGAGTAATCCAGATAATATCTTTACCACTTGAGAAGAGTTACCCAGGGAATAGTGTGGATAATAATTTTCCAACCCATTTGCTCTAGCCTTTTTTAAGTTACAGAGAATAAAGGTCACGATCTCGGACCTAACTATAATGCATGGACTACCGTAAAAGCTTTATTGTCTATTCGTCAGACAGGAAAGCAATTTGCAATAAAAAACACCAAGGCCACTGACTGTTTATACGAGAATGCCGAGTTTTAGGAATAAGCCAGTAAGATTTGCATGCCTAAGTAGTAAAAGTCATGAATGTATTATACTCAAGCCTGGATTGTTATGCCTGCTAATTTAGGGAGTGTGATAATCAACATAGCACTATGCATATATGAGTGTGTTGTGAACAAAAACATTTAAGATAGAAATATACAAGCCATATATATATTTTGTTTTTGTTAAATAAATATGAAACTAAATGTGACCGAGATACTATTGTAAGTTAATTAAAATAGGACTTCAGAGGCTATCAACCCTTCTGGATTATTAAGCTAGCATAATGTAAGTCAAGTAAAATGTCAGGACTTGAGCCTCTTTTCGAGAATTCCAGTCCCTCGACATTGTAGGTATCTATGCATATACGCATATTTGGAAAAGACTAGCGTACTGCAGTTGCTAACTTTCCCTCATTCTATGAGACTATGAATTAGGGGAGATGGGTCGTTTTTCTGGTCCCCCTTCTTCCTCATGTTTAGAACAATTAGTTATCAGAATTTAAGATGTTTGCCCAATTAGTTTGTCGATTTTAAGATCTTTCACCCTATTTCTTTGTCAATATTAAGACCTTTCGTGCTCTTTAGGTGCCGATGTTTTTCCTGACGAACGATAGTGAGCATGTATGTAATATTGGAAGAACCGGCACTCGGCCGTGACATTTTTCTACCGAAAAAAAAGTAAAATTAATTTAGAAGGTGGTTCTAATGGATTTTGTGTTCTTTAAATTTGATGGAGGTCTAGGGAGGAAACAAGAATTAATATATATATATATATATATATATATATATATATATATATATATATATGACATAATCGACCAAAACAACTAAAAAGCCTTACCCCTAAACGGCTTCCTGTTTCGTGTGTCCATAGATTTAGACTCTAACGTACATCTTGAAATTGGCTTCCATTCACTTTAATCAATATTATTTTGTTTTTCGTTTAGCATGATCAAGAAACACACAAGTGACGTACTGCACAAGCAATTTCGACCGTACTTATGTTAACCCTTTCAGTACCGGTGCCACCATTTTAGCTTTTTCTGGCTACTATTAGACTATATTATTCATCTGAAAACGGGCCTCCAGTATTTAACAGGCCTCGAAGTGTAACACTTGACTCTTTTTACCAGCACCTATCCTTATAAACTGCACAAAAATCTAAACATAGCTAGAATAAAATTAAAAACACGTCGCAGATACAGTAATGGTTAACCCTCTCCGTAATATATGACGCAATCGCGTCATATGGCGGTACGCCCAAGAGTATCATATGACGCGATCGCGTCATGTGAACCTAGTGAAGTAGCTCAATAAGAAAGTTATATGACGCATTTGTCATATTGAGCTCAGTAAGTTAGGTAAGTTAGGTAAGTTAGATCAAAATCTGTCGGTTGGTGGCAACCCCAAATACCTCCGACTTCTACCAGTAAATCAGTGTCAGAGAAAGTGTTGTGAGGGAAATACCGGCGCTCCGCCATCCCATCAGTAAGTTAGCAACTTATGTCGGACAGGTTACATCACACGGGAGGCGGCGTTGGGTTGGTTAGGTTAGATTACGTGAGACAGACAACATTGAATAGGGTCATATAGGCTATTATTTTTTGTTTTACCATAAGATATCCAATAGTTTGCAGCATGTTTGTTTATTATTTGTATGAATATTATTAACACTATAGCAACATTATCTCAACTAGGCCTATGTCCTATAAAATAACTCCCCGTATATAAACATAGTTGAATATTATTAGAATAATTATATTAGTTCAAACATACAAATACATTATTATTGTCATTATTACACAATGTATGTATTTTCGTATTTAAGTATATATCTTTGTGTATGCAATTCTGGTCCGGTGTTTTGTTTACTTTCAGTGAGAGTTCATTACCTTAATGGACCTCTTTATCTCACCGCTTTGTCTACGACCACTGTGTGTGTGTGTGTGTGTGTGTGTACGTGTGTGTGTATTGTTCTCCCTCTCCCTTTCCCTTCTTTTCTCTCCTCCTGTTATATATATATATATATATATATATATATATATATATATATATATATATATACTGGTGTATATATACTGTATATATACAGTATATATACTGTATATATATATATATATATATATATATATATATATATATATATATATACTGTATATCCCTCTATTTATATACAGTACCGGTATGTATCTTCATAATGTTTAGAAGCACAAATTAAACGTAGATAAGAACTGCCCACTGCATGACCACCTTCAAAAAGTTCCCACACTTAATAATCTGCGGGTCAGTCTTAGGTTACTGGGGGTAGGAGGGGGCGGGGGTGGGGGGAGGGGGTTAAGAGGAAAGAGTTAATGAGGTAGAGATCCATTACAATAAAATAGATCGGACAACTTATCCCTTTGGTGGCATTTTGTAGACTTAGGCACATACCTTTATAGTTGGTATGAAGTTTATGGTGACCAGAATATATGCTATAACTCGTACATTGTACAGTACTGACAACAAATTGTTTTAGTTTTTAATATTTTCACACAGCAAATCAATGGTAATCCTTTAACTACATGAATACTTCTCTTGACTAAATATAATCGTCTCCTGTTAGCAAAATATTACATTGGTAGAGTTACTCAAAGCAGGCGTACATCTCAAATTAGTTATAAATCTGCCCTCAAGTAAATAAAGTATAATTTAGCCAGCATATGACAGAAAGAACGTAATAGTTTAAAATGGTTCATAGTGGCTTCTGATGATAAGCAAAATATTTAGTTAAATAGGACTTCGGAGTCCTTCTGGATTAATAAGCCAGCACACTATAAGTCAAGAATATCGTCAGGACCGGAGCCTCTTATCGAGAACTCCAGTCCCTTGCAGCCAACAAATGTCTGGAGTTGTCTTCTGAAGGGTAACCCTGTCGGGGCAGAGGTCTGGAAGTGGTCTCAGTTATCATTATCATTGGTTTTCCCAGGGTTCTTCATTGATCCATTTACCACTGGGCCCAGAGTGCATTACTAAATTTTCAATGGAAAGGTACATCACTTTTGTAATTGTAGTTTAACAAACAATAACGCAGTTTGATTTGGATACCATGAAACAGTTTTGTTCAGTTTGTAGGTTTTAGTATTTTTATTAAACTTTAAAATACGTTGGTAACGGTCAGAACTTCTTACGACCTACGTATTATGTAGATTTGACAAAACAAAAAAATATCTCTCTCACATATATATATATATATATATATATATATATATATATATATATATATATAATACGTGATGACATGATACATTTTCTTCATACACAACAATCTCTTTTAGATGCCTTCTGTATCATCACATTGAACCCAATGATCTCTCTTGATAATATTCTGCCCTCGTCTCCCTTTATGACCCCAAAATGCAATATTCTTGGCCTTCTATAGCAACTCTTTCATCACGCTGGTCTTTTCATCGTTCCTATTGAAATATCGGTCACCCTTCTCCTTGCCTCACTCACGTTCAAAATCAGTCTCCCTCCCTATGTATCTACCTATCTATCTATCTATCTAACCATCTATACTGTAAGTCTGGCAAACTTCTTGAACTGTCGACTCGAGAAGGATGTAGACCTATTTCATCATTGACCATATCCAGCCATCTGCCATCTCCACTTCTACTACTTTTTAGCTACTTTTTTCATTATTTCGGATTCTGCTAACTGTTCTAGTATTAAGTCCTGACCACCTCGCTTGGATTGTGTTGTCTGCGTGATCAGTGTATCTACTGTATGTACGTAAATATTTATACATTTCTCTCCGTCAGAGGGGTTGGCCTGACTGCCATGAACCTGTTAGTGAACCAGATTACTTAACAGGTTAATGGAAAGTGTAGATGAATGACGATAAAGGTTCAGTTATATTCACAGGATGACGCGGGAGAGAGAGAGAGGAGAGAGAGAGAGAGAGAGAGAGAGAGAGAGAGAGAGAGAGAGAGAGAGAGAGAGAGAGAGAGAGAAAGAGAGAGAGAGAGAGAGAGAGAGAGAGAGAGAGAGAGAGAGGGAGAGGGAGAGGGAGAGGGAGAGGGAGAGGGAGAGTGAGATAGAGATAGAGAGAGAGTGAGATAGAGATAGAGAGAGAGAGAGAGAGAGAGAGAGAGAGAGAGAGAGGAGAGAGAGAGAGAGGGGGGGGGGTGCTGGCTTAAGCGAACTAGATTGTGAGTAATTGTGAAATGAGTGCTCTAGTATCTTAGTGAAATAGAGTAATATAAGCAGTATTTGGTATATATAATTCAGTCATCAAATAAGAAAATAATTGCAACATCTGGTTGATTATAATTATTTAAATATATACCTATTCCAAAACAACAACAACTTTTATGGGCCAGTGACCCAGGAAGTGAACGAAGAGAGAGAGCCAGAACACACCGTCACGACCTTGACCTCTCTATCAACAAGCACATGATATCTTCATTTGTAACTACTCTTGTTAATTGAATTGTTTTCATTTACTATTAATACTTCTGCTACTATAATATATAATAAAAATACAACTTGGCCTGGTTTAATGCTAGGTAATATACAATAAACTAATAACCAATAAACTAAAACGTTCATCAATATCTTTAACATCGACCAACACTTCTAAAATTCATCACAGGCAAAATATCGTGATGATATGAAACTCAAACCCAACTTTGCTAAAATAAGATACACAATAGTAATATAAAACTCTCAATAGGAGTTATACACGTTCTTCTTATGATCGTGAGGTTGTGGGTGATATCTCTTCCATCACCTCCTCCCCTTCCTCGTTAACTCTGTCTTCGTGCTCTCTCTCTCT
>CM064498.1:14710884-14729373 GCA_032716605.1 Paralithodes platypus | reverse complement strand
CGCAGAGAGATGCGCAGAGAAGGGTTAGTAAGTGTTGACATAAATAACAACCCATCCAGGATCCAACACCATTTGTGTGAAGAGAAAAGGAGCTCCTCTCTCTCTCTCTCTCTCTCTCTCTCTCTCTCTCTCTCTCTCTCTCTCTCTCTCTCTCTCTCTCTCTCTCCATCTTTTTAGAAAAGTATGCATACAATATTGCATGATCTATCCATTAAGTGTTATATATATATATTATATCATCACAATTATTATCTGCATATCTATATCCATCCATCAATATATATATTTCATACCAAAACTAAACATGCTTTCATCAACAAAGATACAAACCTAAGGAACCAGCGGGAACCATGAAATCTATAAAGTGGCACCATTTTCACTGACACCAACAAATAGTGTGTAACCCGAGAGAGGAGGAGTGTGGTTGATTGGGTAATGGTGTGTGAGACAAGGGGCAAGGTTGAGAGAGAGAGAGAGAGAGTGTGTGAGTGTGTGTGTGTGTGTGTGTGTGTGTGTGTGTGTGTGTGTGTGTGTGTGTGTGTGTGTGTGTGTGTGTGTAATCAGAACATTGCTTTGAAAAGGTCTAAGATTTCTAAGACCTTCACACTAACGCTATATTTTCGTATTTTAAATGTTACCTCATTTAATTTAAGGAAATATTGGACTTTAACAAGTTACTGGATTTTGCGATGACGAATTGGTTAATGTTAATGACAACACTTTTTGCTGACCCAAGTTAGATCTGTACTGGGACTGCTGGTTCCCAGTTAATTCAGCTGTTTAATCTTCAGTGATGAATTGGAATACAACTTGGTATAGGAAAATGCGATAAAATGGAAATATATCATACAGATGTCCACATTAATTTGTAATTAGTTAAAATAGGACTTGAAGCTATCAAATTGTCTAGATTATTTAGCCAGCACACTGTACAGTAAGTCAAGAATAGCGTCAGGACTGGAGCCTCTTTACGAGAATCCCAGTCTCTTGAATTTGTACCACTGTGACGGTATATATGAAAATAAATATAATAAGGTTAGGCTAAAAGCGTATTTTGTTATGGAGTAGATAATTCGTATTATTTAGAACAAAATATGCAAGATAATATTGTTAATTATTTAATTTTTGTTATTTTTGTTATTTTTTTCAATCAACCGAACTCAGGTCAGGTGAAGGTATTGACGGATAAGCCTTTTACAACGGCACCTCGTAACTAATTTCTATTTTCCTATTTTCTGAGGAGTGTAGAGAGGGGAGAAGGGGTACTGGAGAGAGAGGAAGCTTTTGGAGTGGCTTTGTTATGTGTGTTATTAGTCTGTATACGTCGTCGAGGTGTCCCCCGACTGGGTGCGAGCATGTGAAACATGCTAGGACGTACTACCACACTCACTAAATGTCCGATTTAGCTGAGATCGAACCCAGGTCAAGCAGATTCATACTGAGCGTGCTCTCCACTCGACCACCGCAGCTCTATGTTTGTTTTATGCTACAAATCATGGAGGGAGTGGGCATTATGGGAAACTGTAGCCTTCCTTGTGTACAATAATAGTTGGTATACTGTATAAGCGTATCACCCAACACAGCCACATTGTGTATACCCATCGTTCATTGTAAACTACCTCTATATCTGTAGGCTTTTTCCTGCACAATACTAGTTGGTGTATTGATGCATCACTTAACACAGCCAAATAGTGTATCTCCATCGTTTATTGTACTATACATTAGCTCCATTACTGTAGGTCATCTTGTGCACAATAATAGTAGGTATATCACCCAACACTACCACATAATGTTCTATTTTAACTAACCATTTTCATGTGGGCAACTGTACATGTTGAAGTAATAATTATGCACATTACATATACACACAAAACCATTATTATTTTTAGTGTCATAAGAAATATATCTATGTTATGCCTAGTGAATGATGGTTACACAAATCTCTGTTTTTTCAGGTTAGTTAGGTGTACTGGAGGAAGGGGACCAATGTCATCTGTTTTGTTTGTACATTCTTTATCGAACTGAGGGATAAAGGTAAGTAATAATTTGTTCTATATATATAGTAGATAAAGAGATGAACAGTTAAGCATATGCAAAAAGATAACTGACAACCAACGAAAGCGGAGTGAACTTCAAGGCAAGAACAAGCGAATGTTAGTGATAGCTAGAGATGGAACGTATAATATACTGTATGATTGGGAAAATAGAAAGTAAGTAAACGTAGTATAATAGAAAGGAAGGTAACAAAGAATATGCACGAACGAAAAATATAAAAACAAATGGAGGACACAAAAGAAGTTGATGACATTAATAATAGGTAGAGTTTGTTTATTCCGGTAAAGTTATTTTTCTCTCCAGATGGGGCTGGAGTTCTCGAAAAGAGCCAGTTTTTACTTTCTTCCTAAACTGTGCTGGCTTAATGATCTTGAAAGCTTGGAAGCGTATTAAGTCTTATTCTTAATCATAGAACCAATAAATATTCACATTTACGCTATTATTGTTGTGCCAATTCCTTTACAATTAGTATTTTCTCTGAAAGCAAGTACCTCTTAATTGTTCCTCGCTAGAATAAATAATTATATATTAATTTGTCTCTGCTTTCCTTTCCTTAACATATCAATTTACTTACCATTACGCTTTTGTATTTTTTGGCAAACATCAGACAATTCACTTAGTTCCAGAAATATCATGTCATAGTCACAGGGGTATCAGGATTTTCAATAACATCTTCCGTGCAATCATTTAAATTATACAAGGGAATGTATTCCTGGAGAGACTATTCTAGACGTAGTGTCCTGGCTTAATAATCCAGAAGAGTCGATAGCTTCTCAATTCCTATTTTAACTAACTATCTTGATAACTAAGTTTAATAGTCTTGATATCGATTGATTGTTATTCGTCTAAGGAAAACAATCGTTGTCACCCACCGGAGTAAAGAAAAGGTGGCATCATACGATATAAAACTAATTATAAGCACGCGCACCTTGTCATCTTAAGGTGGTGTCACGTGAGCAATTTTTCCGTCAATTTGTTCGAGGCATTGTTGTCTGGCAGCTTGAAATTATAAGTTCCTTGTTAATTCAGCTACCTAATGTAAGCTACCTTCGAACTTTGTTCGGACTCCAATGTGATAGAGCGATAGAGCCTCAAAATAACACGATAAAAACTGGTTCAGCGAAAATTGCCGGAAAATGCGTTGATGTGACACAACTTCACATATTCCACGTTACACCTAAAGCTACTCATAAATATGCACTTATAATAGCCTTTATTAACCCACTGAGCCCCAGCTAGTTATAAATTAATGTACCACCAGGGACCAGCAGGTTTTGCTTTTTTTTTCTTCCAGAAACAATAGCGAATGGGTTAGGAATGAAGGAAAAACCACAAAAACCGATCAAAAAGGTAAAAAAGGGGGCCCCCGAAAGTCGATTTTACAAGAGTAAAAAATTTAAGGCAATAACTCCCAAAAACCATGTTTTTATGCACTCACACGCACGCGGTTGGACTTTGAGAGTTTTCAACCATTGGCATGGTTGCGTGGGATACTTACACAGTTCCCATTTAAATCTGAGCCCTCTAGGTGCCATAGGACCGGAGTAATTAACACTGATGCAACGTATGTGACGCTGGGGTTTAGCGTTACATACATTGCTGACGCACTGTTTGCGTCGCTGGGGCTCAGTGGGTTAAATGTGCTTTTCGTGCTGTGCACCGTGTATATTTATTGGAAGGGGAACTATGGTCTTAATTTTGTACTACTTCTGATGAGAGAGAGAGAGAGAGAGATAGAGAGTAAATAATTATATTCTAGACATAGTACATTAGATACCCTGAGAGCCATAAAGGAACTTATCCCGTTTTCTGTATTATCCAACTATATTTTTGGTTTATGTTTAATTACGTCGCAAATTATTTGTTTCAGCCTATTTTGGTTAGCAGTATGATTGTGATAAATTGTTTTTTAGATGTAGTAGGGTATCTTGTCCTCAGTATGATGTAATAGGTTCACAACGTGTAATATGAAGTAGTAGAAGCCTCATCCTAGTCGGGGAGGCTCATTATTTGTGTTTTAATATGCTATGCCGATTTTCCGGCATTCAACTACTGTCAGTTATGACCGTGACATTTTGCACTTCTTTGCTTTAAGGCAATATATTGATCAAAGTTACTAACACTAATCTCACCTTTCCTATATGCATATCATGTCAACTATGTATAAAGCTCGAAAAGAATTACAACAATATAACTAATAATAATAATAATAATAATAATAATAATAGATAACAAAAATAGGAATGGATATAATTACCGAGTTTCATGACTCATAGACTATATTTATCAACTCTGCGTAAGCAGAGTGGTATCGCCCCCCGTATAGTGGTACATGCTAACAGAAATGTCTGTCTGTCCGTCTGTCTGTCCGTCTGTTTGTCTGTCCAGAACTCCTCCTAGACCGTTTGACGGATTTTCACCAAACTTCACACGAACCTTCGGTACGTGAATGCGACGGTAATTAAAAACATATTTTTTTGAATGTGTGCAATAGTTATGATCTTAGGTCCAAAAACATGTTTTGCCCCCCCACCCCCACCCTGTACCTATTTCCAAGCAATGATTATGGCGTTCTGTGTGTGTGCCCCGTAGGGGCACACTCACACAGAACGTCATCGTTAAGGGGGCGAAAAAAAACTCGCCCGCATTTGTTAAGTTAGTTTAGTTGACATTAGAAGGTGACAATTGTAGCGATAATGATAGTAGTAGTGATGATGGTGGTAATATTAGTGATGATGGTAGTAGTAGTGATGATGGTGACAATTGTAGTGATGATGATAGTAGTAGTAATAATGGTGGTAATATTAGTGATGATGGTAACCCTTCGCATAGTTGGGTATGCCGTTTTGATTTTGGGCGAAACGGCACATCTACTTTAGTTTAGTTGACATTAGAAGTGATGGTAGTAATAGTGGGGATAATGTAGATAGTAGATAGATGATGGTGATTATAGCAGTGATGATGGTTGTAGATTTAGTGATAATGATGACAGTAGTGATGATGGTAGTGATGATGATAACAGTAGTAGATATGATGGTGACAGTACTAGTAGTAGTGATGATGGTCATAATAGTATTTATGATGGTGACAGTAGTAATGATGATTGTAAGATGAAGGTGACAGTATTAGTGATGTTGGTAAGTAGTAGTGATGATGGTGAAGTTGTAGTGATGATGAGAGTAGTAGTGATGATGAGAGTAGTAGGGATGATGGTGAGAGTAGTAGTGATGATTATAATAGTAGTAGTGTTGATGATATTAATGATGATAGTGACTGGTAGTGATGATGGTGACCGATCGCAGAGTTGGGTATGCCGTTTTGATTTTGGGCGAAACGGCACGTCTACTTTATTTTAGCTGGCGAGAACTAGGTTTGTTCCAAAATTAATTATTCGTCAATTAGAAACGTTTTCTTAATCAAATACATGGTTAATTACGAAACCTTTTAATAATAGCCTACAATGAATGGCACCCAGCTTAAGAATGTAAACAGAGAAACCAATCTAGGAGTAACAATATCGAGTAACCTAAAACCGAGTCAACAATGTTTAGAAGTTGTTAAGAAGGCAAACAAAATAATTGGCTTTATAGGCATTTCATTTGAGCATAAATCCAAAGACGTTATCCTAACCCTTTACAATTCCTTAGTCCGCCCTCTTCTGGAATACTGCGTTCAATCCTGGTGCCCTTATTACCAAAAAGATATAGACAAGCTAGAACGAGTTACGTAGAGTTACCAAAACTATACGTAGCCTAAAGAACAAACCATACGAGGAGCGTCTTAGAGAATTAAATCTATTTCCTTTAACCCAGCGCAGATTAAGAGGCGACTTAATTCAAGTGTTCAAAATCATCAAAGGTATCGACAATATGAACTGTAGTACGTTATTCACTTTGACCAATCTAATTACACGCTGGGAAACGGTTGCAAAATTATTGGTAAATCTTTTAACTCGCACGAATCGAAGAATTTCTTCTTCAATCTAGTTGTCAACTTGTGGAATGGGCTTCCTCGAGACGTTATAGACTGCAGCACCGTTGATTCATTTAAACTTCGCTAGACATATATCTCGCATCAAACCCGCGACTGACTGCGTTTGTAAATGAAGAACTTTAGTTTATCCCCCCCTCAGTTACTAACCCATCTATCCCCTACTAACTTCCTAATCCTGCCACGGACATTAGTTCCAGGGCAGTAGTTCCCTTTCCAATGTTCCCTTACCCACTCTAAACCACTGTTTGGACACTTGATCCTCAGTGTTTTGGAGGGCAAGCAGCCTAGAAGGGTCACTAGATCTGTTGTAGCTTGATTTCCTTTGTACTCCTTTGTAATGCAGAGATATAGTATATTCTTTTCCCATTAGTTATCGGAAAATGATCTGCTAAAAGACTCAAATTTCCGCCAAGTTAAAGTAAATCGAGTACTGTGAGACGGTAAACTTACAAAAAGATAGTTGATGGGAATTTCCTTAGACCACCGCATTATAATGATTTACTTATATTGGGACTTCACATACACGAGGTTACATTACGTTCACAAATATTTTAAAACTGCATAAACAAGAACAACTTAGCTCATACCACATTGCACAGTCGGGGTCAAAAGTCGTGGATCACCTCCTTAACTTTAACATTATACAGTATATTACTTTTCGTATAAATGTACAGTTGTTCAGATGAATTTGGTCCCATTCCTTGATTGTATATATGGAGAACAAAAATATTAAGGTTTATTTTTTAATGCAATTTTGTACGCAATAGGTAATTCATATGAATTACTAATAATACTTTTATAACCAGTTAATTATGTAAGTCAATCACACTATTTTAATTACAGACATACCGTTGAATCTCGGAATTAATGAAAATTCATATTTGTAACTGTATTTACTTATACAATTTAAAACATCTGATTAGTTTTATTATACCAGCTTTCTTCCAGTGACAGGCTACCAGCTTACGTGTTCTTGCTACCAAAGAAAGAAACTATTTTGTTTACTGTCTACTTGCCCATGGAAGCTAGATTTGATTATGCTGTCTTAGCTTTATATCCAGATAATTTTGGTAAAATCATGTGTAAATACTAATTATCATAGGAATCAGCTAGTGTTGTACGTTTACTTGTCCATTTTATACTCGTAACTAGCTAACTTGGGTCTTATACTGAAACAATCTGTTGCAGTCAGACATATATACAGTTCCTAAACTTAGTAGATTCAAAATTATACAAACAAGCAACAGGATTGATCTTTGGCATGCAATTTATTTTACATTACATTATAACATACACATGACTGTATAAATAATGCATAATTTGCCTCCATAAGAAAGTGACCCAACAACTGTAAAACAATTGTAAATGAAGTTTCAAGAAAATCTAACCAGTAGACCATTTGGACCAGTAGCTCTCAAACAGTGCCAAATATACCAAACTTCGTTGGGCCAGTAAGCTTATTGCTAATTTCCGTGATCTGAAGAAGTATTCGTACATATTAATGGAGAGAGAGAGAGAGAGTGAGAGGTTGGTGTAAGGTGTCACGCACACAGTAGCTATCCCGAGAAACCGTAAGAAAACCTATCCCATTTCCTTTATGGTGCAATAACTAACTATGCAAAACCAGTAGCCCTCAGCTAGTGCCAAATAACAAACTCTATTAATTCTATTTAGGGCAGAACCATACATTACCACTGATTTAGATCTAGATTGTCTTTGTTATTTTGACATACAATTTACCGGTTCAAATTATCAATTGATTGAATGGTGTAAATCCTCTTACGTTTTACTTGCATCAAGAAGTCTAAGAGTCGTTCTGGAATTATTATGAATGACTGTAGGCTAAATTACTTCCTATGGCAAACATGTTAACGTTAATGTAACACATTGACGATTGACACAAGTGGTCAACTAATATGGCACTTAACTCTTCCAGCACCATGACGCTGGCTATTATGGTTAACTCCTTGCGACATATATGACGCGATCGCGTCATATGGAACTTATAACCAAAAACTCATATGACGCGATCGCGTCATATGGACTTATCTCCATGCCTCTCCAATAAGTTTATGACGCGATTTTGCGTCATATGAGTAAGTCTGATAAGTTAGCTTATGATAAAACCGTTGGTGGCAACCTCAGCCTCCTCCGATAATTCTAACTGCCGCAGTGTTGTTGTGAGTGTAGTGCGAGGCAGTGGCAATGATCCCGGGGCTCCCGCCTCCTTGGACTTATTGGAACATAATATGTCTGAAGGAGTTAAGTTAATATTAGACAATATTAGTCTTGTTTGTTTGCTTAATTACTTACGTTTGATGTATTGATATCTTAATATAAGCCCTACTACTTTAGCCGTGCTTGCTACTCAGGAATAATAGAAACGGCATACGGACATTCAAAATTGGTTAAAAACTGAACACTGCAGAATTACTTTTTAGTTTTCTCAATATTTGTGTTGTCTATCCCAATATAAACCTCAAAACTATGATCATGGTTATTTCAAATAATAGTAATGTAACAATAAAAATAAGTGTGAATTCTGAGTGCTAGCAAAAATATAAATACTATAAACTTTAAATACCATCCGTAATTTTAAGATAGTTTAGTAGTTCAGTCTCTTATAATAAATAACTGATTTTTTTAATGATTGGTAATTTGGTAGGCATATCTGTCCGATGTTGATATCATATTTTTGTAATGCCATTTGTATGGCATGATGATTAAATTAATGATGGGAGTGTTAGGTTACACAATATTCAGACATTATTATTCATGCAAATTTGGCCCTCAGGATTAATTTATAATGCATAATAAACTAGAAAGATAAAGTCAAGATTCTTCTGGATGACGCTTATCTTTGCCCTGCTGGTCCCGAGTTGGAATAGTTTTCCAGCCTGGTACACAGGGGCAACTGCCAACCAGGTTACCATAGTTTACCTACCTGTCGGATGGTACACCACAATTTAATGTCCATTATCTTCTGGTTCTAAATGTAACTGCCTGAGCCCAGTTTAATTATAGTTACGAAACATTATGAAACCAAATCAAGCTTAGGCTTACCAATTGACCCTACCAAGAATTCACTTGAGACCTCTGGTAGACGATTCCGAAGTAGCGCCAGAGCTACGACTGTCGACATCAACAATACCGAACACCGAGGATATACACAGTTTATCTCAATTTTTTGTGATTCTACATGTTTTTATTTGACAGTATTCGACTACACTACTGTATGTGCTTATATAGTATAGTAATTAAGAGAAAGTCCATATTCAGCTGATAATGACTACAAACATAATTACATGCTGATTATTTATCATAACAAAATAGACACGAAAATACTTGCTGACTTTCTATATTAAATATACGTTACTTTAGAATATATAAAACAACAGTATACATAGACCAATGTATTATGTGTCGGCTACAGAAATTTTGACTAACTGCTTATAATATAGAATTGTTGAAGGAGAGGGAGGGTGGATAGGCCCCAGATGTTGACAATTTCCCACAATGCACTGCGGTAAGCATTGAGTTCAGCGCCTCTATCGGCCACTGTAGGCATTATATTGGTAGGGAGAATTGACCATTTGTGAGTTTCGTGCTCTAGGAAGTTCAAGCAGTAAACATCGATAATTAGCATAATTACCAACTAAATTACGGTTGTAGCCCATTTATAAACACATAATCAAATTCAACATTCTATCCATCTGGAACCTACATTATTATTACATTTCCATTTAGAACGATGCTTATGGCTCCAACTTCCAAGATTGGAACCCAAAGTGTCACATTTTTCCTTTGCCCCTCAACTTTCTCTTCATAATTGCTGAGGGGCACAGGGCCCTGGCTGGGGCTTTGGTTTCCCGGGCATTTCTGCACCCTCCTCAGCTCCCCGCCATGGAGTGGCTTCGGTCACCCAGGCTTTATTGTGGTCGGCAGGGAGGGTTCTGTGGGGGCGCTCAGTCATCGCCTTGGCCTTGCTCGGGGCCTTGGGCCTGTTCGGCCAGGCAGCTTGGGGAACAGCAACAACAACAACAACTTCCTTAAAGCCTGAAACTCGCAAGTGGTCAATTGTGGTGAGGGGGACCAATTTGATAGTCGCTGGCTGAAATACGTTAGGTCATGGTCGTCTCGAGTTGGGAGGTGGGTCTGCTGCCCTAGTCTTAGCCCAGTGAAGGCAACAAAAGCTAGAACATTAGGCCATCGTATATTAAATTTGGTTATTTCTTAAAATAACCCTTGCCTCTCTAATAACGGGAAAGCAAACAAAGGGGAGGCTATGTACGTCGCTCTAAAACATGTCAAAACTCACCAATGTGCGCATGCGTGAGAATCTTGGCCTCGCCCCTCAAATGTACAACTATTATATTGGATTAGATTAGATTAACCTAACCTAACCTAACCCTAAAAAATAACCAAAATAACAAATATAAAAAAATATAAAAATATAAAATACACTAAAATCAAGTGGGATCGAACACAGGATTTTCTCAGTGTAGGGCGGGAGCTATACCGAGTGAGCTACGGAGAGATCTGGCTGTATTGGTTTGAAGGCTATATTTACAAGCAACGGAGGTGAGGGGCGGGGCCAAGGGGCCTAGATTCTCACGCATGCGCAGATGGTGAGTTTTGGTCATGTTTTAGAGCTACGTACATCGTCTCCCAAACAAAGACCTTTTGAAACTAGGCTCAGGTAAACAGGCGCTCAGGATCCTGGAGACTTACCAAGATATCTCGTCCTGCTATTGTTCCATAATCAGTGAAAGTGCCCTGGAAAGAGCGTAAGCCTCCTACAAGCTCCGCTCGATAGCAAGGGGAAGGAGGAAGGAGAAGTATCACCTTCCCTTCCTTTCGTCTCTCACTCCTGACACGCTTATGCCTGACCTTGTAGATTATGAGAGTTTACTTCGCTAGAAAGACTATCAAACCTGTCCACTAACTTTAGGTACCTAATTAGATGCGAATTAAACAGTAAGATTTAAAGTATATAATGTAAATATTGTGAATGCTCGTAAGCGACCCAGAATTCATCGGTAAGGTTGATTATTGGCGATGTTATAAGTATATAATTTTGGTTCATAAAAATATAGATTATTTGCAAGGGTACTGCAATGGAACTAGATTGTATGCATACTTAAGCCATTAACCAAAGACTTTAATACTGTTCTGTGATTATATATATTTCACATATATGAAATACATATTCCTGAGTCGGCCTTAAGTATAATGCTGACCCACCAGTGTGATGTGAGGAGAGGAGAGTTAGTGTTCAACATATAGGCTACATCAGATTATAATACTTTAGTCTCACTCACTCGGCTTTGGTACACTCAGCCTGTGTTGTGTATCTCCTGACCTAAACTAAGATGGAATCGTTCATTGCAACTTTATGGCTCAGTGCAACAGGGAACTATGGCCTGACACTTGGTTCGTATATATATCTATTTTTTCCTTTGAACTAATTAAGTATTGGCTTGTTGTATATTATCATCGGACACTTAACTGTCATCCCTGCGTACATTGCCACTTTCTTTCATATGTAAATAATCAATTGTTACTTTACTCTCAGTGTGTCAGCGCTATGAAATTACTGATAAAACAAGTTTACATAAATTATGTGTAAGTCCATTAGTTTGATCTTATATTCCTATATAACATATGTAATCATTATAAAATTATTGGTGCTTACATTATATTGTAGATACTATATCACTATACAGTATATCCAAATAATTCAGATAATGCCTTGCAGGATAAAAGGACTAGGCCTATTCGTACGACAAACCCGAAAACTGTAAACACCATTATAAACTAGATCAAAATATCAACCATCTAGCAAGCTGAGCCACAACTCTCTTTTAGGACTTTGTTAGATTGTGTTGGGCACCAGTTGTAAGCTTTACAATTGCAATGTGATATTGTAGTAGGAAGAAGGAATAGCGGTCTTGAATGGGAGAAAGAGAGAGAGAGAGATGCTTAATTGTTTAGCGATCACCGTCATGGGTTATTTATAGAATGTGTACATATCTCTCCGTATCTATCCTCAACCCCACATTTTTGTTTTCCCTTCTCCATGCTCTGGCTTCGTGCACCATAAAGCACATGATGCTAACAATACATGATGCTAACATACTGTATAATAATATCATGAACTCTGTATTATATTTGTATACTAACAAATCATTTTTAATACAATGCAACTCACTTAAATCACTAAGTACCAAACAACATTACAGGTATGATTTGGAAGGAAGGATGGCTATAGGAAAGAGTGAAAAACATTTGTGTTAATTGGATTGGAGGTTGGGGAATTTGGGTGCTTAGGAAGTAGCCTTGTTTAAAAAGTGATACTGAAT
Source organism: Paralithodes platypus (assembly GCA_032716605.1). Lineage (NCBI taxonomy): Eukaryota > Metazoa > Arthropoda > Malacostraca > Decapoda > Lithodidae > Paralithodes > Paralithodes platypus. The sequence continues at coordinate 14,716,963 of CM064498.1, read as the reverse complement.
CCTTTCAATAAATGCTGTCCTAGTCCTATTTACAGCCATAATCATTTACCTATTCCCCCCACCCTACAATACTTGGTACAGTCACTTATGCACATTCGTTGACACCTTACGTTTGTGTTTATGCAATTAAAACTATCTGGATTGAGTTTTGAATGGAACTTGCTTGTCAGTAAATCGTATATATTGTGTTGCATTTGATGATAGACAACTATAATTATGTATTTATTACCAGACATTTACTTCCATAATTACTATAGAAACAGGTGAGGCCCACGATTTTTATGAGTAACTGTACTCCAGCTATAACCATCCTGCGAGGCTCACATAGAATACAAAACTTTGCTTCGTTTAATTTGTCTTGCTTTATTAATACCTAGCTAGGTTTATTCGAGAGAAGCATATGTTCATTATAGACAGGCCAACAATGGTGACTTCTATCCTCTGCAACTCAATAGGGGCTATAAATTTATACAACTATTCCCCAGCTGACCCTTCTCAAACTGTATAAACATTAACTTGAATACTCTAATCCTGTTTAAGAAACAGAGGTTAAAAGTTAAAAAAAATTGGCATAGTAATTTATATTAACCACTCGATGAAAATATGATACTCGGCCATGTGACATTCTGAATTACCTTAACCACAAGCATCTACTAGAAAATAAACTATAAAAAATGAATATGTTGAATAATAAAAAACCCAGCCCCCCAGAGAGAGCCTCAATGGACTGGTTGAGAGACCATTAATCTCCTCTTTGTATTGTCCGGAGATTTTAATTATCTCCTCCATAATAGTTCCTGGCGGCCATTGTTTGGGTGTACCGGTACGTCTGTCAGTATATATATGTTTGTGTGCGTGTGTATGTAGGTTGACAGAGATAGCGGTTACAGAGTTATTATTAACTATGCAATGTTTGCATAATATCTGCATACTATTATAAAACTCATATTTACGATTCGAGTATCAACAGTATGGCTTAAAGCAGTATAGGTTGATTGTCATTATACGCATTAAAAATTGTATACTTGTATAAACAAAATTTCTACTGTACATAATAGTTATCTGTGTTGGCGAGGGTAGCGTTTTCTGTTGTTAGTGTGTGAGTGTGATATGGCCACTAAGTTCTATCCTGATTGACTCAACCCTTCAAAATCAATTCAATGTTTGATTGGGATATGTCAAGTTGTAGATTTGGCATTTGGTTGAGCGTAGACGGTACTCTAGATGAATATTAATTAGATTGTTATCACTCTCGGTGTAGGCACCCAACCTTCATGATTTATTCATACTGGTGAGCAGGCTTCATTAATTAAGATAAATAATCTGGAAACACAGTTGAGAACATTATATTTATAACAAAAACATTTCAACATGAATTTGTTAAACAAGTCGATTCAAACTCATGAGATTATGTGTGACTTATCGAGCTTATTAATCTGATTAGGTTTGTTATTGTTCCCAAGAATGAGAATAGGAAGGTAATGGACTTTTACGGTATGAGATTAAAAAGTTGAACCTGAGCCGCCGCCTTGTTAATTTATAGGACTTGCATTGTTCCACCTCCGGCCAGACCATACCTTTATTGAAGACAAGTAAATCGAATTTAATTGTCAGAAGAAATAAAGGAGCTGAGCAAGACTTTACAATGAGTAGTTAACCAAGAGATCTTTTTGAAACAAAAACAAAGTAAACACGTGAATATGTTATGTGTTAAGTGATAAAAGCAGAGTGGGCTTGTCTGATATTTAGCAGCCCATAAAGCCTGGTGGGGAGATAAAGAGAGAAGATATACCCCGACCCCGGTAACGATGTTCAAACAGGCGGAGGGTTTACGTCTTTACCAACACACACACACACTCTCACTCTCTCTCTCTCTCTCTCTCTCTCTCTCTCTCTCTCTCTCTCTCTCTCTCTCTCTCTCTCTCTCTCTCTCTCTCTCTCTCTCTCTCTCTCTCTCTCTCTCTCTCTCTCTCTCTCTCTCTCTCTCTCTCTCTCTCTCTCTCTCTCTCTTCTTTGCATCAGTTTTTACAACAGAAGACCTCAGTGATATCCCTACACCTTCGCCGATTCAGATTGATAATTCAGATGTTCTAAGCAATATCACCGTTACAGAGAGAGAAGTATTGAATTGTTTAGATAAACTCAAGGTAAATAAAACGTCTGGACCTGATACAATCTCGCCTAGAGTTCTAAAGGAAGCTAAGGATGAGCTCTCCAAACCACTGACATTACTATTCAATAAATCCTTGCAGTCTGGAACTATGCCTGATCAGTGGAAGATAGCCAACGTAACACCGATATTCAAAAAAGGCAGCAAATCCCTACCCCGTAACTATCGTCCAATTAGCTTAACCTCAGTTGTATGTAAAATGCTAGAAACGCTCATAAGAGACAGACTCGTAAATCACTTAGAGGAAAATAACATACTTAAAGATACTCAACACGGCTTTCGTAAAAAACGTTCCTGTTTAACAAACCTCTTACACTTCTTCCACAATATCCTCAACCTCTACGATGAGAGTAAAGCTGTAGATATTATATACCTTGATTTTCAAAAGGCCTTTGACAAAGTTCCCCACAAACGTTTACTGCTAAAACTAAAAGCACATGGAATACAAGACGGTGTGTTGAAATGGATAGAAAATTGGCTCAGCGACAGAAAGCAAAGAGTAGTCATAAACGGTAAGGCATCTAAATGGACCAATGTAAGTAGCGGGGTACCCCAGGGATCGGTACTAGGACCAATTCTCTTTCTAATTTACATCAACGACATAGATGAGGGTCTCACCTGTACAATCTCAAAATTTGCTGACGATACAAAAATTGCAAATAGCGTACTCTCAAAAGATCAAGTTGACGATATGCAACACAATCTAGATAAATTGTCACATTGGGCCCAAATTTGGCAAATGAGTTTCAATGCGGATAAATGTAAAGTACTACATATCGGGTACCTAAATGAGAAAGCAAACTATTCGATGAATGGCACTCAGCTTAAGAATGTAAACAGAGAAACCGATCTGGGAGTAACAATATCGAGTAACCTAAAACCGAGTCAACAATGTTCAGAAGTTGTTAAGAAGGCAAACAAAATAATTGGCTTTATAGGCAGGTCATTTGAGCATAAATCCAAAGACGTTATCCTAACCCTTTACAATTCCTTAGTCCGCCCTCTTCTGGAATACTGCGTTCAATGCTGGTGCCCTTATTACCAAAAAGACATAAACAAGCTAGAACGAGTTCAACGTAGAGTTACCAAAATGATACCTAGCCTAAAGAACAAACCATACGAAGAGCGTCTTAGAGAATTAAATCTATTTCCTTTAACCCAGCGCAGATTAAGAGGTGACTTAATTCAAGTGTTCAAAATCATCAAAGGCATCGACAATATGAACTGTAGTAAGTACTTCACTATTGACCAATCTAATTACACGCGGGGAAACGGTTGCAAAATTATTGGTAAATCTTTTAACTCACACGAATCTAAGAATTTCTTCTTCAATCGAGTTGTCAACTTGTGGAATGGGCTTCCCCGAGACGTTATAGACTGCAGCACCGTTGATTCATTTAAACTCCGCCTAGACAAATATCTCGCATCAAACCCGTGACTGACTGCGTTATCCTCCCCTCAGTTACTAACCCATATGTCCCCTACTAACTTCCTAGTCCTGCCACGGACATTAGTTCCAGGGCAGTAGTTCCCTTTCCCACTCTAAACCACTGTTTGGACACTTGCTCCTCAGTGTTTTGGAGGACAAGCAGCCTAGAAGGGTCACTAGACCTGTTGTTGCTTGATTTTCTTTGTACTTTGTACTCTCTCTCTCTCTCTCATCTACCCGACTGACCCTACAAAAAAAATATATAGGCTAATAATAATAATAATAAGGTGAAGCCAACCCACCCATACCCTATCATATTAGTTAGAATAGGACTTCAGAGGCTATCAACTCTTCTGTATTACTAAGCCAGCACACTGGGAATCAAGAATAGTGTCAGGACTAGAGCCCATTTGGAGAACTCCAATCCCTTCACCTATTTACCTTCGTATGGCGATAGGTATATTATAACTGGTTTACTGGTGTCATGTTATTTTTTTATTTTTATTTTATTAATTAGTTAGTTAAAATAGGACTTCAGAGGCTATCAACCCTATTGGATTATTAAGCCAGCACACTGTGAGTCAAGAAAAACATCAGGACTGGAGCCTCTCTGCAAGAACTCCAGTCCCTTCTTATTAATTATAATGAATTTAACTACTATATAAAACACTGCACACATGCCACTACTTGATATATATTCTACTGCACATAGACTCTCGGAGAGTGAAATAACTCGTGAATGCGTGTGTTTTGATGCGACAGGTAGGTAGGCAGGTAAATCTCTCGGTAATTAACCCAGCAGCAGGACTCTGTTGGGAAATTAATCAAGCCGCCAAAATTAATACATCGCTGACTACCTGGCTGAGAGAGAGAGAGAGAGAGAGAGAGAGAGAGAGAGAGAGAGAGAGAGAGAGAGAGAAAGGGGGGGTTATGTGGGGGCAAGCTGAACTATGAGTGATGTCAAGCAGAAAGAGCACATCAACTTATGAAGAACACATACACATATGACAGCTTAACAGGATTATAGAAGTTACATGTATCTATAGTTTATTCAAAATAGGTAGGCCAGAAATCTTGACCCCTAATTTGTGCAACTCGAAAAAGGGCCAGAGCAAATGGGCTGTAAAGCTTCACACCTATTACCTGGCTGACCCCTCCTAAATGGTAAAAATCTTACTTCGATTACTTATTTTTATATAGAGAGGCTAGGGGTCCAGATTGTTGGCCTGCCTGTAATGCATTGACTATAGTGCAAGCAATAATATGCTGTTAATTAAAAAGACAAAAGGGACTACACTAAAGAAGGTAGAAAGATCATCCTCCCTATAGCCTAATTTTCACTTCCTTCTTTTAATTACACACTTTTTATGTAACTGTCGCTCCCCTCTTCTGACTAGAAGGTTAATTATCTCACTTTTTGTTTTTAGGAAATCTTTTAATCTCACCCTCAGAAGAATTTTCGGCACCTAATTTTTTTCCTTTCTAAAAGGGATCCTCTCTCTCTCTCTCTCTCTCTCTCTCTCTCTCTCTCTCTCTCTCTCTCTCTCTCTCTCTCTCTCTCTCTCTCTCTCTCTCTCTCTCTCTCTCTCTCTCTCTCTCTCTCTCTCTCTCTCTCTCTCTCTCTCTCTCTCTCTCTCTCTCTCCTATTATTATCCCTTTATATTCATGCACATATATTACTAATATAGGTGAAAGAGATGAGGGAACAGCGAGAATATCTAGGGTGTAAAAATCAGCGAGTCATAAAGATATAATGAAAGCATTCTGAAACCCCCTCCATTATTTAAATCCCAATTAGTGTTTTAATTGTTCCTCTCCACTGCTCCCCTCCCTCACCCTCTATGTTAATTTTCGTTATATTGAGTAGAGGACGAACAAAAAGGTTTAATTTATATATATATATATATCTATGTGTATGAAGGGGAAAAAATATAAACTACCTGTAACAAGTGTCTCCCCCAAAGTTGAATAAGTGAGAGGTTACAGTTCAATTTGAATGGTGTGTTCTGTGGGTAGAGCGTTTCGAGATAGATCTACATTTTTCGGTAGATGAAAAGACATGGCTAAAGGCCTATTACTTCTCAATTTTAAGCTTGCTATCACTCGCCAGGAAAAAATCGACACTTAAATGGCACGAAAGGTCTTAAAATTGACAACAAATCGGACGAAAGGTCTTAAGATCTCGAAACTAATCGGTCGAACGTCATAAAATTACTGAAGGGTTTCTAGATAAAACAAATGGTTAAATGAAAATCCCCCTAAGGAGGGCGTAATCATTTGCTTAAATATACACATAAATATTATTATTTTAGTTTCCTTCCTAGACCTCCATCAAGAAAAAATACACCCCTGTCGAATAATGTACCCCCCTGAATTAGTCTAGAGACTTAATTACTATCGGTCGACAGGGAAAAAAAATACGCACCTAAATGGTAAGAATGGTCTAAATATTGACGAGTAAATGGAACAAAAGGTCTTAA
>CM064498.1:14648384-14705884 GCA_032716605.1 Paralithodes platypus | reverse complement strand
TCATTTCTTATAATGGTAGTAATCAAATTAATCGCGTTTGCATAACCCCAATATCCTCGTTGGTAAAATTGCTGTTTCCGTTCACACCGTCTGTCTTTCGATTAACGCGAAATCAACCTAAAAATACTAATTTTAAGTTTAAATATTCTAAGATGGCAGTCATTTAGAGACATTTGGCCGCCACCTTGGCACCAAAACGGCAAGAATACTGCCTAGTCTGCTAATTTCCAGAGTAGCCCATAACATACATTTAACCTTTGTCTAGCGGGGGTGGACTTAAGTCGGGCTAGAGAAGAAAGGACTATGTGGCGGGGCCCGACTTAAGTCTGTGTGCAATTTTTGAGCAATAATGGCTCTGAGAGAGAGACGAGCGGTGGGAGGAGCATAGATTGGCTCATGACCGCTCGGCACGGATCCTGCGCGCCTACTGACGTCTACTCCACACACATCCACCCTCCATCCCTCGCTACACAGGGAATTATGTAAGGAATTTACCGTATTTTAGGGTTTTTGCACTGGTCTTGCACGATCGTTGCAAGAGAACGCGTGGTCGTAGGAGGATAGTTCTGGTGTCATTTGAAAGCTCAATTAATGCCCTTTCAGGGATACATAATTGTATTATGCTCTGGCCCTTGTTTATGCATGAAAAAAAACAAGGTCGTTTAGGGTAAAAAAAAAACGTTTGGCAAGTAGTAGAAGTTACTGACGGGCCCGCTCGTAAGGCGTTAACGGGGTTACAGTAGTTATTTGTGGTCTATATATTCATTCATTCCTAAAAAATTTAGTTTCCGCGCTACATCCTCCATCATGCTTAAAAGAACATCCCCTATACACCCTTTAAGATAAATTTCCACATTTATCGGTAGACAAACTAAAATTACAGGCTCCCTATCGCTCGCCAGGGAAAAATCAACACCTAAATGGCACAAAGGGTCTTAGAAATGACATCGAAATGGGGCGAATGTTATAAAAATCGCCAAACTAATGGGTTGATAGCCTCTGAAATCCTATTTTAACTAATATTTGTTTATGTATCAAGGGCTGAGGTTCTCGAAAAGGGGCCCCAGTCCTGACGTTATTCTTGACTTGCATTATGCTGGCTTAATAATCCAGAGGGGTTGACAGCCTCACAAGTCCAATTTTTACTAACTAACATAATTGTGGTGTGTGCGTAAAAATGACCAACCTTAAATGGATTTTGACCGCTTGTCAGCCGGGCCTGTTGATAGATGACCAAGAACCATGGAGGTATTCATTTGTGGCCACCCCCTCCCTCGGGGATTAGGGTGCCTAGAAATAGATAATCGATAGCTAGATAAACACGGTAAGTTTATGAATGATTACAGCCGAGTGTGCAGTACATTACCGGTACAAACATTCTGGTCGGTAATAACAGGGCAGAAGCACATCCGAATCAATTTCACCCTTAATCCAAATATATCACTGTTTGAAGAATTGTCAGCTCACCCCGCCCAACAATCTCTCTCTCTCTCTCTCTCTCTCTCTCTCTCTCTCTCTCTCTCTCTCTCTCTCTCTCTCTCTCTCTCTCTCTCTCTCTCTCTCTCTCTCTCTCTCTCTCTCTCTCTCTCTCTCTCTCTGTATGTATACAATATTTAATTTTATATACATATATAAATATATAATGTATATATGTATATACATATATATGTATATACATATATATTTATATACATATATATGTATATGCATATATATATATATAGATAGATATCCTTTTTTCCCTTACTGTAATGAACAACCAATTAGTACCGCCAAGACTGTAGTTGTTTACTTTTTTTCGTATCCCTTTGACCATTTCCTCTGCTATGAATTACTAGCTGTCCCCAAAAGAATGCCTGACTAGTGGTGATAGAGTTAGGGGGTGGACCAGGTGTCGAGTGAAATACGTTATAATGGGGTAAGTAAATGTCTGTGGTGATGATTAATGTGTGGGTGTATACAGTGTGTGTGTGGGGGGGATGGGGTACAGTGCATGTGTGTGTGTGTGTGCGCGCGCGTGCGTGCGTGCTTAGGTATTGACAGTTCACATAGTATACATTCGCTGTTAATTTACGGAAATATTTCTGTCTTTTGTTATGTTCATGGTTACTGTGTCTCCCTTGTAATTATGTATATATTGCTGAAATTTGCTTGAGTTATCAATGTAATCGTGTCTGCATATTAAGTCTCAGCATGGTTATGCAATTAGATGGCAAAATCAAAGGGTGCTGTACCATTGTATATAACAGTCAGTTGATGTTTAGATGTGTGTGAATGTGTATTTTGTTTTTGTGTGTTCACTGGTTTCTGTTGTGTTGTCTCTATTCGGGCTCTGTCTTGAGTCGGCCCCCCTCCCCCCCCCCCCCCCCCCACACACACACAAAAAACAAATCAAGGAAAAGTGGGGATTGGGCCTGAGTATATAGATAGATAGATAGTTGATGGTCATGGAACATGCCACAATATGTGTTTTTAATGTTTTGTCAATTATTATAATACAACTACCATTAACAGGTACTCGTATTATATGTTTATAATACAGCAGTGTTGTTGTATCTGCTAAGAGTTTATTTTAAGCAATGATCTTTAAATTAACAACACAATATTTTACGAATCATCAGTAATTGCTTTTAAATTTATTGATGGCGTCTATGATATACAGCACACGCGACACACACACACACACACACGTACACCTGTTGAACCACTCTATATGCACGTGAACAGAAAGGGTTATATTAATGGGATGGACACTTGGGGGGTGAGTTGCATATATTTTACTTCCATGTCCAAGTAAATACTGTATTCTGAAATCTCGTGTATCTATGATGAAAATATAGAACTTCCCTTGATTATGTTCCTTTGACATGAAACTCAGCTGACAAATACTACTAATGTTTAACATATGCCGTACATGGAATGGCATGTATTGTTAGATAATAATAGTGTACAGTTAAATTACATAAATGTTAAATGTAAAGAGGAGGGGAGGAATTATGGAGGGAGGAGGAAGGTGTACTCGTGATCGCGTGATCTGCTTTAATAAAATATTGACTACATGAATAAACAGTATCTTATTAACTAAACAGCATAATTGAATTTGACACCACGTTATATGAGAGTGTGGTTACGATGTGTTTTAGAGTTTTAGCTTCGCCTTGTTTCCCTTAATTAATTAGTTAGCCAAAGTGCTCTATCTAGTTCTTTTTTAATTTTATTTTTCTTCGATTTATTAGACTTGTAACTATAAGATGAGTATGCTTAATGTTTTGTTTTTTGTATGATTTCCCTGTAAATCACGACTGTGCTAAGCATTTAAGTTCTTAAACATGGAGGCAACTCTTCTACAATGTAAACATATCATTTCACGTCAGAAAGTCCATCTCTTAACTATGTGTGCGTGTTCACATACTTTTACAAAGGAGATTAAGAGGCCATTTTATCTATTACCCAGAAAAACAGCATATTTTAAGCAATGAAGAATCGGAATCGGGATCTCTATATTCCTTCCCACTGTCATTGCTTAAGATTAAGTTTTATCAAACCAATTATGGCTATGGAGACACAGGTAAAATATGTGCATACGCAACACGTACAGTTGGTCAAAGTTCCAGCTGACCCACCCTCGCTCTGGGGCTCGTAGAATTAGCTGGCAATACTGGTGTAGTGGTGCAGGGATACCACTTGTCATTAATGTGTTACCTGTGTCTGTCCTGTATATTACTGCAAATTAGACTATGTAATGTTCACGTTGTGAAGACTAAATGCTCCTTCATTAAGCAGCCCCCAATAAAACAGAAATATGTATTCTTATAAAATCGAGTAAAGCATGTTGTGGCAGCCAGCAGGTTTTATATGCGTTGCCAATCAGTGGATATAATAACTTGAATATTTAAGCAAATCTATGAACTTTGGGTGAATGTTCGGGATCATACATAGCGATGTATGCATTTGTATTTAAGATAGGCTTACTTTCTCTTGTTTAGTATATGTTTTAACAATGATATAGCCAAAATCAGATCTACCAATCCCAATCTTTGTACACCTTCCTACACCAGTATTGCCAGATAATTCTGCGAGCCCCAGAGTGAGGATGGTTCAGCTGGCACTTTGACCAACTGTACATACAGGCGTTAAAAATCAGCTTCACCCCATGTAAAGTTGATAGTTTATTAATATTTCCTAGAAGGAAGAGATAAGATATAGCCTAATTATTAGAGCTATATAACTCCTGTTGTAATAAGAAACATTAAACGACTTCATTCGACCAGGTAGGTAAGTCTCTATACCTGTGTGTGTGTGTGTGTGTGTGTGTGTGTGTGTGTGTGTGTGTGTGTGTGTGTGTGTGTGTGTGTGTGTGTGTGTGTAGCTTTATCTTATATCTGTTGTTTCCATCTGTAACCCAGTCTGTACAGTTGACATCCTTTCTATTATATTTTGGATATTACACATCAACTTTATTCAGTTTGGGAACGATCTCTAGCAATCATAAGGCTTCGAACTTTCTCAGTCAACCCTTTTAACTATCACAGATCATTCCTAAGCTTCATTAAATCGTCTAAAGTTAGTTAGTTAAAATAAGACTTAAGAGGCTATTAAACCTTCTGGATTAATATGCCAGCACACTGCAAGTCAAGAATAACGTCAGGACTATAACTGGAATACAATATAACATACGTCGTTGGTACAGAAAGGGTTAATCCTCACTCTGCCTCCCTACTGTGACTGTGTGTTGGTGTGATATTACGAGTGTTGTGGTGGTGATCCATTACCAACCTGTCGGTGATAACACTACACACTGGTGGCCAGGGCGGGGTGGTTGGGAACACTGAGTAGTAGTGAGGGAGGAGGTAGGGAGAGATGGAGAGGGAAAGAAGGTATCAATTAAGGATGACATGAAAACAGCAAGGAAGTTAGGAAGGCTAAGAAAATATACAGATCTTCGAACTAATGAAATAAGATAGTGAAGATAGGAGGTTAGAGAAGGAGAGAACGAAATTACAATACTGGTCCACAGACATAGAATACGCTCATGCTAATCCCCTCTTCCTAATCAATAGATATAGCACACATATACACCCGTCCATATCCTTGGTCACATAAATAGGACACACACACACACACACACGTCCACACACACACACACACACATACACACGTCTACACACACACACACACGTCTACATACACACACACACACCACACAGCCCCAGCATTAAGGGGAGATTTCCACTTGAGGGAGTTTTTTCTTGACTTCTTTCTCCCTCATGTTCAGCCCCATTGCTTTTCTAATTTTAAGACGTTCGCCCCATTATTTTGATGATTTTAAGAACTTTCAACCCATTTCTGTCAATGTTAAGACCTTTCGTGCAATTTAGGTGTCGATTTCATCCTGGCGAGCTATAGCGAGCCTGTAATTTAAGAGGAACCGGCTTTCAGCCGGGACATTTTTCTGTCGAAAAATTTACAAATTTATCTTGAAAGGGGCTCAAGGGGGTGAAATTTTAAGATTGCTGGAGGAATAGGAAACAAACTAAATACCTCCCCTTAACCATTATCTCCGTCCATCCTTTGTGTAGCTGTAGACCATTGATCGGGTGGTTGTGATCCCTCCCTCCCGTCATCACTACATAGTCAACATAGTGACCTATATTGGAATACCTGTACCTCCCTCTGTCTTCCTTTAGCATTAATTGATAGTTTGCCCTGCACTTGGCTCTTTGTGACCTATTCACACTCTCTCGAATTACTCATGCACTTAATTTGCTGATCTCCTTTTCATATATCATACTTCCATCATCCTCAAAAACTGTCTTCGTGGCGCAATGCATAAGGTGTTGATTTTCGGTGTGAGCGTCCTGGGTTCGAATCCACGGACTGCCACATGTGTTTGTAATATTTCATTAATCGATTTTAGGAGTAGAGTTGGTTGTTGAATAGAACACAATAATTTACATTTATGTACGGTCTTCCTCTAATATAAATAGTTTGTTTCACATCAGGTATAATATCTTTCACTTATCAACACATAATATAGTCCGCAATTGCAGTAAAATCGAATTAATCTTGTGTGTTTAGCAACTGGTTAGACATCTGAGTTCCTACCTGTTTTTCTAAAATATTTTATCCCCGTGTCATAAATTTTTGGCTCCGTATGCAGACTTGAATGTATTTTCATATGGTATTAACTCCACAATAGAGTGAAGCTATGGAATGTTAGTACCTTTAGATACCAGTGCAGTGCAGGAGCCTTTACATTACGCTACAAGACCGTCAAGCGACACACCTTTTATGGGTCAGAAGGAACTGGATTTTCAATTATCCTTATCAGCCTAGACCGGTTTGGCATCCTTTAGTGTTCTATCAGCATACCTGACCCATTAACCCCTTCTGTACCGATGACGTCTTTTGTATATAATTTCAGGTACATTTAGACAATTTTATGTAGCTTAGGAAAGATATATGGTAACTAAAAGGATTACTTAAGATGGTACGTAGCTTTTGAATTGGTAGACGTCCTCCCTATGCTAAATAAAATCGTCTAATAGCAGCCAAAATAAAGGGAAAAGGACGCTTCCGGTACAGAAGGGGTTAAAGATTTATATCATCTAGTGATTTCTCTACGTTCCCATTCTCTCATTTTGAAATAATATACAACATAATTATATAGCATACAAAATAAACAAAATATATGTATATATATAAATTGAAATTGCCAAGTTATTATACAAACAGATTGATCGCCATTTGCGTATAATTTGAGACAAAGCAATTACATCCATTTCATAAACATACATAAACATAAAAATTATTGTAATATTTGGTAAAGAGAAAATATTTTGAGATAATAACCAAGGGACTGGAGTTTTCGAAAAGAGGCTCCAGTCCTGACGCTACTCTTGACTTACAGTGTGCTGGCTTAATAATCCAGAAGGGTTGATAGCCTCTGAAGTCTTACTTTAACTAACTAACTTGAGATAATGTCTGTACGCTCAGCCAAACAGGCGATCTTTATTTAATACATTGCCAACCCTCCCACATCCATTGCCAACCCTCCCACATCGCCATTCTTTCTCGCAACCAATTTCAGATATTTTTAATTTCCCCTCTGTTCCCCTTCTCTTAAGTGTTATGCATTATCAAAGTCTCCCTCTTATGTACATTTTCTTACGCTCCCCTCCTCCTCTTTGATGCTCTTATTATTAATATATTTTTAAAGCTGATAATCTTGCCTCTGGCTCCAAGGATGGTCGGGTATTCTGTATCGCCTTTGTACACCAATTATTAGATATTTTTATTGATGCTGCATATCCGGTTTATTCCATAGGTTGCGTTCCGTTTTAATAGGTAATGGTTGCATATTCTTAGTTTGTCAGCATACACTTCGTATAGTATAAAAACCTTAACAAATTAAGCTAGTTGATAACATGTGCATCGTGTAATATGTTGAGTATCGTAGACGTGTTTTCTACCGTGTTCATGATGTTTATTATATAGTTTATACCCTAATGCATTACACCGTTAAAATGCCAGTCCGCAATAATGTAGCATGTAACGTTGTGTGAATACTCGTTTAACCATTCAGGCTATCACACACGCTCACGCTTGTAAAATATAGTCATTTCACAGTTCATCATTCCAGCGTGACGATCACGGAACAAGCGATAAATTACCATAACAGTTGGGTTTCATCCTTTCCCGAGATCTGAGTTTAGGGTTTTCCAGGGAGAGAGAGAGAGAGAGAGAGAATACTGAGTTTAGCGTTTCCAGGAATGTCGAGTTACATAGAGTTACACAGATATTCAGACCACACAGACCTTGCAGACGCTAGCTACTAAGCAGTCTGGACTTAATGCTAACATATGATTTGTTACAAAGTGGAAGGCAAGGGAGAGAGAGAGAGAGAGAGAGAGAGAGAGAGAGAGAGAGAGAGAGAGAGAGAGAGAGATTGCATCCACCAACTAAAAGAAACAGCCATCAGAAAAAAATACCATCAATCCTAACCTCTTCAGGTTCATATTTACTGCTAGGTGAACAGAGGCATATGGTGTAAGAAAACCACCATCCGTCTAACCTGCCCTGGATTCGAACCCGGAACCTTCCAACTGTGAATTGAACGCGGTCCCGCTATTCCACATGCCATCTTGCGGTAACTAAATAAGGCTCAAAGGTGTATAAAATATATAATGTACAATATATATATATATATATATATATATATATATATATTATATATATATATATATACCGGGTATATATATATATATATATATATATATATATATATATATATATATATATATGTATATATATACAGCAACACGTGATAATTATTTCACTGATATACTGCATAACGCCAAAGAGCTTTTCAATTAGACATGATCGTTCCTTCATTACCAAATCACTACAGCCACATTACCCATAATTAAACTCGTTGCTCGGTTTCCATTACCTTATGGAGCCTGGAAAATGGTGAGTACGAGAAACGAGATTATTTTGTCTTTTTTAATTCAATCCATATGTTGTGTACAATCTGACATTGCATGTGTTATTATTATATGCAGATTTTGTTCTTATTACAGAAGCAGATATTGTTTTTATTACATAATATAGAGACAATACATTTACTTGATGGTTTGTAAATTGCCATATACAAACTTCCCTGGGTATTTTTGACAACAATACGAAAAGTATTATTGATTGTTGAGGTTTTGCGAGAATTATTATATATAATGTTTATCAAAATGCACAACGGGATAGAACACCACACAGACCTTTCTGACCATCCTTGGTGGTCCGGTCGTCTTCTGGGTACGAAAAATAGTAAGAGAACCGACATGAACCCTACTGATCATCCTAATTCCTCTGTGAACATATTTTTATAGAGATTCATGATAACTTGTTCAGTACCAGTTCTGCCCTGTTCATTTTAAACTGGCTAATAATAAAAGATTGTATGCAGCAATTAATAGACTGCAAACTATCATAATTAACAATTTTTACTACCACAGATCCTTCCTAAGCTGCACAAAATCGTCTAAGTATAGCTAGAATAAAATATTAAAGACGTCGCCGGTACAGAAGAAGCAAAATGTACTCAACAAAATTACCTGAACTATTAAAACAGAGAAAACTATACAAATTTTAGCCTTTTAGCTACTAAAGTTAATATGATTATTATTATATGATTATTATATTATTTTTATTAATCTCACCACCACACCCCCAATGAAATTAATGAAAGTATATATGATCCACCGGGATTCGAACCCGGGTTATCACACACATATTTTTGCCACCTTAACCATTACACCACCAGGACGGTTAAAGGTTTATGAAAACAGATGCATCCTCATATTGCAATTGCCTTTTACTATATAGTGGCGTTTTGAAGAATTACAATTCTCTCTACCCTTGGTGTCCGCCTCAGTCAGACGGTAATGAGCTAGTTAGTTAAAACAGGATTATTAAGCCAGCACACTGTAAGTGTGCTGAACTGGAGCCCGTTTTCGAGAACTCCAGTCCCTTCAATGACGTTAAAGAGGACTTGCGATGTAATATATCTCGTGGTTCAGAAGTGATCCAGGTTAAATTAGATTGCTTCTCACTTTTCTATAGTCATGTCAGGTCATTATATATTCCATCATATATATATATACTGTATATATATTGTCGAAATTATGAAAAAAAAAATTATGTTTCCTTCCAATCCGAGACCACTGTCATGTTCCATCAATTTGGTGAACATTGTTGATGAGTTAATACAATTCATGAGAGAGTGAGTGAGTGAGCGAGCGGGCGTGCGTATGTGCGTGCGTGTAGAAGAGAGCAGCTAACTGATAATTTTTGGTCTAGAACACCTTATCTCTTAGATCAATTTCACACACCCTCACAACTTCCACCGAGACAATATTTTTGGTGCCCGAACAGGTTCAGAGAGAGAGAGAGAGAGAGAGAGAGAGAGAGAGAGAGAGAGAGAGAGAGAGGCTCATAATGGATGATTTATTAGATGGGTAGGTGAATAGGTTGATGAATGAATATGTTGATAACTATTTCGATACATAAACAGTGAGACGAGGTGATTAATGTGCTAACTACAAAATAATCTACATTGTGACACGGACATCAAAAGTCGTGTACTGTAGAAGCTCCACAGTTTCGATTTATCTCTATTACAATATAATACTTAATTTACCGGAACAAAGCTGGGAGAAATATATCACTCTTGATTTACATATATTTTAATTCCTGCTAAATCTAGAACAAAAAGATAAATTTTAGTTTGAATGTGAGGGATGAGTTTATAAATCACGCTAGATGTATCCTCTCTGATGATGTATGAAATGATAGTTTTAGTTGTCGTATTAGATGAGCAATAATAGAATGATTTAGTTTCAATTAATGTTCTCAGTGTTATTTTTGTCACACGGTAAAGTAGTCATAGCACGGCTGTTCACCCCTCCACTCCTCTTCTTCCTCTAACAAGAAAAGGGTTGCATAAATATAACTATACCGGTTTGCGACTCATCTCACCGCCACACATACTTCACACGGCTTAAGGGGAGATTTCCACTTGAGGGATTGTTTTCTGGATCCCTTTCTCCCTCATGTTTAGCCCCATTGCTTTTGATATTCTAAGACGTTCGCCCCATTAGTTTGGTGATTTTAAGAACTTTTGCCCCATTTTTGTCAATGTTAAGACCTTTCTTGCCATTTAGATGTCGATTTTATCCTGGCGAGCGATAGCGAGCCTGTAATTTAAGAGGAACCGGCCTTTGGCCGGGAAATTTTTCTACCGAAAAATGTACAAATTTATCTTGAAAGGGGGTCTAGGGGGTGTAATTTTAAGCTTGATGGAATTATAGGGAACGAACTAAAAACCTCCCTTCACCTACAGTCTATAATGAACTACACTCTTATTTGATGTCTAACCATATTATTCATTCACTTGTTTTTAGCTTCACTCTATCGCACGATATTTGTGACATGATGGGTCTGTGTTGTGGCAAGTCTTTGTTGTACTGTTGTATGTGTGTGCATGTATTGTGTGGAGGGAGAGATGTGGATGGATATATGGATATACAGTATGTGGTTAGATAGATCAGTAGATAGATAGATAGATAAAATTGTAGTGTGTATGTGTATATTCGACTAATTTATTTGCATAAATGTCTTGAGATTAGTGTCTTTCCTCTCTTCACCTACGGTGCTTCCGTTGTTACCTTTAACTGTCTTCGTGGTGCGATGTATAAGGTGTTGATTTTCGGTGTGAGCATCCTGGGTTCGAATCCACGGACTGCCACACACATGTGTTTGTAAATTTCATTAATCGATTTTAGGAGTATGGTTGGTTGTTGGAAGGAACATAATAATTGTATTTTCTCCAAAATCTCATGATCGTAATTACAATAAGGAGACCACCCCTCTAACTATATGTTAAGGGGGTATACTGCTTGATTTTTGTACATGTATTTATATATATAAATATTTTTCAGTTTCCTCGTTAGACCTACAGTACATTAAGCTTAACAAAAAAACACCCCCATAGACCCTCTTTCAAGATAAATTGGTAATTTTTTTGGTAGAAAAATGTCCCGCAGAATTACAGGCTCGCTATTGCTCGCCAGGAAACAATCGACACCTAAATGGCACGAAAGGTCTTAATATTGATAAAGAAATGGGGCGACAAATCTCAAAATCGCCAAACTAATGTGCCGAACGTCTTAGAATTTCAAAACTAGTATGCTAAACATGAGGCAGAAGGGTGTCCAGAAAAAGTGATTACTTCTCCCTTATCAGTTGGGTTGAGAGGACTTGCATACATGAACAGAGCAAACGCAAGCAAGGACCAGGACCACTTTCGCGTTCCCTTGCCCCTTTCTCTATCTCGTCTTGTAGGTAAACTTTGCAAGGGACGGGGGATTCCGAGTCTCCCGCCCCCGAAGTAAGAAAAGTAGCAGTTGGGCGGGTGCCCAACCCCGAAAGGGGTTGAAATAGGGGAGCTATCCCTCCCCCCCCCCCCCCCCCGCCAAAGGCGGCGCCTTTCTAGGGCCTTTCCTAGCTGATGCTGAGAGGATTGGGTTCTAGTCATGTGGTGATGGGCTGGTCTATCAGAGTGAGAACTGAGCGATCTCTGCCATACCCATCGCTTACTCTGACTGTTCCTTTTACTTATATATTTTCTAGATTTCAAGTGACGGCGTCTCTTCCGTGGATTGACCTCCCAATCTACCAAGATTGGAAGCCAAAGCGTCACATTTTGCATTTGCCCCTCAACTTTCTCTTAATAATTGCTGAGGGGCACAGGGCCCTGGGTGGGGCTTTGGTTTCCCGGGCGTTTCCGCACCCTCCTCAGCTCCCCGCCATGGAGTGGCTTCGGTCACCCAGGCTTTATTGTGGTCGGCAGGGAGGGTTCTGTGGGGGCGCTCGGTTATGGCCTAGGCTTTGCTCGGGGCCTTGGAGCTGTTCGGCCAGGCAGCTTGGGGAACAACAACAACAACAACAAAAGAGACAAACAGAAACGGCAAATGTTGGGTACAGGATGCCAAGCCTCACTCTGGACAGAACCAGCCCTCTCCCTAATTTGTGAGTATGATCAGTGCCACCATTAAAAATTTGTGAGTATGATCAGTGCCACCATTAAAAAAGGCTAAAATGTGTATTATTATTATTATTTGTTATTGTTCCCTTAATAATTACAATAAGTTGATTTCGCTTAAACTGCAATATCAAACTGGCTCTCAAAATTAATTGAAGTTCACATGGCTTTGTAAATTATTGTTCGTAGAGGTTATTGATGTCAACACAAGTCCGTTACTTCATTGATATATCACAGTGAGCTTATGAACACTAACTCCTGAATCGGGGAATATTGATTTGCTAATGCACTATTCAAACTAAGCAGGTTTGTGCCTGATGCATCGCGGTTATTACTGGTGATTAAATGTAAGTTATTATTACAAAGAGTGATGCAAATATACCTATAGCTATCTTTGTTTTTTGTTAATCTTTATCGTCGCTCCTTTGGGAGATAACATTTAACATAAAGACAGTATAGGCAGACAAACAAGATGTAACAGCTCGGTAGATTGTTATTCTTATGCATTCCGTGAACATTCCATCGTTTGGAAACAAAATTCATAGGGCAATTTATTTTAACATTTAACTTTTGTAAACTATTATCCGCTCGTCACGTCGTTTTGTAAATAATTATCCAACCAAATATCATAACCTCAAAACTTTACTCAGTACTTTAGAATCTATAACCAGACTTTAAATTTACCCTGGCTGACGTTCAGCATATCCCACACTAAATATTAAAGGTTGATCCTACAAAAGTATAAGCGATACTTTATCATAACAAATAACACTTATGTTAACCATCAGAAACTTATATATTCTTGTTCAAGAAATGTTTCCTGGGACCTCCCTGCAATTTCCTATGTTTTCCTCGAAGTATCAAATAAACTTAGTCCTTCAAACTTCCTACATCAAATATGTTTCTTCATAATCCTGTATGTAGATTATCATTTGGACTGGATTTGTATAATCTCGGATGTCTTAGTGTTTTATATAATACGCTATTATTTTATGGTAGTTCTCTTGTTAACCCCTTCTGTACCGGTGACGTCCTCTTAATATTTGTTCTAGCTATATATAGACGAGCAGTTTAGAAAGGATCTATGGTAGTAAAAAGGTTAAGTGAGATAGTTCCACACCTGTTAATTGCTGGAGGCCCCTTTTAAACTGAATAAAATCGTCTAATAGTAGCCAGAATAAAGTTAAAAGGACGGCACTGGTACAGAAAGGGTTAGTAACATGCATAATCGCAATGAAAACTGTCATCCAATATACTTATAATGGTCATCAGGTAATTGAAAAGCAATACGATTGCGTGTAAGTGTTGCATAAGCCCTGTTAATTATGATTCTCATATATGTGATTCAGTACTTGTTTGCAATTACGTAAGGTATCGGACAAAACACACACACACACACACACACACACACACACACACACACACACACACACACACACACACACACACACACCACAACACACACACACACACACACACACACACACACACACACACACACACACACACACACACACACACACACACACACACACACACACACACACACACACACACACACACACACACACACACACACACACACACACACACACACACACACACACACACACACACACACACACACACACACACAAACACACACACACACACACACACACACACTCTGATGACATACTAACTTTGACTTATACTATTGTCTATTCAATATAATTAGATAATTTATTTAGAGCCCTAACCTCTGCAACTAAATAAGAGCTAAAGTTAATTGGCTTTAGCTTTCCACACTTATACCCTGGGTGACTCTTCCTAAATGGTAGAGAGAGTAGCTCGATTACACTAATCGTTTTTGAGTCAAGATTTCTGGCCTTGTTATAATGAATAGATTATACACAGCATGCTGATATTTTTGTTTAACACCCCCAAGTATGTGAGCCAGTTATCACACACCTTCTGTTTTAACACTGCAAGAAGAAACAAGTAAGTACAACAAACGTAACAGTTAAAATGAACAGGCAAAAAAATGCGTACGAGGCTCTGTAGGAATTAAAATACATGTGTAAGTATGTAAATGAAAGGCAAATTACTTAGGGAGAACGAAGCAACAGAGGAATTAAAGACTCGACTATTATTTTGCATGACTAAAGGTAGTTAGTTTATTAGAAAGAATTGCTTTACCCTTTCAACATGTATACTTCTGTTTTCATAAGTATTTACCGGAGCGTTGATACATTGTAATATATACAGCATATTTCGAAGCTGTATATATTTTCCATGATGATAGGCTTCCCGCGAGTTACTGCTAGTAATTCATGTTGGTGTTAATTTAGCTAGTAGTTGGATAGCACATTCAGACATCTTGAATGATCTTGTTATATATATGATTCTTTTTCATTCACCTGTCTTCTATATTGGTTCCCTAATATAACACTCTACCATCATTATTCATCATATGCATTTGCTCATTCGCCACTATATAATTTGTTTATCCCAAATCTACTAACTCGTGTGTCAAAATTAATTGTCAACATTACTTATACGAGTCTCAGTTCAAATATATATATTTCCTATAGTATATTTGTCACTTACACACAAACAAAAACTCTCAAAGGCGAAAAAAATTACAATATGCTACTAGCCTAATTTTAATCAATTCAAAATATTCATGCATTGACTGTATCCATTTGTTGTCTTTAACTCTTTCACGCATTTATGACGCAGAGGTTGCCAGATTAGCAATAAGAAATAGAATTATCTCACTCTTATAATTACCTCTCCAAAATTAGTTTTCTGCCCACAGCTAACTCAAAGACAACTGAAGAGGTTGAAGTAACTAAACTAAAGGTTTATAAATACCCCTGATGGTAACAAAGGCTTTAAAGTATCACCAATAGGCTCAAAATCACGTCATATGTCGGAGAGGGTTAAAAATATTAAATACTTTACAGTACACCATCAATAATTCTCTCTCTCTCTCTCTCCTTCTACATTGCTGTCCTATTCTTCTACTATAAACTGTCCCTGTCTAGTAGTATTAAGGCCGGACCACCTAGTAGGGACCGCAAGGTCTGTGTGGTCTGAGTATCTGTGTAAATCTGTATAACTCTCTCCTACCAGCATCTTCCGTATCGTCTTTTGTATCTTGATCTCGTACAATATTATTTACAAGATGTTGGCCAAGAACCAAGGTTTTTCCAATTGAGTCGATCATTATTAGCTCTTCAATATCGCGTGTAAAGTAAATCTCTCTCTCTCTCTCTCTCTCTCTCTCTCTCTCTCTCTCTCTCTCTCTCTCGGGAGAGAGCCTTCATCTTTGCTATCCTTTCCTTCCACTTTCTCTTAGGGTTGCTATCTCTATTAGGATTAAGTCCTGGTCACCTCGTAGGGATCGTAAGATCTGTGTGGCCAGTGTATCTATGTAAATCTATGTAAATCGCTCTCTCTCTCTCTCTCTCTCTCTCTCTCTCTCTCTCTCTCTCTCTCTCTCTCTCTCTCTCTCTCTCTCTCTCTCTCTCTCTCTCTCTCTCTCTCTCTCTCTCTCTCTCTCTCTCTCTCTCCGCGAATTTGGATAAAGCTCCACCAACACGACCCAAATTCAAAACCGCCAGGGATAACGACCGAGGACCGAGGACAACCATGAATGTAAATGTAGATCCGACCAGAACCAAAAATTTGATGAAAGAACGTTCTGCGAGTTCTAAAACCGCAACTTTAAAGGTTTTCTATGCAAACGCTCGTACATACGCAATAAATTTTCAGATTTAGAGGAACTAGTGTTTACAGAAAATTATGATGTGATTGGCATAACAGAATCTTGGCTCAATACAGAAGATAGAGACCTTTTTAGCAGAGTATTCACTTCCCGGTTATGTAATGTTTGAGAACAGCCGAATAAATAAAATTGGAGGTGGCGTTTTATTTTATATCAAAGAAAGTCTTAACCCGACCCTCGTGTCAAAACCTCAAATTGTGAACGTCGACACATCTTTTGTGCTAATAAAGAATAATAAAGGTACAAAAATAATACTTGCGTTAATATACAGACCTCCAGCTCAATCAGTGCAAACTGACCGAGAAATTTACGAACAAATTGCAGATGTAAGTAACTCACAAGATACCGTAATTTTTGGCGACTTTAATTTACCTGTGACCAAGTGGGGCGATACTCTTACTTCACACTCCGGACATGACTTGTATACGAACTTGCAAGAGAGTTCGCTTTATCAATTTGTTCGAACGCCGACCCGTGGTAATAACGTTCTTGACATTGTACTTGCAACAAAAGAAGAATTGATAGAGAATTTGAATGTTGGTGATGAATTCAGTAACAGCGACCATCGTACGATAACTTTCACTTTAAAGTTTACTAGTAACGAACCAAATAGTAGCATCGAAAAAGTCCCTAATTTCAAGAAAGCAACTTCCATAAACTTAGAGCTATGTTTAAAGAAACTGACTGGAGCTTTTTAATTAACAATAACGACATAAATACATCTTGGAAGTTATTCGAAACCACTTACCTAAAAGCAGTGCAAGACTGCATACCATCGAAAATACGGCGTCCAGGCCATAATAATAAGCCCAAATGCTGGAATAAAGATATTTCAAACTGCCTGTTTGCTAAAAAAATTTGCTAATGATAGATTAAAATCCTCACAAAATGACGAAGAACGGGTGAAATTTGTAGAGCTACGACGCAAAGCCAAAAAGTTAATTAAGCAGAGTAAAAAGACCTTAGAGTTACATATTGCGAATCAAAGTAAAACAAACCCGAAAGAATTCTATAGTTATATCAGAAAGAAAAAAGTAGTTGCTTCAACTGTTGGACCGTTAGTCGATGAAAATGGAGAATACACCAAAGACGAAGTACAAATGAGTAATGCCCTCAATACCTTCTTTGCATCAGTTTTTACAACAGAAGACCTCAGTGATATCCCTACACCATCGCCGATTCAGATTGATAATTCAGATGTTCTAAGCAATATCACCGTTACAGAGAGAGAAGTATTGAATTGTTTAGATAAACTCAAGGTAAATAAAACGCCAGGACCTGATACAATCTCGCCTAGAGTTCTAAAGGAAGCTAAGGATGAGCTCTCCAAACCACTGACATTACTATTCAATGAATCCTTGCAGTCTGGAACTATGCCTGATCGTAAGATAGCCAACGTAACACCGATATTCAAAAAAGGCAGCAAATCCCTACCCAGTAACTATCGTCCAATTAGCTTAACCTCAGTTGTTTGTAAAATGCTAGAAACGGTCATACGAGACAAACTCGTAAATCACTGAGGAAAATAACATACTTAAAGATACTCAACACGGCTTTCGTAAAAAACGTTCCTGTTTAACAAACCTCTTAGACTTCTTCCACGATATCCTCAACCTCTACGATGAGAGTAAAGCTGTAGATATTATATACCTTGATTTTCAAAAGGCCTTTGACAAAGTTCCCCACAAACGTTTACTGCTAAAACTAAAAGCACATGGAATACAAGACGGTGTGTTGAAATGGATAGAAAATTGGCTCGCAACAGAAAGCAAAGGGTAGTCATAAACGGTAAGGCATCTAAATGGACCAATGTAAGTAGCGGGGTACCCCAGGGATCGGTACTAGGACCAATTATCTTTCTAATTTACATCAACGACATAGATGAGGGTCTCACCTGTACAATCTCAAAATTTGCTGACGATACAAAAATTGCAAATAGCGTACTCTCAAAAGAACAAGTTGACGATATGCAACACAATCTAGATAAATTGTCATGTTGGGCCCAAATTTGGCAAATGAGTTTCAATGCGGATAAATGTAAAGTACTACATGTCGGATACCTAAATGAGAAAGCAAACTATTCGATGAATGGCACTCAGCTTAAGAATGTAAACAGAGAAACCGATCTGGGAGTAACAATATCGAGTAACCTAAAACCGAGTCAACAATGTTCGAAGTTGTTAAGAAGGCAAACAAAATAATTGGCTTTATAGGCAGGTCATTTGAGCATAAATCCAAAGAAGTTATCCTAACCCTTTACAATTCCTTAGTCCGCCCTCTTCTGGAATACTGCGTTCAATCCTGGTGCCCTTATTACCAAAAAGATATAAACAAGCTAGAACGAGTTCAACGTAGAGTTACCAAAATGATACCTAGCCTAAAGAACAAACCATACGAAGAGCGTCTTAGAGAATTAAATCTATTTCCTTTAACCCAGCGCAGATTAAGAGGTGACTTAATTCAAGTGTTCAAAATCATCAAAGGCATCGACAATATGAACTGTAGTAAGTACTTCACTATCGACCAATCTAATTACACGCGGGGAAACGGTTGCAAAATTATTGGTAAATCTTTTAACTCGCACGAATCTAAGAATTTCTTCTTCAATCGAGTTGTCAACTTGTGGAATGGGCTTCCCCGAAACGTTATAGACTGCATCACCGTTGATTCATTTAAACTCCGCCTAGACAAATATCTCTCATTAAACCCGCGACTGACTGCGTTTGTAAATGAATAACTTTATTTTATCCCCCCGCAGTTACTAACCCATCTGTCCTCTACTAACTTCCTAATCCTGCCACGGACATTAGTTCCAGGGCAGTAATTCCCTTTCCAATGTTCCCTTACCCACTCTAAACCACTGTTTGGACACTTGATCCTCAGTGTTTTGGAGGACAAGCAACCTAGAAGGGTCACTAGACCTGTTGTTGCTTGATTTCCTTTGTACTCCTTTGTACTCTCTCTCTCTCTCTCTCTCTCTCTCCCTCTCCCTCTCCCTCTCTCTCTCTCTCTCTCTCTCTCTCTCTCTCTCTCTCTCTCTCTCTCTCTCTCGTACCAGCATCCTCTCAATACAAGAAGACAAGCAATAAACGCGTCAGTTAGCAAATAATTGAGGGAGAAGGGAAGGGGTAGGGGAGGGTGGTGTTCAGGTGGCCGTGGTGCGAAGGGAGAACTATTTTATGATGGCAAAATTATATATGGTGTATGCTATATTTATTATTTTGAATTTATTCATTTATATCTTTTTAGCAATATTAGATTTTTTTATTTTTTATTTTATTTTTTTTATTTTTTTTTATTCTCTTCAATGTGGGTGAGGGAGAATATAGGCAAAACTGCCTGTGACGAGTGCCTCCCCAATGTTGAAAGAGTGACAAGGCCAAAATCAAGGAATGGTATGAGCCGCAATTCTGGACACATGGAGTTTGGAGGTTACATATATTGTTGAATAACTTTATTTTCATTATATATGTTTTTATTTTGCTTTGCTCAATGTATTAAAATTCGTTCCCAGTCGTGTAGTTAAATCCATCGAGGATTATGACGTGCTTCTCAAAAGTTTATTCTGGTTATCATTAAATGATTATATTCAGCTTAGGAACACATTGTGAGAGTCAGAGGTATAATGGATATAGATTTTACCCCTTTGACTGCTCGAGAGGCTTCCAAAGCTGAATATAATCGCATAATGGTAGCCAGGATAATCTGAAGAAAAAAAACGCGTCATAATCCTCCAGAATTTAACCCGTTCAATACTGGCGATATCCTTTTCATTATATTCTGCCGACTTTTAGACGCGTTTAGACGGGGCTTAGGACGGATGTCTACCCTGTATAAGATTACAGACTATCTAAATTAATACTTTTAGCTACCATATATCATTCCTAAGCTTCATAAAATCGTCTAAATGCAGCTGAATTAAGAAGAAAAAGACGTCGTATTGTAAGGGTTAAGGGATCGTTTGCCCTCCACTGAAGTATTTGCTTCCCTGTCGCTTACCCTCCACACCGTCTCACATCAAGCCCGTCTCATCTGTCGGGAGTTTTATGGTCTGTCTGTCACCAGCGTTGACAGCCTCTCGCCCCTCTGTCTGTTATCGGTCTGCTCGCACTTAAGTCTATTCGCTCGTTCTCTTGTGTTTTTACTGATTTACTAATGCCAGGGTTAACCCTTTCTGTACCGGTGACGTCTTTGCTATTTGATTTCATCTACATTTAGAGGATTTTATATAACTTAGGAAGGATATATATTATAGTAACTGAAAGGATTGTTTGAGGGCGTCTGTAGCCTTTTTCTGAGTAGATGTCCTTCCTAAGCTGAGCACAATCGTCTAATAGTTGCCAGTATATAATGAAATAAACGTCACCGGTACTAAATGGGTCAACTTTGCAATATGATGGATTGTGGTAAAGATTTGTCACACTATGCCGAATTAAGTGCCGACGCTTCACGACTTAAGACTTAAGGGTTGTAACCAGGTCTTTGCTTACATCTCCGCGCACGTGGGTGGGTGCCAACTCAAGAGAGACGTCGGGAGAGGTCGTCAGGGGCCTCAGGAAAAGTTCGACACGCACAACTCTCATAAGCTGAGGTCAAGGAAATGGACGGGATGGGGACGGTAGGCGGACGGTGTCGGGCGGCGTCCAGTCGGCGTCAGACGGTACAAGGGCGCCTGCCTGTCTGCGTCAGACGCCGCTATAAGGTAGGTCGCCGTCAGGCAGTGACCCGGTAACATCCTGTGGGGACCTGCAGCGACCTGCGGCGAGCCTACGCCATCCCAAGGGCTCGGGAATATTGTCAGAGGCAACCCAACTGGAGTGGGACGCTGTCAGACGGCATCCAGCAGCGACCATGGACGCTGCCTGACATCGTCCATGAGCAAAGACGAATTTCGACACTTTCTTGAGTCACCGCCCAGGCGGCGTCATAGGGGGAGAGACTCCTGTGAGCCCGCAACCTGGCAATGTCGCACGTGGCAACGTCGCCACTCGTGTGACGTCCCTTCCCCGACCCCTATAAATAACGTTCGGGGTCCAGCATGACGGAGTAGGCGTCCAGGGTGGCCGTCCATCGCCGCAGTAGTACCTATAGGCACCGCCCTACCTCCTATAGGCGCTGCTCGTCGGGAGCATTGTCGCCGCCCCGTCTGTGACATTTATCTCCCTTAGGTTTTGCATGGTCGCCGCTCGACCCCGTCTAGTCCCTGTCAGGCGGCGTGCCCGTCCGTACTGCCCGCCGTGGGCGTCCCGTCCCACGATCACCCACGTTACTCGCCAGTGGTCTCCCCCTTCTATCGCCACTCCTTAAGTCGTGGAGCGTCGGCACTTAATTCGGCAGTGTGACACTTGGTTAAGTGAAGGTTAGGCCTAGGTTATAGTGATCAAAAGTAGAGTACAAATAGTGTCAGCATTACTATTATTAATGACATACAACATGAAGTTAAGTTTATCTATAAAACAATTTAATCTCATCTAGCTATTAATAGCACATATTCGAAAATATAGAATGGACCTAAACTGAAGACAATAACCATAAGCCGCCTTAAATACAATAATTGCAATTACACGGTGCCGTAAACCCAATTCATGATGTTATTACCAAGTTTTCGTAATATGAAATTAATATATCAGTTAAAAAATAAGGTAGAAACAAGCACACTCATAAAATATAACTGGCACCAACTTCACCTAAAGACATTACAGAAATAATCATTAACTTCAAATAATTAAACTAATGAATTGTTCTGATACAAAAATGACGAGAAGGAGAGAGACACAGTGCGGAAAAAGAGGATTAATGAGAAAACTTCCAAGACAACTGCACAAAACAAGATCAAAACAAAACCCGGGTAATTTCCAGAGTGAGCAAGAGTTCTGGTGAGTTGGTGGACAAGGAGGTATGAGGAAGGAATGGTGGTGGTGGAAATGGTACCGGTCAAACTAGGAAAACTAGTGAAATGTCTACAATTAACCTAAAATATGACAACACACAATAGATAAATACTGTATATCTTGAGAGAGAGAGAGAGAGAGAGAGAGAGAGAGAGAGACCACTACAGCCGAGATTCGTGTTACCCACGTTGTGTGTATAGTGACTCATTTTGATAATGCAATTATATTTTGTATTAATTAATATATTTATAATATACATAATCAAATACTGGCCATTGTAAGATTGTGGAATGATGGTTTAGCAATAATTTACAAGACATGAGAACAAGTGTGGCTAATCACTAACAGTCTGGCAGATAGAGAGGAGGAAGGTAGGGGGAGTTGGGGATAGTTAGGCGGTGTTAGGTGGGGTAGACTTGGCCCCGACTTGCCCCTTCCACCTGCCCTGGGTGGAGTGGAGTAAGGAAGAACCCAACCCTGAGCAGCTTTTAGTACGCGTGAGAGTTAATTATCTCCACAGGTCACAGCACAATTATTCAACCCTCCCCTCCACCGCTGTGACTCAGTTATGTCATGTCATGGCACTCACACAAACTTTCTATTTCACTGGGAGTCTAACAGGAGTCACTAGGAGTCATCGATTTGCACCGCGAGTGAGTGGGAGTCTAACATAAGTTGCTAGGAGTCGCTAGAATCACTAGGAGTCATCGATTTTCACCGTGAATAGGCCTGCGAGTCCGAATTGTCCGCTACTCCTACTGACTCTAGCTCACACTCCTGACTGTGTGATGTACCCTTTAACCACACTCTCTCTCTCTCTCTCTCTCTTGAACATGGCATGTTATGAATATAGTAGAGATGAGACAAGTAAAGATAAGAGTCTGTTATTATTTTACACTGGCCTAATGACCATAAATCTAGTTCGGTAATCTCCTAATAAATCGTAGGCAGTGTCCACCATCCTTTAACTGTCTTCGTGGTGCGATGCATAAGGTGTTGATTTTCGGTGTGAGCGTCCTGGATTCGAATCCATGGACTGCCACATGTGTTTGTACATTTCATTAATCGATTTTAGGAGTAGAGTTGGTTGTTGGAAGGAACATAATAATTGATATTGGTTCAGGAGTAATTTATCGAGAGGACTTCCCTAGTGGTTAAGGCCCCATTAATTGCTCTTTCCATTCACATATGCATAGCCTATGTGAGTTGCAGTTGGGATGTGTGTACATGCTTAGATTGATATGCAGGATTCGAAGTTGCATAATAAATCGTAGGCAGTGTCCACCATCCTTTAACTGTCTCCGTGGTGCGATGCATAAGGTGTTGATTTTCGGTGTGAATCCACGAACTGCCACATGTGTTTGTAAATTTCATTAATCGATTTTAAGAGTAGAGTTGGTTGTTGGAAGGAACATAATCATTATTGTTTTTGCTTAGTTGTCTATGTTCATTCTCGTTTTTTAATAGGCCTATTACTCACTCGTATGAATATGTTTATGTATTTGTATGCAATAATTACCACTGTGTTTAGTTAATTTAGTTAAATGAATAGATTGTCATTGAATTGGACAAATTGATACCATTCATATAAGTAAAATATATCATATTAACAAATACAATATATACAAAAATATAACCATCTGTATTATTTACATCAAAGCAAATATCAACTATACTAGCCTATATCAATAAACCTCTATGACAGCAATTACATTAAGAAAACCGGAAACAAGCCCAATATTTTCATGAATGACTGTACAAGGAATTACCAGTCACAAAGAACCCCGCAGTAGAGATAACTCCCATACAAATATCACTCTATACAAGAGTACCGTTATGTCAGGAAGGGATTGGGGTTGTCAATTGAGGCTCCATTATTGAATTTCCTCCTGACTTATGCTGGCTTATTAATTTTTGATGATTGGTATCCTTAAAGTCTCATTTTAATGAAAAAAAGGTGTCGTGTATGTCACGAGTAGCCTACAAAAACAACCTCCGACTATTGAACTATTCTAGGAACCACAAGACTGATATTTTGGCCACTAAGATTATGATGGAAGTAATACTTGATGTGGCATACGGTCCTTTGCTGCAATTCCAAGTTAATGGATTAGATCTATCAGAATATATTATTTTAACACAAATTACAATTATCCTCTTCCTTGCGTCCAGACACTTGAGATACCGAATGTTCCTGGTTTGTATCTTTCCTGGGCGAATGTCATGTTTCCAAGTGCACATTAAAATAATGGTCAATTGCGGGTTTGCATTACTAAAGTGGAGCATGTAGGCAATTAATTCATACTCGGCTTCTTAGAGATTAATGCGTCTGACAATGGATCTTCACTTAATATTATTGTACAAATACCATTGAATTAGCAGTAATTTTGTATAAGTACAGAATGTTCAATATGAGATCAGCGTTATTGAAAATCTTGGGAGTATTTTTGCCTATTATAAACATAAATTTTGCCCGCAAGTATCTCATTGCCTAGTGCATAATAAGGTACAAAGGTTATTACAAGCAGCTGTTTGTTGTTT
The DNA here is from genome assembly GCA_032716605.1 of Paralithodes platypus. NCBI lineage: Eukaryota > Metazoa > Arthropoda > Malacostraca > Decapoda > Lithodidae > Paralithodes > Paralithodes platypus. The sequence goes on along the minus strand of CM064498.1, from coordinate 14,681,082 downwards.
AACCCTTTTATTACGGGTGACGTCCTGTTAATTTGTTTTTACTACTATTAGAAGATTTAATTCAGCTTACGAAGGACCTCGAGCAATACAAAAACTACAAACTATTTCAAATACCCCTTTAAGTGCCACAGATCTGTCTTAAACAGCACAGCATCGTCTAAATGTAGCTAGAATACAATACAGAGTCGTCACCTGCACTGAAACGATTAAGCAACGGAGAAGACATGAATGAATAATTCCTATCTATTTAATCTCCATTAAATCTCTCTCTCTCTCTCTCTCTCTCTCTCTCTCTCTCTCTCTCTCTCTCTCTCTCTCTCTCTCTCTCTCTCTCTCGACTACACGCACAATTCCCGCCCTAATATTCATATATGCTATTGTCCTTGTACCCGCAGCCAGACTATTGATAAAGCACGAGAGAAACATTATTTTATCTCTACTGTCCTATCTGTTAACGAATGGGAATTAATGTTGTTGTTGAGCCATGTTGAGCTACTGTAGTCTAATGTAAGGAGAGAGAAAGAAAAGGGAAGAGGGTATGTGTGAACATAATATACGTGCAAAGAAACTGGCTACTGAAGAAAAATCCTCGTAAGACTTTCAATTAGAGACTTCCTTTTTTTCTTTGGCACTATGATAAAATAGTTTCTTTTAAATGTATTACCCTTCTTGCAATTCATCACCATTACTCTGAGAGCTTCCTCCACTCTTGGTAAACATCGTAATCACCTTAAGTGACGACGACAGTAAATTGTAACAAAAGGATAATGGATGGTGTGCAGTTGGGGAGAGAGCATTCTGTTTAATTAGATTAATATATCAGTAGACAATTAATCAATGTTCAACTAGATAGATCCATAGATAAAGAACATGATATTCGTTAGTAAGGGAATTACAATATCTGGCTCTGAAAATTTGGAACTCCATTCTGCAAGAGCCATTCAATATCAAAGTTAAGAATGTCTTGTTACAACTTGAAATACGGTCAAGAGCATAAATGGCGATGCTACCATTTGAATCAGTATCGAACGAAAACGAGACACTAAATTGCTTTATTTTAACCCAGATGCTTCAGAACATGATTTTATAGGTTCAAAGATTCGAATTGGTGTAACCTTACTTACGTTTATGACTGTACATTACTAAAAATTTACTTAAGGCATACGCAACTGATAGGCATAGTCAACAGCATCGTAACATTATATCCGTTAACTCAATACACTAAAACACTGGATAGGTAGGCGTTTGTGTCAATTGCTCTAATGTTTATTCCACAACTGAATGGTGAGAAAACATTTAATTTAACACCCCAAAACAAGATGAAACCTAAGGAGATCCCTACATATGCATGACCATTACTCACTTACAGCTTATTACAAGCCCATATATCCATATACACACCATATATTACAAGCCCATATATCCATATACACACCATATATTACAAGCCCATATATCCATATACACACCATATATTACAAGCCCATATATCCATATACACACCATATATTACAAGCCCATATATCCATATACACACCATATATTACAAGCCCATATATCCATATACACACCATATATTACAAGCCCATATATCCATATACACACCATATATTACAAGCCCATATATCCATATACACACCATATATTACAAGCCCATATATCCATATACACACCATATATTACAAGCCATATATCCATATACACACCATATATTACAAGCCCATATATCCATATACACACCATATATTACAAGCCCATATATCCATATACACACCATATATTACAAGCCCATATATCCATATACACACCATATATTACAAGCCCATATATCCATATACACACCATATATTACAAGCCCATATATCCATATACACACCATATATTACAAGCCCATATATCCATATACACACCATATATTACAAGCCCATATATCCATATACACACCATATATTACAAGCCCATATATCCATATACACACCATATATTACAAGCCCATATATCCATATACACACCATATATTACAAGCCCATATATCCATATACACACCATATATTACAAGCCCATATATCCATATACGGACCATATATTACAAGCCCATATATCCATATACACACCATATATTACAAGCCCATATATCCATATACACACCATATATTACAAGCCCATATATCCATATACACACCATATATTACAAGCCCATATATCCATATACACACCATATATTACAAGCCCATATATCCATATACACACCATATATTACAAGCCCATATATCCATATACACACCATATATTACAAGCCCATATATCCATATATACACACCATATATTCCCCTCTTCTCTATACTATTAGCGGGATAATAAGAATTATATAGTTTGATGAGGTACTGTACAGTTGGTTGATTAAACGAGTTAGCTTTGTTTATTGTGTGCTTTGATTGTATAAACTAACTATCAAATGTTGTGTTATTGTTATTTTAATAATACTTCTTACAAATTCCAATATGTTTAAAGTGCGAATATGTCTTTACGTACTGTATAATAGCAGTGTTGAGCCACGTGTTTCCCTTTTCTAATATTTAAGATAAATATAACTGATAATAATAACAGCGAATTTGTCTTAGTTTTCTATCGCGTTACCTCAACAATATTTTTAAATTCATGTCTTCTCAGAACCATTTACCTCTGGGCCATCTTTCCCTCTCTCACTAACTCGAATACCTCTCACTGTTTTTTTTTTCTCTTTCCACAACGTCCCACTTGGACCATTTTTATATCTCTCCTTCGCTTAAGTTTTCTCTTCATTTTTTCTTCTGTTCTCTCCCTTCAGTCTCATCCCTGAAAGCTCTTTGTTTCTTCTCTCTGTTTTAGTTCTATTTTCAGAATTTCTGTCCTTCATGATAGGTAGTGGATGTTTTATCAAATCAATGTCAGGATCGCGAAATTATTATTCTAGTACTTAACAGTTTCTTCTCTCAGATGGTCTGGTATTAACACATAATTATCCTTAGCCCACCTTCTGTCTAGGCTTTGGTTACCTTAGATAGATTTTTGGCGTTTGTGTTATATAATTATTTTACTATTTTGAAGCATTCTACAAGTTATGTCTCATTCTTCGCTTACTTAGTAAAAACACATTGAGTTATCTTAGTATAGTCATGTATTGTTCATAGTTCAAGGTTTGGATAAATTGTGTTGTTCTTCGCTGAGCGGATTCCAGTTTATATCCTCAAAGAGAGAGAGAGAGAGAGAGAGAGAGAGAGAGAGAGAGAGAGAGAGAGAGAATATGTCATCAAAGCCTCTCATCTTCCTCTTGTATGTCAGCTAAAAAGATGAAGGGTTGCTATGTTATATCTGGTGGAGGAAGAGGGGAGGGGGGAACCGTGAAGAGGGCCATAATACACGTTAATTACTACTGAATCTGTGATACTCAAGAGACTTATTAGGGAGGGAATGGTAGAGCTTATGACCACAGAGAGAGAGAGAGAGAGAGAGAGAGATGGAGGTGGATAAAGAGTGTGGCAGGAAATTATGTCCATGTGTGTTTGTGCATAAGGTATGTAATATGATTCATGACATTTATAAAACCCAGGGAATATGATATGTAGATTAAGAATTGGGATCATGCGATTATATTCTTTCAAAAGTGATATTTTCCATGAAATCATATGACTTATATGTAAAATAATATCTTAAGTTTCATTTTCATCTGCTATTGGCAGTAAAATTATACACACCATTATATACATTGACTGATAATTTTATTGCATCTCTCTCTCTCTCTCTCTCTCTCTCTCTCTCTCTCTCTATATATATATATATATATATATATATATATATATATATATATATATATATATATATATACTGTATATATATATATATAATGTGTGTGTGTGTGTGTGTTGAAGTTAAATCACAAATATGTGTGATCAAATTACGTAGTAAAACTCGCTAGAAAAAATTAAACAATGGAACACCAAGCTTTCGTCTATTATCTCAAGACATCATCAGGGTAATACCACTACTCTAAAGATGTCTTTAGAGGATAGACGAAAGCTTGGTGTTCCATTGTTAAATTTATCCTAGCGAGTTTTACTATTATATATATATATATATATTCCTTTGTGTTATTAAAACTACTGTACATTGGGCTGTTAAAAGGTTAAAACCTATAATGTATATGAATTTCCCATTTTAATTCAAAATTGCAATACAAACTATATCACAATATGAAAACAAAACTGAAATGGAAAGCGGACACTATTAGACTACATGTACACACTGTTGTCATAGCCTCCAGCACCTCATAATAAATCGTGAACCCCTGTAAACGTTGTTCTTTATTCAATTATAACTATCTGGATTGATTCTAGGATGGAACTGGTTTTCAATGAATAGTATTTATAGTTTTATAGTTACTTTATAGAAAATTATGTTTCCTGATATATACTTCCATGAGTAGGAGTAGGTGAAGTTTACAAATATTCATAAGTGGGCATCCGCGTGTAACTATAACAAATAATAACTTGGTCTCTATCCACAAGGGACTGAAGTTCTCGCAGAGAGGCTCCAGTCCTGACGTTATTCTTGACTTACGGTGTGCTGGCTTAATAATTAAATAGGGTTGATAACCTCTGAAATCCTATTAAAAAAAGTAATAAATAAATTAATAAATCTTTATCCTCTTGCTTCCTGTCTTGCCTTCTATCCACTGCACGTCTTCAAACCTGAGATTCCGAACTACCATCTTCATTAATTCACTAATTAATTCCCTAAACTTGATACCCTGAACTTGCTGAAACACCGGATCAGGTTTAATTAGATCTTACGTTCCTCCTCAGATTCAATCCAGGCACATTTAGTTCAGCCAATACCAATTTCTAAGCTTTGCTCTCGCCGAGAACATGATCCAAGTCGATTAGTTTGTGGAGATCGTTGTTGATTACTGCGATATTTAACAGAGGATATTAAGCGAGAATAATAAGGTGCAAATAGTTATCTAAGATTGTCAACAGGACCCTCTGAACATAAATTACATTTAATCAAATATATTGGTTAAATTAGTTCTAGTTAAGATTGAGTAGGATTTATTAGGTTATACTAGGTTAGTTTCATTTAAGATATAATAAGCAAATATTGTGTTTAGATTAGTGCACAACAGAGTAGGCTAGGCTAAATTCCGCAACCTCAATTTAGGTTCGGTTTGTCTGATAATTCTAAAATATTATAAGTTGTAAGGCAAACTGAACACCAAGGAGATAATATTAGTAGTATTGTAAAGAGAACAGAGATAACTGATACAGAGCTAATTCTAGTTATGCTAATTTAGCTCTATTAGTGTGTATAATTTATAGGACTTTGGCAGTGATGACGATGTAGAGTTGTAGACTGATGATAGTGGTGGGAGATTCGGTGTTCAGGGTAGGCTACTGTACTCGGATGCCATAATATCTAGCCCACTCATAAATAATCGTGGACTTCACCTATTTCTAACTATGGAAGCATATCACCAAAAACAAATATAATTTAGGGCGTATATTATAATGAATAACCGACGGTTTGGACATATATGGCAATGAAGTATATGACATAAATAATATATTTGCCTAAATAATATATCGATGGTTTCGACCCGGTGTTATTAAACTGGATAAATTCCAACTCGTGATAATTATAAAAGTAAAGTTAAACTGAATGATCAAAGGATGTGGAAGACGAAGCTGGACAATGTGGAGGAAGAGGAGAAAGCTAATGCTGGGGTCACACATTCACGTATATGCTCCCGTATGCTCCCGTACGAAGGTTTATTGGTAGTTGGCAACCGAATACGTAAAACGTAAGGGCTTAGTACGCAAAACGTAAATGAAATTGTGTCTAGTCTTGGGGGTTGGTACGCATGGCGGGAGTAGCCACGCTGGTCTGGGAGGTGGTGGGTGCGGCCAAGGTCGCCCAGTATGTTTTGGATTTCGAATCAGATACGTGGCTCGCGCTCACGTATGTCAAAAGTCGGGAACGCATATGTTTTACCTGGCTAGCTGCTACGTCTTACGGGTGCAGCCCCGTAAAACGTAGCAGCTAGACAGGTAAAACGTAAGTTTCTCCCGCCAATCGTACAATGTTCACGTAAAACGGGAAAGTGAAAGTAAGTCCGGGCGCATCTGGCTACACCGCCGCACTGCGTGTTGGCGGGAAGACGCGGCAACGTTGTACGGGGGGTATATAAGAAGCAGCGGGGGACACTCCCGTCACACCTCTCACCACACCGGAGCAGCAAACAACAAGCCAACCCTGCCACCTGCTTGCCACCCTCTGCACCCTGCCCTGCCCTGCTTGCCACCCTTTGCACCCTGCCCTGCCCTGCTTGTCACCCTCTGCACCCTGCCCTGCCCTGTACCATGCAAAAGAAAGGCGTGAAGAAGGCCAGGAAGGCTTCCCCTGCCACCTCGACGTCTGCCACATCACCTGTTGACCCCTCTCAGCCCGGCCCCTCCAACTCTGACCCCTCTCAGCCTGGCCCCTCCAACTCACCGCCTGCCCTCTCGACGCCTGAAGATGAAATTGTTCTCGACCTTGGCCCCGATAGTGGAGAGCTCGAGGTTGAAGTGGATGAGACTGATGAGGAAGAAGAGGAGGAAGAAGTAGAACCTGCACCTACCAACAGCTTACAGGCTCCACCAAAGAAACGGCGCCGGAAGAAGACGAACGTGATACTGACGGAGGAGACTGAGCGGATGCTGGCTGATTGGATTGAGCTGGATGCGCCTTTCATTTATGACAAGGGGGACCCCAGGCACAAGAACAAGGAGCATATAGAGGTTGTATGGGCGGAGAAGGCTGCGACCATGGACCCACCAATGACCGCCTTCGATTTGAAGACCTGGTGGGGATCTCTCCGTTCCAGGTTCGGCCGGCTCAGCAAGTTGAAGAGTGGTGATGGGGCCAAACGACTGACTGAGAGGGAGAAGTGGATCCTCAACAGGATCCTCCAGGATGTATTCCGTGATGTTCTTCATGGTGCCGAGTCAGGAGTGGGAATGGGAACGTTGTGGCCAGCCATGCCCTTTTCTAGTTCCCAGATTCCAACCAAGACATACGTGGTTGACAAAGACTGTCTTTGGCTGTGTTTGGACAGACGGGGTGTGCCTACGATTGTCCGGACACGGTCCACGTAATGCCTACAAACTCACAAGACGTACGGCCTCAGCTACGTAGGTCTTGTGGGGGCGTGGCCATGGGCGTGGCCTGTGTTCCCGCAAATCGGGCAGCCCAGGCGGACTAACGGGGACATGCTTACGCAAGTCGCAAGCACGTACGTAGCTCCATACGACTACATTACGTCTGACGTAACACTGGCCCCGTTATGGTACGTATGTCGGGAAGTGCAATAGTCGTACTCTATACGGGCGTAGACGGCCGGACTACGCCCGTCATTACACAAAATTGGCGATCACGCCTGACGGGAGCATACGGGAGCGATATACGTGAATGTGTGACCCCAGCATTAGGGAAAGGCCGCAGAACCGTAGCCGCCGGAGTATCAAGTGGAGCTGATTATGAATGAGTGCATCAAACATAACCCAAGATTGCCAACCACAAAGAAATGTCCGATAGACCGAAGCCCAACAGTGATTCCCCTTTGCTGAGGTGGCTTCTGAAATAAGGTGAGTGTTGGCTGGGAACTGGAGAGATACTACGAAATATGTTGTCTGTTGGGTCATCATACTATAAAGCCATCAGGGGGCAGATAACAGCTAGCCATGGGATAATTACGGAAAAACTGTCAAATTAGACGTGTAAAGGTCATGCCGCAAAAGTTTCCTTGAATGTAATCGTTTTTTTGTTCTTATGTCTAATATCCCCTCACTTGGTTATTTCTGCCACGACAAGAAAAGGGACTGGAGTTCTCGCAGAGAGGCTCCAGTCCTGACGTTATGCTTGACTTGCAGTGTGCTGGCTTAATAATCCAATAGGGTTGAACGCCTCTGAAGTCCTATTTTAACTAAATAACTGACCACGATTAAATATATATTGTTAATAGGTAAGGCAGCAATGATAAGAATATTGCTAAGTCAACCGGACCCACACCCTGGAAGGAAATATAACGGGAAGCGAGAGATACGAAGGGTGCCCTTTAAGTGGGCATTTACCTAGTCATTTCACCGTACCCTATTTACCCACCTGCCCATTAGGGAGGGAGGCCGCACAAATTGTTGAGCAGAATCGCTACAGGATAGACAAAACACTGAAATCTACAAACCGATTTTCCAATATACTTATTTGTACAGTCTGGGTGAAAAGTGAAGTAGCATCGGGAGAGTTTCGTTTTGTATATTATTCCTAGTTTAACCAGATACTACTTAATAGATTATCTATACCAAAATTTAGCCTTACCTGATTAACGTGGTTTTGCTTATTTTATTATTCGTTTAACCCGTGTAGCACCGGTGACTTGTTATTTATTTGATTTCCGCTACATGTAGACGATTTTATGAAGCTTGGGAAGGATATGTGGTAGCTAAAAGGAATAATTGACATAAACGGTAGCCTTTCAATTGGTAGACGTCCTTCCTAAGCTAAATAAACTTGTCTAAAAGTTGTCAGATTATAATGAAAAGGATGTCAACGGTACTGAATGGGTTAACTGAAAACACTAAACTATAGCCTAACTTGGGCATATTCTACACGACTATTGTTCTCACCTGTACCTCCCGCTCCACCTACCTGGCCAAAGATGCAGATTATCCGACTAGCATAGGAATCCCAACTGACAACCCCACACTTACGACTGTCCTACCTGTAGCTTGACTTACGTTATCTTGGTTCATGATCAGTTCAGCATTCCCTTATTTGTACTAGTAACCCAAAGGCAATTTATAATTCGTTAGCTTACTTTTGCCATGCCTTGAAAGTTTAGAAAGACAAATATCAAGAAGTTGAAGATATTGTTTATTGCGAAATGCATACACACGCTATATAACTCTCTCTCTCTCTCTCTCTCCCCCCTATACTTCCGTCCCTCCACTATCACTACCCCCACCGTCTCCCTCACATATTATACAGGTCCCTGATATACCTAACTATCAGCCTGGGGTCCCTGATATACCTAACTATCAGCCTGGGGTCCCTGATATACCTAACTATCAGCCTGGGGTCCCTGATATACCTAACTATCAGCCTGGGGTCCCTGATATACCTAACTATCAGCCTGGGGTCCCTGATATACCTAACTATCAGCCTGGGGTCCCTGATATACCTAACTATCAGCCTGGGGTCCCTGATATACCTAACTATCAGCCTGGGGTCCCTGATATACCTAACTATCAGCCTGGGATCCCTGATATACCTAACTATCAGCCTGGGGTCCCTGATATACCTAACTATCAGCCTGGGGTCCCTGATATACCTAACTATCAGCCTGGGATCTTGGCCACCTCAGCACCTACGAGACTCGCTACCTGGCCTCCCACATGATTACCATGGATTTGATCTTGTTATCCCTAGTCTAAAATTCAGGTAATTTGGAACGTTGTAGCTTTGCACTATTCAGTAAAATTCTAGAAATCGCTCCACATCGATTATAACCTTAAAGCACCTTGGTTGAGCCCGAGAACTTTCAGTCTTCTACTGTACTTCTCACTTCTCCGCTTGTTCTTCCTCTGACCAATTGCTCTTCTTTCCTTCTTTACTCCAGCCAGCTGGTCTGGTCTAACCTTGTCTTCCTCTGTCCAATTACTCTTCTTTCATATTTTACTCCAGCCATCTGGTCTGGTAACATTAATTAAGTATACTTAGTTTTCCTTCATAGTTCATGATAAGTTATAGTAAGAAATGGTTCAATTAAGTTTTTGTTTATCAGCCTAACCTAACCTAAGCTCACCTAGAATAATTGTATTTAAAAGATGACCCGTCTTGTTTAATATCAGGAACCATTATATAAAGAAATAAACTGATGAACGGAAATATATTTAATGCCAAAATCGAGTTGGACAGCTAGAATTATACCCGGTATTCAATTTACCCAATGAATAATTGTTTCCAATTCAATGGCTAGATATGACATAAACTATGGTCATTAGTGAATATATCAAAATAATCAATTGGATATCTATGGTGACTAACGCTACATAATTATTCACTCAGATATCCGTCTATATTCTCACTGACGGCCTACCTTTCTAATGGTGGTCCCACATGAGCGCATTTTCCGGCAATTATCGATGAGCAAGTGTGCGTTCGTACTATTATGAGGCTCTGTCGCATTGGATTCAGAAACTAGACTTAAGGTAGATTATGCGAGATGGGTGAAATTTGATACCGCTTGAATTTTGAAGCTGCCAGACTACAACTGAACGTAAACATTGACAGAAGAAGCGCGCGTGTGAAACCCCATCTGTTCACATAGGAATCGGAAACTAAATCGAAGGTAGATTATGTTAGGTAGCTGAATTATGATAACTCTTATATAATGAAACTGCCAAAATACAATTTTCCATAGAAATTGAGAAACAAATCGCTCGTGTGACTCCACCTAAACAAGCTCTGATCATCACCCAGTCATAAATAAAGTGGCCTACCAATAAAATCACTTACTTAATCGAGGAGCTGTCACCAAGCTGACATACTATATTGGTCACCCCACTCAACTTAACACCCTTCTTCTATCCGCTCATTTCTTTATGGATTTTTTCTTATCTCCTATTATCCTATATGATCGTTCTTCCTCTTGACGCCTACACCTCTTTTTTTCGTAAAGGTCTTGTTAATTTATTATATATTATTACATAGACTTCAGTAGGTTATTATTGATTTTAACCGATGTCGTCACTATTTTTTCATTTGCTTATTGACGTTTTCTTTTGCTTTGATTTCCGATTTTTCTGTTCCATAATGAGAGAGAGAGAGAGAGAGAGAGAGAGAGAGAGAGAGAGAGAGAACACGGTAAAGTACACACAGCTGGGAGAGGTTCTTACAAGCCTGGGATAGTAGGTACAATATTAATTATACATTTTTAACGTACAGGGAGAAATTAATTATACAGCAAAGCAACAGCATAGGCTAGACTAAAAAAAATAAAAACGTTAATATGAGCATATTGACATAATTTGATAAGCACAAGTATATATATATATATATATATATATATATATATATATATATATATATATATATATATATATATATTACAAATTTAACTTCCTTTGATCGACCACCTAATACAAACATAAATCAATCACACATTTCCCATTAGATATACTTACCTTATGTAATATGCATATAGGCTAAATGCTTAACTTGGGCAGGTTAGGGTTAATCCCTTAAGCTCATATAATATTCCCATTAGAAAAGTCGCTCTCCAATAAATCATATCATTGGATTACAGCCAGATTAAATAAAATAGGCCTAAGTGCCCGGGCAATAGGCTATATACAGTACAGTACATATGTACACTTGTACAGTATATATATGTTTCATATATTAAGAGGATTTAATAATACAATAACTTTGTTTCTTTGTCCTGGAAAAGAAGTAGAATGGTTAGATTGATTCAACAGTTACTTATATGACATTACCTTTATTTGAATTCATATATCTATTTATTGTATGTTTACCCTATGTGTTAACCCACCGTCTTTGACACACTCAATTACTTATGAGCACTCAAACACACACAAACACTGTACACACACATATGAACTTATAATTACTCCCACTAACGCAATTAAATGCATCTCAAGACTTAAACACACACCTAAAATGGTATTTGTAATTGTGTTCCCTATTGATATGGTATAAAGTTGTTCTATGTATATGTTTGAATATACCTCATGACTGGGGGTGGCCGACTCAAGACAGAGAACATAAGAACATAAGAAAATGGGAGTCTGCAGAAAGCCGATTGGCCTAAGCAAGGCAGATCCCTGCCTGCAGAGCTGCAGAGCTGTTGCATTTGTAGCTATTATAATCACACAGGTTATTTACTAATACTGCTAGGTTTTGTTGCGTGGTGTTCGTTGTGTACGGGCCCGGGGTGTAATATAAAGGTATGTCCGTGGTCTCCATTATTTCCGTAGTTTCTTGTCTAATTATCGAGCTCCTGTAGATAATCTACGCTGCTCGAACAGGTTAGGAGATCATCTAATCAGGGACAATTTCAGAACAACCATAGGATATCTGACTCAATACTTCAATATACAATGCAATATATACAATAGAATATTGCTTGTCTCACCTTTTCCATGTCAGATTATAGTCTACCTATGCACGCTCGTTGGAAACTCATGGTAGAATTACTTAGATAACAAATATAGGCTACCGTGGGTAAATTACTTGGCATACAGAAATATCGAAAGAAATAGGCTACTAAACTTTGCAAAGAGTAGGATGTCGTATTGCATGCGTATATAATACATAAAGACACAATTGATTCATCTGTAATATAGTTTTACCGACATTCTTCGGTAACAAATAATAGTTTATATTAAAGACCTACAATGCATTCAAGGGAAAACTTTGCACTAATATTATAAAGTACTGTACGCTGATAAATATTTTAGTGTAGCATATTTTGGCTGATATTAGGCAATTATGATACATTCAGGATCGTCTTTTCATAGTCAACTGTTTTTGTGATTCATTGACTGACTCCTTCAGTACAACTATGATTGATATCATGAGTTATAGGCTTCCCTGGACGACTATATAAAACTCATGAAAGGCTACTCAAAGCCAGTTTTAATGTGTTTTATATTGTATGCGTGATATATATTTTGGTAATTGTACCAGGAAGTGTGATGGGAGAGAAAGTGAAATATTTTAGGTGTGGTATATTGTAATTCCTTTCATACATAATATAATTACGATTTCCAGCTGAGAGTCGGTAATGTACTATTTTTTCAGCGGCATCGCATGTGCGTTACGCGGTCATCTTGTGTACCGTTACGCGGTACCCAACTGATCGTACCGCAATTCAGTTAATCAATGTCGTTATTATTCTACCAATTTATACTGAATTAAACATTTGAACTCACTTTGTGTAATGGTGCAGTAATATAGAAGAGTTATTATAAGGATTTGAGTAATGTTCTTGCTTGTTTGCGTAATGTGACAATACAACACTGCCAGACGTTAAAATTAATGCCACAGTAAGCTCCGTGAGTCATTAGAGTGCACGTGTGGTAGTCAAGATTTGTGTTGTTTAAACCAAGAAAGAACATCAAGAATACATGAAGCTAATGGTCAAGTATGATGACCAGATTCACGACATGGTAGGGTATAATTTTCAATTATTCTAGATATCATTACACGACTTTATTAGGCTTTAGAATAACATTATAACCAAGCATTCGAAAATGTTTGGCTTAACACCCTCATAACGACAGTCAATTAATTTAAATTTACGTGATGCCTGCAGTTATTGATATGCGTTGTTCTTCTCCCAGTCAATTTATTTGTCATTGTATAATACTTACCACACACAATTTTAAAGTCTAACTTCTTGTATCAAATGCAGAAAAGCATATTGAATTGGAGCTTTAATCGTCGATCCGACAGACGAGATAAAAACATTTCGCTATTAAACCATAAGCACCACCCTCCTTTGTCCCCTTCCTTGCTTTGGAAGCATTAAAGTGATCATAATTTGTGTGTGTCTAAGTTACCTCACCTTTTCTATATTGTATTGTTTTCGATTATATTTTGCTTATCTCCTCCAAAAATAAAAAATAATTACAATTTAAAGAGACGGTGAGGTTGTATATTTTATTTTTATTATTTTTTAGATGTATAGGTACCGTAATCTTTCTGATTCTTATAGAAAGGTCCATTCTTACTAATGACATTAAGCATAGGCCTATTGTATTATGCATATTCTAGCCATTTTCTTTACTATTGAGCTTTTAATTAGGCTAATAAAGCTAATTTACAAGCTGTGAATATTTTGATTAGAATAAGTAGATTTTCGACGAGAAGCCATTCCCGTATCAATATATACAGTATTTATGTAATAACATTAGGTTTCAGGTGCATTGGGAGAATTCTTATGAATTTTTCGTCAATCTCGAGAGAATATATTGAAATTTTATTCATAAATCTCCCTCGATCATATAGTAGATCTTAAACCTTAGTATTATGATAGTTATTTTTTTCCATTCTAAGCGATATATATATATATATATATATATATATATATATATATGTGTGTAAAATATGTCACGTGTTAGTATAGTAATTTATCTAACATGAATTTTACACTGAAGCCAATCTATCTTCCTGTTTATTAAATCTTAGTTATTACGGTACATTCTCTTGAATCCCAAATGTTTTTGCTTGTGAGGCAATACTATATATACTGTAGTTAGTTAAAATAGGACTTCAGAGGCTATCAACCTTTCTGGAGTAGTATGCCAGCACACTGTAAGTCAATAATAACATCAAAACTGGAGCTCCTTTTCGAGAACTCCAGTCCCTTGCAATACTTCTTGTGGTGGCTGTATATTAATTTATTCAACCGGAAGAGTTCTCCTGACCTCTTCCCAGAAAACCTCCCTGACATTCACACTCGGCAATAACCGTTTGACTTGTCTTCTCAACACTGTTTTCTCTTTTCCTTTCCCACTTGGTCCCTTTCTTCTCCGGACTGCTGTTTCTTGTTTTCTTTCACGTGTTTGCGTCACTGTACTGTATCTATGAAGTATTATTCTGTTCTTACCTCTTATGCTTCCAAAAAATACAATCTTATTAGGACGCATGCAGTCGAGCGATCGAATGCAGTCTCTCTCTCTCTCCTATTGTAGTGAGATAGAGAGAGTGAGTGAGGGGGAGAGACAAGCTATCAAAAGAGGAGGATAGGGAAGTCATCAGCATAGATCATGTGAGATGCTCGAGCGTAAAACTATTGAGCACCAGACACCACACTGTCAACATCACATATACCTTCTACACTTGTGTTTATTTATGAGACAGTGTAGAGGGGGAAAGGGAGGCGAGCAGAGGGGGGAAGAGGTTGGAAATCGGAAACCTCCATCTAACTCCAATAGGACCCTTTTGTATTTTTCCGCACGACTGATATTATTTGCTCTTCCAACCTTAATTTCACACCTGTCACCTTCAATCTTGTCTTTCAGGGTCGATACCGTGGCCTAGACTTTTGATTCCAGAAATCCACCCATCACTGGTTTTTCACAGCCATGAATTTTGTCACTTCATTTTCGTCGAGAGAGAGAAGCTAGTTGAAGGTAATGAAGGATAAGCCTTTACAACAACACCTCGTATCTACTCTCCAAAGAGTGTTGAGAGGGGAGAAAGGGTGTTGGAAAGAGAGGAATCTGTTGGAGTGGCTTTGTTTGCGTGCTATTCGAGTTGAAAGGGCCCAAGGGCCCCTAAAAGACTGCCATCTTCTTCTTCTTGACGAGGTAGCTTGCCAACGGTGCCAAATATTGCCCCGTCAGCAGCAGCAGTGTTGCCAGAACGAAGGTCGTAATGCCAGTGGCTGACAGTCAGTAGTGCCAGACACTCACGCGAGATGTGCCAAAATTCCGCCCACAGTCACCACTGGTCCGGACAGTTATGGTCACTGAAGGAGCACGAAGGAAAATATAAAAAAATATATAGTTGAGTAAATTTCGGCCAAAGAGTACAAAGGAGTACAAAGGAAATCAAGCAACAACAGGTCTAGTGACTTGTCCTCCACAACACTGAGGATCAAGTGTCCAAACAGTGGTTTAGAGTGGCTAAGGGAAAATTGGAAAGGGAACTATTCTATCTATCTATATGCTCAGGCCCAATCCCCATTTTGGGGGTAGCCGACTCAAGACAGAGCAAGAACAGGGAAAACACCAAACAACATAAAACAACAAATAAACACAGATAAAAAACACAAACTCTCACACATCCAGGTCACCGAGGAGAAGACCCAGAGACCAGGGTTACCAAGGTCGCTCCAGCACTCCCCCGGCCCCTGACCACCCGGAGAGGTTCCGATCTCGGCAGGCAGACATGCAGCGGAGCCAAAGCCACAAGCCCTCCCACCACACTTCCAGGCACACCCTTCATATTAATCGTCTCCCCGGGCCAGGCGCCTGATGGACTATTATCTAGTCCAACTTGCGCCCGACCCCTTACTCCAAATGACCACGTGTTCACTCAACTATTCACAAGCATTCTCCATTCACTCCTGTCCACCACCACTTCCCCTGCCTGATCTATAGTCATTCCTCTATCATCCAAAGCCTTTCTTACACAGTCTCTCCATCTCAATGGGGGTCTTCCTGCCCTTCTATCTCCCCTTGTACCTGACTCACATATTCTCTTTGTAAGCCTTTCATCTCCCATTCGTTCAACATGACCATACCAGCTCAGCACCCTTCTGTCCACTCTGGCTGACAAATGTTCCTGCTGCCCCACTCTCCTACGTATCTCTTCATTCCTCAATCTGTCTCTACGAGTAACTCCACACATACTCCTCAAGCAGCTCATCTCCATCACATCCATCCCTCTTTTCTCCTTTTTCTTCAGAGCCCATGTCTCAGCACCATACATCACTGTTGGCACAACAATTCCTTGATACAGTGCACTTTTTACTTTCACTCCGAGATTTCTCGTCTTCCACATACTTCCCATTGCTCCGAAAAACTTCCTTCCTTCACACACTCTCTGTTTTACCTCCACTTCCATACCTCCACTCCTGCTTATTGTTCCTCCTAAAAGGGAACTACTGCCCTGGAACTAATGTCCGTGGTAGAATTAGGAAGTTAGTAGGGGACAGATGGGTTAGTAACAACACGGTTATAAATGATCTTTCGTATATATGGGAAAAAGAGAGTAACGTCTTGATAATATATTATATACGCAATAATCCTTGATGAATCTGAGGTATGAATATAATAAAGTTATTAATTTACAAACGCAGTCAGTCGCGGGTTTGATGCAAGATATTTGTCTATGCAAAGTTTAAAAGAATCAACGGTGCTGCAGTCTATAACGTCTCGGGGAAGCCCATTCCACAAGTTGACAACCCGATTGAAGAAGACATTCTTAGATTCGTGTGAGTTAAAAGATTTACCAATAATTTTGCAACCGTTTCCCAGCGTGTAATTAGATAGTGAAGTACTTACTACAGTTCATATTGTCGTTGCCTTTGATGATTTTAAAAACTTGAATTAAGTCGCCTCTTAATCTGCGTTGGGTTAAAGGAAATAGATTTAGGAGAATAGGCAAGGATACTATGGAAGAACGTCATTAATTGTAGCCATGTAAAGGTAATGTTCGCACTGTTATAATACATAATTACGTATGTATATAATAATTATCTGACATCACATGGCAAGGAACAATAAATAGATAAGGAAATACTATATCTATCTGTATCTGAATGATCCATACTGTCAGGTCGATGGATTGGGTGAAGGGAAACACACAGGGAAGAGCTTTGATTCTATATTATCTAATGTTTCAGTATCTCATGATAATGTACGACACGTTGGGAGAGTACAATGAAGCAACTTGGTTGAGCCCAAGAACTTTCAGTCTTCTACTGTACTTCTCACTTCTCCGCTTGATCTTCCTCTGTCCAATTGCTCTTCTTTCCTAATTTACTCCAGCCATCTGGTCTGGCCAGAGGTATCCTGACCAGGATTCGAACCCACTCACTCCAGGTATATTTGGGAGAGTCGGGCACCGTAACCACTCGGCCATGAGCGAATGGTTACGGTGCGCGTCTCCCAAATATACCTGGAGTGACTGGATTCGAATCCTGGTCAGGATACCTCTTTCCCAACCTAACGACGGTAGGGTACGTATTACCCGTCTGGCAACACAATCCCACCCCTACTCTGTGCAACTCTCCATCTCAAGAGTGAAACGATACTCTCAATCTTTCATTTATTCAACAGCTGAGCTCTGGTACTCTCTCCCTTAATCCATCTTTCCCTCATCCTATAACTTAAGTTGCTTCAAACAACGTGTCCAGGCAATTTGGCTCGACTGTTCCTTGATTTTGGTCCTGTCACTCTCTCAACTCTGGGGGAGGCACTCGTCACAGGCAGTCTTGCCTTTTGTCTCCCCCATCCACAGGAAACAAAAAAATTATATTAATTTGTCATACTCCACTATCCACAACAGGGACTGGAGTTCTCGAAAAGGGGCTGCAGTCCTGAAGTTATTCTTGTCTTACAGTGTGCTGGCATATTTTTCCTAAAGGGTTGATAGCCTCTGAAGTCCTATTTTTACTAACTATCCACAAAACCCTGATTAGGTTAGGTTAGGTAATTGGGGCTGTGATGACTGGGTTTGTCAACTTTTCATATAAAGAGTTGGGTTTTTGTCCATTGGGGTTTATGTCAGTTGTGTTTTTATATTGGAACCTACAATGCTATTGAATGATGTTAGCGAAGGTAGGTACTGCAAATGTAATAGTCATGATGACCTAATAAAAACAAAAACATACTGAACGTAGGTATATATAAATTATACTTTCAACTATCTAGTTTTGAATATTCCCTGTCTTTAAATGATTCTTAAACAAATTTGTTCAGTACTAATTATAAATGAAATTCATGAACACATTTAGCATGTTGCATTTTATTTTGTTAAATTACTTGAACAGTGAAATCATTTTGTTTTGAGTTTATAGAGTACCTACAGTATATACAAACTTGTACAGTTGCATACAAGGAAATGCTTTCTTAAAACTAATCATTATTTGTCAGGGAATTTTCATTACATCCATATGATACTAATACTAACTTTTATAAAAAATATTACTGATAAACTTAGCTACTAATCTTAGAATACATTTATATATGTTTATATAAATTTACTGAATACTTACCTATATTACATTTCGACATTCGTTAACTTGTCATGTTTTAACTTTTATTTTAAATAACGTTAATTATCTACATATGTGTTTGAAAAACTTATAGAAGTGTCAATGTAAACACTTGTTTTGAGTTGTAGGCCTATATTTTGTTCGTAAAGGAAACGGTAATTAATGTTAGTTAAGAGTTATTTAATGAGATACAACGAAATACATTGACTATGCTTATGAGTAAATCATTTAATGGGCATCCTTCTGGTTAGTAGCGAGAGTATTACTGAATGTTGTATTCCAGTTGTATAGCAAATTTGTACGTAACATCATGGCTGGCGTACTAATAACTTAGCATGTGCAAAACAGCTGATTATATATGTTTTTTATATGTGCACACAAGAGACAAAAGGCATAACCGTCTGCAACAATTGTCTCCTCCAAAGCTGAAAGATTGATATTCGCAATAATATTAATAGTATTTTTATTATTATTATTATTATTATCATTATTATTATTATTATTATATTTTTTATTTATTTTTTATTTTTTTTATTTTTTTCGGTTTAGGCCTAGCCTATAGGAAAGACATGTGCTATGCTGGTTTAGTATAGTGAAATTTATAGGAGTAGGTGTTTGTGAGAGTTTGCTGGATTACTCTCTAGCTATGTATAGTCACGATCATTCATTCTGGAACGTTTTGAAGCCTCGAACGTATTAAACAAACTTCCACAATGTAAATATCAGGTTGAGAATTAATGCGATTTTTTCTTCCAGAACATTATGGTCTCCCTTTACTTCTGATGAGCAACTTCACCAGCCCCAAGGTCAGTTCATTGTTGTTACTATTTAACTTTACCACACGTGTTTATCGTCTGGGTACTTTATTATGTACTCATGCCATTAATCCGTTGTATTTGAGTTACGCGTGCATGTAGGCTATGTAATTACAGTGATTATGTATAGTAATTAAGTTAATTGTGTTTTTTATATAAAATAACAATACTCCTAGACCTAGAACACACTTCATTATAGATTTATGTTTTCCCTGATTAGACAGTAAATGCGATTGCGAACCTTGTGACAAACACCGAAATCGTATTATGTAATCTATTCCAGTTTGGTGCTGACTTGCAATTACACCTTTGAAATAACCAAATTTATTTATTAAGCCAAACCATACCTCGTCAAGGGCCCTAAGTTAACCCCTCTCCGTGTTATGACGCCTTTTGGCCACTTTATTCAGTATAATATTAGATTTTATTCTACTTTGAAAGTCCTTCCAAGAATATAACGGGGGAAATATATCTTAATTTACCCTCTGACTTGCAAAATTCCTTCCTAAACTAATCAAATCAGTATACTTATAGCCAGAAAAAAGGAATACATGTGGGTTCATTTACTGAAGTGGTTATAAACACTTCCATTAAACTTTATAGGTTACCACTGCAAAAATATTGTATACAATATAATTAGGACCATTAGATGTGAAAGTGGGTCACGAAAAATGAACTCCTAGAGAAGTGCCTTAAAATTAAAAGCCTTGTTGATACGAAAGCAAATGCTAATGCGGACTACGTATAAAATAGCGATAGTTTACGTGATCCCACAATCGCAAAGTTCAACCCAAATAGATCAGCCCGTTTTAAGAAAAGGAAGGAACGGGACAGAAACGAATGGCAGAGGGAGAGAGAGACAGAGAAGGGGGGGGGGGGGGTAGAGTTAGAATGTGTGTGTGGTGTGAGTGAGTACGTGTGTGTGTCGCTTTACTCCTCTGGTCTTCTCATCGTCGGGAGGTATGGGACCTTCTGCAAGTGTCTTCTATGCCAGATTAGCTGAACAAATATCGGAGAAAAAGCGCCAGCATAGAAGCCAAGTCATAACTTGGATGAGATGCCGGCTCTCTTTCTCTCTTCTCAGGTCTGCACTCCTATGTCTCAGGGGTACAAGGTCCTCCCCGCTACAGAGGACAAGAGTGAGAGACTTGGACTTTGAAATGGTCGTGGCGGAGGGACGAATTGGGTAACAACTAGGTTGATTGTAGGGAGGTACTGGTACAATAAGATAAACTACAATGTAACTAGAATAAGATAGATTGTACACCACTTTGTAACTGTGACCTTAATAAACAAAAAACGTGTGTGTGTCGTCGGAAGCAAGAGCTAGAGAGAGAGAGACAGAGAGAGAGAGAGCGCGCGAGTCAGGAAACAGGAGAGAGAGGGTCGCCTGATTTAACAGGATGGTAGGGGGGACATTATAAGAGGTTGTAAGAGGAAGAGAGGGAGATAAAACTAAGGTAAGGGAGAGGCAAGAGAGTTTGGCAGTAAAGAGGCAAAGTCGTGTTAAAAAAACATCTAAACAAATAACTACATATTTACCATTTTGAATACGTTGAAAAAAATATAATTATGTATGCAATATTTATGTAAAATCGTTGCACGGAGAAAGTATTGCGCACTGTTTCTTCAGATTAATTATCCCGTAATTGACCCAAAGCGAGACCACTATATGACCTTCATACTGAGTAGATTAGTAATTGAGAAGTTTTAGTTAAAGTCTTTAAAGGTAAGTCAAATAATACAGTCGTCCTTATGTGCAGTACCAAGTTAGGGGGTGTTCCCTAGCACAGGTTAGAAGGGGTCAAGACTGGACTGGACGAGTGGTACATCAAAGCAGTCATTTGAAAGAGCATTTATGTTTACACTAATCTATTCCAATATATGTTAGCCTGAATATGACAGGAAGGGTTGAAATATCCATCCACATAATATTATCACAGGAGAGAGAAACTATAATTATAAGTTCAACAAAAAATAGTGTTAAGCCGGGCTGAGTGGAGAAAAGGAAGCCAACATAAGGGTCAAGGCAGCACTGAGGGACTGGTCAAGAGCAAACGGAATAGAGGTAATGGTGTAATAGGAGAGGGCTGGGACGTGTGCCTTGAGAGAGAGAGAATGGGTGGAAGGGAAAATGAGAGAGGGCAAGCGAACGATCCAGCGTTCAATAGAGTTAAGTGCAGAGGTCACGAGTGTAATAGGAGATGGGGGTATTTTTACAGGAAACAAGGGTGAGAGTGAGTGTGTGTGTGTGTGTGTGTGATAAAGAGAATTGAACGATTTTATTTATTAAGATTTATTATTGTATTTATGTATGTATGTACACAGGCATATACCCCATAACTGGGGGTGGCCGACTCGAGATAGAACCTGAACAGAGACAACACAGCACAACATAAAACAAAACAAAATTATATACATTCACACACATCTATTAGTATTAGTATTTATTTATTATTATTATTATTATTATTATTATTATTATTATTATTATTATTATTATTCATTCATTCTTTTTTTCTGTTTTTTATTTTTGGAGGGGGTGGGGTTGGGTGGCGGGAGTCATCACGCTATTTAAAGGTGAATTCCAGGGATGAAACCTATTCAAACTACAATGTCCATTGGGATATGCTTGGTTTTAGGGGTATGATACTGAAGAACTTTCATCAATGTGTCCCAACAACATAGAAATATAGCTTATCTAAGTTATTTTATGTGGCGAGCACTGGAGTGTTTACCATGACGTCACAGGCAACAATGGCGGGAACACTACGTGGGAAATTGGTGAATCTGTGGTTGTTGTTTTTTTGTGAGACACTCATATAAATTGTATGCATGTTTACAGCTCAACATTTGGCTTAATCACTATCTGGTCAAGGGACTGCGACCTATATAATTAACAGAAAACGATACTATAATTAAGAAATAGGCCTTACAAGCCACCTCCCTGGCTCTGGACCAGGATAAACATTCATAAAACACTTCCTGTATGTTAATTGTTGACGAAATTGGATTATTTCTTGATGTGTACCACATCTTCAAGACCTTGTTCGATGTTTTGCAGAGCTTGAGTATTGAATTGAAAGGTGCTAATTAAGAAAAACAGGCCTGTCCACGAGCGTGTGTGATGGGGCGCGAAATATCCCATTGTTTACATTGTCGTCACACGAATCAGCTGGAACTCGCCCAACTGACGGCCGAGGATGCCAACGGCTCTATAAACAAATATTGTTTTCTGGAGTTTAATTAAATTATATCGATATTGCCCATATACTGTACATATTACAGTATATTCATGCCAAGTTATGACCCTGTAGTAAACTTCGTGTTTTTGTTTTTCATTCCTGTAGTTCACCTTTAACGCCAAATTATATAACCCAACAACCTACCCTGTTCCATTATTTACGTCTGACATTATCCTTTGCTTTACTTCCCTGTACCTTGGCTAACCCTAGCCCCTGTAACGGTCCAGCCTGGTCTTCATCATTTCTTTCCTTCCACAGAGAGGATGGTAGGGTCAAAGTTCAGATAACAGTGTGACTTGTACCTGTGACCTGTGAAGACACTTCCTGACTGACCTCTAAGTGCATGTGTGTGTGTGTGTGTGTGTGTGGTATAAGGATACAGTTTTGTTATTTGTATAAAATAAACAAATAAATGAATAAATAACTTGAGTGTAGCGTGATCTCTCGTACTAACCACCATAATAACAAGCCAGCACCGGGAACTACAACATATAACTAGTAACCCGGACATTCCTTTATATTCTATTAGTACCGGCTACCAGGTGTTTGTCATTTGCACGCGTTAACTTCCTGGCAAAAGTTTTACCTTTATCATAAGTTTTGTAATTTTCTGACCCCTAATTTACAGGATTTCGTCCACCAATTAATTATGTTGATGTTGATCTATAGATAAGTAGTGTATGTTTGCCAAATTCCTGTTTTAATATTAGTGCATTGTGCAATACAAACTGTTTCTCTTTAATTACATATTGATTTGCTGTTGTGATGGTTGTGTCTGATTTGCATCATAAATAGGCATATGTATTTCTCTCTCTCTCTCTCTCTCTCTCTCTCTCTCTCTCTCTCTCTCTCTCTCTCTCTCTCTCTCTCTCTCTCTCTCTCTCTCTCTCTCTCTCTCTCTCTCTCTCTCCAAGGTATCACATTTAGTTAGATACAAATTGGCACACGATCACTTGGTCAGTGCGGCGTATTAATGTGAATGCAATATTCGGAGGCATATCTTGAGGTACTGTGGTCATATGGAGCAAATGAAGAGTAAAAGGTTGTCCGAGAGGGATGTGCGAGTGACGGTGATCAAGACTGTTTGATAATCAGGCTAAAACGAATTTGAAGACGTGGATCTTAAAATATGTACGAATAAGGGATATTGTGATATTGTAGTTACTGACAATTGCGTTGTTCATCTGCAAAGTTTGTCACAATTAACTAAAATACATTGTGTAGTTCAAACAGTGAGGATACATTTTTTATTAAATTGTCCATGCTTTTATATAATACGAGCATATGATACTAGCTGAACAAGGGACTGAAGTTCTCGAAAAATAGCTCCAGTCCTGATGCTATTCTTGACTTACAGCGCTGGCTTAATAATCCAGAAAGGTTGATAGCCTCTAAAGTCCTATTTATACTAACTAATTTACTAGCTGAAGGTAAACTTTACCTTCAGCTAGTAAATTAGTTAGTATAGTCTATAGTCTATAGTCATAACAATAATAATAATTATTATTATTATAGAAGCTGTCTAAGCCTCCCAACAGGGTGCAGATACACCTATAAAAGATGAATCCCCACAAAATACCCGTAAGTACTGGAGAGAGACTAAGACAACTAAGAAAAAGGAAAAGGGCTACAGTAGTTAGAGAGCCCAGAAGAAAAGATCAGTTTGTCAATTAAAACAATGCTAATAATTAAATTAATAATTAACAATTAAATAATGCTAGACTATAGAGACAGCCACCACACATGGCATTATAATCGTCTAAGGATTAGCCTACTATACACTATAAACAACTTAATTAACTTTCCACGCCTGCCTATGATGTTTAAGTCACTAATAATTCCCTTATCCCTGATGCTAGATTTCCATATCCAACCGAGATGGTGCAAAGCATAGGCTACATAGAGCAACGTAGGTACTAGAAAAAGAAGCTTTACCTAACCGTATATATATATATATATATAATATATCGGAGAGAGGAGTGTTCCTTGGGAACCGTATCTTCAGCAGGAATAGAAGAACAAAGTACGCTACGAGCAGTTCCATACTTTATTACCAAACGTTTCGACATCACACTGGTGTCATCTTCAGTGGTCTACAAATCAAAAGATAATATTACAAATATGAAAGCTTAAAAGCTTATTGCAAATAATTAGAACATAACAAAAACAAAAACAAAATATATATATGGGGCAGAATGATAGGGTTAATACAAAGGAGGGGTAATTTAAACAAAGTTAAGCGGGTGCGATGATACAGTAGAGTTAAGAGTTAAGAGTTATATATATATATATATATATATATATACAGTATACATATAGATAGATAGATATCTAGATAGATATAAGAATCCACTTTAGATACAACACATTAACGCGGTATGTGTATTATGAGGAACTATATCAGGAATGTGGTGGAGCTGCTCTGTAGGCTATAACTCGTTAACAACCTGATAGAATATATACAAAAGGTACTGTACTTCGATCCGGTTTTGTAGTTAAGCATAATCAACCCCGGAACTTTAAATAGTATGATAATTTTGGCCACCTCGTCATTTGCCACGATAACAACCAATCTTGTTGATCTGATAATCTAGCATTAGCGTATCACATAGCTTTATCATGTTTGGTGCAGATAGGAGAGGAGTTTGAGTAGAGGAGAGATAGGGAACTTTATATTTAATGATGTTTTGCTTAAAATAAATACCTCCCGACAATTTGTTTAAGGTTAAGAAATACCCGGCTCGAGCCAAGTGTTAAAGAAACTTTAAAACCACATATAGCCAAAATATATACACTATACTACTTTGCATATAGCAATTTAGGTATAAGGTTACTAATACATTAAAGGTGGGGGTGCATGGGTTGAGGTAAACATGGACAAATAATCGTCAACCTGCATATAATTATCTTGTAAAATGCATTGTCACTGAAATAATTATTAACAATGGTATAAAGGCTTTTGCGGATCGTCTATACCGGGCCTGTGACGTCACACCAGTATCCTCATCCTGGACTGGATGGTGGACTTACACTCCTGTGACGTCACAGCCCGGTATAGACGATCCACAAAATCCTTTATACCATTGTTAATCATTATTTCAGTGCCATTGCATTTTGCAAGATAATTATGTACAGCTTGGCGATTATCATTCCATGTTTATCTCGACCCATGCACCCCCTCCTTTAAGGTTCTAGTTTTCTTTAGCAGAAACATAAGAGCAAAGTTAAACGTTATTTACGCAGGAGTTGTCATATTCAGGAGCCTAAGGACTTGAACTGTAGTATTGATATATTCACTAACTTGAATATTCTGTTAGTTTATGTCTGTATGAACTGCATAGACTATTTCAGGAACGCTGTAGGGCTTTAATTCTTGATATGCGCAGAGAAAAACAGCATTAATGGGGTAGTACTCGTTTTGTTCTGGACCCCCTTCTCCCTTATGTTTAAACCCATTAGTTTGGCGATTTAGAGACGTACGTTCACTAGTTTGGCGATTTTGAAGCCTTTCGGCCTATTACTTTGTCAATATTAAGACCTTTCGTGCCGATTAGGTGTCGATTTTTTCCTGGCGAGCGATAGCGAAGCAGTTATTTTTTTAAGAAATCGGCCTTCGGCCGGGACATTTTTCTAGCGAAAAATGTACAAATATGTCGTGAAAGGGGGTATAGCGGGTGTTATTTTAAGCTTGATGGAAGTCTAATGAGGAAACTCAAAATTAAATATATACATGAAAATGTAGCCCCCCAAAAAAACAAGCAGTAACAACCCTTAAATCATTGTGTGTGGGTGCGTCAGGCATTGTACGATAGTTGTTCTTTCTTCAAAGGACGTGCGTGTTTGTGAATTGGATATTTATATTTAGGTATATAATCCCGTCCCTTTATAGATCTATGAATACCATGCGAGTGCAAACAGATGAATTGGAAGGAATGCCAGGAACACTATTGGTTCTATAATGTAACCACTTACTTGCTTGTTTCATGTTTATCAAAACTCCTCAGATAACTTAACATGACACTTAATATGAACATGGATATATGAAAACTAGATTGTTGATAGCCTTTTTAAATACCAGTAGCTCATCAAGATATTATAATTTTAAAAATAGTTATCATTCGAGAAGGTATTCAAGCAAGAACCCAATTTACGTTGAAATCCTCGAGATTCATATGCCCTAAATATCTCATTCACACACAAGTGGCCAATTTCCAGGCAATAAGGCACACGAGAGTTTTCACATCTATAGGGAGATTTATAACTAATTTAGTACAGCAGATATCATGTTGTATACCTTGCGTGTTGGCCTAACAAACAGTTCATACCTTAAATTACTGCTTAGTTTTCTAGGTCATGGAACATTAAGTATATTTGACATTATTATACCTTAGCCCAATTTACTATTACTAATGGCACAAACAGATACTCGAGTAAATGTTGTATATTGTGAGGGAGTTATTAAAACCTACTACACCAGAGCATTTTGTTAAAACACTGTTCAAAGATTACACACCAAATAATATATCTGGTATACTGTACTAGAAGGAAGAGCGAGAGAAGAACCGTAACAACAATGACATATTGGCTTACTCTATCACTCTGGATTGCACACAGAATACAACACAAAGTAATGAAAAAGCTGCACAATTCACCCCATAAATCTATTTTGCTTGTCAAGGCGCCCCACTCTGCCCCGGCTTGTACTGCGTGACGTTTATGTCCCGTATGTCAGTATAATTATCATGCAAATCTAACATAAATAACAAGGGTATCCGGTTGATTATAGAGAAAGGCTGGATTATTATAGGTTACGGGTTGGGAAGAGGCTGTTTGTGTGGGCAGGTTAGGATTATATATTATGGCCCATTAACGTTGTGAATGAATACACAAACAATGCATAGAAGAGTATATTGAAAATGTAGTGATGGATAGTATATGCATCAATTCAAATAATAAGTTTAATAGACAGGTAGAGTGATCGATACCATATAGATAGATAAATGATAAAATGGAATATTCCTTATGTAGGAAGATCGGATAGTTTGTTTATCTTTGTATTTAATAGAGAGATACAGAGAGGGGGAAATTTATTTCCAGTGGGTATATTGTCTAAAGAAATTTGAACACAAGGACGTACGTAGAGAACGATCTACACTATTTAACTGCTGAGCTCTGGAACTCTCTCCCAGAATCAGTCTTTCCCTCTTCCTATGACTTAAATTGCTTCAAACCCCGTGTGTCCAGGCATTTTGGCTCGAATGTCCCTTGATTTTGGCCCTGTCATTCTTTGAACTCTGGGGGAGGCACTCGATACAGGCTGCCTTTTGTCTCCCTCACTCACATAGACAAACAAAATAGGCTAATATAAACCTTGAGTTGGTTATCAGGCCATATAATAAATCATGTTAAACTATAATTCCAGGATGGTCTGTTGTATAAATGAGCGTTTTATCCGTTATTTTGTACGGGCAATTGTAGTCTGGCACTTACAAATGTTATGTTTTATTAGAATTCAGATAGCTAACATAATATACCTGCAGTCTACTTTCCGAGGTCAATGCAAAATGCCCTCAGATTATTATGAGAAAAACTTGCTGATCGAAAATTGCCGAATAGTCGCTTGTGTGATACCGGCTTTACCTACGAGTCAGTGTTAGCCTGTCTCAGTGATGGTAGGTGGGATTTATGTGGACAATCAGCGCTGAATTCATGACCATTCCCAGAGGTTGAATTGATACAACACAGTTTGTACATTGTGTCCTTCCTTGTATTTTGTTTTTGGTTTAGAAGTATCATTGGTTTTTAGGATAATGTACTAAACGTCTCTCAAATATGAGTTTATATTGAGTAACAGTGTTCATATAATTGCTTTTAATCATCTTTGTTTTCAAGTTTAAATTGGTTTTTGCTACAAAATACTTCTTAAAGATAAGCATACATAATATGAGCGATATATAATAGTATAGCAATGAAGATTTGATACCTTATGGTATATGTGTCCTTGAATCCTGTACATTGTATATATATATTTTTTTGTTGTTATAATGGAACAGTTTGGTTCAATTAGCAAATTCCAAGAGAAAAGGTCAAGTCTCTCTCTCTCTCTCTCTCTCTCTCTCTCTCTCTCTCATATAGTTTATTCACTGCGGCTTTGCGCTTTTACCAGTTAGTATTGCAATATATTGCATTATGTGTATATAGTCACTGGTTCATCATAACCGATATCAGTATGAATTTTGGGAAACATTGATTATTTGGGTCCGAAATATAACTTTAAATTAAACGTTCATAATAACAAATGTAATGAATTCATAAAACAACAGTTCTTCACTTCTGTAGCCTATACGTTTATACTCCGTTCAGCATAAACAGTCCGTTGGTAGGGCAGAACTTGACAACACTGTTTTACCCTCGCTATCAGCTGATAAGTTGATAATGGGGGCGAGAAACCATTTTGCCCTCTCTCTCTCTCTCTCTGGGAGATGAAATTGTACTAACTTAATTATTAACGTGATTTTTATATACCCTAAATCTATATATATAATGTCTTAAATGATAAAATAAACTATTGGTCAAAATATTCTGTGTGGCAGACTTTAAAGTGTTTGCTTTTATTGTACGGTTTTCTGTAATCATAATGAATGGGATACTTCTATATAGTAGAAAATTATCCAGTGTTTCTGATGTTATGACTTTTTTTCCACACCACCATTGAGGTAAAAGTCTAGGTGTGTTTATTTGTATAGAGGTTTCCCCAGTACCGGTATGTACTGTATATGAATACATATACAATAGTCGAGTCATGGGTGGAAAGGTTAAGGTGTTAAACCTGTGGGATCAAATGAACCAATTTAAAAATCATTAGGATGTATCATCAGGATGTATTAATCCTGTACAGTACTACAGGAGTTTAGCAGTAATCCTGTACAGTACTACAGGAGTTTAGCAGTAATCCTGTACAGTACTACAGGAGTTTAGCAGTAATCCTGTACAGTACTACAGGAGTTTAGCAGTAATCCTGTACAGTACTACAGGAGTTTAGCAGTAATCCTGTACAGTACTACAGGAGTTTAGCAGTAATTCTGTACAGTACTACAGGAGTTTAGCAGTAATCCTGTACAGTACTACAGGAGTTTAGCAGTAATCCTGTACAGTACTACAGGAGTTTAGCAGTAATCCTGTACAGTACTACAGGAGTTTAGCAGTAATCCTGTACAGTACTACAGGAGTTTAGCAGTAATCCTGTACAGTACTACAGGAGTTTAGCAGTAATCCTGTACAGTACAGGAGTTTAGCAGTAATCCTGTACAGTACTACAGGAGTTTAGCAGTAATCCTGTACAGTACTACAGGAGTTTAGCAGTAATCCTGTACAGTACTACAGGAGTTTAGCAGTACTCTCTTCAGTACAGAGACTAAACGCGCTTGGCTACCGTCTGTCTGTCTGGATTTCTCTCTGTCTATCTGTATATCTGTCTGTCTGCTTGTGTATAGGTCTGTTTGTCTATCTGTCTCTCTCTCTGTACATCTGACTGTATCTTTGTTTGTCTGTATAGCTCCCTGTTTGTCTGTCTGTCTGTATATCTATGTTTGCTTATCTGTATATCTGTTTGTCAGCATGGTATGTACTTATATCTGACTGTTTGTATATGTGTATATCTATATGTCTGTGTGTCTGTCTGTTTATATGTCTGTCTGTTTGTCTATCAGTATACCTGTCTGTCTGTCTGCAAATATGTCGGTGTGTCTATCTGTATATCTGTATGTCTGTTTGTCTATCTGTATATGTGTCTGTCTGTCTCTGTCTATCTGCCTGTCTGTATGTTTGTATATATCTCTATCTGCCTGTCTGTATGTTTGTCTATATCTATATATTTCTGTCTGTCTGTCTATCTGTATATCTGTCTGTGTATCTGTTTGTTTATCTGTCTCTGTGTCGGTCTGTCTGTCTGTCTTTAGTTGTCTGTCTATCTGTATATCTGTCTGAATATCTCTGTCTGTGTGTATATCTGTCTGTTTGTCTGTATATATGCCTGTTTGTCTGTATTTATATCTGTATATCTGTCTGTTTGTGTGCATAGCTGCCTGTATGTCTGTCTGTATATATGCCTGTTTGTCTGTATGTCTGTCTGTATATATGCCTGTTTGTCTGTATGTATATCTGTATATCTTGACCAATATTTTGACCAATAGTTTATTTTATCATTTAAGACATTATATATATAGATTTAGGGTATATAAAAATCACGTTAATAATTAAGTTAGTACAATTTCATCTCCCAGAGAGAGAGAGAGAGAGAGAGAGAGAGAGAGAGAGAGAGAGAGAGAGAGGGCAAAATATGGTTTCTCGCCCCCATTATCAACTTATCAGCTGATAGCGAGGGTAAAACAGTGTTGTCAAGTTCTGCCCTACCAACGGACTGTTTATGCTGAACGGATTTTTTTTTTTTTTTTTTTTATAGTACCAAGAACAGAGTGGTTTTGTTGGCTTCCTACTGTTTACACTCTATTGTCACTGTTTACACCACAGTGGTATCAGGCCAACATAGACCTTCTGACAGGTGATATGAAGGGTGTTATTGGCTTGGTGGGTGGACAGGTGGCGAGGCC
Source organism: Paralithodes platypus (assembly GCA_032716605.1). NCBI lineage: Eukaryota > Metazoa > Arthropoda > Malacostraca > Decapoda > Lithodidae > Paralithodes > Paralithodes platypus. Next base: position 14,649,587 of record CM064498.1, on the reverse strand, counting down.
AGACTCTATTCCCACACGTGAGAATCTGGGAACTAAGGTCGGGCTGCTGTCGATGTGGAAAATATAATTGTTAACCATAGAAAGATAGTAGTAGTAGTAGTAGTAGTAGAAGTAGTAGTAGTAGTATATTGTATTGTTATTGCGAACTTACTCCCAATTGATCTGTCTGTCTTACTGAAATACCGTATATATTCATAGTTGCCTCCATATTGTATTAATTTATTAATGTTTAATTTCCTTCACTTTGCTTTCTACTTGCCTTTCTTTTTACATGTGTTGTCATATTCCTCCCTTTTTCTTTATTTACCCTGCCGTTCTTGTTTATATTATGAATTTCCCTTTTCTCTCCTCATCTGCTACACGGTGAGTGGTTGGAGGTATTCTAGATTTGCTGTAAGATCATGACTTGTAAGATGGTGTAGGTCTACCTTATGACGGGATGTTAGGTCAGGTCAGGTGAAGGCATTGTGGGATAAGCCTTTACAACGGCACCTCGTATCTACTGTTCGAAGAGGAAATGGGAGAAAGATTGTTGGAGAGAGAGGAACTGTTGGAGTGGCTTTGTTATGTGTGTTACATGCGAGTTCAAATAAGGTAATTTACTTCATAATCCTTTTCCTTCCCCTTCATATTTATTCCCCTTCGTTACTGGCCATCACTCTCAATATTTCCTCCATAACTGGTAAATGGTTTATGCTCTTAAGGATCGATCATTGTTAGTAGGGTTCAAACTCCCATGAAATTGGGTTATATGATAGGCAATTGGCGGGCGATAAGCTTGCGTCATCCCATCCTCTCTTCAGTCTTTGGTGTGCAGCTTAAACAAGAAGTGCATATATATATATATATATATACTTACCTGAATGTAAATGTACAGTCACTTACACAAATTCGTGGACTCCCTTTGTTTTTTCTGTATGCAATTATAACTATCTCGATTATTTTTTGGGTGGAACTTGCTTGTCATTAAATGGTATAATATTGTGTAGTTGATGCTTAGCCTATTGTATTCATAAATTCGTTTCCAGAGATATACTTCCATAAATAGAATTGTGCGAGGTCCAAGAATCTTATGAGTGACTGTATTGTACGGTACATAACTGTCCTGTGTGTGTGTGTGTGTGTGTGTGTGTGTGTGTGTGTCATTAAAATCTCAGTTTTCTCGGACGGCCTCTCCGTGTTATCACTTTTATTATTTGTTTA
>CM064498.1:14615884-14645884 GCA_032716605.1 Paralithodes platypus | reverse complement strand
TAGTACGTCCTAGCGTGTTTCACATATTTAGTACGTCCTAGCGTCTTTCACATATTAGTACGTCCTAGCATGTTTCACATATTAGTACGTCCTAGCGTGTTTCACATACTCGCACCTAAACGGAGAACACCTCGACGACGTACGGTATACCGACTAATGATACACTCAACAAAGTCAATCCAACAGCTTCCTTTCTTTCGAGCACCCCCCATCTACCCTCTCAACACTTCGAAAAGTAGATACAAAGTGCCGTTGTAAAGCCTTATCCCTCAATACCTTCACCTGACCTGACCTGACTGAAGGCAACTATACTTTGCACTGAAGCCTCACTTATTTTTCCAACTGTAAATTAAACCGGGAAGGGAAACACGCAATACTGGATCAAAACAACTCACGACCCTGTCTGACCACCACGCTCATTCCTTACACACTCATCTACTGGGACCCTACACCAACTTCTAGACAGTGACCGCCATGATTTTAATAATACATTGAAGACATGTCTAGATGTGGCTTCAAGATTATCCTGTGGTAACTGCTATATTTAAAAAGTAAGGTTTGGCAGTTTTATCCATACAATATCACAAGAGCAGCGTAATACGGCTCCTTTTACAACTTGATGTCAAAATTCTTCATATAGACATCTCTGCCATACTTCTATTCACTTGAACTTGACTTCATCTTCTTGACTTACCAGCTATTCTTGGGATTTTTGTTCTAAGCAATACAGTCCCAATATGCTCTATACCAAACGCCATACCCAATGTGTTTGCTCTCTCTCTCTCTCTCTCTCTCTCTCTCTCTCTCTCTCTCTCTCTCTCTCTCTCTCTCTCTCTCTCTCTCTCTCTCTCTCTCTCTCTCTCTCTCTAACCCAGAGTATGTCCCATTTAGTACTGTAGTTAATATTGGTGGTTTATGGTGAGCGGCTGGGGGTGGTGATAAGGGAGACTATTATAAAGGTTAGTGATGAGTGGGAGGGTCAACAATCCTAGGTCACAGCTCACGTGGGGGTCATTATCGTTTTGATGCCATTTCCCCGTCGATAAATTACAGGGAGGATAAAGTAGATCGTTTGCAAACATTCCAATATTGTTTTGAGACTGTTGGTGAAAAATGTAATATAAGAATTATGTGTAGCCATGTTAACGTGACCATGATGGAAGCTAAACTAAGGTAAACATAGCCAAACTAGGATAACTCGAGTACGGTATATGAATAAAATAAGGTTAGCTGTCTGGTGTAGATAAATATTACCTCACTACTGTAACTATTCATGTAACACCACTGTAACATATTTACGAACTGTTACGAACAACACTACAAAACATTAACAGGTACCACAATACCACACAACTACAATACTTGAGCCACACTACTACACAATTACGTATGCCTCACTACCATACACAAGGAAGTTCCACGCCACCACGTAATACCAAGAATCACCCTAGTATATATATATATATATATATATATATATATATATATCACTGGGGGTTCACACACCAGCTAACACTGGTAATTCAAGTTACGGTTTGATTGCATAATCGATATTTGATCCAGGGTGACCAGTGAGTGTTGATGGTAATGTGAGGAGGGAGAGAGAGAGAGAGAGAGAGAGAGAGAGAGAGAGAGAGAGAGAGAGAGAGAGAGAGAGAGAGAGAGAGAGAGAGAGAATGAGAATGGACGAATTAATGCATATGTAAATGAATACAGTATCCTATACGATGTATTCCTAAAACCTACTTCAAAGAGAGTCAGACGCAAGCACAAGGAATTAGCTCGATAAACCGCAAAGACAAATTTGAGTAAGCAAGAGAACTGAGGGCGAGAGACAAAGGAATAATTATGGAGGAAGTGAGAGTGAATACAAATGCCAACATGATGATAATGGAGAGAGAGAGATATATAGATGGCAGGAGGAAAATATAAACATAATAGGGGAGAATAGAGACAAACATTTCGGTACGTTAACTCCTCGAGGATTAGGACGCATTTTGACAGTTTATTCTGGCTTTCATTAGACGATTTCGTTCAGAGTAGGAAGGGTATATGGAAGTCAGAGGGATATTTGGGCCAAAATTTGCCACAGATCCAGCATAAACAGGTAAAGTGTGTTATAGTCCTAAAGGTGTTAATAGGACATTTTATAGCAGATAAATATATATATATATACGCTTCTCTCTCTCTCTCTCTCTCTCTCTCTCTCTCTCTCTCTCTCTCTCTCTCTCTCTCTCTCTCTCTCTCTCTCTCTCTCTCTCTCTCTCTCTCTCTCTCTCTCTCTCTCATACACACACATTATCTAGTTCATGCACCATCACCCTCAGTCTCACTCAACAATAACGTATTCGGTCGTATACATGTTTCGTTCATTTCCATCACATACCGCTTTCCATCACTCCTCAAACTCACCTCTGCATCATGTCAGAAATATATAGTATGTTTAACATCGTTCTTAACACCAATAACCCCCAAATGAAATTAATGAAAGCATGTGATTCCCCAAGGATTCGAACCTAGGATATCTCATACAGAACTTACACGCTCTAACCATTACACCATCAAGACATTTTACTCAAGCTCATTCTCTAGTTATATCTATATTATATTCGTTATAAGTAGGCTAGAAGTATGGACTCCTAACCCCTGTAAATCAAAAGATGCTAGAGCAAATGGGCTGTAGATTTCCAAACTTATTCCCTGGCCGACTCTTCCTAGAATTGTAGAAATATATGCACAATAACGCAAGCCCTAATCTACCTATGAGAGGTTAGGGTCGTGATTTCTAGTCTACCTACAATGAACAGGGTATAAACTATAAACATTCACAACCTTTTCGATGTACAGTATATAATGAAGTTAGATGAAATATTTAGGAGTACAATATATAACTGACTGATTTGTTTTGCCTATTCCAGCCAATTGTTTATTACATTAGGTTAGATGAAATAGTTAAGCGTTAATAGCCAGAGCTAGCTGGATATGATGATAAAGCTTTACGGTTGTTAGGCAATATATTAGATTGGTTTCATTAGATAGGTTGTTGAATTGTTTTGAGACAGGTGAACTAGAAATATTAACAAATTTGCACTGTTCTATTTTCTCTCATATCAGACTACCCGGTATGTTCTTTTTAGTCTTTTTTCGTACGATTATAATGGTCCAATTATTAACACAAATCTGTATTTCTAAGATATAGTATCGTAGTTTATTAATGACTTCGTTTTCCGTCTTGGCTTCATTATGCACTGAACTTAATGGTATTATTTTAGTTAAGCATAAAGTGATTTTTCCTAAGTTAAAGTCAGAGAAATTTTAATTTTAGTTCAGATTTATGTTTGTTTGGGAGGATCAGCCAATTTATAAAATCCAAATATAGAAAGAGTGAAGAGTAATCATATCATCTTGCTTATCATATCATCTTGCTTATCATATCATCTTGCTTATCATATCATCTTGCTTATCATATCATCTTGCTTATCATATCATCTTGCTTATCATATCATCTTGCTTATCATATCATCTTGCTTATCATATCATCTTGCTTATCATATCATCTTGCTTATCATATCATCTTGCTTATCATATCATCTTGCTTATCATATCATCTTGCTTATCATATCATCTTGCTTATCATATCATCTTGCTTATCATATCATCTTGCTATCATCTTGCTTATCATATCATCTTGCTTATCATATCATCTTGCTTATCATATCATCTTGCTTATCATATCATCTTGCTTATCATATCATCTTGCTTATTAACATCTTATGTTCATCTTTAATTACCAACAATCTTGCTGCAGCTCTATTGAGGGGGGTCACCGGTTTGGTTTTTATCTTTCTCTCCTTTTCTCTCTTTCCCTGGCCCATTCGGCCCCATTCACCTAACTGTTTTAAGACGTTTATCCCCATCCAGGTGTCGATTTTTCCTGGCGAGCGATAGCGAGCCAGCATTGTATGGAGAAATCCGGTTTCGCCGGAGAAATTTGTCTATCCAAATATATACAAATTTAGCTTGCTGTCAAAAATATACATATGCTGGCTCGCTACCATTCGCCAGGAAAATAATGACACCTGGATGTGGGTAATCGTTTTAAAACAGTAGGCTGAATTGGGCCGAATGGATACAAGTCAAAGAGAGAGGGAGAGAACGAGAGAAATAAAACGAGGTGGGCTCCCTTAACAAACTTGAAACTGGGTATTTAGCCATAATTTGGTCTCATTACCCTGCACAACCCCTTCATTGTTTTTTTCTTATAATTAGTAATGGTTTCGGCTCATCATCTCACCAACAAGGCAATCAGTTGATCTTAGGTTTCTATCCTGATAATTACTTGCTTTAATCATCATGTTCTCCTTTGTAGCTAATATATCAAATATACTCACAACTATTCGACTAATCTGTACATCATATTCTCATAATATACCTTTACATTTATTGTATACCTACTTATGTTTACTCAGATAACTTTATGAAGAACCAGTGTTCTTGGTCTTATTTACTTGGTTATTATTATAAGGATATTTATCAATGATATTATTAATCTTATATTCGTAGATCCAGTTCATTCAATTTTGGATGCCCATGAATGTTTCTTTAATCTGTTCCTATTATATACTCGACTTTAATACTCGTCCATTTTATGTTTGTTTTGATGTTTCGTTGTCTTTAAACTGCAACCCACCAAATCCTCTTAACTTTGTCACAACAGGTTCAAGTTAGGCTGCACGTCTTTGATCCCTTAATCCCATTACATCAACTTGTGAAATAAGAAAATTGTCACCACAAAATATAGTTCTTTATAAAGAGTTTGAAGTGTAGCATGAAGTGCACTAAAGAGATGAGTGTGCATATTTGGGTGATGCTAACTCTTACCTTGTTTCTATTGCTAACCCATTTCCCTGTTAATAGTTCTCTATCATTCCTTTCAATATTATTATCCTCATAACTATACCCTGTTCATTATAGGTGAGCCAGAAATCCTGACTCAAACCTCTCATAACTCAAAAGGTACTGCCGTAATTGAGCTGCTATTTCTATCATTTGCAAAGAGTCAACTAGTAAACTAGGGGAGGTGTGGTAGAGTGGTCATGCCACTGGACTGGTAATCCAATGGCCTCGGGTTCGAATCCCGATGTATCAATGGGAAGATATTATTGGGATGGAATTTGTGCTGTATCTATTATCAGTGCATTACCACAAAAAAAACACCGAAACGCCAAAAAAATATGCCATCATTGTTCCCTGATTAAATAGCATTGTATGAATATTCCCATATTCAAAATAATATGCTACAGGGGCAATGCCTAGTAAGTTCATTGCTCAATAGGTGGTGTTCTGAGAGTGAGGGTCCGATTCTAGGTGGTGAGACAGTGAAGCACTGGAGCGAAGCAGCTTCAGAGATGTGGCTGCTTTGAGCCGTGGGTGGGCAACCGTGCATCTTGCGAAGGCAAGATATCGGGGGCTGGTTGTATCCCAAAGTGCTTCACATGTCTCACTCCCTAGACTGGAACAAGACCTAACGGGCTTCGCCGTATAATGTACGGTTGAATGTACAGGCTTTCAGCCTATGCTCGAGAGGAAGTAGGCCTAGTTGGAATATAGAAGAAAAAAAACAAAAAACAGATGTGGTAATTTACAGTCCGTTTACTCCAGTCCTTTTTAGTAGTTACAGAGGTTAGGGATCAAAAATTTTGGCCTACCAATAACGAATGGACACTAGTTAATATTCTCTAATATCCTTATTGTTTCCAACACTTCTACGATCCTCTTCTGATAATGTTCTCACTCCTCCATGTTCACTAGATCCTCATTTCTTTTTCCCAGGTCTTCCATTCTACTCGTGTCACTTCTGTCGACCCTTTGCCTTCGTCCTCGCTCATTATTTGTCAATTCTGTGTCTCCTCCCTGCTTCATGATTACTCCCTATCCCTAACATCAATCCTTATTAGAGATCTTTAATCTCTCTCTATTTCTGAGTTATCTACCCATCTGTATCCATTTAATCATCATACACATAAACTCATATACAGTTATCTAGTTCACGCTGCATCACTTCCATTATATTTCGTTTATAAACAGTATAATCTCTTCTTTCCCACTGTCCATTGCTTGCATGTTGCTTTTGCCTACCCTCTCCCTTCTCCTCATCTCAGCTCATTCTCCACCAACCCAAGCGCCTCCTCTCTTGTCCCACTCCCACACCCTGATTGAAGACCCTGTCAGACTCTGGCCCCTTTTACTCTGCCGTGTGCAAAGTTAGCAGGGTGGTGGCCGCAAGTTTAGCGGGCGGAGAGTGGGGAGAATGTGAGAGCTGTGGGGATCTTGTTAGAGTTTCTAAGTGTTTCTGACACTTTGGGAGTTGATTGGTTTTATGTGTGAAGTTAAAATCAATGGTTCGTCGGCAACCATGTTCGTAGACTGTAATTGTAAGTTAACATAACTGTTTCCTTTGACAGCCCTTTGTGTGTTTCTAATAACCCATGAATAATTACCAAAAAAAATCACGTTGTTATAGAGTCAAGGTAATTTGCCTCTCTATAAAGTTACACAAAATATCAAGGTTTTATGAAAGATAGTTATTTTAACTGTTCAATAGGTTAATCCACAGTAAAGGATAAATATGCTGTCTAAATTATTATGATCGGCAGTTAGAAACGAAGCCATTCTTTCCATTAAAATTAGCTATAATCCATACCGACGCTCGTTAAGGCCATCCATGATAATTTAATGAAAATGTGAGATTGTGTATAATCCATTGCCTAGCTTATTTCTGTATATACGTTTCAAACAAATTTGTCGCTAGTGTTAGTAGTGTAAAAACTGCATTATATCCTGGGCACTGGTTTGTTCTATATTAAAGTCAGATCAGTCACAAAGCTTTTTTTCTTAATGGCTTAAACAACTACTGTAGTTGATATTTTACGATAATATGACATTCGAATCTGACACCACCTCCAGTTTTATGTATGTAGGCTACTTGATTTTCAAATTCAATCAACTCTTGCTTCTAGGCTAACCGTCCTGTGGTATTCTACTTTTACTTTTTTTTCTATGTGAGTGAGGGAAACAAAAGGCAGAATTGCCTGTATCGAGTGTCTCCCCCAGAGATGAAAGAGTGACAGGGCCAAAATCAAGGGACGTTCGAGCCAAAATGCCTGGACACACGGAGTTTGAAGCTAGTTAAGTCATAGGAGTAGGGAAAGACTGAATCAGGGAGAGAGTCCCAGAGCTCAGCTATTGAATAGAAGAAAGACAGAGTAACGTTTCACTCATGGGTTGGAGAGTTGCACAGAGTATATGGGTGGGATTGTGTTGCAAGACGGGTACCACGTACCCTTCGTAGAGGAGGGGTATTCACTGGGAGAGCTCTGAGGAGCACTTATTATTGTAGTAGCGATTAAATAGCGAGAGAGATGCAACATTGCGGCGAAGAGAGAGAGATTGCAAAAAGTTGGTGAGTGGACGGGAATTAATGATACGAAAGGCCTTCCTAATTTCTACTTTGTCTAGTAGTGCAGTGTGAGAGGGTCCTCCCCACACATTTGAACAATACAATACTGTGCCCCTGTACAGAGCAAGAAGCTGTGCAGGTGTAAAGAACCCCTTGAGGCGGTTGAGCACACCCAGCTTCTGGGAGGCTGCCTTAGCAAGACTGGTAATATGGTCCTTCCAAGTGAGAGCAGAAGAAAAAGAGACACCAAGACACCTGTTCTAAATAACGTATAATTTATACTAGATTTGCAGAATGCAGAACTCGTCTATTGTTCCTTTCACAACCTCTGAACAGTAAGAAATTTAAGGAATGGAATAAATCCAATAAAAGTTATTAATTCTGAAATATAGAATACCTCGATACAGAAATTGGCCAGAAATTGAAGGAGAGTCAAAGAGGTGTGCAAGGAGATTGACGTCCACAAAATACTTTTTCAGAGTGAATGTGGTGGTGGTGGGCGAGGCAGACAGCCTGATTGATTGGGGATTACATTTCTTTGATCTCCAGGCTCTCACATTTCAATTTTGTTTTCTATTTTTATTTATTTATTTATTTTTTCAGCAAATCTACGCACTTGGCTTATGTTATTTCTCAGGATATTGTGTATGAATCCAATTTAATGTTTTATCCTTAAACATATTGTATTATATCCAGTTATGGGTCTTGTTTTAGTGTTTGATTGCTGAATGATATCTTGAAAATTAGTCTACTGGTATCGCCAGGGCAGTAGAAGGAACAGTCCAAAACTTAAGGGGGGGGGGGGGGGATGTTATGGATCCCTTTCTTACTCATGTTTATCCCCATTAGTTTTCACATTCTTAGACGTTCGGCAATCGGCCCAATAGTTGGCGATTGTATGACCTCTACCCAATTTCGTTGTCAATATTAACCCATTCAGTACCGGTGCCACCATTTAGACTTTATTCTGGCTACTATTAGACGATTTTACCCAGTTTATTAAGGAACCTCAGCAATCAACAGGCTTCGAACTATCTCACTTAACCCTTTTAGCTGTCACAGATCCTTCTTAAACTGCATACAATCGTCTAAATATAGCTAGAATATAACTTAAGAGACGTCGCTGGTACAGTAGGGGTTAAGACATAGTGTTGATTTTTGTTTTCCGGGCGAGGGATAGCGAACCTTAAATACAATAGTAGCTGGCCTCCGGCTGGGAAAGTTTTCTATCGAAAAATGTACATATATATCTTGAAGGGCGGTCTTAGGGTGTTTTTGTAATGCTTGATGGAGGTCTAGGGAAGAAACTATATAAATATCAAGAAGATAACATTAATATACAAATAAATACGCCCATCCTTCTTTAATAAATACGCCCATCCTTCTTTAATAAATACGCCCATCCTTCTTTAAAAGTGCAACAGGTAACGATGGTATGAACACATTGTCTCCCACAATTGACCAGCGTTATGGGGCGAATCGCAATAACGTGAAAAATGCGTCGATAAAATTCTTGTTCAATGTCCGTACAAGTCGCGTTCAGGATTTGTTGTTACCTTGGTGTTTTTTCCACGCCACCAGACTTTCAGTTTTTAGATCTTGCCTTTGTATTTTCTATTGTTTCTATTTTATCTGGTATGCTCAGTTTTCTCTGTTCTCTCCAGAGTTATAGGCTACTACCGATGCTCTCTCTCTCTCTCTCCCTCCCTCCCTCCTTCCACTTCCAGTATCTCCCCGGAATGGACCGCAACGTCTCTGAGACACTATCTATATGTTGTAACTCCTTGTAACTCTCTCTCTCTCTATCTATCTATCTATCTATCTATCTATCTATCTATCTATCTATCTATCTATCTATCTATCTATCTATCTATCTATCTATCTATCTATCTATCTATCTATCTATGAGGGTGGTAAATTGTGACAATTATGGATGTTCAGCCATGTAAACAAGAATAGTTGCTTTTTATTGGATTTTTGCGGTGCCTACGGATTGTTGTTTTGTATACCAGGTCATGTGTAGTGAAATAATAATGGCAGACTGTGAGTATATAGAACATTCTGTATTGGCCTATGTCTCTACAGCAAGGCATTCAAAGAGCAAGGATCAAATTGTAAATATATGCACTGTGTTCTACAATGAAAATGACATTAAAAACGCTAAAGAAGTGTTCTATAATAAGATGAATCAAAAGATTGTGTGGAGATCTGACAGTAAGACAAGGGAGAACTTTATTGACATTATTGATCTTTTTGAGAAATGTGACAACGAAAATGTAAAATTGCCTAAATTTGTCACTGCTAACTTTGATGGTTTTCCACCATCAAATGGTTTTGATGTCATTGGAGGTTATATCAAGGAGTTAATTGATCAAATTAGTGAACTTAAAGGTGAAGTAAAATCACTGAAAGAGTCACGTATTGAAAATGTTGGATTAGTAGAAGATAACTATATTATTAAGGAAGAACTACTGGAGATAAAGGGGATACTTAAAGATATCAAGCAGAGGAGTAGAAATAGTGATCTACGGAGAGACAGTATCTTAGTGGAGAATCTTGATAAGTTACTAACAGGCCATGATGACAGTAGTGTTGGACATAAAACTATTAGTGCTTATGAGAGGGAAGTGGAGGGGTTACTGAAGATGACTGGTGAACCATCCGCTCCACCACTGAGTCAGCAACGTGACAGTCAGTTTGATAGTGTAGCCTCACCTCTACAACTGCCTACCTACAGTGAGGTACTGTGTGAGGAACAGAGCTCACGTGGCACTGCTCCTTCATCGCCTACAACAGGAGATAAACAGCAGAAACAGTTTGTTGGAAATGGTGCGATCAGGAAGTCATCTCGTGTTCTCGAACTAGAACATGAGGTAACACGGTCGAAGGAGAAATCTGTTGAGCCCCTGCAGTATATGAGATCCAAGAACAGTGACAGTAAAGGTGAAAGAGGAGAAACAGGACGTGGTGTCCTGGATGATGATGGCTTTCAACAAGTTAAGAGTCGGCGCGGTAGGAATGCCTCAGTCCCCCCTACCCAACAGCCGCAAAGAAAAATGGATCAGCAGTGGAAGAGGCCAGCTGGTGTACGAGGAACAAAAAACGTTACTCAATCTAGGTTTAAAGGCTCTGAAAGATCAGGAGATATTTACATTGGGAATGCTGACTGTGACACTAGCGTTGTTGATATTACTAAGTATATATCGGATGAATTTAACATTGAAAGTGTAAAATGCTGTGAGCTTGAATCTAAATTTGAACGAGAATGGAAGTCATTTAAAATAACTGTTGCAATGAGTAAGAGGGATGATTTGTTACGTCCGGAGTGTTGGCCGAACCATGTAATTGTTAGAAAATACTATAAACCTAAACATACATCTTAATGGCTAAGATTGTATCATATAACTGTAATTCTGTAAGAAATAATATTGAGGCAGTAAAGTTATTGACTATGGAATACGATATCATTCTTTTACAAGAAATAATGTTATTGAAAGAAGACTTAAATGTTTTAAGAACAATCAATGATGCATTTGATGCAATCGCATGTGTGGAAGATAGGAGTAACGAAGGCATAGTAGAGGGTCGTCCTTCAAAAGGTGTTGCCATATTATGGAAAAATTCACTTAGTAATAATATTGATTCTGTGTATTGTAATGAAAGAATAATTGGGATTATAATGAAATGTAGAGATGTACAAATATTTATAGTGAATGTATACCTACCTTGTGACAAGCAAGACGAGGACTCTTTAGATGAATTTAGAAATACAATAGCCACTCTTGATAATTTTATAGCTGAACAACACTGCAACAATGTCTTAATTGCAGGAGATTTTAATGCTAGTCCAACTAAAGGTAGGTTTTGGAAAGATATTATTAATTTATTTATTAGCAAGTGCTTTATATTTAGTGATGTTGAGGCAATGCAGAATGATTCGTTTACATATTTATGTCCTGCAAAGAATACAACCAGTTGGCTTGATCATATAGCAGTAAGTGAGAGTCTAAACGAAATAATAGATGATATTACTATAAGGTATGATATGGCCCTTTATGATCACTTTCCCCTGGCATGTAAGCTAAACATTGACATATGTAATGTTGGTATAGTAGATGTACACATTGAACCGTCAGAATTCATCGACTGGCAAAAACTGTCTATTGTGGATAATTTACAGATATATAGATCAAATATTAATCATTATCTAGGTGAATTGGATATATCAAGTTTTAATTGCTTGGACTGCAGTGTATATAGATGTAATAATGAACAGCATATCAAGGAATTAAATTTAATTTATAACAGTATAATTAGTTTGTTACTTAATTCATCTTCTTTGTTTAAGAAAGAACCATTAAAAAGGCATAAAGTTATACCAGGTTGGAATGATGAAATTAAGGATATGCATAAGTTTGCGAGAAGTAAGTTTTTAACTTGGAAGAATAGGGGACGTCCACTTGCAGGAGTTGAGTTAGAAGAAATGAAGGAGTCTAGAAAGGACTTTAGGAATGTATTGAAACAAGTTAAACAAAATGAGTCTCAAATTAGAACAAATAAGTTAGCTCAATCTCTATCTAATAACAATTTGAAATCATTTTGGAAAGAGGTTAGACATATAAAGAATAATAAAGTTTTTGTAAGTATGAAAATAGATGGAGAATGTGACCCAAAATGTATTGTAGAGAAATTTTCCAATAAGTTTAAACATGTATATGATGATTGTAAATGTCAGAATGATGATGACTTCATGATAGATAAATTGGTGAAAAATGTACGTGAAGGTGAAATATTTGGTAAGGTAAATAGTCATGATGTATCTACAGCAATATCTGACCTCAATTGTGGTATTGGCCCAGATAATATACATTCTTTTCATTTAAAGTATTGTACAAACGAATTGATAGTAGTAATTGCAAAGTTGATTTCTTCTTGTGTTGTACATGGTTGTATGCCTGTAAGAATGAACTTTGGAATTATGGTACCCTTATTGAAAGATAAGTATAAAGATAATACATCACTTGATAATTATAGATCAATTACGTTATCGCCAATATTATTGAAGGTATTTGAATACTGCTTGAAGTACAAAATTTTAAGATATGTTAGTTTAAATGATAGGCAGCATGGATTCAGAGAGAGGTATTCTACTTCTACTGCATGTTTAATTCTCAAGGAAACTATTTTAAAGTACACCACGGAGGGATCTAATGTTTTTTTCATGTTTTATTGACCTGACAAAAGCTTTTGATAAGGTGAATCATTTCAAACTTGCAAATAAGCTTTTAAAACTAGGATTACCAAATTTCTTGGTTAATATTTTATTTTACTTTTACAGAAACCAACATGTTGTTGTCAAATTTAAAGATTCAATTTCAACTGAATGGACTATGAAAAATGGAGTGAGACAGGGTGGGGTTTTATCTCCCTTGTTGTTTTCAATTTATATTGATGACTTATTAAGTAAATTATCTGCAAGTAATGTAGGCTGTAGACTAGGTTTACAAGTCAGCAATGTGATCGCCTATGCAGACGATCTTGTAATATTGGCTCCTTCGGTTAGAGGTCTGCAAACATTGATAGATATTATGGATCATGAAATTAAACAACTAGACTTATCTATTAACTCTGCAAAATCAGTATGTATGATCTTTAAATATAAGTATGGACAGGAAATTAATCCTTTCATATATTTAGACAATAACAAATTAAATATTGTTTCTGAATACAAATATTTGGGTTTTATAATCGATTGTAATCTTAATAATGACTTGGATATGATAAGATGCAGAAATAAGTTTTACAATGAGTTTAATTGTCTTTTAAGAAAGTTTAGCAACACGAGTACTGAAGTATTTTTAAATTTATTTCAAAGCTACTGTTTGAATTTTTATGGCGCTGAACTTTGGTTTAATAATAGAAAATGTTATATACCGTTTAAGCAGTTTTCCATTGGATACCACAAGGCAATAAAGAAAATATTGAATATGAAGTACTGGGAGAGCAACCACAGTGCTTGTAGAGAATGTGGAGTGATGGTGTTTAGGCATTTGGTTAACTGGATGAAAATAAGATTTGTATATAGAAATCTCATAAAGCCATGTAGTTTTATAGAGAAGAACATGTATTACATGTTACATAGATCTTTTCTTGTAAAGGATGTTGAAAAAATAATCCTACATGAGTATGGATTTACTAACTTATTGCTAAATGATATCAATGCTATCAGATCAAGAATTGTTTATGTACAGAACACAGAACCAACTATGCGCTAAGGACTTTTAGCTTAATGTAGATTACGTAAATAACTCTGTAAAAAGTGTATGTATATGTCTTTTTATGAAATAAAATTATGACTGACTGACTGACTATCTATCTATCTATCTATCTATCTATCTATCTATCTATCTATCTATCTATCTATCTATCTATCTATCTTCCTTTCTTTCTCACACACACACACACACACACACACACACACACACACACACGCACATACACAGATAGACCAGACGAGCCAGACCCCTTTATTTGGCTCCGGGTCAAGAGAAGGGAAGAGCATAAAACAAACGATGGTAGGATAAAAGGGTCAGCCAACACATCCCACTGTCAACTCTATTCCACTGACAAAGCTTTAACCCATTCTGTACCGGAGCTAAACACAGTAAAGAAAAGTTGGATAGACAGATCGATAGACAGCTAGATAGATAGATAGATAAATCAAAGCATAGATAGAGAGATAGATTAATATATAGATACAAAGACTCTATAATGATCAACGTAATAACACTGAAGTAAGATAACTGGACCCAAACTGCAAGTTGTAAGAAAACCCTGGACCCGGGACACTATTAACAGTTTTATTGGTCACCTCTCATACCCTGGACCAAACTTTCCCTTGTTTAAGTCCTGGCCACCTCGCGGGGATCGTAATATCTGTGTGGCCAGTGTATCTATGTAAATTTCTCTCTCTCTCTCTTCCTCTCTATTTGTTTACCTGTCATTTTGCATACATGTCACTTCGTCCATATTTGATATTTCGTTCATACTAGAATTTGTCCTGTCATATTTTGAATTCACTTAGGTTAGGTATTTAGATTTGAGATTAAGAATAGGTGAGGTGTGGTTAGAATTGGTTGCCATACTTCGTGAGGCTATATGAGTTTCAGAAATGTTATCGACATCCGGATATCCTTTTTCATTAATTCCCTCGACCTCCCTATCCCTATTGAACATCTATTTATGGATATAGCATTATATATGTTCATTGCTGATTGCTTACCATTTTGCTTCACCTCTTCTAGCACTATTTTCACTTTAGAGCAATTTCAAATTATTCTAGCTGCAGATCTTGTCTTTGTTTTCACCTACTGTTTTACTGCACTCGGCATATTTGTTTTTGTTCTTATGCTAATCCCCAGATATTGCACCGGCATATATTTCCAGGTCTTTAAGGGGATAGTGCTTGGTTTTTGGTCTGTATATTTATATATTTTGTTTATATTTTAGTTTCCTCGCTAGACCTCCATCAAGCTTAGAAAATCACCCCTAGACTCACATTGTACATGTTTCGGTAGAAAAAAAAATCCGGCCGAAGGCCGGTTCCTTCTTAAATTAGAGGCTCGCTATCGCTCGCCAGGAAAAAATCGACACCTAAATGGCACGAAAGGTCCTAATATTGACAACAAAATATGGCAAAAGGTCTCAAAATCGTCAAACTAACGGAACGAACGCTTAAAAACCTCAACACTAACATGCTAAACATGAGGGAGAAGGGGATCCAGAAACAGCGAGTAGTACCCCCTTAAACCCTCCCCTAGTGTAATAATCGGAGTGTCTGGGGGACCACAGAGTCACGAGGTCAGGCTATTACCACCCTTGTCCTTACTGGTACTAGAGCTGACTTTACCATGGCCCCCAAGACGGTTGACGTCCTCCAGTACATGATAGCACCAGGCTTATCAAACGGGAGTTTAAAGGTCGTGGAGGAACCTGGAGATTGGCAGACTTTAAAGGTTCGGACGTATAAAAAAAAAAAAAAAAAAAAAAAAAAAATTGTTTACCTTATTCACTATTTATTAAGGAAGGAAGTTATTTTCCTCGTCGTGATCTTGTGAATGAAAGTAACATTATATGAATTAATTGCGAGTGTGGTTTCTCCTAATCATCAGATGACTAATCAGATGAGTTAACCACTGCATAAGAAACTATATTGGTAATTTAATCATGCTCATTATATTTGTATGTATAAGATCACGGAGAAGAGCAGAAATTATGTGGGGAACTGTACTCCTTCATAAAATGCGCATAAACTAATATTTACTCCATGATCATGATATTGTCTGTCCCATTCCCTGATTACTAAAGGACTCCACACGCAAATTTTGGAACTGTTTGGATGAACACAACAGAATGCAAGAGCTTTGACGTCCTCAATTTGGCATGTAAATGGAAAACATGCAACACTCAGCAATTGTCCTGCTGTGTTCCCTTGCATGCAGATTAGAGAATGGAGGAAGGAAATAACTTGAATTGTGTACAAAGCGGTCCAGATCAAATGCAACGTTCAGGGATTTCACTAATTTGCACATAAAAGCTAATTATAACTAGACATCGTTGAGTAATTTTCAATCATCTTTCCCTTTCTCCTTGCGTCGAATTAAATATTATTTTATATATCTAAAGAAAACTATCTAGATTATTCGTGGCTTCCAGGAATTACAGCCTTTCCTATACACAGGATAAATTTGCATGGGAGATATACGACAATTATATTATGATATACGGTATATATACCACTTATTCTATTACCAAATGCATTAACGATTCGGGGAATATATAATGGCTGTCCATTCCGTGGTGTGTTTGAATAATTGTCATTTTGTAACCTCGCCTGTGTGTCATCGCTAGGTATCCAGAGTGTGTACCGATTTACTTGTATGTTGTCAAAGCCTCGTCCTCTGTCTCTTTCTCTCTCACCACTCACACTCTCTCTCTCTTTCCATAAATTACACAGATACTCTCACTCTCACAGTCACACGCGCTCTCTCTCTCTCTCTCTCTCTCTCTCTCTCTACATAAATTACACAGATAAGAGTCTCCCCATCCTGTTAATCCCCCCCCCTCCCACACTCCTCACGCAATCTACAAATATATAAATACTCCTTC
The DNA here is from genome assembly GCA_032716605.1 of Paralithodes platypus. Lineage (NCBI taxonomy): Eukaryota > Metazoa > Arthropoda > Malacostraca > Decapoda > Lithodidae > Paralithodes > Paralithodes platypus. The sequence continues at coordinate 14,629,257 of CM064498.1, read as the reverse complement.
CGTTCTTTGTCTATAAAATGTTTGTCTTTCACTTCTCCCTCTCTTTCTGCTCCCCTCCTTCACCCCCTCTCTCCATTCTCCTGTATCCTATATCTATCATATTTATATCATATATCTTCTCTAACCTTGGGCGGAAATTACAACTGAAGAAATTTAGTACTAAATCGTATCCTACACATTGTGTAATGAAAGTATTGCAGTATGTAATCTCATCTAACTCACGTGTTCTCTCTGGAATGGTCAAGGGACCGGAGTTCTCGCAGAGATGCTCCAGTCCTGAAGTTATCCTAGACTTATAGTGTACTGGCTTAATAATCCTATAGGGTTGATAGCCTCTGAAGTTATCCTAGACTTATAGTGTACTGGCTTAATAATCCTATAGGGTAGATAGCCTCTGAAGTTATCCTAGACTTACAGTGTACTGGCTTAATAATCCTATAGGGTAGATAGCCTCTGAAGTTATCCTAGAATTACAGTGTACTGGCTTAATAATCCTATAGGGTAGATAGCCGCTGAAGTTATCCTAGACTTACAGTGTACTGGCTTAATAATCCTATGGGGTAGATAGCCTCTGAAGTTATCCTAGACTTACAGTGTACTGGCTTAATAATCCTATAGGGTAGATAGCCTCTGAAGTTATCCTAGACTTATAGTGTACTGGCTTAATAATCCTATAGGGTAAATAGCCTCTGAAGTTATCCTAGACTTACAGTGTACTGGCTTAATAATCCTATAGGGTTGATAGCCTCTGAAGTTATCCTAGACTTACAGTGTACTGGCTTAATAATCCTATAGGGTTGATAGCCTCTGAAGTCCTATTTTAACTAAATCTAGAGTGGAAAAACAAATCTTACCAGTAGTATCTCCCTGAAATGAGATACTGACTATTCCTTGTAACTCTTCTTTGTAAAAACATATAATTTGTTTAACTCCTCTCCTTTATTTATATATCTTCCGCAGTCCCTCCACAGCCAACTACATTTGCTTTTCAGTTATTTTCTCTTCCTGGTTCATCATTCCTTGCTCTGCCCCCCCCCCCCCCCCTCCCCTTCTACTTTTCTCCCTTCTTCCTCCCTCATATAGCTCTCCTTCTCTCTTTCCCCATTCGCTTTTTCAATCAGTTTCCTCCTGCTACCACCAGGTGAAGATACACACGGCTGCCTGGGTGATAGCTTATTCTTTTCCTGTGTCTCATTTGACACACACACACACACACAGACACACATATGCATACTGAACTGTATATAGCCTATGTGTGCTAACATATTCACAGTACAGAGGTATTGTGTAGCGAAATTACTCATTCTATGTTTGGTCTTATTTGACAGAAAGATGAGAAGGTATTGTAACCATATGCATAGTTATATCATGATTTTCGAACAGGATTCTTTATGATTAACTTGGGAATATATGTAAAATAATTATTATAAATTATTAACCATAATAGCCTATCCATAACACACCGCCGAATAAAATATTTAGCATAACTGTAATAAACTAGACGTATTATAGTCCAGTTCAATCATACACTTAATATAATTACATTGAGTATGCTTAGGCTAAATTGATAGTCATTATCATTTATATTTGTAATTAGGTAAATTGCCCGAGGGAATGGCCTACATTGGACATTGGTTAATGTAATTATGATATAATTGGATGCATTAGGAGCATTGTCCGAAATAATTTAATGTCATACGTCCTAGAATCGAGCCAGGGAGGGTACAGGCACTCATAATAATTCGTGGACCTCACCTATTTATAATTATCGAAGCATATATCTGTACACGATTTTAGAAACATAATTTTCTATAAATAAACTACAAAACTATATACAGTATACTATTTTTTGAAAAACAAAAACCGCCCAAATGAATCCAGTTTGTTATAATATCATGACACATTTTGAGAGTATATTCGGTCTATTATTAGACGATTTTATTCAACTCAGGAAGGAATTGTGGGAGTCAGAGGGATAATTGAGATACATTTTACCATTTTTACTTCTTGAGGGTCTTCCAAATTTTACCATTTTGACTTCTTGAGGGTCTTCCAAAAGTGAATAAAATCGTATAATGATAGCCAGAATAAACTTTCAAAGCGCGTCATAATCCTCAAGGGGTTAACAGCTAAGAAAAATTGTGAACAAAATGGGAAAAGTTGAAATGTGTGAATTGAGGGGTGAGGGGCATATGATAAATTAAATTTTATCGCCGATAATTCGAAAACAAAGTTTAGATTGATAAATACTAAAAATATATAGATTTATAAGCAGAATATATATTGGTCAATAGTGGTTACTTAGTCAAAATAGGACTTCAGAGGCTATCAACCCTTCAGAATTATTTAGCCAGCACACTGTAAGTCAATAATAACGTCAGGACTGAAGCCCCTTTTCGAGAACTCCAGGCCCTTGGTAAATATTATAAAATAGATAAGGACAAAAAGCTGAATGCCTGCAATCATTCTTAACATATTTACACTGATTGATCACTCATACACCTTTAGGGAAATCTCAGACGTCACCACCAGAACCACAACAATATCCTAATCCAATAATGCCATCTGTACACCAACCCACCTCCGGCAGAACAGCTGAAGGTGAAACACAAATGCATCTGGTGTGGATAAATTCGCCTAGAGTGATGAAGGAAATGTAGGGAAAAATAGGACAAGAAAATGTAATTGGTGTTCGAGTTTTGAAATGAGAGAGAGAGAGAGAGAGAGAGAGAGAGAGAGAGAGAGAGAGAGAGAGAGAGAGAGAGAGAGAGAGAGAGAGAGAGAGAGAGAGAGAGAGAGAGAGAGAAAAGGGGGGGGATGAACAGTGGCATTCATCTTCTCTTATCAATACAATCAAGATTTTGAAGTATCTCATTTGATCACTGTTGTGTTTCTGTATATTCATATATATATATTTGTTACATTCTACTTCAAGATATTTCATTCGTGTTCTTTTCGTAAGTCTAAATAATCCCCTTTAAAACTAGGCTAGTATGAATATTTGAATCAACTTTATTAATGTTGTTTGATCCCCTGTTATTATGGTGTTCATATATAAGCCTCTGTTTTAATCATTATTCTTATATCAATCAACTAAATTATCCCCATTCTGCTCATATCGTACTGTCTTCTTTCTAATTAGTTTATATTGATCCTTATCGTCCCCGCCCTTCTTAGGTTTCGGCAATAAATTACAATTGTATCATGCCTTCAAAATTATTACTAGTTATTATATCCTGGCGGGTGCATTAGGCTAATTACTTCATTAAACAATGTCTTTCTTTTTACATATTCTACCAGCTCGGTAGTGTAGTGGAGAACGTCTTATCCTCCCACCCCGGGTGACCCAAGTAAATCCCATGCTCAGGCATGAAGGTTTTTCTCATGCACTGGTAGCCGGTACCGTTTCCCTTGAGCAAGGAAATGTGTAATAGTGTCTGGTAATAAACTTTGGTCGAACGCTATTGAATCTCGGAGCGAGGGTGTGAGAGAATAATGGCGCTGTATAAGTAACCTGAACATTATTATTATTATCACCATTTGTCTCTCTCTCTCTCTCTCTCTCTCTCTCTCTCTCTCTCTCTCTCTCTCTCTCTCTCTCTCTCTCTCTCTCTCTCTCTCTCTTTTTTATGAGTGGTGTGTGTGTGTGTGATCTGTTTTATATCTCTCCAATTCCATCTCATTTTTGTTTGTTTCGTTATCGATCCCCTTTCCGGTGCATCTGTCTTTGGACCACCCCAGCCACCAGGTAGACACATAAGTTAGGTTGGCTGTATAATTAAGGTCAGTGTATACTGTATTAAGATGGTGGCAGGTAAAGAGAGGAGGGTAGCGTACGTACGTGTGTGTGTGTGGTTGGGGGGGGGGGTGGGGTGGAGGGGGAGATATTAATAGGTCTTGAGAAAGAAAGTAATTGGGATCAGAGATGGAAGATGGCTGAAAATATAGAATATTAATGTCTAAATGCTGAGTGCTATTAAAAGAAGGGGCTTTGCAAATTCATCCAACATTGAAGCAACCAAGAATTATATGGTAACTCAATATATTCTATTATAATATAGCTTTACGCTTTTTAAATAGAAAAGGGAATGAGATCAGACCTGTAAGGCATGAGTAACATATAATGCAACGAATATGAATGTAGTAAAACTTACCAAATACCGAATTATTCTAAAAAAGATGGAATGTTAATGCTTGAAATGTGCAAGATGAATATATTTAGAGGTAAAGCCGTGAATAAATAGCTAGATCAAAAACAAAAGTTAGTATTTTGCTACCAAATACACAGGTGTGTTACTGTAGGACCGGAAATTCCAAGATCAGAACAGGTAGCCAACATAATGACCTATAATGACGGACTACTGGGAATATCCCCCCATATTATATTATGATTTACTGGAAGAAGGCTTTGTAAATAATAGGCTAGGCGAATAATCCATATAATCTTAAAATATGCATTGTCGAACAGAAAAGGGAAACAAATAATTTCCAAGCAACATGAGATATTTACATAGATATACTTACCACACAGACCTTACGATCCCAACGAGGTGGTCAGGAATGAATTTTAATAGAGATAGCTAACCCGAGAGTAAGGGACAGTGGAATGAAAGGATAACAAAGAAAAAGAAGAAAGAGGAGAGAGAGAATTACCCAGGTACTCAGAGCACACAGACCTTGCGGTCCCTACTACTTCTAGAGCCGTACAGTTTATAGTAGAACAATAGGACGACAAAGTAGAAGGATCTCTCCTCACCCTCTCTCCTCAGAGAGAGAGAGAGAATACATTACTAGGGTGACCACAAACTTCCCCCTGATGTCCCTTAGGCAATGCAAATTCTTCTTCACATGATCTACATTTTGACTACTACATCATTATCATTAACGTCAAGATCAACATTATCATAAAGATTTGCAGTAGCAATAAGAATATGTTCACCATTCTCGTCCACCTCGTCACATCGTTATCCTGTATATTACCTCGTTTTCGGCAATATTATGATCACGCCCTATTCACTAAACCAACCACATAATCGTTGCATTTATTACCAAACATGTCAACAGTTTTTTAATCACATCCTTGTTCCTTCAATAGAAGTCCTTACCACTTACCAACTACATCTGTATAGTACACTTCAAAAGAGCATCACATAGCTAATAGTCAACACTGGTGTTCATCTCTAACACGATTCTATGTGAAATGGAAAGTTGAGATTAATTTAAAATAATCCCATGCAGTCCAATTTCCGCTTAATATTCATATTATTCATATTCACATCATTACTGAAAAAGGCACTTTTCGTAAACCAGTACAATAAATTCTTAGACATTAAAATAAGTTATTTCCGTCGGTTTCGTAACTTCCGCCTAGTCTCATATTCCAAGACCTGGCCTCTCCCTCCCTCCCAAACCTATGCCTACCTCCCCTACCATCCTTACCTCACTATAACACTGTCCCCTCCAAGACCATAATTACCTCGTTAAACTCTGTAATTAATGCTGGTTTAACCGTGTCATTATCTAGTTTTCATCATTAACACTTAACGTCGTCGGGGATGAGGAGGCGACATAGTTATGTGGGGTTTTGAAACAAGAAAGCCCATATATTAGCATGTAAATTGTGTAACGGTATAAGTGCATACTTACTCAAGAGTTTGAGCTCGGATTATTAGATGTTGAAAAGATTTATGACGTTAACATCAAGAATAGCAGAGTATGTGCTGCAGGAAATACATATAATATTACTTACTGCACAAACCAATGATATATTCATCCATTATGCTGTAGCTACGGCCTTTTAATCATGTTATTTCTAAAGCCAGAGACGTAATGGAGAGTGGTGTGATACTTATGCCATTTACCCACTAATCTGAAAATCAACGTGGTTTATACATACCAATACATTTACCACAGCGATAGTCTCATCCTTTGGCTGGACCATTATTGACTGTATATTATTCAGACTTCATACACTACTAGGTGGGAAGCCAACAGTTTTGATGGCGCGGCTCTAATGGATTTCCTGCACTCCAGAATATATCAGATGCAATAGTTGACGGGCTGGCTGGTTGGAGGCTTGAGTCGTGTTTGGATGTGGTTCAATATAAACACCATATGAGGAGGAGCACTTTATTGACAACGTTTCGTGCATAGTTTCATCAGGCCTGGTGTTGTCTATGATAATATCGTGTATACAGTGGTGTTTGCGATCGTTGGCATGTGAAGAGTCACAACAGGGGGGTAATTACATTTGGTTGTTTGTTATTTAGCGTAATTGTGTTTATTGCTGTACAATTGTAAATAACAGTATGTGTATTATGGTGTGTGGTTGTGTATGTGTTTGATGGTTACATACGTAGTTGTACTTGATGGTTACATACGTAGTTGTACTTGATGGTTACATACGTAGTTGTACTTGATGGTTACATACGTAGTTGTACTTGATTATGATAGTGGATGGTGTTCAAATTAGGTGGTGTTGACATTGTTTTTCATAATGATGTGCTCTTTGAACATTCTGGTTTATTGAGTATTTATTTGGCAGTAGCATATGTTATTTGCGGTTTTGTAAAAATAAAAAATAAAAACCGTTTGTAATACATTCCCTACAAATGTTAAATTATAAGAAAAAAACAAAACTCCCTTCATTATTCAAGAAATGTATTGCATATTATTATAAACCCATCTTTGACCTGTTGGGTGGCCTCGTAAGAATCACCAGGACATAATTTAAATATTTAATACCCGGTACCTATACTGTAGTTTAAGTGGAGATATCTGGACGGTGTTGCTGGGACCAATAGGTCGGTGGTCTGTGTGGGACGTCCTTGTTGGTGGGAGTGGCTGGGAGCCACAGGGAGAGTTGATGGGTAGAACTTAAAGGACTAATTAGCATACTTATAATAAGTAATTTACTAAAGTATATTAATAAATTGAAATATTTATCCCTATTTACTAAAATACTGTATATATAAACAACAATCTTAGTTCATATAATTTTATATAACAATAAATCAGCAAACATGTTCACTCATCTCCGAGCAATAATCGCTGTACTACCAGTCAGACAGCCAATACAGCAAGCATGAACGCTTTATCAGACAAACATAATTATGTTCCCTCGTGATAATGATTGACTGTTCGGTAAGGGTGAACACAGGGATGTGTTCCGTGACTCTTATCTGACCCAGGTAAACCATTATATGTTGTTCAATTTATTTCAGTAAGTTAATAGATCCCAAGAGGACTTATATCGGGCAACATGACGAGCAAGGGGTAGTGGAAAAAGGATAAATGATCTCATTTTGGCTAACTTAAGATGTATCTATACTCAGTCTGTATTGTGAGAGAGAGAGAGAGAGAGAGAGAGAGAGAGAGAGAGAGAGAGAGAGAGAGAGAGCGAGCGAGCGAGCCTTAGTGGGTGTGCGAGAACAAAAAAAGAGCAGCGAGAAAGAAGCAGAGATTATATATAGAAATACGATAAATGTACTCTACATGCTAGTGACAGACAATGTTGGGAATAACTGAGAGAGAGAGAGTGTAGTAAAGTGAAATATAAATCTCTCTCTCTCTCTCTCTCTCTCTCTCTCTCTCTCTCTCTCTCTCTCTCTCTCTCTCTCTCTCTCTCTCTCTCAAACACTGTCATTTTTGTCAATATTTGAAATGTATTTATGGTATTCACCCATAATTGAACAAGCATGAACTTATTGTAACCTAGCTTGATGGTAAACAAGGCTAATTTTAGTAAAACATCTTTTCTTATACCATCGTAACGTTTCCCACTACAGTACCTTTGCTCAATGCACAATTAAGTCCCTCTTGCTCAATCTGTCTTTCCATCATCCTGTGACTTAGACTGCTTCAAGCTCTGTGTATCCAGACATTTTGAATCTGACGCACCTTCAATTTGACTCTCTATCATTCGTATATATTTTGGGGGATGACACTTGTTGCAGGCAACTTTGCCTTTTGTCTCATTCATACACATAGATAAAAAATACTGTGAAATCGGAGGAATTTGAAATATATATCTAGTGAGTCAAGGCAAAAATTGTGAAGTGTCAGGTTGTACAGATGTCTTTTTGTTCTTTTGTCCACGTTTTGAGGATTGGTCTCTGTTGGTATTTCAAGGTGTTTTTGTTAATACTGTTGTGGTGTCTTTGCGATATAAATGGCTTTGTGAAATATGGCAGTCTGTTTTTTATTTGTTTTATTTTTTGTAATAGGAAGAGGGCTATGATGTGGTAGGGAATTTAAAAAATAGGAAAGAGGATACTGAAACTACCACCAACACCATTACAAACCTCACCTTTGTCATTATCATTGGCACTACTACCACCATATCTTCACTACCATCCTCACCATTATGACAACTACCACCCTCACCATAACGACCTAAAATCTATCACAATAACACAAAAAACCAACAGTATCACCAACAGGTCGGCCATATGGAACGTATGGGAAGCGAGAGAATGATTAATAAGAGGGTGTACGAGAGCGAGGTGGAAGGACAGAGAGGGAGAGAGAGAGAGAGAGAGAGAGAGAGAGATGCAAGGATGGAGTGAAGAAGTATATGAGTGAAAGCGGTGCTGGTTGGAAGGAGGGGCGTCGACTGACTGGGGACAGAGGTGCATGGAGGCGTTTCGTTCGCGGCCACCCCTTCGGGGATCACGGCGGCAGGCAATAGATATATAGACAGATCACCATATCTTCTACCATGTTCATCATCATCACCACTACCACCATAATACCCCCTGCACCATAATACCCCCTGCACCATAATGCCCCCTGCACCATAACACCACTACCACCATAATACCCCCTGCACCATAACACCACTACCACCATAATACCCCCTGCACCATAACACCACTACCACCATAATACCCCCTGCACCATAATACCCCCTGCACCATAATACCCCCTGCACCATAATGCCCCCTGCACCATAATACCCCCTGCACCATAATACCCCCTGCACCATAACACCGCTGCACCATAATACCCCCTGCACCATAACACCGCTGCACCATAATACCCCCTGCACCATAATGCCGCTACCACCTTCATTACCATTACCTCCATAATTCCACTTGCACCATTGCCACATTCGTCACCATTACCACCACCACCATAATTACCCTTGCACCATAGCATCACTACCACCATACTTACCCTTGCACCATAACACCACTACCACCATAATAGCAACCCTTGCACCATAACACCACTACCACCATAATAACAGCCCTTGCACCATAACGCCACTACCATCATCATTATTAACCTTGCACCATAACACCACAACCACCATAATAATTACCCTTGCACCATAACACCACTGCCACCATAATTTTCCTTGCACCATAACACCACTACCACCATAATAACAACCCTTGCACCATAACACCACTACCATCATCATTATTAACCTTGCACCATAACACCACTACCACCATAATAATTACCCTTGCACCATAACACCACTACCACCATAATAATAACCCTTGCACCATAACACCACTACCACCATAACTACCCTTGCACCATAACACCACTACTACCATAATGATTACCCTTGCACCATAACACCACTACCACCATAATAACCCTTGCACCATAACACCACTACCACCATAATTACCCTTTGCACCATAACACCACTACCACCATAATAACCCTTGCACCATAACACCACTACCACCATAATTACCCTTTGCACCATAACACCACTACCACCATAATAACAACCCTTGCACCATAACACCACTACCATCATCATTATTAACCTTGCACCATAACACCACAATATAATTACCCTTGCACCATAACACCACTACCACCATAATAACCTTTGCACCATAACACCACTACCACCATAACTACCCTTGCACCATAACACCACTACTACCATAATGATTACCCTTGCACCATAACACCACTACCACCATCATAACCCTTGCACCATAACACCACTACCACCATAATTACCCTTTGCACCATAACACCACTACCACCATAATTACCCTTTGCACCATAACACCACTACTACCATAATGATTATCTTTGCACCATAACACCACTACTACCATAATGATTACCCTTGCACCATAACACCACTACCACCATAATTACCCTTTGCACCATAACGCCACTACCACCATAATAACAACCCTTGCACCATAACACCACTACCACCATAATTACCCTTTGCACCATAACGCCACTACCACCATAACTACCCTTGCACCATAACGCCACTACCACCATAATAACAACCCTTGCACCATAACACCACTACTACCATAATGATTACCCTTGCACCATAACACCACTACTACCATAATGATTACCCTTGCTAACACCACCATCATAACCCTTGCACCATAACACCACTACCACCATAATTACCCTTGCACCATAACACCACTACCACCATCATAACCCTTGCACCATAACACCACTACCACCATCATAACCCTTGCACCATAACACCACTACCACCATCATAACCCTTTGCACCATAACACCACCATAATAACCCTTGCACCATAACACCACTACCACCATAATTACCCTTTGCACCATAACACCACTACCACCATAATAACCCTTGCACCATAACACATCCCAAATAATTACCTTGCCAAATACACTACCATCATACCCCAGTAGTGGTCTCTCTACCATAATCCCATCACAGGGTTGCCATTACCAGGCTTCTCATCACAGGACTTCATTAGTGGAGAGAGAGAGAGAGAGAGAGAGAGAGAGAGAGAGAGAGAGAGAGAGAGAGTACAAAGGAGTACAAAGGAGTACAAAGGAAATCAAGCAACAACAGATCTAGTGACCCTTCTAGGTTGCTTGTCCTCCAAAACACGAGGATCAAGTGTCCAAACAGTGGTTTAGAGTGGGTAAGGGAACATTGGAAAGGGAATTACTGCCCTGGAACTAATGTCCGTGGCAGGATTAGGAAGTTAGTAGGGGACAGATGGGTTAGTAACTGAGGGGGGGATAAAATAAAGTTATTCATTTACAAACGCAGTCAGTCGCGGGTTTGATGCGAGATATTTGTCTAGGCGGAGTTTAAATGAATCAACGGTGATGCAGTCTATAACGTTTCGGGGAAGCCCATTCCACAAGTTGACAACTCGATTGAAGAAGAAATTCTTAGATTCGTGTGCGTTAAAAGATTTACCAATAATTTTGCAACCGTTTCCCCGCGTGTAATTAGATTGGTCGATAGTGAAGTACTTACTACAGTTCATATTGTCGATGCCTTTGATGATTTTGAACACTTGAATTAAGTCACCTCTTAATCTGCGCTGGGTTAAAGGAAATAGATTTAATTCTCTAAGACGCTCTTCGTATGGTTTGTTCTTTAGGCTAGGTATCATTTTGGTAACTCTACGTTGAACTCGTTCTAGCTTGTTTATATCTTTTTGGTAATAAGGGCACCAGGATTGAACGCACGTATTCCAGAAGAGGGCGGAATAATGAATTGTAAAGGGTTAGGATAACGTCTTTGGATTTATGCTCAAATGACCTCCTATAAAGCCAATTATTTTGTTTGCCTTCTTAACAACTTCTGAACATTGTTGACTCGGTTTTAGGTTACTCGATATTGTTACTCCCAGATCGGTTTCTCTGTTTACATTCTTAAGCTGAGTGCCATTCATCGAATAGTTTGCTTCTCATTTAGGTATCCGATATGTAGTACTTTACATTTATCCGCATTGAAACTCATTTGCCAAATTTGGGCCCAACATGACAATTTATCTAGATTGTGTTGCATATCGTCAACTTGTTCTTTTGAGAGTACGCTATTTGCAATTTTTGTATCGTCAGCAAATTTTGAGATTGTACAGGTGAGACCCTCATCTATGTCGTTGATGTAAATTAGAAAGAGAATTGGTCCTAGTACCGATCCATGGGGTACCCCGCTACTTACATTGGTCCATTTGATGCCTTACCGTTTATGACTACTCTTTGCTTTCTGTCGCTGAGCCAATTTTCTATCCATTTCAACACACCGTCTTGTATTCCATGCGCTTTTAGTTTTAGCAGTAAACGTTTGTGGGGAACTTTGTCAAAGGCCTTTTGAAAATCAAGGTATATAATATCTACAGCTTTACTCTAATCGTAGAGGTTGAGGATATCGTGGAAGAAGTCTAAGAGGGTTGTTAAACAGGAACGTTTTTTACGAAAGCCGTGTTGAGTATCTTTAAGTATGTTATTTTCCTCTAAGTGATTTACGAGTCTGTCTCGTATGACCGTTTCTAGCATTTTACATACAACTGAGGTTAAGCTAATTGGACGATAGTTACTGGGTAGGGATTTGCTGCCTTTTTTGAATATCGGTGTTACGTTGGCTAGCTTCCACTGATCGGGCATAGTTCCAGACTGCAAGGATTTATTGAATAGTAATGTCAGTGGTTTAGAGAGCTCATCCTTAGCTTCCTTTAGAACTCTAGGCGAGATTGTATCAGGTCCAGGCGTTTCATTTACCTTGAGTTTATCTAAACAATTCAATACGTCTCTCTCTGTAACGGTGATATTGCTTAGAACATCTGAATTATCAATCTGAATCGGCGATGGTGTAGGGTATATCACTGAGGTCTTCTGTTGTAAAAACTGATGCAAAGAAGGTATTGAGGGCATTACTCATTTGTTCTTAGTCTTTGGTGTATTCTCCATTTTCATCGACTAACGGTCCAACAGTTGAAGTAACGACTTCTTTCTTTCTGATATAACTATAGAATTCTTTCGGGTTTGTTTAATTTTGTTTCGCAATATGTAACTCTAAGGTCTTTTTACTTTGCTTAATTAACTTTTTGGCTTTGCGTCGTAGCTCTACAAATTTCAGCCGTTCTTCGTCATTTTGTGAGGATTTTAATCTATCATTAGCACATTTTTTAGCAAGCAGGCAGTTTGAAATATCTTTATTCCACCATTTGGGCTTATTATTATGGCCTGGACGCCGAGTTTTCGATGGTATGCAGTCTTGCACTGCTTTTAGGTAAGTGGCTTCGGATAACTTCCAAGATGTATTTATGTCGTTATTGTGAATTAAAAAGCTCCAGTCAGTTTCTTTAAACATAGCTCTAAGTTTATGGAAGTTTGCTTTCTTGAAATTAGGGACTTTTTCGATGCTACTATTTGGTTCGTTACTAGTAAACTTTAAAGTGAAAGTTATCGTACGATGGTCGCTGTTACTGAATTCATCACCAACATTCAAATTCTCTATTAATTCTTCTTTTGTTGCAAGTACAATGTCAAGAACGTTATTACCACGGGTCGGCGTTCCAACAAATTGATAAAGCGAACTCTCTTGACAAGTTCGTATACAAGTCATGTCCGGAGTGTGAAGT
>CM064498.1:14393438-14615784 GCA_032716605.1 Paralithodes platypus | reverse complement strand
CGTATTGTGCAGTTTCCCGCTATCTTATGTTCTTATGATGGAGTGGTGGTGATGAGGGGGGGTGTCTTAATAGGTAGGTTGATTTGTCTACTATTTTGTTTTTTGTTTTGTTTTTCTATGTGATTGAGGGAGGCAAAAGTCATAACTGCCTATAGCGAGTGCCTCCCCCATATTTGAAAGAGTGACAGGGCCAAAATCAAGGGACGTTCGAGCCAAAATGCCTGGACACACGGAGTTTGAAGCAATTTACGTCCATAGGAAGAGGGAAAGACCTGATTCTGTGAGAGAGTTTTCCCAGAGCTCAGTTGTTGAGTATAAAAAGTTGGAGAGTAACGTTTCACTCTTTGGGTTGTAGAGTTTCACAGAGTATGGGTGGAATTGAGTTGGCAAGACGGGTACCACGTGCCCTACGTAAAGGAGGTGGTATGCACTGGGATAGCTCTGAGGAAAACTTGATTATTATAGTAGCGATAGAATAGCGAGAGAGATGCAACATTGCGGCGGAGAGAGAGAGATTGCAGAGAGATTGGTGCGTGGCCGGGTGTTATGGATACGAAAGGACTTCCTTTCAACTTTGTCTAGGAGATCGGTGTGAGAGGACCCTCCCCCCCACATGTTAACAATACTCAATACAAGGGTCCCTATGCCCCTGTACAGAGCCAGAAAGCCTGTGTCAGGGGAAAAGAACCCCTATAAGGCATTTGATCACACCCTGCTTCTGGGGGGCTGCCTTACCAAGACTGGTAATATGGTCCTTCCAATGGAGAGCAGAATAAAAATAGACACCAAGAATATTGATAGAAGATGAAGGGTTGATTTTTGTATTGTTGACGACTAAGGGATAGTCCGCTGGGAGATCCTGACGGGTAGATAGATTGGAGAAATTGGATTTTGGAAGCATTAAAGTTAACAAGGTTTTCCTCTTCCCAATTGGGAAATAGTATTTATACCAGAATTTAAGAGTACTATGTCTTCATTCGGTGTTGGTCCTTTGAGGGATTGCTGGCTGGCCGTTCTGAAAAACTAATGGATTATTGTAATGTTGAGTCGTCTGCGTATGAATGGATTGAAATTAAGGTAGCAGTTAAGGAGAGTCATTTATAAAAATTAGAAAGAGAATAGGTAGATATGACAGAGCCCTTAGGAACACCGGAGTTTAATAGGGTTATGAAGTGAAAAATGGCCGTCCACAACCGCGGCTATGGAACGGCCGGAAAGGAAATTAGAGACAAAGGCACATATGGAGGGATAGAAACCGAAGGAGGGTAGTTCAGAAATTAAAGATTTATGCCAGACTCTATCGAAGGCTTTCGATATGTCTAGTGGAATAGAAAAAGTCTCACACGAAGTCCCCGACGAGGATGACCAAGAGTTAGTAAGATATGAAAGAAGATCACCAGTAGAGCGACCCTTAAGGAAGCCATACTGGCGATCTGAGAGCAGATTATGAGAAGAGAAATGCTTAAGAAATTTATACCCTTACATTTGGTGATGTCCCGGTGTTAGGTTTAAAATCCGTGTTATTGCTAATCCAGTTTTTTAAAGTGAACCTACCTTTGTTGACACTAATCCATAATAGAAATAAATTCCCTGAATGATGATTCCTTGTGTTGTATCTCACTTACCTTGAACCCAAGCCATATATTTTATCCTTGTCATAGTCATTTTTTTTTCTTCTTCAGTATGGAGAGACAGATATAGATTGTTGATGCGTTCGGATTTGTGGCTATTAATCTAATTACGCTTTCATAAATATGTTTCCATTACCCACCTCAAACTGATGTGGGTTTTTTTCTGTGTTTTTTTTCTATGGGAGTGAGGGAGGCAAAAGGCAGAACGGCCTGTATCGAATGCCTCCCCCAGAGTTGAAAGAGTGACATGGCCAAAATCAAGGGACGTTCTTACCTGTTTTTACTGCATAATTCCTCCCTCTTTGTTTAATTATCGATCTGCTCGTGTCTATGACTGATTATTAAATTCAATACAAATTTGCTCTCTCTCTCTCTCTCTCTCTCTCTCTCTCTCTCTCTCTCTCTCTCTCTCTCTCTCTCTCCTTTGTTTTTCATTATATTATTATATTAAGTAATTTAAATATGTTATTCAAAATATTTATTTATGCTTATGAGCTATGTGATTGTTGTACATAGCAAATTTCAGATTTCATTCGGGAGAAGGTGTCATGCGCCAGTTGGACTAGATAGTAGTCCGTCAGCCGCCTGGCCCGGGTAGCCGGTATATATGAAGGGTGCGCCTGGAAGTGTGGTGGGCGGGCGTACGGTTTCGGCTCGCTGCATGTCTGCCTGCTGAGACCGGAGATCGGGGGCCGGGGGAGTGCTGGAGGGACCTTGGTGATCCCTGGTCTCTGGGTTTTCTTCTGGGTGACCTAGATGTGTGTGAATTTGTGTTTTGTTTTTGTGTGTTCATTGTTTTTTTGTTATGTTGTCCCTATTCGGGCTCTGTCTCAAGTCGGCCATCCCCAGAAAAAAAGGAAACATGGGGAATGGGCCTGAGTACATACATACATACTGTATAATACTGTATGTTTTTATTACCACATGTAGAAATTTGGAAATATTAGACTGCATATTATAATATATAATTTACTCTTAAACCTTTCGTTCAGATATACTATATAGTAAGATCATTTGTAATTCATGTATATTTTCCTTCGGGGATTAAGGCGTTTGGCAATAGATATGGTGATATTCATTAGTATGGTCTCTGTATTCCAGGTATGTTGTGGAACTTCATTCAACCTCAGTTACCAGTAACATTGTAAGTAACCTATATACTGTACATCCCGTTTCGTTGAGAGAGAGAGAGAGAGAGAGAGAGAGAGAGAGAGAGAGAGAGAGAGAGAGAGAGAGAGAGAGAGAGAGAGAGAGAGAGAGAGAGGAGAGGAGAGAGAGAGAGAGAGAGAGAGAGAGAGAGAGAGAGAGAGAGAGAGAGAGAGAGAGAGAGAGAGAGAGAGAGAGAGAGAGAGATATTGTTATTCGTGCATCAAGGTGTGGTTAGCCAAGCGAGTTCAATTTCCTTGTTATGCGTACCGTCATCAAATTACACGACCCCCGACTGTTTAATATCCACGAGGAGAGCTTTAGTAGAACATCACGAGCAGACTAACAGTGATGTGCAGGAAAAGCTGCAGTGATGGGATGGGAAATGAAAACGTAGCCAGGTCAGGTAAGGTGAAGATATGGAGGGATAAACCTTAACAACGGCACCTCCTATCTACTTTCCGAAGAGTGTATAGTTAACATGTTAGAGAAAAGGGAGACTAATGAGTGATGCAATGGGTATCCAGTATATGTTACAGGGAATCTGTGTAATCAGGGATCTCGTGAGGGATTTCACGAAATCCCTAGTGAATTCGTGAAATAAAATTAGAAATGTGCTTATAATTCTATGGTCCTAATGTTTCAAGTTGCATTTTATATTTGTAGGCTATGTGTTGTAAATTTTTGGTTACGTTAAATCTTGCCAAACTAGATAAATCTATGATTTATACTAATTTAATTAATTGTGTACTATAATTTGAAATTCAATTTGTATCTTTCTATAATATTAAGTTTCATAGTAGTTTGGTTAAATTGGAGCTAACTTAACCTGTACACCATAAGATATCCTAAATATAGAACATGGTGTCAGAAATATTTTGAAATTAAATATTAAATTGTATTATTTCACTAGGGATTTCGTGAAATCCCGGATTAGGCTACACAGATTCTCTGCAACATATACACAATGAAGTGGAAGGATTGTTTATGTACTTTAGACAGGGAAGTAAATCTTCTAAAGGTGGTGTCACACGAGCCATTTTCCGGTAACATTTTTGGGCAATTGTAGTCTGGCAGCTTCAAAATAAAGTTAGGTTGCTGTTCTGACCTATACGAAGCTTCAAGCAACGAATTATAAATAATATATTATGCTACATTGCTCTGATTATTAGTGTGTCGCAAGCATAAACTACACCCCCTAGTCCCCCTTTCAAGATAAATTTGTAAATTTTTCGGTAGAAAAATGTCCCGGCCAAAGGCCGGTTACTCTTAAATTACAGGCTCGCTATCGCTCGACAGGAAAAATCGACACCTAAAAGGCACGAAAGGTTTTAAAATTGACAGACATGGGGTTAATGTTCTTAAAATCGCCAAACTAATGGGGCAAACGTCTTAAATGTCAAAAGCAACCGGGCTAAACATGAGGGAGAAAGGGGTCAAGTAAAAAATACCTCAAGTTGAAATCTCCCCTTAATGTCTTATGGCTTCTGTTCATTTGTTGTCTTTTACTTATAAGACTTCAGTGTCGGTCCAGTGACCTTCTGGCTCTTAATATATATATATATATATATATATATATATATATATATATACAAGCAAGTATTGAAAGTGTTGTATGTATGCAGCATAATATATTTAAATAATAGGCTAATCCATCAACAAATATTGATGACATTTGAGTAAAAGGAATGTATCAATGCATTTATTATTCTGTATCATTGACTCGCCCTAGCTAATTGTATTAGTGCAGAATCTAACTTAGAGAGAGAGAGACTTGCCAATGTATATGTACAAAGGAGTACAAAGGAGTACAAAGGAAATCAAGCAACAACAGGTCTAGTGACCCTTCTAGGCTGCTTGTCCTCCAAAACACTGAGGATCAAGTGTCCAAACACAGATTCAGAAGGTCTATAGTGATTGTCGTTGTAAATGAAAGATGGAAGAAGGAAGGAAGGAGGGACACCAACCAACTTACCAACCTGACTGGACGACTGAACTGATTAACAATGGAACTGTCCGACCAAGTAATATGATAAGGTGGTGTGTGTGTGTGTGTTTGTGTGTCTGTGAGAGAGAGAGAGAGAGAGAGAGAGAGAGAGAGAGAGAGAGAGAGAGAGAGAGAGAGAGAGAGAGAGAGAGAGAGAGAGAGAGAGAGAGAGAGAGAAAGAGAAAGAGAGAGAGAGAGATAAATGAGTTAAACAAATGTGCTGTATTCTTTGTGCTCCACTAGGTCTTAACAGTTATAAGTTGTTGGCAAATATTGCATAGAAAAACACATTAACCTTCAATACAACAAAATATGCAGTGTAATATTTTGTCTGTATATAAAGATACAAGAAGAGTAAGGCAACACGATTATATGGTAGGTTAGATAAAACGTACAACTGGTTCGTCGACAAAAGCCCAAACCAACTGATGGATTGAAGACTACTTTTTCCTTCAACTTTTACTACAGTATAATTGGCCAACAGTACGAGTATGAATGGACCATGGTTCGGTGAATGGGGCCTTAGAGAAATATCATGATTGGTCAGCATTTAAAACTGAAAAAGTTTTATACATACTTTTTTCTCGAACAAATCGCAGTATAATTAACTTTATATCATTTTATGGATGTTCAGGTTTGATTTTGGTTTTGTATTAAACTATACCAGATAAACCAGAAAATACAGCCATCCCCCATAATTATGTATGAGGCTGAAGCAAATAATATCAGCTGACTTACCTTTGCTCAAAATATATATGCCGTCATTGCATTGCAGTAATGATATATCCACTCTAGTTTTGGAACCTAAAACAAATGCAGCACTGACAACTACATTACATATATTCTTTCAATCTATTACACCTTGATTCTAGAAGGGGTGGACACGAATGAATCTCAGCCATGCACCTCTGTCAGCCAGCGACCCTCCTCTCATTCAACACCACTCTCACTCATATACCTCTCAACTCCTTCCTTCCACCTCACTCTTGGTCTGCCTCTTCCTCTCTGCCCTTCTACTTCACTCTCGTATACTCTCTTAGTTCTTCCCTCGCTCCCCTTACGTTCCACGTGACCGAACATATAATGATAATATGATAATTACAATATAAGTGGAAATATGTCGATAGGAGAAACAAGTAATATGGAAGGAATTGAATATTAGTGTTTGTAGTGAATTAAATACAGTTTTGTATGTAATGCTGGTAGGCTAATCCCCAAGGTATATAGACTGTATTTCTTGGTAATCCCAATACGGTTGGAAATACGGAATGAATGAAGTAATGGGAAGTTGATCAGATGCGTTCGATAAAGATCTAACATAGAAACAAAAAGTATATATAGGAAAGATAAGCGATTAGATGACAGATTGTCTTTAAATATATATATCCATCTCTCTCTCTCTCTCTCTCTCTCTCTCTCTCTCTCTCTCTCTCTCTCTCTCTCTCTCTCTCTCTCTCTCTCTCTCTCTCTCTCTCTCTCTCTCTCTCTCTCTCTCTCTCTCTCGATCTGCAGTTCCAATATAACCATCAATTTGTATTTCACAGAACCCATTACTGGTGAGACCCACTTTTACACCAGAGCAGACGTAATCCAAAATTGAGTTGACCAAGGCTTGCTAATGGTCAAGAGATTGTTTGGGTTCGAATTTCCCTTCCTCTATTGCAACATTATAGCCTTCCAACCTATCTCTGTAATGGAGAACATGAAAGAGGCAGTAGAGCAGTGTCGCATATACAATATAAGTGCATGGTCCAGACTTTTTATATGTTTACGTGTATGAATGAGACAAAAGGCAAAACTGCCTGTAACAAGTGTCTCCACCAAGGTTGAGGGATGAGATCCAAATGTTTATATATATATATAATAATTATATATATATATATATATATATATATATATATATATATATATATATATATATATATATATTTATTTATTTATTGTTATTATTATTTATTATTATTATTATAATTATTAATATTTTGATACATTTGTTTTGGTGTGCAGTATTTGGAAGAAAAGTGGTGTGCTTGTTTAGTGTAATGAAATGGATAGGAGGAGGTGTTTGTGAAAGCTAGCTGGATTACTCTGTGTAGGGGAGACACAAACAGAAACAGTGAGGGAATTAGCTTTAGCTTTAAAGACGCTCATAAAAAACTAATCAATAACCAATTAAATCTTTAGGGTTTTGGTGCACGCGATCGCTGAGAACTTCCTTTTTCCTGTGGCTTGCTTAGTTCATAGTTGTGTTTAGCTATACTCTCTCTCTCTCTCTCTCTCTCTCTCTCTCTCTCTCTCTCTCTCTCAAGAAATGCAACATGAAATTTGACTAGATTTTCTGACCCTTTTTCTCAGTCTTGCCCTTCGTTGGATGATGCAGTGTATAGAGACTATCACATTGGATGTTGCAGTGTATAGAGACTATCACATTGGATGTTGCAGTGTATAGAGACTATCACATTGGATGTTGCAGTGTATAGAGACTATCACATTGGATGTTGCAGTGTATAGAGACTATCACATTGGATGTTGCAGTGTATAGAGACTATCACATTTTATCTAATTAGTATCAGTGATATCCAACTACTCTTTTCTCAAGACCATATCGGTACCAGTTTCAATGTTGATAGAAGCATTGTTACGACCTTGTGTATACCTTGTCATCTAGCTTTCATATAATACAATTTATATATCGGATCAAAATTTGCTTTCCGAATTAACACATTACCTTATTAATACAACATAATGACACGAGTATGACATCCTGACTTTACAGTGGGTTCCTTAATAACCACTAAACATAATACATATTTCTACTGTCTACTGTCATCATGCACCGTACTATTTTCCTACCCCTAGTTCTTCACTATCCACTCTCCCCAACTAATACCATCCCCTAATATCTCTGTGGTCCTCTCCCCAGATCCTGTCAGTCTAGATTCATGCATAATAACAGAACAAACTTTGCGGTCTGATCGTGACTGACATTCCCAAATTACTGTGTCAACCTGAGCGCTAGGATTCAGAATCTTTTAGGGAGTTACAAGAAAGTTGAGGTGCTGAAGGAAGAATAGTCCGTTTAGTTCTCTTCCTTCTTGAATTGCTATAGACCTTGCTTCCACTTAATAATTCCCGTCTTTCATATAGTTTCTGGAGTTGAATCCTTCCATATTTAGCAAGTGTTATCTCATTTAAGAAGAAACTAGCACGTTAGTGAAGTGAATAAAAAATGCATCGAGTGGGAAGTTCTTATGTCAATCTTTCTCTTGAGTAATCATTCTATATCTGTTTATGTTTTATTTGTATGCTATAATTATTAAAAAAAATACATCCATTAATATTGTTTATCAGAGAGAGAGAGAGAGAGAGAGAGAGAGAGAGAGAGAGAGAGAGAGAGAGAGAGAGAGAGAGAGAGAGAAAAATAGAAGGCAGGATACAATCATCGAACTATTGGCTCTGGCTGCACGTAAAGGATAATTTTCGTTATGTTAATTTCGAAGTACCGTACTTCTCGTTTTAAATTGTCTATCCCGACCATTTCAGCTATTTGGCTGGAAACTTAAGCTTCTCCAGGTTATTAAGACATGAGGGTATCTCCTCTTTCTAAGAAGCTGTTATCTGCAGTGTGTTCCAGCCACCTGTAATAGTTCTTATCGTTAAGGTCAAATATTCTGACATTTTAATTTGTGTCTCATCGTGTAAAACTCTGGGGAAAACGTGTTCGACATGTAATATTCTTTTCAATAATGATATATATTTGTAATTATGTGACACGCATTTTTTTTTTTCAAACACTTTAGCGTGAATCATTATGATATACCATAATGATTATCGGACCACCCCCCCACTTTATAAAACTAATAAGTAAACTGTGATACGTAGATCTGTAAATGACCTTCAAGCACAATGTAAAGTCTATCTTTTATCTTTATATCACGTACTCGAAATACAAAGGTTAATTGGCTAACATAAGAGGATAGAGCATGTTAACCAAGGATGCGATGAGAGGAGGACAGTAGGACATATTACAGACCATATTGATATAGTCCGTTTTTGTTCCAGCTGATGCAAAATTGACTCCATTGGCGTCCGATTTCTCGATTCTTAATGGGAACATATTATACTGCTATGTCTCTACGTCATATTATTGCCAAGTGTTCATGATTTACAACGTATTTCGCTACATAATCTTGGTAAAAGACGAATAATCAGGATGATGAGATAGCAATTTACCATCAGCTGGAAAAAAATACAAAGCTGTCAGACAACGAGCAGACAAAGGAGAAGACAGAGAGTGAAATAGGCCTAATGAATGAACAGATAGAACAAAAGAGAAGAGGGATGGTAAGGAAACATAGTTTATGAAGGTAGAGAGAGGTAAATAGAGAGAAACAAATAATTCAAGAAGAGAAGAGAGATGGTAAGGAAACATAGCTTATGAAGGTAGAAAGAGGTAATTAGAGATACACAAATAATTCAAGAAGAGAAGAGAGATGGTACGGAAACATAATATAGATATGAAGGAAGAAAGCGACAGGTATTTAGGGAGAAAGATGCAGATGGAGAGAATATATCGGATGGAAGCAGAGTACATGAACGAAGGCGGTGCTGGTTGGGGGGAGGGGCGTCGACTGACTGGGGACAGAGGTGCATGGGGGCGGTTCGTTCGTGGCCACCCCTTCGGGGATCACGGCGTCAGGCAATAGATATATAGATAGATAGGCAGATAAAGTGTATAATGACAACTTATGGAAGGAAGTGAATGAAAGTGAAAATAGGAGAATACTATTATGAGTCGGGAAAAGAAGAGAGAAAGGAAAATTAGAAGATATGGAGAAATGGGGAGGGGGTAATGTAGGAGGACACAGAACATGATTTTTTTTTTGTTCTATGTGAATGAGGGAGGCAAAAGGCAGAATTGCCTGTAGCGAATGCCACTCCCAGAGTTGAAAGAGTGACAGGGCCAAAATCAAGGGACGTTCGAGCCAAAATACCTGGACATACGGAGTTTGAAGCAATTTAAGTCAAAGGAAGAGGGAAAGACTGATTCTGGGAGAAAGTTCCAGAGCTCAGTTGTTGAATAGAAGGATTGAGAATAGCGTTGGGTTGGAGAGTTGCACAGAGTGGGGGTGGGATTGTGTTGCAAACACGGGTGCTACGCGCTCTATGAAGGGGGGGGGGGGTATACACTGAGAGAGCTCTGAGGAACACTGATTTTTGTAATAACGGTAGAATAGTGAGAGATGCAACATTGTGGCGAAAAGAGAGAGACTGCAGAGAATTGGTGAGTGGACGTGAGTTAATGAAACGGAACGCTTTCCTTTCTACTTTGTCTAGAAGTGCTGTGTGAGAGGATCCTCCCCACACGTGTGAACAATACTCAACACACGGACGCACTGTGCCCCTGTACAGAGCAAGAAGCTACGCAGGGGTAAAGAACCCCAGGAGACGGTTGAGCACACCCAGCTTCTGGGAAGCTGTTTTAGCAAGAGTGGTAATATGATCTCTCCAAGAGAGATCATAAAAAAAAAAAAGACGCCAAATATATTTAGAGAAGATGAAGGGAAGATGACGAGTAGGTCATAGTTTTCTGGAAGAGGGCGATATTATGACCATAGCTATAGAGTGCTACCATTTGTACAATCAACAACATTAGTTATTTTATAGTCGCTAAATACAGCAAATGTCATTAACCCAAAATTCAACAAAACTATTGTGTGAAAATTATATGTATTACCATAAGCAAAATATGGTAAATTAAAGATTAAATGTACCAAATGTTTTCAGTATCACGCACACAGCAACCCTTTCACAGTTGCTACATCACTCACACATAAATGTATCATACATTATGCACAGACGACAAACACTTGCATTCATATCCATGATAACTGCGCTGGACATACTGGCAAAGCGCTCTCGCTCTCACTTGCTCTCACTTTCTCGCTCGCTCTAGCTCTCGCTCTAGCTCTCTCTCTCTAGCTCTCGCTCTCTCTTTTTTTTTTTTTTTTTTTTTTTCTATGTGATTGAGGGAGGCAAAAGGCATAACTGCCTATAGCGAGTGCCTCCCCCATAGTTGAAAGAGTGACAGGGCCAAAATCAAGGGACGTTCGAGCCAAAATGCCTGGACACACGGAGTTTGAAGCAATTTAAGTCAGAGGAAGAGGGAAAGACTGATTCTGGGAGAGAGTTCCAGAGCTCAGCTGTTGAGTAGAAGAAAGTTTGAGAGTAACGTTTCACTCTTGGGTTGGAGAGTTGCACAGAGTAGGGGTGGGATTGAGTTGCAAGACGGGTACCACGTGCCCTACGTAAAGGAGGTGGTATGCACTGGGATAGCTCTGAGGAACACTGATTATTATAGTAGCGATAGAATAGCGAGAGAGATGCAACATTGCGGCGGAGAGAGAGAGATTGCAGAGAGTTGGTGAGTGGACGGGAGTTAATGATACGAAAGGCCTTCCTTTCAACTTTGTCTAGGAGAGCGGTGTGGAAGGAACCTCCCCACACATGTGAACAATACTCAATACAAGGGCGCACTATGCCCCTGTACAGAGCAAGAAGCTGTGCAGGGGGAAAAAAAACCCTAAGGCGGTTGAGCACACCCAGCTTCTGGGAGGCTGCATTAGCAAGACTGGTAATATGGTCCTTCCAAATGAGAGCAGAAGAAAAAGAGACACCAAGAATATTGAGAGAAGATGAAGGGTTGATTTTTGTATTGTTGAAGAATAAGGGATAGTCCGCTGGGAGATCCTGACGGGTAGATAGATGGAGAAATTGGGTTTTGGAAGCATTAAAGTTAACAAGGTTTTCTCTGCCCCAATTGGAAATAGTATTTAGATCAGAATTTAAGAGTTCTATGGCTTCATTACGTTTGTCGTTGAGGGATTGCTGGCTGGGGCGTTCTGAAAAACTAATGGAGTAGTGTAAGGTTGAGTCGTCTGCGTATGAATGGATGGGAATTAAGGTACAGTTAAGGAGATCATTTATAAAAATTAGAAAGAGAATAGGAGATAGGACAGAGCCCTGAGGAACACCGGAGTTTATAGGGTGAGGAAGTGAACAATGGCCGTCCACAACCGCGGCTATGGAACGGCCGGAAAGGAAATTAGAGACAAAGGCACAGATGGAGGATAGAAACCGAAGGAGGGTAGTTTAGAAATTAAAGATTTATGCCAGACTCTATCGAAGGCTTTCGATATGTCTAGTGCAATAGAAAAAGTCTAGCTCTCTCTCTCTAGCTCTCGCTCTCTCTCTCTCTAGCTCTCGCTCTCTCTAGCTCTCTCTCTCTCTCTCTCTAGCTCTCTCTCTCTCTCTCTCTCTCTCTCTCTCTAGCTCTCTCTAGCTCTCTCTCTCTCTCTCTCTCTCTCTCTCTCTCTCTCTCTCTCTCTCTCTCTCTCTCTCAAGTATAGATAACACAAACTATAGTACGGTATGCAGACGTAATTTAATTGATTTGATTAAGTAATTAAGGTACATACTGTATATCATAGCTGGATAGTAAGTGCACAAGTACATGTGCATAAAAAGCTGCACAATATACACTTGAATAGAAGCACATACACAAGTTTCTGTTTTGTTGACATTTATTACATTCTCGCTGGCAACACGACAAAATAGCCTCCCCACATTCTCTACTGCATAAATGTATATGTTAGACCACGCTACACGAAACACACTCTCTCTCTCTCTCTCTCTCTCTCTCTCTCTCTCTTTTTTTTTTTTTTTTCTTTTTTTTTTGCAAACACCATCCATCGCCACCACAGGAATTCATACACCATCTTCAGCTTCGACAATAAATTAAAATTACCACCACGCCCCCAACCTTCATAACTCGTCTTCGTGAAAATGCGCGGGTAATCAGGCTCATGTAGCGGGAGGTTTGGTGGCTCGGTCGATCTTAAGTGAATATTACCACAGAAGGTCCGGGGCTGTCAGGGTTGAGGTGGGGCTGATAAGAAGGAGAGTGAAAGTCTCAATGGAGAGAGTTAGTGACCATGGAAGAGAAAGAGAAGGTTAACATTGTTGTTGCGAAAAAAAATAGTAATACAATAAAATAAAGTACAATAAAATAGAATAAACACACAGCATATACAGTATATAATTCCTTGGTAATCTTAGACCCTTTTAATGAACCAGGGAGTAATATGCCTTAAATCATGGGTTTAATAACTATCAATTAATTGTAAATGATTCGTTGTATGGTTGGTATTGACATGAACATAGGAAAGGCGAGACAAACAATCAAATTTACTTCAGATATAACCTGTATTGTTGTATCATATTCTTACACATATTAGTTAGTTGTAAACACAAATAGGACTTCAGAGGATATGAACCCTTCTGGATGATTAAGCCAGCACACTGTAAGTCAAGAATAGCGTCAGGGCTGGAGCCTCTTTTCGAGAACTCCAATCCCTTTCCTACACAAATGGGGATTTCCATTGCATATATGTCATCTTTTCTGCACCTGAAGCACATTTTGGGTGTAAAGTATGTTCAGCCTACACGCACACTAGGAGGTATATGAAATGCATATTACACACGCATAAGCATGGACATAATATAATAAGGAAAACTTGTCTCAAATATGTGGGATGCGTGTTGACTATTCCTATCACACCAAGTCTAGTGGTCCCGGAAAAACCGGTTCAGGTAGAAATATAGAACGAGGCAGTATTTGTTTTATTTTTTATTTAATTATCTTTTTTATCTTGGGGAACCGGATTTAGGCATTTTGCAAATTTACCCGCGTAACTTCTCTTCAATACGTTTAATTGCGTTGGAGTAGAATGCTTTATAATCATGTTTACATAATTGGACATTCTGCATTAAATTTATAAAATATATTTTCGAGTACATAAGCTCTGCAAAAAGAATATAACGAATGTGAGAACTAGGGTGATCAACCATTAATATGGTAAGACAGACACTTCTTATCTAGTTGACTCCCTACACATAAACCGTACCGCTTAGATGCAGGGAAGGGTATAGGGACACCTAAAAACAATTATTAACTTTAAAGCTACCATATTATTATAGATAATTTGGAACAATCAACATTATCTGCGCCCTTACAGTGCTAAATAAAATTACAATTACTACATCATTATATCATTTTTGCGAAACTATTAGTATTAGATATATTGGACATCATATTCTTCAAATTCCATTCAACCAAGCTGGATTGAACTAACATTAGCTATGCTTACCATGAATCACTATTACTTGCTGCAGTATATTATCGCCATTGGAACTATGCTTACCATGAATCACTATTACTTGCTGCAGTATATTATCGCCATTGGAACTATGCTTACCAGGAATCACTATTACTTGTTGTATATTATCGCCATTGGAACTCATTTTAAATATTCTATACCAATCTTGCTATAATAGAAAAACAAATAAAAGTAACATATACTGTATTGCTCTCTTGTGTTTGTGATCACAACTGGATTCCAAGGAGAAATCCTTTGAGCCCAAGTTTATGGCCTCTTTTAGTTCGGCAGCGGTGATGTTGCCAGGGATAACCTGTTTTATTGGACCTTCTGACAATGGTGGCCAGAATTGGACACCAGATAAATAAAGTAAACCTCAACTGATCACACTCAAAATAACATTTAATCAGTTTATGATTTTGTATTATACTGTATATGGTTAGTAAATAAAATAAATTTGAAAAATTGAAACACATCATGTGTATATAATGTTTGAAATATAGATCTACAAGTCGACCCAGAATGAAAGTCATTCAATCAAATTGTCAATTTTTTTAGTTATACTCTATCTGCCGGTATACTGCCGGTAACGACTGACCAATTGCGAGTTTCGGGCTATAAGGATGTTGGAGCTGTAAACATCGATATTTAGCAGAATTACCAGCTAAAATATAGGAATATGCCAATTGTTAGTGTCATGGTCGTCAATATCAATAGTATCCAACTGTGCCTAATGGTAATGAAAGTTCATGGGATGTGGATTTAGTTACAAAACTGCGATAGGCTCATATTGCATGACAGCTCAAACCAAATTCATCTTTCACTGGAAACTTACATTTAGTTGAAATACAATCAGATTAGCATAATAAAATGGGATGATAATAAATGTAACTCGTTGCATTGTGTCAATAAGCACTGTGGTGCATTTCGCGGCGAAATCAATATGAATTTTTAGAAATCTAAAAAATAATATGCTAAACAAGAGGGAGAAGGGGATCCAGAAAAAGTGACTACCTCCCCCATAACACCTTAACCTCGCTAATAATACCCGTTTCCCAAAGCATGATTCCAAACTTATCATAAATTGTGTCTTAATTTTGATGCATAAAACGTACGCCGAAATGTTGTGAACAACTGTAGGCTATATATGCCCACTGGCTGGGAGGGAGGTGGAAGTGACTTGGCAGTTTACGGTCAATTCGCTGTAGGTCATTTCGGTAATTTACATTTAGCCTACTCTCAGATTCGACTCTCACATCAAGCTTAAATTAACCTAATCAATATCCTAACTTATTCCCTTCAGTACAATGGTGTCCTTTTTGCCTTACGTTAATATGCAGTTTAAAACAAACTTATGCTATTCAGAGGGTTTAACAAGATCATATTGTAGCCTTTGAGCCCTTGTGGCAGATCATACGATAATAAAAATGGTAAAATGGTGACCAGAATGAGGTGAGAATTACGCAATCGTGCTTAATGGGTTAATCTGTCATAATCATTAACCATGCCATAACCTGAACTTCCCTGACTTTCACATTGTACGAATTGCAACTGGAGGGAGAGTGAGCAGAAATTACTTTGGGACGAACCAACTCAGATACTTACAAAGTAGCCAAGACCTCTACACCCCAGGATATGTAGCAGAGAGTGTAACTGGTATCACGGTGTAATATGTTAATAAGGCAGGTATGTTGTTGTCTCACCCACCGCCCAAGAACCAAATTAGAACAGGCAGGAGACCACCAAGGGTTAACAAGGGACTGGAGTTCTCGAATAGGGGCTCCTGTCCTGACGCTCTTCTCGACTTACAGTGGGCTCCAGGAGGGTTGATAGCCTCTGAAGTCTTATTATTGTCACTCACTCGCCGACGGAAATTATTCGTGAACATGAAAAGTGGAGTAAATATGACCCTTTCTCTCCAATGAATATCTAGTCCTATATTGGTCACACTGTACACTCGGATGCCATAGTTTCTAGTTCACTCATAAGTATTCCTTGACTCCCTATGTGTTTATGCATGCAATTACAACCATCTAGATTGATTCTTAGATATAACTTGCTGTTCAATAAATTGTATATGTAGTTTTGTAGTTGATGGATAGATAATTATATTCATAAATTATTTTCCAAAGATATGCTGCCATAATTAGAAATAGATTAGGTCCACGAATATTTATGAGTGAGCTAGAGGCTACGGTAACCGAGTGTACGATATAATTGGATGGATTTGTGGAGCCAAACTGCAAGATAGGATAGCTAATGGAACTGAGGAAGCTATTTAATATCAAGAGCATCAGCAGAGAGATACATACGAGCTGGTTGGGATAGTTTGGGACATGTGAAAATGGATGATTACATTTGGATGAAAAGATGCCGTGAGGGAACTGGACCGAAGGGTAGACATAGAAAGACGTGGGATCAAATCGTACGATCTGGTATCTTATAATTATAAATTCCTGACAAATGAAGCAGCCCAAAAACAAAAGACTGCTGCAATTTGGGCGTTTAGACTGAAAGCCCACCTCGTGTGGACCACTCAGTCTTTACAATTAATGAATTTATGTATGTATAATTTATGTATGTATAATTTATGTATGTATAATTTATGTATGTATAATTTATCTATGTATAATTTATGTATGTATAATTTATGTATGTATAATCGTACTACTACCATTACCCTTTTGACCATAGGTGGTTTACAAATACTTAGTCAAATCGTTTAGTAGCAGCCGAAACATAGCGCTTATTATAAGAGTTCGTTCAACTTCGGAAAGACGTGCTTAATATTTCGATCAGTCCAATCAAGCTTACAAAAGTGCTCTCGTTTCCAAAGGTTTACCAGGCCCGTGAGAAAGAGAATGTGAGGGCATGATGATAAATAAGGCGTGAAAGGAAAATCGCCTGCATGTTGGGCATCTCGGGCTTAGCACCGGTAGAGCATGTGACTGTAAGTATTTCCCAAACCTTGCTAGCTTCTGTTGAATTCGAAATAAGCATACAATTATAAAGAGAAGTTTAGGTGGATTAAATGGCATTGAAAAGAGCGAAAGGTGTATTGTGTTAGAGAGAGAGAGAGAGAGAGAGAGAGAGAGAGAGAGAGAACGTGTATATGCATCATCGACCCAGTTGATTGAAACACGAAACCTGTGAGAAAGATTGTGTAATGGTGCGTGAGAGATGCGGGCGGGCAGTGGAAGGAAAGATGAAAGCAAGTCGTATCGGAATGCTACTGGAGATAATAGATGAAGATAATATGATAGATATAATAGACATCGGGGGTTAATTTATAAGACTGAAGTACCAGAAATGTGTGGGGCTATTATGTGTTGTATATCAGATTATGTACGAGATGTAATATTCTAAACGGGGTCAACCAAAGATACCAAGAAGCCTGCGGTGTTATTTTGAATGAAATACTCAACGTTATAAGAGCAAATCAGTAAGTGAATGTTTACTGGCTTTAGGAGGGAGATTAAAGATTCGTGGTAAAAAAGAAAGGAAAAATTATAACAGGTTGGAATGAGATACCAGCAGATAAGAGGAAATAGAAGAGAGTAGAGAGTGGCCATTTGAGACAGAAAAAAAACCCAATGTAGTATGTGTACCTGTGCATGTGTGATTGGGTGTGTGTGTGAGAGAGAGAGAGAGAGAGAGAGAGAGAGAGAGAGAGAGGAGAGGAGAGAGGAGAGAGAGAGAGAGAGAGAGAGAGAGAGAGAGAGAGAGAGAGAGAGAGAGAGAGAGAGAGAGAGAGAGAGAGAGAGAGAGAGAGAGGCAGAGAGAGAGAGAGAGAGAGAGAGAGAGAGAGAGAGAGAGAGAGAGAGAGAGAGAGAGAGAGAGAGAGAGAGAGAGAGATCACACTGGAAAGTACAATTTTGCATTTAGATAACACAAATCCTGTGACCACAACTATATAGTCCCGATCAACACCCCCTGGTTGGTGAAATATGACCAGCCAAACACGGGGAGAAAGTGAAAGTAACCACAACTGCTGATAATATCCCTTTTAGGATCATGACGAGTTTTAACAGTTTATTCTGTCTGTCATTAGACGATTTTATGCAACTTAGGAAGGATCTGTGGTCATCTAAATGGTAAATACTACTTTAATTAATCCTCCGACTTCCTGATCCCTTTCTTATACAGAATAAAATATTTGAATAATAGACAGAATAAGCTGTTAAAACGCGACATAATGCTCTGATCACACTGTAGAATGATAAAGGGAAGGACGAGTAGTAGGAGACGATGAAAGAGAGGAGGAGGAGAGTGGACAGAATACATGATCGAGATAATGTAAACAATGATTATGAAGGGTAACATGAATGGAATATGGATACTCTGACGAATTCGATATTGTGAGTAAAAGTGACCCCCTGAGTCGTGTTGTGTTTGATCTCTTCCTTCTATTTCCTCCCTTCTTCCTGCCATACATCGCTGACCCCCTTCTATCAGTATAGAATACACCAGGTGAGTAAAAGTAATGGTACTCCTCTATTGCATCCTAATTCTTCCTTCAAAGCCCCTACATACAGTATATTCTTCCTTCAAAGCCCCTACATACAGTATATTCTTCCTTCAAAGCCCCTACATACAGTATATTCTTCCTTCAAAGCCCCTACATACAGTATATTCTTCCTTCAAAGCCCCTACATACAGTATATTAGTGTCCGATAATTGGGTTCTCTAAATCCTCACTGAGCTGAACATAATTGAATTGAATTACCCTGTGAATTCCACATCTGTGTTTGTGTGACAATGATTCCTAATCCATCTAGAAAGGGACTGGAGTTCTAGAAAAGGGGATCCAGTACTGACAATATCCTTTACTGACAGTGTGGTGGCATAATAATCCAATAGAGTTGATAGGCTCTGAAGTCCTATTTTATCAAACTAATTATCCATCTGTGCATCTTTATCTCTTACTTTACTGAACTGAGAACAGACGGATGCACATTTCTGTTGAATTTATTGCCGTAAAGTCACCCCCGAGATTTGTGTTATATTTCCATAATTGTAATTTGTATTAACTCTATTATACGAATGTTAGCTGACTTCAGGGTTACGACGCGTATATATTTGACAAGGAAGAGATGTTAAAAGTTAAATGTTTTATTAGAGAGTGAGAGTGATAGAGCGTGTGTGTGTGTGTGTGTGTGTGTGTGTGTCACAAGGTAAGGTATATTGAATACTATTTTCTATTGCTATAATACTAGAAACAACAAATTCCTTATTTATTGTTAGAGAGAATAAACAAATAGCAATTGGATGAGGGCGACCTGAAAACATCGTCTGGTATTGCTGTCCTCTAAATAATACAACAGTCTAGTCTCCCATAAAATAACATATTTTTGTTCTTGTTCCAGCTGGACTACAGATCTTATATATTTTTTTGAATGCAGAATTTGGTTCAGTTTACGCGGAAACAGTGTATTAAATTGTATTATGAATATGTTTACAGCCATGCACATTTTGCTCTAAAGCCATACTGTTTCATATAACAGAATATTGTTTATAAAGATAAATCATGCACGCAAAGCTACACATATTAATAGCATATACATGTTTTCCCTTTCAATGTAGTTTTAAAATGTGACTGATTATGACAATGAGGATGATATGTCTTATAACTGATCCTTACCATGGTGCACAAGTGTGTGTGTGTGTGTGTGTGTGTGTGTGTGTGTGTGTGTGTGTGTGTGTGTGTGTGTGTGTGTGTGTGTGTGTGTGTGTGTGTGTGTGTGTTTATTTGTGTGTAATAGTATTAATAATAATAATAATAATAATTGTTGATTTATTGTTCATTGCAGCCCTGAGGTTGAAAATCTACAAAGTTTTGCTTAAACCTAGGTACAGTATAACACTTATTTTACCTTAACTACGAGGTCACATGCGACCTTTGGCGACCGTGAGGTGCCTGGCTTCCCACCAAGTATATACGCAGATGCACTTTGTATTGGTGAGAAGATGGGTAGGCTAACAAAAGCTGATATGGAACCACGATACAACTCTCTCCGTCGCTATGGCCGAAAGAACATAGTATAGTATAATAGCCAATTATGAATATGGTATTAAATTTATTGATTCTATTCCACAGAATTAACGTGTGGGATAGGATTAATTACGTATGGATGAGAAGCCAATTTACTAACACATGACTTCATTACTTCGGAAAAGGCTTGTCACTGAAAACAAGCGTAATAATAGATTATCCAATGCAAATAATATAATGTTATGTCCACATCATTACATTCTGATAATTACTTTCTCACATGCCAACTGGACCTCACCAAAACACATTATACTGAGAATGAAGGTGTGTGCGTGATAATGGCAGGGCTTTACCAAACTTGTTACGTAGAAAGGATCCTAGAATAAACACGCATACACATAAACTCTCTCTCTCTCTCTCTCTCTCTCTATCTCTATCTCTATCTCTCTCTCTCTCTCTCTCTCTCTCTCTCTCTCTCTCTCTCTCTCTCTCTCCTGCCCGTCATTTACTGTCAACAACCTGACCAAATTGTGCGACTGTTAAGTTAAATTGAAAAGGTTTAAGATCACCACCGATATTGCTAGATTTTCAACGCAAATTTGCTTATGTGTAATAAAGGTACAGTCGCATGTCAATAAATGCTTCACACGGGACAACAATATGAGCTTATGGATTCCTTCAAGATGTATCGTATTCCTTGCCTGAACTTATCTGAAATATTTTCAATACGCTCCACCACGTGCGTGTTTAGGTCCGTAGCAGCTGCAGCACATTCGAAAATCAGAAACGGCATTTTAAGTTATGTTCTGATATAGATTGCATATAATAAGTAAGAATAATGTCAGTCTGTAGATGACAATTTTGATAATATATTTTGAAAGTAATCGCCTTTCTAGACTGGGGGACTATGGGTGAAGTTGGCTGTATATCGACCAAGGCCAGTTTACTGAACTCTTTCTGAAATATCCCATCAGGGCATTATTGCCACTCATTGTATCCGTCTCAACAGCTGAGTCAAGTTAATTAAACTGGCCTCCCTATGATTGACTCTTGAGGATATTAACCTTATTGCCTTCTTTGAATACTTGATTATTTATGGAGAAAGGTTGTTATAGGTAATATAATTGTTGTATATTCTGAACCTGGATAATGAGGTCGCATGAGATTGTTCTTAATAATATCGAATAATGTGATTAAACTTAATGCCTCAGGTCTTCTAGATAAATTACAGTGCAGAGAGAGAGAGAGAGAGAGAGAGAGAGTTCATATTAGAAAATAAGAGGACTATCAAGGATAATCTACAATAAATTCAGTATCGACGAATAACATGTATGAGGGCTTTTTTATACCTTACTCTCTAAGGGTCATGCATCAACCTTCATTTTACAAGGTTAATAACAGGCACAACAACATTGTTAGTTAGTTCAAATAGGACTTAAGAGGCTATCAACCCTTCTGGATTATTAAGCTAGCACATTGCAAATCAAGAATAGCGTCAGGACTGGAGACCCTTTTCGAGAACTCGAGTCCCTTCAATATAATTATTTAGTTAAAATTGGATTTCAGAAGCTATCAAATCTTCTGGATTATTAAGCCCGTACACTAATACACACTACTACATTTAATACACACTACTACATTTAATACACACTACTACATTTAATACACACTACTACATTTAATACACACTACTACATGTAATACACACTACTACATTTAATACACACTACTACATTTAAATGTCAATGTACTGTATGCTTATCAATCGACTTGATTATAATACTGGCACGTTGGTCGACTTGGTATATTATTTAGTTATCAATTGAATCTGTATTTTTCAGTGCAATACTTTTCCTTTTCTTGTTAAATTCAAGTCGTAACTCTCTCTTCCTTTTGTATTTGTAAAAGTATTTATATTGTATTTGTAAAATTATTTATATTGTATTTGTAAAAGTATTTATATTGTATTTGTAAAAGTATTTATATTGTATTTGTATAAGTATTTATATTGTATTTGTATAAGTATTTATATTGTATTTGTAAAAGTATTTATATTGTATTTGTAAAATTATTTATATTGTATTTGTAAAAGTATTTATATTGTATTTGTAAAAGGTATTTGTATTTTAATTGTATTTGTATAAGTATTTATATTGTATTTGTATAAGTATTTATATTGTATTTGTATAAGTATTTATATTGTATTTGTAAAAGTATTTATATTGTATTTGTAAAATTATTTATATTGTATTTGTAAAAGTATTTATATTGTATTTGTAAAAGTATTTTCTAGGTATTTGTACTAAGTATTATATTGTATTTGTATAAGTATTTATATTGTATTGGTCAAAGTATTTCATATTGTATTTGTAAAAAGTTTAGATTGTATTGGTAAAAATTATTTCTATTCGTATTTGTAAAAGTTATGTATATTGTATTTGTAAAAGTAGTATTACTTGTCTTTGTATAAGTATTTATATTGTATTTGTATAAGTATTTAATATTGTATTTGTATAAGTATTTATTTGTATTTGTATAAGTATTTATATTGTATTTGTAAAAGTATTTATATTGTATTTTGTAAAAAGTATTTATATTGTATTTGTAAAAGTATTTATATTGTATTTGTAAAGTATTTATATGTATTTGTATAAGTATTTATATTGTATTTGTATAAGTATTTATATTGTATTTGGTATAAGTATTTATATTGTATTTGTAAAAGTATTTTATATTGTATTGTAAAAGTATTTATATTGTATTTGTAAAATTATTTATATTGTATTTGTAAAAGTATTTATATTGTATTTGTAAAAGTATTTATATTGTATTTGTATAAGTATTTATATTGTATTTGTAAAGTATTTATATTGTATTTGTAAAAGTATTTATATGGTATTGTATAGATTTATATTGTATTTGGTATAAGTGTATAAGTATTTATATTGTATTTGTAAAAGTTTTATATTGTATTTGTAAAAGTATTTATATTGTATTTGTAAAAGTATTTATATTGTATTTGTAAAAGTATTTATATTGTATTTGTAAAAGTATTTATATTGTATTTGTATAAGTATTTATATTGTATTTGTATAAGTATTTATATTGTATTTGTAAAAGTATTTATATTGTATTTGTAAAAGTATTTATATTGTATTTGTAAAAGTATTTATATTGTATTTGTATAAGTATTTATTTTGTATAAGTATCTATTTGTATAAGTATCTATTTGTATAAGTATCTATTTGTATTTGTATAAGTATTTATTTGTATTTGTAAAGTATTTATATTGTATTTGTAAAAGTATTTATATTGTATTTGTATAAGTATTTATATTGTATTTGTATAAGTATTTATATTGTATTTGTATAAGTATTTATATTGTATTTGTAAAAGTATTTATATTGTATTTGTAAAAGTATTTATATTGTATTTGTAAAAGTATTTATATTGTATTTGTATAAGTATTTATATTGTATTTGTATAAGTATTTATATTGTATTTGTATAAGTATTTATATTGTATTTGTATAAGTAAGAGTGAGGAACTACATGAACGAAGGCGGTGCTGGTTGGGGGGAGGGGAGTCGACTGACTGGGGACAGAGGTGCATGGGGGCGGTTCGTTCGTGGCCACCCCTTCGGGGATCACGGCGTCAGGCAATAGATAGATAGATAGATAAGTATTTATATTGTATTTGTATGAGTATTTATATTGTATTTCCCCATCACATACTTATGTGTTCCATGCAACCACTCCAATCTCACTAGCTTTGTGGATTCTCTCTCTCTCTCTCTCTCTCTCTCTCTCTCTCTCTCTCTCTCTCTCTCTCTCTCTCAAGGGTCTCACAGGTAGAGGCTTTAACGGGATCCTCTTTACCGCCACCCTTTTTTATGATATCACATCATGCCTTTTGAGAGGATTTTTTACTTAGTCGTTCTTTTTCATCTTCGGTGGTGGGTCCTCTGATTATTTTATGGGGCTTGTCGTGTGTCTCTGTGTGTATGTGTGTATGTGTGTGTAAAGAGAGAGAGAGGGTGCCGGAGAGAGAGAAAGAGAGAGAGTGTGTATATGTATGTGTGTGTGTGTGTGTACTGTACTTTATATACTGGAATATGGGAACTACAACAAGGATGAGTTAGTCCAAAGGCATATATCAACACTACTGGATCATGGTTATTGACTACCATCACCTGTTAGAGAGAGAGAGAGAGAGAGAGAGAGAGAGAGAGAGATATAGATGGATGGCTGGTACCATCCAGTCTGTTATCTGATGAGACACTGACGCAGGCGCGAGGGGGGCAGGTGGAGGGAGGGCAGAAATATGACATAACAAAAAAAGGAGAGAGAGAGAGAGAGAGAGAGAGAGACTTACATAAATTTAAATATATACACTGGCCACACAGATCGTACGATCCCTGCGAGGTGACTAGGTCTTAAACCTAGTAGAGATACCAACCCTATGAGAAAGTGAAAGGAAATGATAGCAAAGATGAAGGTTCTCTTCCCATCCTCCGCTCCCTCAGGCAATTTTCCATATGTGAAAATAGTTAGAGACTAATATCCTTGTAGGGCTTGGAAATCGCCTGAAGGAATGTATAGAATAGTTAGAAATGGAAAGGAAAAGTTATACATACCTTCACTTTCTATTATTCTGACCTCTTCAACTCAAAGAGAGCGAGAGAGAGAAAGAGTATACAAACGCAAGGGCTAATTTTGAAGTTCGTACTTTAATAACAAAATATATATA
The DNA here is from genome assembly GCA_032716605.1 of Paralithodes platypus. Lineage (NCBI taxonomy): Eukaryota > Metazoa > Arthropoda > Malacostraca > Decapoda > Lithodidae > Paralithodes > Paralithodes platypus. The sequence goes on along the minus strand of CM064498.1, from coordinate 14,591,061 downwards.
AATATTTCGTAACTAAGGTTAAATTTGTCATATAATCTTATAATTTTCGTATGTCAGCAACTGTACAAGAAGAACTAAACCCTGTGACTTAAGGGGAGGTATTTAGTTTGTTTCCTAGACCTCCATCAAGCTTAAAATTACACCCCCTCGAGTCCCTTTCAAGATAAATTTGTACATTTTTCGGTAGAAAAATGTCCCGGCCGAAGGCCGGTTCCTCTTAAATTACAGGCTCGCTATCGCTCGCCAGGATAAAATCGACACCTGAATTGCACGAAAGGTCTTAATATGGGGTGAAAGTTCCTAAAATCGCTAAACTAATGGGGCAAACGTTTTAGAATGTCAAAAGCAATGGGGCTAAACATGAGGGAGAGAGGGGTCAAGAAAAAAATCCCTCAAGTGGAGACCTCCCCTTAATATCTCGAACACTCGACCAGGCCGCACTACCTACACTCACATTAATTTACTGAGACTTTTTATTTACCTTAACGACCCCTGGGTATAAGTTATATTTATCTTAACAACCCCTGGGTATAAGTTATATTTACCTTAACGACCCCTGGGTATAAGTTATATTTACCTTAACGACCCCTGGGTATAAGTTATATTTACCTTAACGACCCCTGGGTATAAGTTATATTTACCTTAACAACCCCTGGGTATAAGTTATATTTACCTTAACAACCCCTGGGTATAAGTTATATTTACCTTAACGAATCCTGGGTATAAGTTATATTTACCTTAACAACCCCTGGGTATAAGTTATATTTACCTTAACAACCCCTGGGTACAAGTTATATTTACCTTAACAACCCCTGGGTATAAGTTATATTTACCTTAACGACCCCTGGGTATAAGTTATATTTACCTTAACAACCCCTGGGTATAAGTTATATTTACCTTAACAACCCCTGGGTATAAGTTATATTTACCTTAACGACTCCTGGGTATAAGTTATATTTACCTTAACAACCCCTGGGTATAAGTTATATTTACCTTAACAACCCCTGGGTATAAGTTATATTTACCTTACCAAACCCTGGGTACAAGTTATATTTACCTGGTAACAACCCCTGGGTATAAGTTATATTACCTTAACAACCCCTGGGTATAAGTTATATTTACCTTAACAACCCCTGGGTATAAGTTATATTTACCTTAACAACCCCTGGGTATAAGTTATATTTACCTTAACAACCCCTGGGTATAAGTTATATTTACCTTAACAACCCCTGGGTATAAGTTATATTTACCTTAACAACCCCTGGGTATAAGTTATATTTACCTTAACGACTCCTGGGTATAAGTTATATTTACCTTAACAACCCCTGGGTATAAGTTATATTTACCTTAACAACCCCTGGGTATAAGTTATATTTACCTTAACAACCCCTGGGTACAAGTTATTTCACTCTTAAATTAGGTTTGTGGGCTGATGATAAGAACACCGAGTCACAAGAACATTATTCTTCGCCAAATTCTTTACAAAAATATAAGTTGATAATCATACAGTTAATTACGGTAGCACTTCAGGACTTCAGAGGACTTCAGAGGACTTCAGAGGCTATCAATCCTTTTGGATTATTAAGCCAGCAAATTTTAAGTCCAGAATAGCGTAAAGACTGGAGCCCCTTTTCGAGAACTCCAGTCCCTTCTCCTGATGGGGTCTGATCAATCCTGACTGTTCATGACTGAGTTTTGAATCTTGTAGTTCATATTTTAATAGTAAAATTATAACAATAATTTATTAGAGGAGCACTCGGGAGAACGAATAACCTTCACCTACACTGGCGGAGGTAGTGCTCTACTGATGGCTTCCAAAAGTGAATCACTTCTTCTTTGGCGCATATCCAGTCTTTCCACCAAATTTCGTGAACATCAATTCTTAACTTTGTGAGATATCTTGTTTCCAGACAGACAAACAAACAAACGGAAGCAAACACATAACCTCTGTCCACTATCTCCGACGGAGGTAATGTTCACACTTAGCAGGGTTATCGTTTTAAGGAGGGATGGGCGCATTTATTTGCTCATTTATTTAGCTTTCTATTGTTTTTGTTTTTCCTCCCTAGACATCCATCAAGCTTAAGAAAACGCCCTCCAAGACCCTCCTTCAAAATACAATTGTACATTTTTCGATAGAAAAATATCCTGGCCGAATGCCAGTTTCTCTTGTATTACAGGCTCGCTATCGCTCACCAGGAAAAAATCGACACCTAAGTGACACGATAAGTCTTACTATTGACAGATAAATGGAGCGAAAGGTCTTGAAATCGCCAAACTAATGGGCTGAACGTCTTTAAATCTCAAGACTAATAGGGCTAAACATGAGGGACAAGGGGGACCAGAAAAACTACCCATCCTCCCTTAAGGTACGATGGCTCAATATTTACCTTGATGATACCTGGGTACAAGTTATTCCTCTCATGCATTGGGTTTAATGGCAGTGTAGGAGTAGTTGTGAGGAGAAGCAGGCGGTCACTGATTACGCCGGAGATTGTGGCAGATACCCGTACACTCAGATTGTGGCAGACAGATACCCGTACACTCAGATTGTGGCAGACAGATACCCGTACACTCAGATTGTGGCAGGACAGATACCCGTACACTCAGATTGTGGCAGACAGATACCCGTACACTCAGATTGTGGCAGACAGATACCCGTACACTCAGATTGTGGCAGACAGATACCCGTACACTCAGATTGTGGCAGACAGATACCCGTACACTCAGATTGTGGCAGACAGATACCCGTACACTCAGATTGTGGCAGACACATTCCCGTACACTCAGATTGTGGCAGACAGATACCCGTACACTCAGATTGTGGCAGACAGATACCCGTACACTCAGATTGTGGCAGACAGATACCCGTACACTCAGATTGTGGCAGACAGATACCCGTACACTCAGATTGTGGCAGACAGATACCCGTACACTCAGATTGCGGCAGACAGATACCCGTACACTCAGATTGTGGCAGACAGATACCCGTACACTCAGATTGTGGCAGACAGATTCCCGTACACTCAGATTGTGGCAGACAGATACCCGTACACTCAGATTGTGGCAGACAGATACCCGTACACTCAGATTGTGGCAGACAGATACCCGTACACTCAGATTGTGGCAGACAGATACCCGTACACTCAGATTGTGGCAGACAGATACCCGTACACTCAGATTGTGGCAGACATATACCCGTACACTCAGATTGTGGCAGACAGATACCCGTACACTCAGATTGTGGCAGACAGATACCCGTACACTCAGATTGTGGCAGACAGATTCCCGTACACTCAGATTGTGGCAGACAGATACCCGTACACTCAGATTGTGGCAGACAGATTCCCGTACACTCAGATTGTGGCAGACAGATTCCCGTACACTCAGATTGTGGCAGACAGATACCCGTACACTCAGATTGTGGCAGACAGATACCCGTACACTTAGATTGTGGCAGACTGATACCCGTACACTCAGATTGTGGCAGACAGATACCCGGCCGTACACTCAGATTGTGGCAGACAGATACCCGTACACTCAGATTGTGGCAGACAGATTCCCGTACACTCAGATTGTGGCAGACAGATACCCGTACACTCAGATTGTGGCAGACAGATACCCGTACACTCAGATTGTGGCAGACAGATACCCGTACACTCAGATTGTGGCAGACAGATTCCCGTACACTCAGATTGTGGCAGACAGATACCCGTACACTCAGATTGTGGCAGACAGATACCCGTACACTCAGATTGTGGCAGACAGATACCCGTACACTCAGATTGTGGCAGACAGATACCCGTACACTCAGATTGTGGCAGACAGATACCCGTACACTCAGATTGTGGCAGACAGATACCCGTACACTCAGATTGTGGCAGACAGATACCCGTACACTCAGATTGTGGCAGACAGATTCCCGTACACTCAGATTGTGGCAGACAGATACCCGTACACTCATATTGTGGCAGACACATTCCCGTACACTCAGATTGTGGCAGACAGATACCCGTACACTCAGATTGTGGCAGACAGATTCCCGTACACTCAGATTGTGGCAGACAGATACCCGTACAGTCAGATTGTGGCAGACAGATACCCGTACACTTAGATTGTGGCAGACAGATACCCGTACACTCAGATTGTGGCAGACAGATACCCGTACACTCAGATTGTGGCAGACAGATACCCGTACACTCAGATTGTGGCAGACACATTCCCGTACACTCAGATTGTGGCAGACAGATACCCGTACACTCAGATTAGAGAAAAACAGCAAGAAGAACATTATGTCACTAGCAAAAGAAGTTTCAGACGTTTGCTAGAAACAAGATAGGGGAAATAACAAAACTGGTTGTATGTTTTTTGTTATGTTATGTTTATGTTACGATTCCTCCTCTCAATATTACCTAGTGGGGCACTGGGTAGAGTGCATACCTCTGCCCACACCACTATTATCATACTGTATTATAGGCCTAAACTTTGCTCAGGATCTGGGTTCCAGGATATGATCCGGATCGCCTCTTAAACTGAATCACCTCTGTTGTGGCGTATATTCAAGCTGCCCATGACATTTCTTGAACATTAGTTCATAACCTTCCGAGATATCTTGTCAACCGATCTATCGAGTAACAATAGGCAATATGTATGATTAGTCTACTCCCAACTCTCTCTCTCTCTCTCTCTCAGACCGTCGCTTCCTTTATCTCGATCCACCCACGATAAAAAGTAGTCTCACATTTCTTCCTCGTCCATCCTCCTCCCCGACTGGGCTCTCTCACTTACAGCCGTCTATTGGATGAATTTACCCCCAACGTTATTACACCTACCATCATGATGTATACCCTGACTTTCAAACTATCGCGTTCTCCAAAACAAAGGTAATTTTGTGCACATGGGATAAGGTGGACTCATGAGATAGGGTGAACGCTTGAGATAGGGTGAACGCTTGAGATAGGGTGAACGCTTGAGATAGGGTGAACGCTTGAGATAGGGTGAACGCTTGAGATAGGGTGAACGCTTGAGATAGGGTGAACGCTTGAGATAGGGTGAACGCTTGAGATAGGGTGAACGTTTGAGATAGGGTGAACGCTTTTAGTCTATTTATTATAAGTAGACCACAATTCTCGACCACTAACTTTTATAACAAAACATTTAATCGAGTAATCGTGTGCTAATGTGTTTACCGTCTGGGAAGAGTCAGCCAGGGAATGGGTGATGAAATGTATTTGTTCTAGCGCTTACTGGGTTAATTACTAGCCCCTACTCTACCGGCGACGTCGTTTTGTTTTTATTTCAGCTGTATTTATACGATTTTATAAAGCTTAGGAAGGATATATGGTAGCTAAAGAATTAATTGAGATAGTCTGTAGTCTTTTAACGAGTAGACATCCTTCTTAAGCTGAATAAAACAGTCTAATAGTCGCCAGAATATACTGAAAACGTTGTCACCAGTACTGTAAGAGTTAAAATGAATGAATTTTATCGTTACGATTGGATACTTTTTTACTGGGGAAATTCGGGCCGCTTTTGCATTGATATCCGGGACCAAACTGACGGTTGATTACGAGCTCCCTCATTGATAAAGAAGGCTCAATAATTTCTATCACATCAAGGGACTGGAGTTCTCGAAAAGGGGCTCCAGTCCTGGCACTATTCTTGACTTGCAGTGTGCTGGCTTAATAATTCAGAAGGGTTGGTAGCCTCTGAAGTCCTATTTTAACTAACTAACTCATTTCTATCACTTATCTAACCCTCTGGATATTCCCTAGACATCCATCAAGTATAAACTAACACCCCCTAAACTCCCTTTCAAAATAAATGTGTACATTTTTCGGTAGAAAAATATCCCGGCAAAAGAACGGTTCCTCTAAATTACAGGCTCGCTATCGCTCGCCAAGAATATATCGACACCCTAATGGCACGAAAGATCTTAAAATTGACAGAAATGGGGTGAAAGTTCTTAAAATTGCCAAACTAGGCCTAATGGGACGAACGTCTTAAAATATCAAAAGCAATGGGGCTAAACATGAGAGAGAATGGGGTAAAAAAAAAAAAAAAGGAATTCTCCCCATAATGTATCCCTACTCTCACTTCTTTCAACCATCAGGCCCTAATTAAGTCATGTTAATCACTATAATTACTAAGGTCTGATTATAGCCCACACATTATAATTACCGAGGATGTGGTACAGCGAAGGTTGGTGGCACCTATACATATTTCGGTCTTGTTTAGTTTTTAATTGTTGTTTTATTAAACTATGGAGGCACCTGTAGTTATATGTACAATTTGTATTTACCGATAATTATACACTAGATCACACTTATAATGATTTAAAACAAATGCCTACCAGTACCTATTTGAGTATCCAAAATGTTACTGTATATATATATATATATATATATATATATATATAGAGAGAGAGAGAGAGAGAGAGAGAGAGACTTAATTGCAGATAATTATTAATCACCATACAGTGCAATTATTCATTACTAATAAATAGTTAGTCCAGGATATTTTCACTTATTCATTTCAAGTACACGACATTTATAGGATTGAAAACAATTGTTACATATTCTTCCATTTGATTGAAATGTCATGTGGATAAATAAATGACAAAATAATTGTTTTAGACAAATGCGTTCAAACTATACTTATTTTAAGTTCTTGATAATATTTTGGCAATACTACGAATCACTCTCTTTCAGCATTAGTACACTTGCTGCTGGCATAACCATATACAGTATATGCCATTTAAATATACCAAAGTCAGCATCTTTTCTACTAGTATGCAAAATCCTCTCTTCATAGAAAAACGACATCCTAGCATTCTTCACCTTTTGATCTTGGATCCAATATATTTTCCTTCCCTCTACCCTCTTTCTGTACTCGTCTCAAGAGAACCTTGATAAATATATATTTTCCTTATATTAAGGGCGTATGTATTTGCCTTTTTATTGATCTTTATATTATGTTCTTAGTTTTCCTCCCTCGACCTCCATCAAGCTTTAGAAAACACCCCCAAGACCTCCCTTCGAGATAAAGTTGTACATTTTTCGGTAGAAAAATTTACCGGCCGAAGGCCGGTTCCTCATGAAAATATAAGCTCGCTATCGCTCGCCAAGAAAAAATCCGACACCTAAATGGCACGAAAGGTCCTAATATTGACGACTGATAGGGGATATGAGCTGTATTGACAGTCGTCAGTATATATATATATATATATACTGGCCACACAGACCTTACGATCCAAACGAGGTGGTCAGGACTTAATTCTAGTAGAGATGGCATATCCGATAGAAAAGGAAAGTTGAAGGAAAAGATAGAAAAGAAGAAGGCTCTCTCCCCACCCTCCGTTCCCTCCGGCAATTGCCGTACATGAAAAAGTTGGAAGTGATTAACCTTGCTGGGCTTCGAAATCCCCAGAAGGAATTTACAGGAAAGATTGGAAAAAAAGAAAGGGAAAACAAAAAAGAAATTAAAAAAAATCATGCAACCCTTCGCCTTAGCAGCATGTAACTTTTGGGGTTAATTGGAATCATCCAACCCATCACCCTTAGTAGTATGTACATATTGTGTGATGTTTATTATTCTTATTTTTTATTTGTGTATTATTATTTATTTTTTTCTTTTCTAACGCTCTCTTCAGCTGAACAAATAATAACGGTGATAATTACTGCCTACTCCATACCAATTTTTCTGAGGTATGAGTCTAGATTTTTCTTAAATGTATCTATAGAGGAGCTGTCTATTACTTTATTTGGAAGTTTGTTCCACTCATCAATTACACTGTGAGTGAAGAATTTTGTTGTTGTATCTAGATTCGCTCTCCGACCTAATAATTTTAAATTGTTTCCTCTTTTAGATGTGTCTTCAGCTTTTTTGAATAACTTATCTAGATTAATGTTACTGAATCCTTTTAGAATTGTAAAACACTCTATCAATTGGCCTCTCATCCTTCGTTTCTTAAGTGAAAATAGATCAAGTTCTCTCAGTCTTTCATCATATGATTTATTTCTCAATGAAGGGATTAGCTTAGTGGCTCGCCTTTGCACAGATTCCAATTTTTTAACATCCTTTATGAGGTGAGGTGACCAAAACTGCACAGCATATTCGAGAGAGAGAGAGAGAGAGAGAGAGAGAGAGAGAGAGAGATAGAGATATATATATATATATATATACTGTATATGAGAGAGAATTGAGTACATAACCAATATTTACCGCCCCACTGTGTAGATGCGGGCAAACAATTATATATTTCCTTGCAAACTTTTTACATTTTCAATAATCCAATTATAATGGAGCACAGTAAATACAATATTATTGAACTTGTGCATCATCGGCCTATTTTACTCATAAGATCAATGCAGGCAATTCATTTGTTCTAGAAAAGATAGCCTCGTTCACAGGAAAACGTGACCATAACTTGGAGTGAGGGGGGGGAGGGGGGGTTCAAGCTATCAGGATCATGAAAGAGCTGGAGTTCAGGTCACGCGATTAATCAAGGAGAAAGCTGGAGCCACAGGTCCAGTTGAGAGCAAGCACTACCGAAATTATTTCCACACACACGCGCACACACACACACACACACACACACACACACACACACACACACACACACACACACACACACACACACACACACACACACTGTTTAAAGATAGCTATGTTTTTGCTTATTTGTGTATAATTATAAAAGCTTCCAATACATCTTGAGTTATTCTTGATCCCTAACATATTATTAAATACATTTCAGATAAGGATCCTGGTTTATTTTTATCACATTATGTTGTGTTTTCACATTGACGCGAACCTTAGACGAGGAGGAGAGAAGAGGGGAGGGGGGGGGGGGGAAGGAGGTATAAACAAGTTTCTTAATTAGAGAGTTATTATAGGTGAGTTCCCTGTCAAAATATGCCGCCTCTTGAAAGAAAACAAGATAAATAAACATAGTTAAAGCATCACAATCACACACACACACACACGCTTACAGAGAGAGAGAGAGAGAGAGAGAGAGAGAGAGAGAGAGAGAGAGAGAGAGAGAGAGAGAGAGAGAGAGAGAGAGAGAGAGAGAGAAGGGAAAAGAGACATGATGATGTTACTAGCCTCATATGATATAACTTATTATATGATATAATATTATGAATAGGCTAAAATTCCATATTAAAGGGAAGAAAACTTGATTTCCAACGATTCTCTTCTGTAGTTTCAGCTCTATAGCTAGATGAACTATACTCGAATCGTCATTAATGTGCTCCTCCTCTAATGGTTCTTATAACAATCCTGTCAAATGTTTGGATTTTATATTTTCTAGCAATATGAGTAGAACATTGGTAGCTAATACATTAATGCGATCCCTATAAGGACCACGTGTGTTGCAATACGACCCACATAATGCGATCCCTATAAGGACCACGTGTGTTGCAATACGACCCACATAATGCTGTAGAGGGGATGGTTAGTCTAGCTACTTGCCTGCTAGATTTAGAGGCATTTATTTCGATCTAAAGGCACTTTTTTACATCTAGTGACGTGAATTCTAGGGATATTTTGGAGATTTGAGCCATTTTACAGTAATATTCTAGATATGGTGGCATTATTCTAGCGATTTTTGGCTTATCTTTACTATCTAACGGACTTGATTTGGTAACCCTGCTGATGGTAGGTGACGTAATACAGGCCAATATGACATGGACTCAACTTGGGGGAATGGGGCCAAAATGCTGAGCTGTATTAGTTGAAGGGCTGAGGAAATGTGATGACCTGCTGGGTTAACGGGGGTCACCTGTTTTTTTCTTCTTTTCGCTCTTTCTCTGGCACGTATCCATTCGGCCCCATTCAGTCAACTGTTTTAAGACATTTATCCCCATCCTGGTGTCAATTTCTTCCTGGCGAGCGATAGCTCTGGATGGGGATAAACTTCTTAAAACAGTAGGATGAATGAGGCCAAATGGATACAACCCAGAGAGAGAGAGAGAAACAAAAACGAGGTAAGCCCTCTTAAGGCGATGTCACACAAACGCTTTTTCCGACAATTTTTTATGAGCAAGTTTGTTCTCGCAATATTTCTTGGTCTTTAAATGTTATCGGAAACTAGGCTGAAGATAGATCATGTTAGGTAGCTTAACACTGATTGAACTTTAATTTTGAATCAACCAGATGTGCATTACCACAAAATATTGCCGGAAAAATCGTTCGTGTAACACCGGCTTTCTGGTATGGATGGGGAAAGGAGAGATGGTGTAGGGAGTTGCTGAAATGGTCAAGTCAAGTCAAATTATTTGTATTTAGCCAGTGAACAATACAAAGTATAAATATAATATTAAAATAAAGACGGCTGAGCCTGTTGAGAGTTTAACACTCTTTAAAGGCACCTACAATATGCATTATTGATTAGACAATTTTGTATAGCAAGGCTAAGTCTAATCTGGTGTAGCAAGGCGGAGTGGATAATGTAATTATATATGTTAACATGCATGTATAATCAGTCGCTTATCATTTTGTTTTTGTTTGGACCCCATATGTTTCGCTCTATGCAATTACAACTATCGGTATTGATTTTTGGATAGAACTTGTTTTTCAAAAAATTGTATACAGTATAAATTATATACTTTCGTAGTTGATGTATAGGAAATCGTGTTCATAAATTCGTTAGTAGAGATGGGCTTTCATAATTAGAAATAAGCGAGGTCGGTAAATTTGATGAGTGACTGTACATACCCAGGCACATACACTATAGCTAGGGGTGGCCGACTCGAGACAAACAACAAAGCTCCAATTCTTTGGGTCCGGGTCCACTTTCGCGTTCCCTCGCCCCTTTCTCTGGCTCGTCTAGTAGGTGAAGTTTACAAGGGGAGGAGGATTCCTAGCCCCTGTGCCCAGAAGGAAAAGTAGGACAGTAAAAGAGACAGACATAAACGTTTAAAGTTGGGTAGAGGATGCCAAACCTCACTCTGGATAGGACCAGCCTTCATCCATTCTACATTTATTAATATGTTTTAATATATAGCATGTTCCAGTTGAGTCGATCTATGTATTGTCTTGTGGCACATCCAAGTAAACTAGCGGTATATAAGTGCTTGCATTTTGACTCTACCTTGAATATGTCTCGCTGTCACTCTTTCAACTTTGGTGGGTATACTTGTTACAGGTAGCTTTGTCTTTTGTCTCCTTAATGCACATAGAAAAATACGAAAAATGGCGAGAAACATGTGTATTTCAAATACAATTACAATTAGTTGTGACCTACGAGTTCAGTACCGTTCAGTACCGGTTATGTCCTCTTCATTTTATACTGGCTAATATTAGACGATTTCATTCAGTTTAAGAAGGGTCTAGAGCAATTAACAGGCTTCGAAATATCTCTATTAACCTTTTTACTACCACAGAGCCCTCTTAAGCTCCACAAAATGTTCTAATCATAGCTAGAATATAATACAAAAGACGTCGCCGGCACAGAAGGGGTTAAGCCAGAATCTATATTCGTAAAATAATATAACATAACTTAGCGTACTTCAAGAAACCTCCAAGTGAACTAGAGTTATAAACAAAACTTTCTCTCCCTATCAGTGCCACAACCTGTTATCTCTCTCCGCCAAAATCACCAGTTCCTCCTCCCTCTAACAACACAAATTAAACCATCACACAACACACGAAAAAAGTTGTAAGAGATTCATCTCTGTTGCAAATATGGTCAAGCACACCTAGACTTTATGTGTGTGAAAAAATTCGAAAGCGAGTACAATTTTCTTCGTAAGTATTGAAGGTAGGGTAGAAGACTTTACCCCGGGAGAATTATGATGCGTTTGGCAGTTTATTCTGGCTACCATCACACGAGTTTATACAGTTTAGGAAGATCTGTGAGAATTAAAAGGGTAAAGCCTATCTCAATTAACCCTCTGACATCCTTACACCCTTCCTAATCTGAATGAAATCGTCTAATGATAGCCCAAATAAACTGTTAAAATGCGCCATTATCCTCATGGGGTTGTAATATATATTGTGTTTGCCATATTACATCTTGTCTGCTGATATTGCTGTACAGTCGATGTTAACTGAAATGAGCTAAACTATTGACCATCAGGATACATTTATTGACTAGCCTACCTTTACCTTATAGCTTTATCAGGTAGAAGTGCAATGTTGCAAGCTAGTGATCCTTCGCGTATAATGTTAATACTTTTATCAGAAATGTAATTATAGTTCACTCATTATTTATCTATTAACACTAATACGGAAATATTACACATGCCAATACGATAGAGTAATGGATAATATACAGTATATATATATATATATATAGATATATATATATATATATATATATATATATATATACGGTATATATATATATATATATATATATATATATATATATATATATATATATATATATATATATATATATATCTGTGGCAGGTTGACCTCCAGGGTGCCGGATTTTAAAGATGAAGAGAAGGATAAGGGCGAAACACGTCTCCATTGTTGTTTACTATATTTCGGACTTTCTTAGTCCATCATCAGGTATACATCAAATCCACCTTAAAAGAACATAAAATTCTATTTTAATTACATTTTTTCAAAAATAGGGTGTGGATAAAAAAAACAAAAAAACAAAAAAACACAAATTTGAACAAATTTCATTAAAATATAATTTTATGTTCTTTTAAGGTGGATTTGATGTATACCTGATGATGGACTAAGAAAGTCCGAAATATAGTAAACAACAATGGAGACGTGTTTCGCCCTTATCCTTCTCTTCATATTTTATATATATATATATATATATATATATATATATATATATATATATATATATGCTTCTTGGCTCACGCCATTTGTCATCCAAAATGTTCTCTCAGTGCCACACAGATGTCACCTTTCATATTCCTACTGTCTTAGTCTTGTAATTGTCCTCTTTGCTTATTAAAAATGGAAGTCAGTATCTCAATATAATACAAACATGTATATTGTACTGTACAAATCGTAACCTTAGTACATTTGGGAGTATTGCAAATATTGAAATAATATACAGTCTATCATATACAGTCTATATTAACTATCTCCTCACAACTACAAATTCCCCCACAATATCTCCCCCCCAGGCCTCGGTAAGCTATTGGATCTGCCCAGCTTTACGTCCATAAAGCTTTTAGTAAACTCCCCCAACCCAGCTTACCCCTGGCCCGACCTTAAGCCTATTTCGGGACCTTCACCAAAATCCCCTGAGGAAACATTACTTTACGAAACACGTTCCTTAACCTTGTAGTGTGGGTTCAACCCTTTCACCACCATTACCAAATTGTCATCGTATTTGAGTTACCATTAGACGATATTCTTTAGTTTATAATCTACATCTACGACTCAAATGGGTAAATACGATATCAATAATCCCTCTTTATATCATAGCTCCTTCTTGAAATGCATAAAATCGTTCAATTTCAAGCAGAATCAATGGTAAAAAGGTGTTATGGTGCTGAAGGGGTTAAAATGTTCTTAATCTGATAGCTGTTGTCCAGGAAGTCGCAATAAATAAAATTAACTGGTTAATTCGACTGAACATAAACAAACATGACTTTAGTGCTATCATCACTTTTCACAATGATTTTTTTTTTTCACATTCATAAGATCTCTCTCTCTCTTTCTCTCTCTCTTTGCTATCCTTACCTTCCACTTTGTAGCAAATTCCATGTTAGCATTAAATCCGGACTGCCTTCTCAGGGAAGTGCCGACGTTAAGGCTAGACTTCCCGAATGCCAACTGAGCTAGTAGGGACCGCGAGGTCTGTGCAGTCTATGAATCTATGTAACTATGTAACCCACAAACCCACACACTCTCTCTCGCTCTCTTTCTTTCTCTCTCTCATTGATAATACTTTAAAATACAATCCATAGGATATATCCATCTATCAACCTATTTATCTATCTACTGTATATCCACTGTCTGCCTACTCTCTACTGTCCTGTGAATTCTGACTGAACATCAGAATAATACAGAAGACATTGATCCCAACTTTCAATATTGGTCGAGCCAATATCTGAACAAATCTGAGGCTGGTACACGGAACATACTCACCAATAATCAAATATGTCCAACTTAATATCAAATGTTGCATTTGATGTACCGGTACGTCAGTCATGCATCTCATAACAGTTGGCTGGTGTTGACAGCAAGTATAGGACTTTATCATGGCCACATAATACAGAGATTGGGATTATATGTTTGTTGTTTTACATTCCTGTAGGTTGTTTTAGTGTGTGTGTGTATAAATATGTGTGTATGCATGTATATGTAAGAGAGAGAGAGAGAGAGATCCTGAGAATCTGAATGAATCATTGTGCAAATACTGTAGATGTTAGCACTGACACTACACACATACATATAATTATTATATGAACTGGAAAAAAACAAAACAATTTCGGTAATACACAACAGTGAAAAATTGGTGTTTCGTGCTACAAAGACAATACATTGATTACAATAATACATGTAACACGAATATACTACACAAATTGCCACAATCATATCAATTTGAGTGCATAAAATGGCAAAATGTATTATTGTATCCTTTTTTGCTTGAATTATATAACTAGTTATTATTTAAAAACATAATTTGTATAATTTATGCACATTTGCAACAGCAATATTGGCGTTGGTGTGTTTTATGTTTATGGGCATTTATAAATAATGTAATATTCATGCAGATTCAAGCACAGACATTCATAAATAGCAACAAAGCTACAAACCTGACACCAGAATAATTATTGTAAAACTGAACCCACAAATAACTGAATCAGAACAATGAACCATCATGATGAAGGGAATAAAGAGAAAACAGTAAATTGAATCCTTTGTTGTTGAGTGAAACCTTGTGTGGGCAAGGAGAGAAGAAAGAATAGTCGTAAAACTCTGCAGGACCGAGGAAGACAGAGGGAACAGTAACAGATGTATAGAAGAGAGAGAGAGAGAGAGAGAGATTATACTCTATGGCAATGGCACTTTACTGTTTATCCTAACCCTTTCAGTGTCCGGTGTCGCCATCCTTCATTTAATTTTCCTAATGTATGACGTACCTGTATAATTATGTTACTATCCACACTTTTGGGTGACGTGTACCAAGTATAATGACTTGATTGAACTTGAATATAGGAAAGGTTAGACAAATCATAATGTTGATAACTTTTACTGGTCCCCCATCTTCCTCACGTTTAGCCCCATTAGTTATGAGATCTTAAGACGTTTGTTCCATTAGTGTGGCGATTTTAAGACCGTTCACCTCATATCGTTGTCAATTTTAGGACCTTTCGTGTCATGTCAGTGTCGATTTGTTCCTGCCTCTAAGCAAGGAAGAAGACAGAGGAAGTAGTAGGGAGGGAGGAAAAGAGCTGGAGGAGGAGATGAGGCTTCGGGACTTAACCTCAACATGCGTGAGTTGTGTCTTTTTGAGTCTCTTTGCAGAGGATGAACAGGACAAGCAAAATGTATTGAATACTCTCTTAAAAGGATGTTCCATTGAATGCCATTATCTGTTTTATTATGTAAGTATTCCTTTTCATGCAGCTTCTGATCTATCCGAACCTTTTCTCTCTCTCTCTCTCTCTCTCTCTCTCTCTCTCTCTCTCTCTCTCTCTCTCTCTCTCTCTCTCTCTCTCTCTCTCTCTCTCTCTCTCTCTCTCTCTCTCTCTCTCTCTCTCTCTCTCTCTCTCTCTCTCTCTCTCTCTCTCTCTCTCTCCCTCTCCCCCCCCTCCCCCCCGCCACCACCCTCTGAGCCCTGTCAACGTGATTCATACCAACATTACTCCCGGGTACCAATATTAATGTGATAATTAATACCGTAATCAATGGTTGCTGTGGGGAAGACGGCCGACCATGAGGGGCGGAGGAGGAACAATATTTTAGACAGGCAGAAGGAGGGATCTAAGATGCTATGTTAAGAAAGATTATTACAACATTTATAATATAAGACATGTAAGACGAGGAGCCCTTTTCTATACTATGCCAGTGCTAGACAAAAACAGTTAGATACAACAAAGTCCATTCAAGTAAACACGTAAGTAAATATTATATGCCGTTGTTGTTATATTACATGGTGTTGGAGCTTAATAATGGATAGCCAAATAATGGTGGATGATCTTGACTATCCACCACTATATAGGACTTCAGAGGCTATCAACCCTTTTGGATTATTAATCCAGCACACTGTAAGTCAAGAAGAACGTCAGAACTGGAACCTCTTTGCGTGAACTCCAGTCCCTTGTATCCACCACAGTACAGTAACACAACAATAATCACCTATACTGACACACATTATTTTTTCGCTGCTTCAAAAAGAACTCCTCAGTACATGACATGCCGTGACATGAATATAGGATGTGGTAGAGCTACAGTGGAAGGGGAGACCAGATACAGGTTATGATTTAGTGTGCATGTTTTGATTTCATGATATGCAGATTGTGTGATTTATAGATGTATTCTGCTTGTGTGTCTGGCTACCGTGATTCTGTGTATTGGCAAGACATGCAGCTGCATGATCAATACGTATACAATCGGTGCTGTTTGATGTATGTATTTTTCTCGTTTGCAGGGTCGTGTGAAAGTATGTGTGCGTAAGCTAGTGTTAGTGAGTTCGTTGTAAATTGGTTTAAAAAATAGATAGTATTAAAGAACATCCTCAATCCAATGCAATACTAACTATGCATAATTATACTCACAAAATATCAAAGATAAGAATTAGCTAGAAAGCAAACAAAAATTAAATTCAATATATAACATCGAAATGAAAATATCACAGATCGGCCGGGACACTTTTCTACCAAAGAATGTATAACATTATCTTGAAAGGGGGTCTATGGGGTATTTTGTTAAGCTTGACGGTGGTCTACCGAGGAAACTCAATAATATATTAATACATAAATATATAGACCAAAAAAAAACAAGATCTATACCCCCTTAAGGTCATATTGTGGTGGAGTGGTCTTGCCATTGGATTGATAATCCAATGGACCCGGGTTCAAATCCCGATATGTCAATGGGAAGATATTATTGGGATTGAATTTGTGCTGTACCTAGTATCAGTGCATTACCACAAAGCCCACCGAAATGCCAAAAAAATACCCTCATTGTTCCCTGATTAAATAGCACTGTATGAATATTCCCATATTCAAAATATGCTACAGGGGGACAATGCCTAGTGAGTTCACTGCTCAATAGGTGGCGTTCTGAGAGTGAGGGTCTGAGTCTGGAGGGTGAGACAGTGAAGCACTTTAACGAAGCAACCAGCGGCTTCAGAGATGGAGCTGCTTCGAGCCATGAATGGATGCTTCACATGTCTCACTCCCCAGACTGGAACGAGACCTCACGGGCTTCACCGTGTTGAGCGGTGGACTGTAAAGGCTCTCAGCCTATGCCCGAGAGGGAGTAGGCTAGTTGGAATATATAAAAAAAAAAAAAAAAAAAAAAAAAAAAAAACTATCATACCGAGGTTTAACGCTCTGTTTGACCCTAATATTTGTTCGCTCTCAGGAGACATGCTTGCGAAATGTTGCGAGTTTCCTGAAAATAGTGTATACCAGGGGATTCAAGGTGGTCATATTGAGATGTACATTTATAAATTTGTTCATGACTTATTGAAAATACTATTTTATATCAGAGTTAACTATTGAAAGGCTGATTGAAAATATAATCTATTAAATTTAATAAATTGGTTTGCATTTTCAATTAATGGTCTTCTGGATATCCTTGTAATTGTAGGCCTATGTAATGTTTCTTACGTATACCAATATTGGTTATGGTAATCCTGTTAACCTGAGTGATCAATGTTATCACTTTAATAAATGCTGACGAATTACAGACTATTTTCATCAACATATGAATTCTAAAGAATCATTTGAAGCATTATATTAAGTCTCTAAGTCAATAATGCCTATAACCTAACCAAACTTGAATGTTATTAGCTACAACACACTTAAGGGGGTAGTGGGTATTTTTTGGTCAGTTTATTAATTTATTTATTCATTTATTACATATTTTCCTCGCTAGACCTCCATCAAGCTTAAAAATATACCCACTAGAGTCTAGACCACCTTGCAAGATAAATTTGTATATTTTTCGGTAGAAATTATGTCCCGGCCTAAGGCCGGTTCTTCTTAAAATGATATGCTCGCTATCGCTCACCAGGAAAAAATCGACACCTAAATGGCACGAAACGTCTTAAAATTGAGAACTAAATGGGGCGAAAGATCTTAAAATCGCCAAACTAATGGGCTGAACACCTTAAAATCTGAAAACTAATGGGGCTAAACATGAGGGAGAGGGGGGGAGGGGGAAAATATGCCAACCATCTCCCCCCATATAACCACGATACTAAACGGATTAACACCAAGATGGGCATCGGCAGTGAAAGAACACTAACCCTGAAATCCCTGGGAGAGTAAACTGAATTTTGCAAGCCGTGATGATTAACATAATGAGAAGCCGAGAGAGAGAGAGAGAGAGAGAGAGAGAGAGATGGAGATAGGTGTGTTGTGAGTCTAGAGAGAAAGAGAGAGTGGATAATGGGAGGAGATGGAGGATTAAGAAGAGATATATGCGGCTACACAGAGATATTAAGAGATAAAATAACTAAGCAGGGGGGAATCATAGGGACGAGAAAGTCGAGGAAGTAAAGGGGAAAGAGGGGGAGAAAGTGCAGAACAAGTATACGTGAAAATAGTGCAAAAAAGGAATTGATGTAGGACCAAGAAGAAGAGGAGAAAGAGGAAAAAGATCATACAAGACAAGAACGAAGAGAAGGAGAGGAACAAGGAGGGTATAGTAGTATACCACGATCATTAAACCTTTGAATACCTGTGGCATTCTTTTCATTATATTGTGGCAATTATTAGACGATTGTATTCAGCTTGGGAAGGACGTCTAACCACTAAAATGCTACAGGCTGTTTTAATTAATCCTCTTAGCTACATTCTATAATTATATAAATCGTTTAAATATAGCTAGAACAAAATTGAAAATACGTCACCGGTACAGCATGGGTTAACCAACATCTTCTGATAAGCTATAAGAAGACCAGGAACAAGCATAGATTTAATATATATATATAGCATAAAATAGTCTAATGATAGTCAAAATAAAGTGTCAAAATGCGTCACAATCTTCAAAGGGTTAACTTCGGTGCTAAGGTGTATTTATGTCTGTGTTCTTCCTCATATGTTTTCCCCTCCCTTCAGATTACAGGTTCATAGGGTCTTAGTACCTCGTAGATTCTTATTAGCCTACCCTTTTTATCCTCTACACCCACTATCATGTATCATCCTCCCCTTCGTATACAAAACGGATAATGTTAGATAGAATGGTGTTTATGTGAGGGGGAAGGGTAGAGAGGAAGAGGCAAACCGAGAGTGAAGTGGAAGAATGGAGGTATGTGGGAGAGTGACAGAGGCGCATGGAGGCGTTTAATTATTTGCGTTCACCCCTGCGGCAATCAAGGCATCTGGCAATATATATATATATATATATATATATATATATATATATATATATATATATATATTATGGTTATATATGCCATAGATATATATATATATATATATTTTTACTTGTGAAACGTTGGATCCACCATGAATTTTGCTAACCTGTTGTACCTCATCTCTGAACCCCAGAGGAAAATTGTTAGAACTATTGAAAGCTGTAACAATAAAATACTGAATGGCTGAAACTGCTGTTGCCTTTAACCTCGTCTGTTTAAAAGAGAATCTATTACCTGGCTATACTAACATATATATATATATATATATATATATATATATATACGGTATATATATATATATATATTGCCAGATGCCTTGATTGCCGCAGGGGTGAACGCAAATTATTAAACGCCTCCATGCGCCTCTGTCACTCTCCCACATACCTCCATTCTTCCACTTCACTCTCGGTTTGCTCTTCCTCTCTACCCTTCCCCCTCACATAAACACCATTCTATCTAACATTATCCGTTTTGTATACGAAGGGGAGGATGATACATGATAGTGGGTGTTGAGGATAAAAAGGGTAGGCTAATAAGAATCTACGAGGTACTAAGACCCTATGAACCTGTAATCTGAAGGGAGGGGAAAACATATGAGGAAGAACACAGACATAAATACACCTTAGCACCGAAGTTAACCCTTTGAAGATTGTGACGCATTTCGACACTTTATTTTGACAATCATTAGACTATTTTTATGCAATTTAAGAAGGATCTGTGGGAATTATATGGGCAATGTCTATCAATATTATACGATGTTGTGCAGCATAAGAAGGATTTGTGGTATAAAAGAAGGTTTAAGGGAGATAGTTCGAAGGCTATTTATTGCTGGAGGCCCATTTTTAATTAAACACAATCGCCAGAATAAAGTTAAAAGGATGGTATCGGTACTGGAAGGGTTAACAATAGCTTCCACCTGTTGCGTGCATAACACATCAAACAACTGGCTATATATATTATATTACCATCAAACCCGGAGTACTGGTCAGTCAGTGGTCCTGTTGTCCTCCTCTTTTGGTTTAAGGCGTATTTATTTGCTCATTCGTATATCTTGTTATAATTTGTTTAGTTTCCTCCATAGACCTCCATCAAGCTTAGAAAAATAACCACCTCCAAAACCCTCCTTGAATAATATTTTGTACATTTTTCGATAGAAAAATATCCCGGCCGAAGGCCGGTTATTCTGAAATTACAGGCTCGCTATCACTTGCCAGGGAAAAATCGACACCTAAATGACACGAAAAGTCTTAATATTGACAAAGAAATAGGGCGAAAGGTCTTATAATCGCCAAACTAATGAGCCGAACGTCATGAAATCTGAATACTAATTGGGCTAAGCATGAGGAAGAAGGGGGGCCAGAAAAACGACCCAACTTCCCGTAATCTGAATAGCACAGCCCATGTCAATAGTTAAATTACGGTATGTTATTTCCCTATGGCATAATATATAAAAATGACATGGCACGTGCAATGACAACGTCTAAATTAGGTTATTTTCTTCTGTAATTTGATATCTGCTCATAAGAATTTAGTGTTTTCAAGTGTGTATTTTTAAAATTTACATTACGAGACTCCAGGTCTTGTTGTAGTGAACGTATTCGAACACACACACACACACACACACACACACACACACACACACACACACACACACACACACACACACACACACACACAAGTGTACGTAAAGCCACTTTGAAATTTTGAAATACCACGGCAACTGGAGAAAGACTTTTAATTAATACAGAAATAAAATCCAGCAGGTCCACAGAGTAAAATATATACTTTTAGACCACAACATAGAACCGACTATTCAAAATGTTACATGGCAGGGCCGAGGGATTACAATCACTGGGATGTATATGGATTGTCATTCCAACTTTGTTGTATAGCAGTTTTATATAGGCATGCACCCGCATAGATTAGGGACCTTGATATTTCAGAGAATATATATTACAACGATAGTGAAGTAATTGATTAACGAGATAATATGCATACAGACCTATAACGCGCATAATTATGACTTGCAACACTACCCGTCTTGTCATGTATGTATTTGTCTTTCACATAACTTAGAGAAATTTGACATTAGGAACCCAGGTAACATTTAGTTGAACGTTTAATACCTGTTTTTTGTTGGGCTTCTGAATATCTATTGCTGACTGTGAACAACTTGATCGGTCGGAACAAAAAAATCACCTTACGAAGCAGCATACGGCTACGGTAGCCTACTCTTAGAGGAGGTGGTCCATTTACTCTTAGAGGAGGTGGTCCATTGGCTCTTCGGTATTGCTTATTGTAGTGGTTCATCCTTCTTTGTGTTTGGTGTTCACAGATAACGAGGTAAAGTTGTAGAAGGATGAAGCAACTACGTGTTGTGAATATGTGGGTGAATATAATAGTGTTGTGGAATTATGTAAAGTTCGAAGATGACAGGAAGTTGCATTTAAGTTGCAAAGTTGCCATCCATTAACTGTCTTGATAGCGTAATGCATAAGTGCGCGGAATTTCGGTGTGAGTATCCTAGGTTCGAGTCCTTGGAGTGCCACATGTATTTGTTGATTTCATCAATTGGGTTTAGAAGTGAAGTTGGTTGGTGAAAAAACAATAATACTATAAAGTAAGCCATGGTGGTTTAAAAATGAAGCCAGATCTCTCCATCACATGCGTCTGCCTCATTTGTCATCAACTGTAATAGTTATTTATTTTTTTAGCGCAACTTCTCTCCTTGGAGATTCAATAGTACTCTAATAGCCAACAGAGACCATTATCATCCCCATGCTCAAGGGAGACGGTAACTAACCAGTGTTAGTGGAAACACTTTCACGCCCGAGCGCTGTGCGAGCGCCCAACTCCTAGGTAAGAAGGCGCTATCCACTCGACCAGCTAGTTGGTTTTATTACTTGTAGTACCTTAGTATTTGTTCCCAGTAACTCCACCATACAGTATATGGCACCACCCCAAGCAGACACCATCAAAATAACTAAAAACAATAGACTAAATCCTCTTTCCTAAAATATCTAATATGTAATGTCTTTTCTAGTCCTCCCTCATAATTAGTCTGAGCAGTTGTCGTCAGTGGAACCCAAAGCTCCCCAACTATCAGGTTATTGAAGTCATTAATCTCCAGCACCCCGTCATTTTATCCGGCGATAATTGTGGGTTGTCTCATTACATTATGGCCCTGCCTCACCGCCTCCTGCCGATTATTTTGGGACGTTACTGTTGTTGGTGCTTTATTTAGGTTTATCGATATATTGTAGGTGTATAGTTGAAGGCAGCACAGGCCATTCACAACTCCTATACTTCATTCATGATAGGTACCATCATGAGGGTTAATTATGGACACATGGGGCAATTTAGGGCACTCCGTAAAACCCTAATTATTCAATGTACAGAAATCTTGACAATTCTAACTTACACTATCAAGCCATAATTTAGCTAACCACAAACATACTCAATCATTATAATTGAGATTTTAAAGAACTGTCATAATTGCTCTAGGTATCCACAATTACCCCTTTTGACAGTAGGACATAAATCGTGACCCCGAATATCTGTAATTCAAAATTAACTGGAGCAAATGGGCTGTACATTATCACACCTATTCCCTGGCTGACTCTTCCCAAATTATAGAAAATTTAGCTTAATTACTGTAGTCGTCTATGAGTTATAGAGGTCAGTGGTCCGGATTATTGGCCTACCAATACTGAACAGAATATAATTATGTAAGTTTATGTTTATTTGCTTTAACATGAAATAATTGAAAAATGCTTGGAAACACATTTAGTAATCGAGGTAATTTCAGGTGATTTTAGGAGTAAATTCATTAAATTGCTGAAGATAAAAATATTTATGAATTTACTCAAGTCTCAATACTGTTCACTGCCATGTGATTTATTTTACTTTTTAAGTACCGGTATTCGTCGTGTGTCTCTCTCTCTCTCTCTCTCTCTCTCTCTCTCTCTCTCTCTCTCTCTCTCTCTCTCTCTCTCTCTCTCTCTCTCTCTCTCTCTCTCTCTCTCTCTCTCTCTCTCTCTCTCTCTCTAACACCATGCTCTTTATCAGATCAAGTCGGTATGCGTGCAGGCTTGTGTGTGTGTGTGTGAAATTACATAATTTAATAGAAAAGTTTGAGATATATATATATATATATAAATATATATATATAGACGAGAGGTCACAGTTCCCGGATAGTTTACATATATATCCAACCCAATACCCTAATTAAGGATGCCATACTAATTACATTTTAAACCTGTGAAATCTGGATAATGAGTGCAATTAGTGATGGGTACATGGTGGTGGTGGTGTAGAAATGGGATGGTATTGGTGGTTTTGAAGGTTTATGGTGTTTGTGATGGTGATGGTTTTGGCGGTATTGGTGGTGATGTTGACAGTGATGTAGGAATGGGGAAGGTATTGATAGTGTTGAAGGTATGGAGGCTGTTCTGGTGATGATTTTGGTGGCGGTGTTGGTGGTGGTGCTGCCGCTCGTATGGGTGAGGTATGACGGAATTATAATGGTGGTAATATAGCTTCTGGAGAAGTGGACCACTGATTCCTATCTTCAGAACATTCCTGTGTTTGGTATGCTTCCAGCCAGGGCCCCAGTGGGGTAAATAAAATAGAAAAACAGTGGTGGAACTGCCAACTGGGTGAGGGACTACTCTGGGTCTTCTCCTTCAGTGTTCATGGTCATAATCCACTTAGTGGAAATGGCACTGTGGAGTTGGTCAGTCGGGGCATGTCTGGGAGCCTGGAGACAGTTCCTGCCATGGCCATCCCTTGTGGTGCGGGCGTCAGATTTATGATGATGATATACAGTAGCTTGGTTTACGGTAGAAGTGGTGATGGTATTAGTGGTGGTGTTGGCGAAAAGTTTGAAGCTATACAGGTATAGAGGGAGGTAAAGACGGTAGTGATTAATGGTGGTACTAATAGCAGTAGTTAATATGGGAATAGGGGTGGTAGTGGTTGAAATAGGAGTGGTGTAAATGGATGTACAGTAGTAATTCGAGCAGGGATAATGCAAGATAAAATGCTAAGACATAGCATATTTAGCTAACCAATGCTTAAGTTTAAGGAAGATGCCTAGTATTTGTTTCTAATTATGCTTTCGTATATTTTGCGTATACTGTGTGTTCATATATGTTGTCATTAATATCTAGATATTAAATATGTATGCCTCATATTCTTATTGGAGAAACAAGATCATGAAGCTATAGTTAATAGTCTAGAGATCAACTGAGATACACAAAGTAACACTAATGTACTGTGTGGTAAATTAATTCGTATTTCACGAGCTGTTACAATAACGCAACTACAACACAAGACAGCCCAAAAAAGCACACATCCACACAATATTTCGCTCTCACTTTCCATCATACTGATATCACAGGGACCAGATTAATTCCATCCCCCACCACCTCCCCCACCAACCATCATATATTACAGATATGTCAGTGGGGTCTTGAGGTAGTCATTGTGGCGCCACCCCTTATAATCCTTCCACCCTGCCATCTACCTTCATCCAAGTCAACGGCCACATCCTTTTTTAATCATTTCTGTTCGTATATTATGTTTTTCTTTTTAGCAATTTTACTCGTTCTTTATATTTTCTTTCTCTTTCAGACCATTCCTAAGCTTAAGGAAAGTATGTATGGTTTGAGAACAACTAAGAGAAGTTGCACTCATTCAATAAACATTCATTTTGTGAATAAAACTATGCAACCAATTTTCGAATTAAATGTAGGCTAACTGGCATGGCTATCTATTTTTCCTCTTAGATCTGTGTGTGAGATTAATAAATATAATATTATTAGAGGCTCATTTCTCATAATCGTTTTATTCAGTGTTGCATATCTCTCCGTTGTAGACCGTAATCCTCTATTGTACTTTGAACTTCTTTTTCCGTTCGTCCTCTATCCATTCTAGCTGGCTTCCACCCTGGAAGAGCTTTCTCGCTGACGAAATAGTAAAGCCGATCATCATAATTTTGTTCTCTTGTTTTGTTAACTCGTGTAGATCCAGGTTTCTCCTTATTGCTACTCCATCTTCTCTTCTATATCTTTCTTTATGTCTTCATAGCATTTGTCCTTTATCAATATTCCTTTTCTCATTGATCTCATCCATTTATTATTTATTCTCAACCAAATATTTTGTATACAACACCTCTCTCTCTCTCTCTCTCTCTCTCTCTCTCTCTCTCTCTCTCTCTCTTCTGTTTTGCTGTCCTTACTTTGCACTCAGTAACCAATATTGTTAGAATTAAGTCCGGATTGCCTAGTAAGGGCCGTAAGGTCTGTGAAATATGTATATCTACGATTATGTCTATGTAACTCTCTCTCTCTCTCCTCTTCGCTTCTTATTATTTTTGGTTTGTATCCCAACTTCCGCCTTCTTCTTCTCTCGTTACCTTAGCGCGTACACCTTCCAAGCAATGTGACGTACAAAGTGGATAAGGCAAAGTGTGTGTGACAGGTCATTAGGCATTCTTAACTCTCCTCCTATCCTGTCGTACACACACACACACACACACACACACTCAAATATGTGTTATGGGTTATTTCCACCTTTTTTTAATTAAAGTGCATTTTAACAACTTAGTACTTATCAGCATTGTAAGGAAATTTACTTAAAGCACATTTGATAATTTAGCTCAACACATTTCGTGGTCATTAGTGTAAAATAGAACGTGTCGTACTGCGTACAATACTACTTCAGGTCAACATTTTGTGTAGTATTTCCTTTATCACAGTTACCCATTGTTAACTATTTTACTCTATGCATGATATTTCCCATTTTCTTTTCATATCCAAGATATTTGAACCATTTATGTAGAAGAGCAAGATACTGTGTTCTTTTAAGATTGAAATGTTCTAAGATTATAATTATATCCCACTGCTGTGAACACAAAAATATGGAAAACTAAAACTACAAACGTTTCAGGCATACACCCATTGAGTAGACGATAACCTATGTGCGCGACTGTGCATTCATAATTGCCTTCAATAATTCAAGGTTTATACAGTCAGTCCTCAAATATCTCCCCATCTTGGACTTTGGAAGTGCCGCCGTCTGATTGTTCTTAATTACAACTGACGGCGGCTTCCAGATTCACACCACGGGTTTACTTGTTTTTGTTATTTTTTTTGTTTTCTTCTGCATCTTCTCTTGCCACTTATGATGTCAGTTTCTGAATTTAACCCCTTAAGGATTATGACGGGGTTTGCAGTATTTTCGGGGTTATATTGGACGATTTTGAAGGATATATATATATATATATATATATATATATATATATATATATATATATATATATATATATATATATATATATATATATATATATAATTTTTTTTTTCTTTTTGTTTTTTTCTTTTTTTTCATATTCCAACTACTTCCTCTCGGGCATAGGCTGAGAGCCTGTACATTCCACCGCTCAACACGGTGAAGCCCGTGAGGTCTCGTTCCAGTCTGGGGAGTGAGACATGTGAAGCATCCATTCATGGCTCGAAGCAGCTCCATCTCTGAAGCCGCTGGTTGCTTCGTTCAAGTGCTTCACTGTCTCACCCTCCAGACTCAGACCCTCACTCTCAGAATGCCACCTATTGAGCAGTGAACTCACTAGGCATTGTCCCCCTGTAGCATATTTTGAATATGGGAATATTCATACAGTGCTATTTAATCAGGGAACAATGAGGGTATTGTTTTGGCATTTCGGTGGGCTTTGTGGTAATGCACTGATACTAGGTACAGCACAAATTCAATCCCAATAATATCTTTCCATTGACATATCGGGATTTGAACCCGGGTCCATTGGATTACCAATCCAGTGGCAAGACCACTCCACCACACCTCCCCTATGGATGTCAGAGTGTCAATAGAGATAGTCTTTACCCTTGCAATTATAATCCCCGTAGTTTTCAACATGAGGGACGGGTGTTACTAACCCTATATTGAACGAAGATAAGACAACTAAGTGTTAATTTGTGATAAACGATTAAATACCATTCATTTTCAGAAAGATCACTCTTTGTGTCTGCTTATTTCGTCTACGAACGCATTAGGAAACCACTATAATGAGGTTTAAAAATAAATAACATGGAATACATATGAGAGGAAAACTTGTAAAGGAATAATTACAACTACAGTAGCCATTTTATCACTTCCAATTACATAATTCGAACGACAAAAAATATATTCAACTTTGTATAACGGTTGAGAGGGATGTGTAGGAATGAAACAGATACATGTTTACTATTTTGACTCAGAGATCCTGCTTAAGCTGAATAAGAAAGTATAATATATTTGTGGTACAGTTTCCCGCTTTGGTTACTGAATCTCGTATTATAAGTGAGGGAAGTGACACGCCGTCGCCATCTGTGGAGTGAGAGCCGAACTAATATTGCCATGCTCGGGTTGATAAGAGTCAGTGTGTTAAGTTTCCCGTCTTGATAACTAGGGTGCTACACGTGAGAAGGGGAAGGGGGGGGGGGGGGGGGGAGGAGAAGAGACACTTTTATACCACTGTGTTGGTAGTTGGCCCTGGAGGTAGTTCCGTCAAGTGAAAAGAAGGTATGTGGGATGAATTATTAATACGCATTATGATCTTCGAGGAATATATGTGCTAATATAATGTTTGGTACGATTTTACTTACTTGACACCTATTTGACAGGTACCACCAACGATTTAATACAAATTTGTTTTCGGTTTCCACGCATCCAACACCAAGCTACACCCTTTTCTGGCGTACGACACACTAAAAAAACAATGGGGACACTTTAATATTAATAATATGAGACGAAATATAAAGAGAACTTTGTTGCCTTCGTGGAAGTAGAGCGTCGCTTTGTTTACTTTACGCTCGAAGTGACTTCCCGCCTTGGCGGTCGACTTAAAATTGCTAAGCTAACCAGTTGTTGGGTACATTTTCTGATAAAGACTTGCGTTATAGGCCGTGGGATACAGGACGGGTTGAGGAGGGGCTCTGCCCCCCCCCTTCTCCCCTCAACCCATCCTGTATCCCACGTCCTTTATCTAATACCAACCCCCAAGTATATATTCTAGAAGTTTAGGTAGAGCTATTTATAGGATTTAGGCCTGAATTTGTTTCCCCCACCCAAAACCCCCTATTCCCAGAGGGTCCCGTATTATTGTTGGGGAATATGGATTATTCATGTATATTTCCGCACCTTATAATGGTTACAAGAAGCATATATTAAAACAAAAAAATACAGGAAAATATACTCGGCAACAGAATGGTCAATTTAGAGGGGACGTAACCTCTAGCGTCCTGTGTAAACAAACCGACGATCCGACGCGACGACGGACTCCCGATTTTCGGCACAAACGCACCGTGTTATTCTCGTCGAAAACCACATTTAAAAAGTTACTATATCGTTTTCAATACTATTACCGTACCAGAAAGAAGAGTCAATATTTACGAGCCGCACCACAGATGGAATCTCATTTATAATGGTAGTTTTGGGTTCCTATCATCTTATGCTTCATTGCTATATAATTTTTATCCACCGATTTTTTTTTTCTTGGCTTTATTTTATTTGGAAAAATGTTATTTTAATACCACGAATTTTCAGTGTTTTTTATAAACAAAATTGGTAATTTGCATCAATATATAGTGTTTGTAATTAATTAGAAATCTCGGGAAAACCTATTTTCCCCATTAGGCCTATCGATCGATGTTGAGACACGCTCCCCGATAGTGATTTGAAAAGACATTAGCCTAACCTAACAACCTTACCTAACCTAGTATTATGGGTGGGGGCTGCCACCCCCGCTGGTTGAGTACTAATCCCTTAATAAAAAAAAAAAAAAATTGGCTGTCGATTATAGGAAGGTGAAAGAAAGGTCGATGAAGTCTATGGTGTTTACTCTGCAATCTTCAGCTTTGATTGTACATTGATAACCGGAAAGTACCGTATTGACAACCTTGTTACGAAAATTAAAATTTTTAGTACCATACTTTTATATTAGGTTTTTCTGAGGGTTTAACACATTTTCATATGATCTTTAGAGCTATCGATGACTGAAAGTACCGTGTTGACAACCTTGTTACGAAAAAATACATTTTAGTACCATACTTTTTGATTAGGTTTTGCCGAGGGTTAAAACAAATTTTCTTATGATCTTTAGAGCATATAGATTCAATATTTATCTTCAAATATATCAATAAAATTCTTGGTATTAAAATAACATTGAACCTTTTATTTTGTGTAGCATTAACCTAACCAAAAAACCTAACCTAACCTAACCTAACCTAATAGCCCCCAAATACATTTAGGTTAGGTTAGGTTAGGTTTTTTGGTTAGGTTAATGCAAAAATATAAACATAAATAGATAAAGCCAAGAAAAACAAATATTTTCCGGTGGATAAAAATTATATAGCAATGAAGCATAAAATGATAGGAACCCAAAACTACCATTAGAAACGAGATCCCAGCTGGGGTGCGGCTCGTAAATATTGACCAATGATGGTCTGTAACAACCCTGGCTCCAGCAGTTCCCTTCTATTCTGAATATAATCGTGCACTTAGTTCCCCCAATAAAAGAAAAGGAACTGTAATTCTGAAAGGGTTAATGCGTGGGAGAAAAATATTCAGCATAGTAATCAAGATGAACGGGTAGATGGTAGATTACAGTCATGTCACATAATGTGTATCCTTAATTGTAAATAATCCCGTGTTATCGTACTTATCACTCTACACATATTTTCCATTTTGGGTTGCGCTAAGGGAGTCATAAGAGGTTAAATGGGATAGTCTTCACCTATATGATTATTTAGAATAATTCCTAATCGAAGTATAATGTTCTAGTATTAGCCACACAAAATACACAATCGTATTAAAAGGGTTAAACAGTCTGGTACTAGCAGGAGTGATAGTATGCTGTATGACCCTATAACAGAAACTACTCAAATTTTATTTCTAACAAGGAATTGTAGTTCTCGAAAAGGGTCTCCAGTCCCGACGCTATTCTTGAGTTACAGTGTGCTGGCTTAATAATCCAGAAGGGTTGATAGCCTCTGAAGTCCTATTCTAACTAAATACCTAATTTCTAACGCCTTCTTTATAAGGTGATATTACAAATTTGCTTGACCTGTGCCAGTTAACAAAGATAATGAGAAAGGGGTTCTGGAAGTGTGGAAGGTAGCGAGAGAAGATGATTAACGAGCACACAGTAATGAAGACCAAGACTATGACGATAATGATAGGGGAGATATAATGATCAGTAACAGGAGTGGGAAGTTAAGAAAGGGGCGGAGAAGGAAAATCATGATGAAAGAGGAAATGAGAGAGTTAGGGAGAGTGTGTGTGAGGGAGAGAGATTAGCTTAGAAAGAGAAAGAGATAATTAAAGAGGGAGGAGAGACGGTGCTTGCAGATAAGGTTGAACGAGGTGTGAAGGAGAAAGGTATCGGTGGGTGGAGTACAGAGTCATAAGTTTAATTATGATGATTTAGAAGTAAAAACATGGGATAGCTATATAGGTATGTACATAGAGGGATAGACAGGTATAACGACGATTGCATAGACAAAATCATAAGCAAAAAAACAAAAGATTATATATATACTGTATATGTACCGCAACCATGATTCGAACCGCAGTCAATCAAAATGACATCCCTATATTCTAACTTCTCTTCAATGCATCCCTAAAACCTCTCTTTCCCTGACCCATTCTTCCCACTACCCTGCTTTCGCTGCTTCAAAACGCTCACCTTCAGCACGCTTTGGTATTCGTGTATTCTGATTTTTTATTTTTATTTTTTTCCGGTGCATAATACACCCTCTATCCTTGTCTCCTACACTTCAAGCACCCAGATGGTCTCTCTCTCTCTCTCTCTCTCTCTCTCTCTCTCTCTCTCTCTCTCTCTCTCTCTCTCTCTCTCTCTCTCTCTCTCTCTCTCTCTCTCTCTCTCTCTCTCTCTCTCTCTCTCTCTCTCTCTCTCTCTCTCAGGCGGGTGTTGGTTGGTTTATCAAAGAAGGGATCTGACACGACTGTTGCAGGAAAGAGGAAGAAGAAGAGTGTGTGTGAGAGAGAGAGAGCAGAAGGGACTGGGGTTCTCGCAGAGAGGCTCCAGTCCTGACGTTATTCTTGACTTACAGTGTGCTGGCTTAATAATCCAATATGGTTGATAGCCTCTGAAGTCCTATTTTAACGAAACGAGAGAGAGGATCTCACCTTTTGTGAGATCATTTCATGTAATTTGCATTTTTTATTTCACAGCGAATAAAAAAGTTAGTACGAGACTATTCCATGTTATGTCTAGGTCACACTGTAGCTCGTGATACGCAAGTTTATATTTGGTGGAAGGTTAATTATATTAAGATCCAAAATGTTGCTGCTACTAGGCTGTAGTAAACGCGTAAATCAAGCTTTCATTCACAATTTTTTCATATGCAAATTTTAATAATCATCCATACAATTGAGATATACATATGAAAGTCAAGTAAGTGGTCCTTCTGTTTAACAATTAGCTATAAATTAACATTATTTTGGAATTTAGGAATATCATACGGGTTCCTTTATGTTATAGTGTTTAATCAGTTGGACTACCCACCTTCAATGTTATGAGAGAGAGAGAGAGAGAGAGAGACGTCCAGATTGCAACAAGCCTGAGGCAATACTTCGTGAGCGTTTAAGTTATAATAATATTGATAGGCAGTAGCAGACAGACAAGCAGAGGTATAGGCAGACTAAACACTGGATTAGGCAGACAAGAAGGTAGGGGCTAAGGCAGACAGACAGGCAGGCAGGGGGTCAAACAACAGGCAGAGGAGGGTTAGACAAACAGAGGAAAAATGTTTTAGACATATTAAAATCTAACTGGGAAGAGATGACAGAATAAATATACACACCATGTGAGGAGGAGCACTTTATTGACAACGTTTAGCACACGGCTTCATTGGCCTGTTGAAGTTATCTACGAAACGTCAATAAAGTGTTTCTCCTCATGTGGTGCACATATTCAAAGTATTAGGTAGACAGGCAGTTGGAGGTTTAGGCACGCAAGAGGACACAACACCGGAGAGGGTTTTAAGAGTCACAGGCACATTTTTTGGTCAGGCATTTGACTACTTGCAAGTTTTAGCCTATAAGAACTTGGCGCCTTAAGCATCAATATTAACAGAAATGCAATAATAGTGTAAGCTTCTGATGGACAGAATATATGCTGAACGTGAATGTATGTGCTAATAAAGGTATTGCAACAATATTTTCGCTGGTAATTCTGCTAAATGTCGAGGTCCACAATTCCAACTTCCCTATAGCTTGAAACTAAGTTAATGTGTTAGTGGATTCATGAGTTTATGTGAGGTGTATATAAATATTTTACTACAAGTGAGCAGCTACATTTACAACCAATGTCCCCTACTTCCTTGTATATTTTATTTTCAGTAATTTAAGCAGATATTTGATCATTCGGACCCCATAAAACTAGTCTGTCTTTGTCTATATAACAAGCTCAGAAGCATTCTACACCCCAAAGAATATTAAACTTCAATTCTCTCCACTGAATAATTTCCACCCAACTCACCTTGGACCCAACTTCTCTCAAGTTAAACTCAATCAGATTTAACTCAATTGTGAGGGAGCGCTCACACTGAACTCCCAATCAGATTTTTATAATGCATGATGACCTATCAGAAAGTTGATAACACTATATATCAAACAAGAAATACTCAGTTATTTCAATATTCAATCTGTGAGAAATACAGTACATGAGTATGCTTGAACCTATACCCATCCCAAATACAGTACATGAGTATGCTTGAACCTACACCCATCCCAAATACAGTACATGAGTATGCTTGAACCTACACCCATCCCAAATACAGTACATGAGTATGCTTGAACCTATACCCATCCCAAATACAGTACATGAGTATGCTTGAACCTATACCCATCCCAAATACAGTACATGAGTATGCTTGAACCTATACCCATCCCAAATACAGTACATGAGTATGCTTGAACCTATACCCATCCCAAATACAGTACATGAGTATGCTTGAACCTATACCCATCCCAAATACAGTACATGAGTATGCTTGAACCTACACCCATCCCAAATACAGTACATGAGTATGCTTGAACCTACACCCATCCCAAATACAGTACATGAGTATGCTTGAACCTATACCCATCCCAAATACAGTACATGAGTATGCTTGAACCTATACCCATCCCAAATACAGTACATGAGTATGCTTGAACCTATACCCATCCCAAATACAGTACATGAGTATGCTTGAACCTATACCCATCCCAAATACAGTACATGAGTATGCTTGAACCTATACCCATCCCAAATACAGTACATGAGTATGCTTGAACCTACACCCATCCCAAATACAGTACATGAGTATGCTTGAACCTACACCCATCCCAAATACAGTACATGAGTATGCTTGAACCTATACCCATCCCAAATTATATATCTAAATGGAATTTGTGGGAAGGAAAATCCTTATATTAGAACAGTTAAAAAAGTTATATAGAAAAGAAATTACATAAGACGAACATGGAAGGGACTGAAGTTCTCGAAAAAGAGGTTCCAGTCCTGACGCTATTCTTGACTTACAGTGTGCTGGCTAAATAATCCAGAAGTGTTGATAGCCCCTGAAGTCTTATTTTAACTAACTAACTAACGAACGTGATAAAGGAAACAGTGATTGTGGGTGACAAAAACCAAAAAATAAACAGGTGGAAAGAACGAACATTATGAAAGGGACAGTGAGATGAGATTGATAATGAAAGAATAAGGCTTAGAGTGAGACTTGTGACGTTATTGAAACAGTTAAGAAAATATATTGTAGTGGCTTGTCTTTTTTCACTGTAAGAATTAATCCCTTCTGTACCGACAACGTCTTTTTTTCATTTTATGCTGGCTACTATTAAATGGTATTATTAAGTTTAAAAAGGGTCTCCAACAATTAACCAACTTAGCACTGTCTCACGTAACCCTTTTTACTACCACAGATACTTCTTAAGCTGCATAAAATCGTGTAAATATACTGTAGCTAGGATTAAGTTAAAGAGGGTGACCGGACAACTCGACCAGTAGACCATTTCAAGCAGTAGCTCTCAACCAGTACCAAATAAACTAATACGGTTAGGTTAGTACTATATTTTGGCACTGGTTTGGTTGGTCTTGGTTGATTTGGCACTGGTTGAAATGGTCTACTGGTTGAGATGTCCGGGAACCGTTAAGAAGACGTCGCCGATACAAAGGGGGTTAATGTAAATAACACGTCACAGTGACGTTGAGAGACGAAAAGAAGGATGGCAGTGACTAGATCCAATATATTATGTGGAGGTTAATATATACAGATGAATAGATTATACAATTATAGTGAAATTATATAGATATACTGACTGGCAGAATTATAGATAGACATACATGCAGTACATATAAACCGAAATCTACAGAGCAAATATTCTCGAACAGAAATAAATGAAGCATATGATGAACAGAGAGAGGTAGGCTAATGGTAAGTCCTCGATTAACGGAAATTACGAACCGATAAAAAAAAGTGTGGTGCAAGAGGGAAAAACTTGAGCCAGGGAGGATGAGCTGCGGCCGAAACTTAAACCAACTTTTTCCTTCCACAATCTTCGCAAGCAAAAAGAACATAATGCCCTATAATTTCTCCGCCACCTACCCGTCGGCCAGACCCTCCGAGGAAACTGTGAGGGAGTGGAGGTAAGCAGAGGGAATAATAAATAGGGTAAAAGTGAAGGAGAGAATTAGACACGCTCTTACTTGTTCTGCCATATATTGTTGGATAGTCTAGTCTCACAATATTAGTTTGTTAAAATAGGACTTCAGAGGCTATCAACCCTTCTGAATTATTAAGCCAGCACACTGTATAAGACCAAAATAGCGTCAGGATTGGAGACTCTTTTCGAGAACTCCAGTCCCTTGAGACAACACTATTTCCTTCTCTGGCATTTTTGTTGGATAGTACAAAGTACAAAGGAGTACAAATGAAATCAAGCAGCAATAGGTCTGGTGACCCTTCTAGGCTGCTTGTCCTCCAAAACACTGAGGATCAATTGTCCAAACAGTGGTTTAGAGTGGTAAGGGAACATTGGAAAGGGAACTACTAGTGACTCTAGTCTCACAACTTTTAGACTAGAGTTTAAAAGTAGCCTGCCACTTGTAATAATTTTCCTTCGTTCTACTTTCTGATACCAATGTATAAAAGAGCCTCGAAATATTGCCGGACATAAGGCACTTTTCGAATGTTGTCGCTACAAAAAGGTCAAAAATGGTGCGACTTGAATGAAAAAGGAGTAGGCCTACACCGAGATCACTATGTGTGAGCAACAAAAGAGAGACGGGTAAATTAGACAGATAAATTTATAATAAGCAGAGAAAAGGAGAGCAGTGGACTGCAGGCAAAAATATAATAAATATAAATACATAAATAAATAATTACATAAATAAATATAAAGAAATAAAAAAGGCCACGGGAAAAAAGGAGCGACAGTGCAGAGAAGACCGAAGCAAATGGGAGAAGGAAAATAAAGAGGTTGTCATGGACAAAGTAATGACATCATAAAAATAGTCACTAATACTGCATATATATATATATATAATAACACATGTACTCCACACCTGTAAATCTTAAATTATATAACATCTACTTCGTTTAATTATTACCGGAGGGGAAATAGATAAGCAAAGAAAGAGGAGTATACAAGGATAACACATTTTGATAAGGTAAACTGAACAATGTAATGCAAATTATAAAAAAACAAAACATTGAAAATCTCTATTCCATCCAACTCCATTGATTATTGTAAGAGGGAGAAATGTTTGGGCCGCTGTTAACAGACAGAAAAAGGGGTCTTGAAGTAAACGTGACAGATGAGACAAGCAGGAGAGTTGTGAAAGAGAGAGGAGAGAAGAAAACAGAGAGGAAAGGAGAGGCGGATTAGAGAGAAAGTGAGGCGAACGTGGAAAGAACAGGAAGTGATAACAGACCGTAAAGAGGAGAAAGGGAAAAAGAGAGAGGAGAGGAGAGTACATAATTAGTGGTACTGATATTGTCAATGCCTTCCACTTCACAACTTTTAATCACTACCACCGAAATCACCACCATCGCTACCACACTTCAGCCAATATCAGCACTACTATAATACCATTCTCTCCTATCTCTCCGCCATAAATACCATCATCACCACCACCACTAACACCACTATCGCTACCACACTTCAACCAATAGCAGCACCCCTACCATTTTCACTTATCTCCCTACCGTCAGTATCACCACCACTACCATTCCTACCACACGTTTACAAGTCAGCACGACAACCATTCTCACTTTTGTCCCCATCATCATTATCACCACCACCATTGCCACCAACACCATCATCATCGCTACCAGTACCTACCACACGCCAACTAATAACACCACCACTACCATTCTCACTTATTTCCCCACTACCACTACCACCACCAGCACTGCCAGTATACCTCCGCTACTAATTACACTCATTAACCAGATTACATAGGTTAAAATTCTAATTAGTATCGACTGCTTGATTTGGGTGCTGGGTCCGATACACATTATAATATCCGGGAACCGTGATCCCTTGGAAATATTTGGTATCAAACTTTTTGTTTTCTCTGAGTAATGAACTTTGTGATTTATATTTCTGTATGTGATTATCTATATATTTATTTACCTATTTATCTCATTAATACTTATAGTTTTTGTTGTTTTTGTTTTTTTTTGTTTTTTTTTTTGCGCGCGCGATGTTTTATATACTCTCCAAAAAACTACTAGCTACTACACATACATACATGTAAACACGCACACAGACCGACGTAATCTGATGGAGCTTGTTGTAGAGAGAAAGAGAGAGTGAGAGAGAGGGAGGGGATTTGGAAAATTGTATAGAGGTGTGTAATCACTTTCGTATTTTACTTCTTTAAGCTTCCCTTCGTAATTACAGTTTTGTATTGCATATGTCCATCAGTGCACCAACACAACCATTAACCATGACACCTCCATCATTCACTGGTAAAGGTCGTATTATGTATTCAATCAAATTCCTACATCTACTGTTGCTGACCTTATACATTTCTACTCGAGATAGTTTTAAATTTGCTATGCATGGTCATTTTAGTACCGGTAAAATAACTTGCTTTAAGTGTCGTAAAATAACACATAACTTACGAGTTAGTCCAAATCCGTTATGACAATGACATGAATATAGGAAAGGTGAAACATTTGATGCCTCACAGCATGAATTAGTGTTTCACAATAATATATACTTGAGTGTTGTAATATACAATAGTTAGAGCAAATACTATCATGAAACACGTAGCACTACTGGACATCAAGCTAATATTTTGTATTGATATTGTGTGTTGTGTTATAATATTGCTGGGCTGTTTTCATATTTACAGCAACATTTGTATATGTAACTGTCAGGAAAGGCTTTCATATGTTTTATTATTTGCCATTATGTAATCAGGAAGGGAATACTATAGGTCATGAGTTAATGGTACCTTTTGTCTATTATTCCATCCTAATTACTTAATGCTAGATATTCTAAGAACTATAATGTGAAAACCTTGCCGGGCATTAATTTACATTGACAAAGGTTACTGTAAATATAAGTACAGCCTGGAAATATTATGATGCAACAACAACTATATATGAACAGTTTAATATGGGGTCCACTAGTGTCATATCATTAATATATTATATAGCCTATAATTATTAGATATTACAACCCTTCCGTAAATGACTCATATCATCCTTAGAAGGTCAAAATGTGCAACATAATGACAGTCATATAGTTACGTCATCAACAAAATACTATATTTTAAAGTTTTAGGTTGAACACAATTCCTATAAATTGCAAAGCCTGTAAGCAAAGTAGTAAAGTTATTGAACTATGCATTTTACGTCAGGAAAAAAGGTGTCCAGGGGTTATTGAAAGTACCTGTACGTCATTATCCAGTTAACAAAGAAACTCCAAACTATACCTTGTACTTATACAACCAGGACCAGTGTACTGTATTTGTGTTCTTACCCACACCTTTACCCTCCCTACAAATTACATGTTATTGGGCTTGAATTATCACCTCAGTGTCTTATTACTCCCTCCCTCCTATCTACACTCATAATAAGTTACTATGCTTCTATATGTACCAACAAATATTTAGACAATAATAAATATAATTCATAAATAAATAAATAGATAAATTAACACATACACAAAACAATAAACAAATACTTGCTAGGTATTATGGTATTCATGATAGTCTCGCGTGGACCTACAATATCTGTACAGTATATGCTTTGTACTCGATGCATTGACTCTTGTTTGCATGTGTGCTCCTTTGCTATGTGTGTGTATGAGAGAGAGAGAGAGAGAGAGAGAGAGAGAGAGAGAGAGAGAGAGAGAAGAAAAACATTTAGTGTGTTTACATAACTTTCAGAAAACCTTTTAATTGTTCTCCCTCCCTGCCCTCCAGACCTCCTCTTACAAGTTAAAGAGTTTGTCTTTCATGTTCCTTCACCTTCGTCTCTCTCCCTCTCTCTCTCTCTCTCTCTCTCTCTCTCTCTCTCTCTCTCTCTCTCTCTCTCTCTCTCTCTCTCTCTCTCTCTCTCTCTCGGCTTCTCATTATGTTAATCTTCACGGCTTGCAAAATTCAGTTTACTCTCCCAGGGATTTCAGGGTTAAGGTTCCTTCACTGGTATTTATCCTCTTAGTATGATTTGTTTTAAAGTGGGTCTAGCTAACGAGTTGAACAAGTTAAAATATTGCTTCAAAAGCCTCTTGGTAGAAATCGTCTATAGTTAGTCAGTATATAGCAGCATGATAAAAATAACTACTCATGCTTACAGGTGATCATAGATAGTATAATTATTTTGTCTATATAAGAATCATTAACTCGAGACATTTCAGATATAAATATAAATATATGTCGATACATAAATATACATAATATGATGTGTTAATTGGATAACTATTGAAGTAAATAGCCTATATATGTTATCAGATATTGAATCAATATGTCTCTGATAGACAATAGTATATAAAGTATGTCTTAAACAAATGTCCTTGTGTATATCTCATTAATAATCATCATAAATCCCCCTGAAGGAAACATTATCATCACGAACTTCTCCACACTTTGTAAGCGTGTCTCGTGGGAGCAAAACAAAAATTAAGGGCTAACAAGACATGTTAAGTTAATGCAATATGACCTTAATGTGTTGCTAGGGTAAGGATGAAGGTGGTTTAGGATATTGGACAGTAGCGCGTGTGTGTGTGTGTGTGTGTGTGTGTGTGTGTGTGTGTGTGTGTGTGTGTGTGTGTGTGTGTGTGTGTGTGTGTGTGTGTGTGTGTGTGTGTGTGTGTGTGTGTGTTGTGTGTGTGTGTGTGTTGTGTGTGTGTGTGTGTG
The DNA here is from genome assembly GCA_032716605.1 of Paralithodes platypus. Classification (NCBI taxonomy): domain Eukaryota; kingdom Metazoa; phylum Arthropoda; class Malacostraca; order Decapoda; family Lithodidae; genus Paralithodes; species Paralithodes platypus. The sequence goes on along the minus strand of CM064498.1, from coordinate 14,551,078 downwards.
TGTGTGTGTGTGTGTGTGTGTGTGTGTGTGTGTGTGTGTGTGTGTGTGTGTGTGTGTGTGTGTGTGTGTGTGTGTGTGTGTGGTGTGGTGGTGTGTGTGTGTGTGTGTGTGTGTGTGTGTGTGTGTGTGTGTGTGTGTGTGTGTGTGTGTGTCATAATATTGTATTTCATTCGTTTTTTTTTTTTTTTTCCTAATTTATGTATTTGAAATTATGACAATATATACAGTACATGTGCAATAGTGCATTGAAGAGATGGTGTCCGGTAATATTACCTTAATTTGAAAACAACACACACACATACACCAACTTGGAGACTTCAAAAACACATAGATCAGGAAGCACCACTTGTGCAGGTATACACACGCACACGCCATAACAATGTGCAAAACAGGACAGTCAGATATACATGCCGCATACATCAATAACCTGCATACATCAATAACCTGCATAACTTCAAACTGAACCTTACACACACACACACACACACACACACACACACACACACACACACACACACACACACACACACACCTCCCCGTGGCGTAACTGATAGCGCGTCTGGCTCACAACCAGAAGGTCCCAGGTTCGAGACCCGGGCGGGGAAGAGACATTTGGGCAAGTCTCCTAACGGTGTAGCCTCTGTTCACCTAGCAGTATAAATAGGAACCTGGTATAAGTGGACGAAGTTGTGACGTCCCATCTGGGGTTGGTGATCGGTTACAAGGTGAGAAGGGTATCGTACTGGTCAACCTAAGCTACTGGTCAACCTAAGCCTTCGGGTGAGACTGGTGCCGTAGTGAGAATGGTACCGTACAGATTAACCCTAAGCCTTCGTTTCCAAATGTCGCCAATTGGCTAAAATACAGACTACACACACATCCACAGCCATTCCAACGATGCATAAACACTTAACATGCATTTCACGCAATACATTCCCAGGTAAGGAGGCGCGATAATAATGAGCTTAGCTCGCATTGCGTGGATTCCCCTTGACGAACAAGCAAGTGAATAAGTGAATAACACACACACACACACTTTTAATCACTATCAGTTTCTGGTATCACCCTCTAACTGGGTCACAGCTAAGAAATTCTTTTTGAAGCAGGGATGATTTAGTACCTCTGAAATTACGGATGATTACTGTTGTGGTACCTTGGAGGACCTTCACCACTATACAGTACACCAAGGCAGCTTCTCCATATATTGTTTTTCCTCGGCCCCTCCTAGTCGGCCGCCTTCCCCAAGGTCTATGTAGAGCTCTACATAGACCTTGGCCTTCCCCACATCAGCCATTGATTACGATATTAATTATGGCATTAATATTGGTACCCTGGAGTAATGTTCGTATGAATCACGTTGACGGGCCTTTCGGAGGGTGGTCGGGAGAGAGAGTGAGTTACACAGAGTTATATTCAGCAATTAAGAGGCTTCGAACTATCTCACTTAACTCATTTTACTACCGCAGATCGTTCTTAAATTGCAGAAAATCCTCTAAAAATAGCTACAATATAATGAAAAAGACGTCGCCGGTACAGAAAGGATTATACAGACTCACAGACTGAACAGGTATTGCAGTCTTCTCTAGCCAGGTCAGCCTTACATACAAACTATATTACCTGCTACTAAATGAAAGGTAAGGCCAGTAAGGCAGGAGGATGTCTTCTTCATCTCAATCGTCGTCCATTGCATCTAGTCAACAAACACGCAGTGCCTAACTTTCGCTTATATGATTCCCAATCTTATGTTTTGCTTTTAATTTCACATAAATATTATACAAGAAGGCAGGTAAAAAAATAGAGACAATGATTGCCAGATAATTATATTGAATTATACAGTATACAGACAGCTACAGAGATAAGTAGATGCAAGTTGAAAAAGCCTAGACATTTCGAATTAAACCAAAATAAATCTGAGATGAAGAAAAATTATAGTAGAAGTTAAATATTTTTCAACTCTGAATCTTGTCATAATATTTGCCTCTTATTCCTCCTCCCTCGTATTTTTCACCTCCACTTGTGGGTTATGAATGTTTAATTGAGTGATGTTCGGATCCAAAGAACTCCAACTGAGGAGAAATTTTAAGAGTTTCTGATTTATTTGAGAGAGAGAGAGAGAGAGAGAGATAGAGAGATAGAGAGATTATGCATGTGTATACTACTATTGGCGTTAATAGGGTATATTTGTATGTATTTACAACATGTGTTCATTTGTACATGTGTATATTTATGCACGTGTTCAGACTTCAGTTTAACTTATATATGGACGTCAAAACAAGTCATCCACTGATATATTCTAACCCATTTGTGTTTCTATGTTCTCTCATCCACTTCCCCATACCTTGAAATATTGGGACTATTGAGCAATCAATTGAATCTGAAGTTGCCTGAGTGTCGATTTAGATTCGGAATGTAATGATAAGATTTTGGTAACATATTTTCCCCATGCGCGCGCGCGCACACACACACACACACACACACACACACACACACACACACACACACACACACACACACACACACCCACGCACACACAAACACTCACACAGATGGCGGTTACCATCCCCCTTGAGCAAGGAGATGGGTAATTGTCATTGATAAAAATGTCTAGGAAGCGGGACAATACTAGCCAAAAACTCAATTCCTATCAAACTACAATTATGAATACAATTACGAAAAAAACACACACACACACACACACACACACACACACACACACACACACACACACACACACACACACACACATACACACCATTTAATAAGGCTTTATTTGTTTATAATGTGTCTTCTAACCTCGAATTTACTATCTCATTTCAATATATATTTAATCATGGGGTGTATTGACCAAGATATTTTATTTCGAAATTAAACTCTCTCTCTCTCTCTCTCTCTCTCTCTCTCTCTCTCTCTCTCTCTCTCTCTCTCTCTCTCTCTCTCTCTCTCTCTCTCTCTCTCTCTCTCTCTCTCTCTCTCTCTCTCTCTCTCTCTCTCTCTCTCTCTCTCTCTCTCTCTCTCTCTCTCTCTCTCTCTCTCTCTCTCTCTCTCTCTCTCTCTTTATTAAGTAGTTTAAGAGCGCTATAAAGACGAGTGGGGGTATATTTTACAGAATCTGACGTTTATGTGGTGGAAATATGAGTAACTCAATTTGTCAGGGATCAAATGTCAGACGAGGAGAAGAGGAAGAAGAAGGAAACAAAACTGAAAACAAACATAACAGGGAAAACAAAAACAGAAACTAAAACCCAATGGGAAAACTATCACGTTACAAAACATACCATTTTGTAATATACTACTTTTTATAATATTTAGTATGTACTGTATTATTGTTTGTATACGTATATTAAGTAAACGTTGCGTAAGTGCAGACATATATATATGTGAACCGATATTATTGACAGGTTTAAACAAAAATTGTGACAGTACCAACGATATGATGAGAAATTAAGGAAAAGATAACTTATCATTTAATCCTTATGAAGCAGGTTAAAAGAGAAAACAAATAAAGTAGTAGTGGATAGTACTGTAAATAATTAGAATGTGAACAAGCAATATACTGTACATAGCAAAACGAATGACTAGTAGTCATACACAATAAATGCGTTAGGTGTTAAGCTGAGTTAAAGACAGGTTTACGCATTTATTGTGTATGCTACTAGTCATTCGCTTTGCTATGTACAGTATATTGCTTGTTCACATTCTAATTATTTACAGTACTATCCCTTACTACTTCCTTTGTTTTCTCTTTTAACCTGCTTCATAAGGATTAAATTATGTAAAGTTATTTTTTCCTTAGATTATACTGTACTTCAAACACTTTCAAGGAGGGGCAGATTCAGGAAATATGAAACTGCAACTTCAGCTCTGGAGCTGTTCTAAAAGACGGGAAACCATGTTCATATTTCTGGAACTTGAGAACTGAAGGGAAGACGAATGACGAGATGGTAAGGTGAGGAGATTAACCCTTTCAAGATCCCATACGCATTTTGTTTTCTGTTTTCCGGCTATTAAATAAGTTAGACGATTTTATTCAGACTAGGAAGGGTATATGGAAGTCAGAGGGGTAATTGAGATAGTCTTTACCCATATAATTCCCACAGATCCTTTTTGAACTACATACAATCGTATAATGATAGCCAGAATAAACTGTCCAAATGCGTCACAATTTTCAAAGGGTTAATGTAAGCGTGAGGCTTGGGGATCCTGTTATGTGTAGTCTGTACACTCATATTTGTTTTTATTTGTTTTTTATTTTATTTTTTTAAAGAGACAATGACAATATATACAGAAACACACACTGACACGAATTCATAAATATATACATACACACACGCACGCATACACACACACACACAAGTACACACTCTCACAATAAACGCGTACATAAATGACACACGCAATTCGCAACTATAATATGGCACCTGCGTTTCAAAATGTCTCTTCTATAACACAAAGTGAACATATTTTCAAGCCTGCTCTACCTGATCATCATGATCATACTTGTTAGTCTCTCCTCTCCCCTGCTTCCTCCCCTGTTTACCCACTCGGTTCAGTGTTTGCATGATAGCTCCAATAATCAAGCACCAGTTCACTTGCTTTTCCTGTTTACGTTTCTGCCTACTAATATCTCTGTTGACTAGGCCACCCCACTCACTTTCCTTTTTTACTGTTTCTAACCTCGCTCCTGAGATAAAGATAGATGCTTCCAAAGCTGAATACTATCGTTTGACTGTACCTACTGTATATATGATGGCATTGATTCAAACTATTCACTCATTCCATATTCCTCCTCGTGAGTCTATGTTTACTTGAAACTCGAGTAATCAAGCTCTGGTTCGGTTGCTTTTCCTGTTAGCGTTTTTGTGGATGTTGCTGATGTGTTGTGAAATAGTTCAATATAGATTCGTGGATCTTTTTCCGCGTTTCAGTATACAAAAATAGTCCCCCAGGATTGTTTCATGGGCTTAATTTATCATATACTAGAAACCAATATGTACTGTTTATAGAAGGCTTGAAGTACGATAGAAATGGCAGATTTTCCCATCATTCCTGCTTCCCCCGATGCGGTTTGCTATATTTGGAAAGCTAGCGAATTGTAATCAAGCACCAGTTCACTTGTTTTTCCTGCTTGAGTTTCTCTCTACCCTACTGATTGTTCATAACTTCATCACATTTATAACTATTATCCTTATTGATTCTCCTGTACTTTCCGGACTCCGAAAGGTCCTGCCTAATCTTGATAAATATGTTTAGCAGTGGCAAGGTTATAGTAAATTAATGGTCATCCACAGTAAAAGGTTTCCTATACTAGTTCTATTCCAATTCTTATAGCCTATAGCTTACCTATAATTGTTATCCGCTCAATTTAGTATCTTGGATGACATACTTTGAATTCGTCTAGTAAAAATCTATTGAAATAAGATGGTTGATTTATTTAATTGAGTGTATAGCCCATTTGATTCTTAGAAATCCTTCTTAAATTGAATACAATCGTCATGTGATAACCCAAATATCATTACAGACGGCTACATAATTATGTGTATGACATAACTACTGTATAGCCCAAGTAATGCAGCCTTCAGAATTATGAATAGGAACAAGGTATATTGCAATAGTTTTGGATGACTTCGAAATTCCACGACATAATATGTCGTTTAGTCATAATTGTGTCATAATGTTTAATTTTACTATAAAGGTGTCACGTAGAGTTGGCCACATAAAGCTGCATCCACGCCGTTTATGTTTACGTTTTGGGACTCGCAGAGGGCCGCTCTCGGGCGGTATAATGTGCGGGGATTGTGCAGGGGGGGTTATTGATTGGGAACAGAATCAGGAGAAGGATTAGGATTAGGAATATAATGACTTGCGATGTTATACATGGATGGAAATATAGTAGGCCTATACTTGACCTACAAGAATAATTTGCTATGAAACCGTTAAGTGGTCGTATTTTGTAACTACTGAATAGGAAAATACACTTCAATGTCAGTCATACTACTGATTGAGGGAGTGTTAAAATGTTTATATTATATAATTACGATTCCATTGTTTATCTTTCTTGTTTTAATTATTTTCATTAATGCCGCTTTCCCCTTACATTCACTTGTTGCAACATTGTAGGCTATACATGCACGGGAAAACGTAACATGCCATTGACTATTTGCGAGTTTCGGTCTATAAGGAAGTTAGAGTATATAGATGGATAGATTAAGAAATATAGACTAAGATATATATAGATTTAAACAGACAAATATATTAAGATAGAATTATAGATATAGATAACTTAATAGATATGTTAATAGATAAGATAGATAGATATATGGATAGATTAAGATAAATATATTAAGAGATAGATTTAGACATACCGATTAAGATATATAAAGATGGATAGATTAAGAAATATATTAATATATATACCGGTATATATATATATATATATATATATATATATATATAGATAGATATATATATATATATATACCGGTATATATATATATATATATATATATATATATATATATAGATAGATAGATAGATAGATAGATAGATAGATAGATATATAGGTAGATAAGCAAACTACATAAAATACTATTACTACTATTAATAATAATACAAAAATAACCCCCCAGCAGACCCCAACATTCTCAGCTTTGATACCCGACTGTTGTGTAAAGTGGAAAACACCATCACCTCTCTCACACCGACACACTTTACTGCCATCAATAACACTTGGCACTCACTCCTCCAATTTCCTGTTATTGGTTTATCGAGGCGGATATTTCACGCCGCGACATATTGGCAAATGCTTAATAAAATATAGTTATGTGACACTTATTACAGAATGACATGTTGTTTGTCCGTCTATCTGTCTCTTCGCTTCACACTCTCACAAACCAGAATTTTGCTAGACATATATTTGCCTCCAATGAATGTACAGTACACAAAGGTACCTATGGGGCAGGTCTAGTGTAAGGGATTAAGTTTGTAGTGAGAGATGTGTTTAGGTATCTATAGGACAGAAGAAGTGTAGTCGTAAATATGCAGTAGGTCATAGTGGGAGATGTTCATAAGTAGCTATCGGATATATGAAGTGTAGCGGATATTATTTGTATTAGGAGGTGTTTTAGTGTAGGGAAGAACTACCAATTATCGGAGAGAAAGAGTCGGCCTTGTGTGGGCCAGTAGGTCTAAAAAAGGCATATTGCCATCTCATATTCTCTCTCATTAATATTTTTAATATTGTCCACGATCTGGTATTCACAAGCCAAAAACCAAATAACAAAAGTAGACAAAATACTCGATCTTCCACAAACACATGCACAGGCAAAACACTGTCTATATTTTCAATTACTTATTTTGCTCGTATATTCACATTGAAACTATACGAAATGAATGCTGCAAAAAACCCATCTACAGTAGATAAGACAATTGTTCAGATATCTAATTAATCCGATCCCGATAACAGAGAGGCGGTGACAGTGTGATAAATGAGGTCGTTAAGGTTGAATGGTAGTGATAAGTTGTGTTATGGGAACTCCGGGATATGAGAAATGTAGGTAATGGCTGATTTTCGTCTTAATGTGTGGAAAAACGTACCGATTTAGTTTAGTGTTTCCTGTTATTATTTGTTCAAAGATGTAGTTTATTGTTCTTGTTTAACGTTTCTTCTGTCTATTATTCTATGATTACGTTTGCTGTCGATCACAATTTTAAAACCAGTCAGTAGTACACAATTATTTAGAAGTATTAATATGTAATAGATTAAGGGGAGATTTCCACTTGAGGGATTTGTTTCTGGATCCCTTTCTCCCTCATGTATAGCCCCATTGAGTTTGAGATTTTAAGATGTTCGCCCCATTAGTTTGACGATTTTAAGAACTTTCGCCCTATTTATGTCACTTTTAAGATTTTTCGTGCCATTTAGGTGTCGATTTTTTCCTGGCGAGCGATAGCGAGCCTGTAATTTAAGAGGAACCGGCCTTCGGCCGGGACATTTTTCTACCGAAAATTGTACAAATTTATCTTGAAAGGGGGTCAAGGGGGTATAATTTCAAGCTTGATGGAAGTCTAGGAAACACACTCAATACCTCCCCTTAACATAGCGTGGGAAGTTAGGATACTTGAATGTGTGTTAAACTAATACGCCAAATACTTATCTATGTTACTGTGGCATTTGTTGTATATGATCATAGTTTTACCAATCGTGTTTTGTGTCTGCACTGCATCATGATCATGAATATAAGCAGAGGGTATACTTACCAAGATGAACGCTGAATGATTCCTCGGGTTCCACGATGCTGGAAAGAAATACAAAGATGAAAACATAAATCGATAAATATATCTCACACTATGAACATTTCCTATTAACATTACCAGACACATTCACGCTATGAAAGGTTCACATTTAACTCATCTATGCCCACACATCTGGCAACCACACCATTAATCCTCAACATGAAAGCATTCGCTAGTTATTCAGCTTGAAACATATCAGTGAATTAGTAATCCTCTGATAATTATTCAATATGTCATGGCCTCTAGATCATCTGGATGGTTAGTTTTTCAGGCCAAAGCTCCGAGGCCCAGGATACATCATACAACTGTGTGTGTGTGTGTGTGTGTGTGTGTGTGTGTGTGTGTGTGTGTGTGTGTGTGTGTGTGTGTGTGTGTGTGGGGGAGAGATTAATTCCTCCTTTGGCTGGATAACTCTATTATTCCAGTTAGCATGAAATATTATGAAGATAATGATGGGGAGGCGGGTTCTCGAAGATGGAAGACTACAATAGTTTTGGTTGTGGTGTTCGTGATACAATTGACCACCTGCGAGTTGCAGGCTATAAGGAAGATGGAGCTGTAGGCATTATATTTTTGTTTAGCAGAATTGCCAACTAAAATACGGTTGAGGTTGATTATAATACCATCATCGAATTCAACATACTTTCTATCAGTCGCAAACCTACATTGTATTGCATTTCTGATTAATATTGATTAATTAGTTAAAATAGGACTTCAGAGGCTATCCACCCTACTGGATTATTGAGCCAGCACTCTGTAAGCTAAGAATAGCGTCAGGACTGGAGCCCCTTTTCGAGAACTCCAGTCCCTTTAATATTGATGTCTACGGCTTCACCTTTTTGTATAGCCCAAAACTTGCAAGTGGTAACATTGGGGTGAATGCTATGGCTATGATTGAGTTCAGATTTTTCTGATGTAATTTTTTTTTTATTCTACTCCAATTGCCGTTTTTCTTGTTACATCTTGTTTTTGTTTTGTTTTTGTAATTGAAGTTTTCAAATCTCGCTGGAGGAATCGGCTTGGGATATAAGTGATATGTGTGTTCTGTTGTTGTCGTAATCACGTTATTCCAATCTATAGTCCGACTGAATATAAACACTATTTAAGGATGAGCGCTTTATTGATGACGTTTTCCATATAGCTTCGTCAGGTGACGCTTTATGAGAAACATTGACAATGGAGTGCTCCTCCTCATATGGTGCTTATATTCATTCTGTCCCGTGTATATATATATATATATATATATATATATATATATATATATATATATATATATATATATATATATATATATATACCGGTATATATATATATATATATATATTTTTTTTTTTTTTTTTTTTTTTTTTTTATTAATTCGATTTTTAAGTATCAGGAAACTAAATGTTTCTATAAGAGTTCATGTTCGGTGAAAACAAAAATACTGCCACAGAGACTAACTTCCAGCTTCTGTCTGAGCTCCCGGGAGGATTTTGGCCATTAAGACTTGTAATCCCCGAGCGCCTGCACTGAGAGCGACGCAGATAATCCTTTTAAATCTCTCCCTGCTGACTGTGCCATTTCACAACAAGGGACTGGAGTTCTCGAAAAGGGGCTCCAGTTCTGAAGCTCTTCTGGATTTGCAATGTGCTGACTTATTAATCCAGAAGGGTTGATAGCCTCTGAAGTCCTATTGTAACTATGTGTGCCATTTACTTTACTGTATCATGGTACAATTGGTCCAGTTATCAGAACAAGAGAGTATTTATGTATTGCACAGAACGTTATTATATTATTTTAGAGCCATAAGCACTGTTTTGTTTTTGTTTTTCTTGAGCCCTTATAAAAAATCTATCACTGTGTCAATATTAAATTTATCTATTCTCTGAAAAATAAAAAATGCCCTCTCTCGCTCCCACACAAGATACTGGAGTTCTCGCAAACGGGGCTCAAGTCCTGACGCTTTTCTTGATTTGCAGTGTGCTGGCTTAATACTCCAGGAGGGTTGATAACCTCTGAAGTCCTATTCTAACTAACTAACCAAATATCTCTCTCTCTCTCTCTCTCTCTCTCTCTCTCTCTCTCTCTCTCTCTCTCTCTCTCTCTCTCTCTCTCTCTCTCTCTCTCTCTCTCGTCCATGCATATGTTCTTTGGTTGATTAGTTGTGTTTGAATGCAAATAGATTTAACGAATGGTTTATGCATATCATCGTGTCATCGCCAAAGACGTCGATGTCAAAAGGGTAAAACTTTTAAGCGGAAATAATCAAACACTAAAATATCCAAAAGGAATCATTACGGTAAATTACAATATCTTAACTTGTAGACGTAATTTCAGCCATGTATCGAGACTTAACTAAGCCAGTGTCACACGAGCGCATTTTCTGACAATTTTCGATGAGTAAGTTTTTTCTCGTACCGTTGTCAGGCTATTTCTCATTGGAATCGGAAACGAGATCGAAGGTAGATTATGGTAGCTAGTAAAATTCTTACAGAACTTTAAATTTTGAAGATGACAGACAACAATTGCTCGTAAATATTGACGGAAAAATCGCTCGTGTGTCACCGCCTTTAGATGACTGACATACCAGCATATCACGACCTACAGTCAATGTTCCGTCAGACGATATTTGATTATTGGTGCGAGTGTCGTGTGTTCGGGGCCCAAAACATCCAGCAGAAAATATCTGTATCAACACTGAAATCAATGCTACCTACATTATTCTCATGTTGTGAAGGATCTCGGAGAACAGTAGATAGTAGGTTCGGGTTGATAGATAGATAGATAGATAGATAGAACATCGCATATTACAAAAGGGCTCCTTATATCTCAATGTATGATGATGTTTTCAGTTTGTTCTTTTCCAAATATAAATGCTGACATGGATTTTTCTCTCACACAACTTTTTTAAATTTTCAACTATTTTATTTCTTGGTTTAATATAATTGACATATTTTTCCTTATTAACTAATTCCTATTATATATTGACTATCAATCAATCAGTTTTTGTTTTGCATTTCATCAGTTTTAACCTATTAGATCGTTATGCTTAATGGTGAAAGATTATTTTTCGTAGCTCCATCTAGCAAAATTGTGTATTTTTCTAGCGTTACATTCGTGTCTTTTCGACAGGGTATATTCTCATGCAGGTATAGATCTTTAATTTAGTTTACTTCCGCCAAACAGCTTTTCAGAACCGATATTAAAACTCCTTTAAAGGGGGACTGGCGTAAAGTGATGTTTCCTCAGGGGATTTTGGTGAAGGTCCCGAAAGGCTTAGGTCGGGCCGGGGGTAAGCTGGGTTGGGGGAGTTTACTAAAAGCTTTATGAACGTGAAGCTGAACTGATCCAACAGCTTTTGGGGCCTGGAGCAGAAAGTGGTGGAGAGATATTAAAACGACATATATTTACAGTAGATTATTGTTAGTAGTAGTAGAAGTATTTTTATTATTATCATTACACTCCTGATTGCTTTCTGGTTATATTTACAAGTAATCAAAATAGAAGACACAATGCCCCTCAACAACTTTTGCAACAGAGCGGGGAGCGATTTCATTCGTTTTTGCATGCCGTGTTGTGTAATGGTTTAATTTGTGTTGTTAGAGTCAGAAGGAAATGGTTATTTGCTAGAGAGAAATAGCAGGTTGTGGTACTGGTCACTGGTAGAGAGAGAGAGAGAGAGAGAGAGAGAGAGTGAGTTTGTGTTTGTATTCTGTACCTCAAGTTTACTTGGAGCAGTATTTAAGTCCCTTTATATTTAGCTATTATTCACTATTTTACCATTGTAGGTTAAATACACGTTTTTCGCATTGTGTGTGTGAGCTTATACCGCTTGTTAACTTGAACGTATCACTTGCCGAAACATAAGGTGACGCAACTCTAAATTAATATATAATATTAGGAACACATACTATAGCATTGCCCTCTGCCTATAGGTAAACCTTTTCAACTTCTCACTAACACACCATGACCCAGCAGGTCACCACATTTCCCCAGCCATCACCACTATTCCTGCTCAATGGTATGTACCAAACCTAGAGGTTGAGCAACATAGGCCATTATTACACCCACATATAGATATCTCCATATTCTTTGTTTACATTATTTTACCTAAATAGGGATTTATATACTGTAAATTATTTTTCATCAAGCTTTCGTGAAGTAGGTTGTTTAGTTAGTTAGAATAGGACTTCAGAGTATATCAACCTTTCTGGATTATGAAGCCAGCACACTGTAAGTCAAGAATAGCGTCAGGACTGGAGTTCTCGAAAAGGGGCTTTTTCGAGCACTCGTCCCTTGTGAGTTGCTGTAGTTTTAAGTTATGTTTTAGTTATAATACCGAAATAAACAAAAAAAAATAGTTTAGCCAGAAAATTATACAGATATGAAGATACGTAATTTTGACTGAGCCTTACGAGAGGTAGTGAACGTAGATTTACAGTGAACAATAACAGCTAGTTTCGTAACGTCACTTGGCCACTGCGCATGTGCAGTTCCGGGGCTTGACTACTGGGTCCTCACTATCTATGTTCAAAGAATGGCAAACTTAGATAATATAATTTGCACTTTTCACCGGAATGTTGTTCTCTGCACCACGATCATATTCGAAGTGTGGAGGCAAATGGGCACCGATATATCGCTGCATTTCGTCAGGCTATTACCCTAAAGGTGTTATATTAAAAATGAAGTAATTAATGTGTGTGTGTGTGTGTGTGTGTGTGTGTGTGTGTGTGTGTGTGTGTGTGTGTGTGTGTGTGTGTGTGTGTGTGTGTGTGTGTGTGTGTGTGTGTGTGTGTGTGTGTGTGTGTGTGTGTGTGTGTGTGTGTGTGTGTGTGTGTGCTCAAGAATTAGGGCGAAAACGTTTTCTTTCAACTGGACTTGTGGCTCCAGCTTTCTCCTTGATTAATTCTCTGACCTGACTCCCAACTCTTTCACGACTCCCATCTCTCTCTCTCTCTCTCTCTCTCTCTCTCTCTCTCTCTCTCTCTCTCTCTCTCTCGTCTATGTAATTTTTTTTTTTTTTTTTTTTTCTATGTGATTGAGGGAGGCAAAAGGCATAACTGCCTATAGCGAGTGCCTCCCCCATAGTTGAAAGAGTGACAGGGCCAAAATAAGGGACGTTCGAGCCAAAATGCCTGGACACACGGAGTTTGAAGCAATTTAAGTCATAGAAAGAGGGAAAGACTGATTCTGGGAGAGAGTTCCAGAGCTCAGCTGTTGAGTAGAAGAAAGTTTGAGAGTAACGTTTCACTCTTGGGTTGGAGAGTTGCACAGAGTAGGGGTTGGGATTGAGTTGCAAAGACGGGTACCACGTGCCCTACGTAAAGGAGGTGGTATGCACTGGGATAGCTCTGAGGAACACTGATTATTATAGTAGCGATAGAATAGCGAGAGAGATGCAACCATTGCGGCGGAGAGAGAGAGATTGCAGAGAGTTGGTGAGTGGACGGGAGTTAATGATACGAAAGGCCTCCTTTTCAACTTTGTCTAGGAGAGCGGTATGAGAGGAACCTCCCCACACATGTGAACAATACTCAATACAAGGGCGCACTATGCCCCTGTACAGAGCAAGAAGCTGTGCAGGGGAAAAGAACCCCCTAAGGCGGTTGAGCACACCCAGCTTCTGGGAGGCTGCCTTAGCAAGACTGGTAATATGGTCCTTCCAAATGAGAGCAGAAGAAAAAGAGACCCCAAGAATATTGAGAGAAGATGAAGGGTTGATTTTTGTATTGTTGAAGAATAAGGGATAGTCCGCTGGGAGATCCTGACGGGTAGATAGATGGAGAAATTGGGTTTTGGAAGCATTAAAGTTAACAAGGTTACAGGATGTTATATCATGAATGCAGTAGGCTACTTTGCTCTGCATTTATTTTTCAAGTACTTGAGGTATGCAATCCTGTATTGATGCTTCACGATTATTTATAATGAACATTGGCATCATAAGGAGCTGGTACGGGAATTTTGTGGGCGAGCTTTTTATTTGTTTTTCATTTAGTGTATGTACGTACTTTATAAAATATATCGAAGCCTAGTCACATTCTATATTTTGTTTGTTTGCCCAGCCGATGTGTAAATGGTCTTTGTTCTCTTTTTATACTATTGTCTCAACGAATTGTATATAGTGTGACTCTTTCCCTACATCTCTTATCCACCAATCTCTCTTTCTCCACTAACCACTCAACAATGCCAAGCTCTTTCCTTCATCAAATGATATAAGAAATGTTTACTTGCAGAAGGAAAAAATGGTTATATAAATATATATGTATTGAGGTCCTCCTGAAACCCGAGGGCAAAGTGGGAGTAGTGGAAGTTGGAAAGGGAAAGAAATATTATACTTTAGATCCAAGATCATAAGGTGAATACACTATTTTTTGCTTTTCTACACAGGAAAAGGAAATTTATTCTGTAAACAATATTACATAATAATTTTGTTTATATATTTCGATCATATTAAACTTATTAACCTAGGTTCTGACGAAGTTATGCAATAATTTGCTTATGTACACATGTGTAAACATAATATGTGGGCCTATGTATGTAAGGCCTGTTGCCGTAATTATGAATGGGTGTATACATTTATTCACCTATCTATTTATCTATTTTGGATATATTTATTCATTTATCAATCTGTATTTGTTATATCTGAGAGAGAGAGAGAAGGTTACTGGGAATATCCATTTGCAGCTGATAATGACTGCAATCATAATTAATAGCTGCTTAATTTTCATAAAAAAAACGTAAATAGGCCTATACATGCTAACTATATATATATATATATATACTGTATATATATATAGCCTATTTTTTTTGTTTTATGTGACTCAGGGAGACAAAAGGCAGAACTGCCTGTAGCGAGTGCCTCCCCCAGAGTTGAAAGAGTGACAGGGCCAAAATCAAGGGACGTTCGAGCCAAAATGCCTGGATACACGGAGTTTGAAGCAATTAAAGTCATAGGAAGAGGGAAAGGCTGATTCTGGGGGAGAGTTCCAGAGCTCAGCTGTTGAGTAGAAGAAAGTTTGAGAGTAACGTTTCACTCTTGGGTTGGAGAGTTGCACAGAGGGGTGGGATTGAGTTGCAAGACGGGTACCACGTGCCCTACGTAAAGGAGGTGGTATACACTGGGAAATCTCTGAGGAACACTGATTATTATAGTAGCGATAGAATAGCGAGAGAGACGCAATATTTGTATCATAATGTTTAAAGGATGGCACCGGTACTGATAGGGTTAAAGCTCTTCTTGCTATCCCCTACCCTCCTGTTTAGTACTCTCCTCCTCCACTGAATCCCTCCCCCTCCCATTACCCATCCCTTTATTCCTCCCTCATTCATCACCTCCACACACGAACACACAGGTACACATGGAAGGCGGGGCATTCACACGTGTGCGTATGTCGGGCGTGCGTGTGAGTGTATGTATTCCTGTGGAGGAGTTAATGATCCTCCATATTGATAGTGATGGAAACCTAAATGCAATAGTACGTTGGAGTCGAAATGTCTGGACACACGGAACATACAAGAATTTAGGTCGTTGGGAGGGGAAGAGATGGACTAGGAGGGAGATTTCCATAGTTGTTACTAGAAGAAAGAATAAGAAAACCGAAGCCATTCATGGGTTTGGAAGTTGGACAGGATGTGTCGAGAGGTGGGAACCACCTCTTCACATGTTTGTAAATTACAATAGCAGAAAGAGACAGAGGTAAGTGTAAGGGTGTGTGCTACATTCCTACCAAAAAGCAAATACAGCCATGGGTTCTAAAACATTAAGTTGCCATGTGTGTACTGTAGCAACCTCTCTTCATAACAATGTCTGGTGAAACCCTACCATGATCACGTACATCAGTGTATACGATTTTGTTCGGAATTATCAGAATATATTGAAGTGTACATGAGTCTTACTACCAACTATAAAGCATGTGTATTTACTCTTGGTCGTGGAATAGCAAATTACAAATAACCATACGTACTGTAAATGCCTTTGTAATTTCGTCTTGTATTTACATTAGTAACAAACCCCAAAGTTGGAACTAATTAAAAGTGAACAACATCTCGCTATAAAACAAATGTCCTGGGAGAAGGACAGAGCAGCCCCCCCCCCCCCCCCAAAAAAAAAGATAAATTTCGAAACTTGCAGACACGACTCCGAACACCCAAAATCCAAAGTATAACAAGAAAACGTGCTATATTTATCTTTCCTGGGCGAGTGGAAGTTGGTGGCAATTTGAAAGACACTGAAGGGTTTTTGTAAACTGAGTAAGATCACATTTATGTTTGTATGTATGTACAGTATGTATGTATGTACTCGGACACATACCCCATTGCTGAGGGTGGCCGACATAAGACAGTCCGAACATAAACAACATTTAAAGTTCCTATTATCAGGGTCCGGGACCACTTTCGCGTTCCCTGGGTCATTTCTCTGTCTCGATGAATAGGAGAATTCTACAAGGGGAGGAGGATACCTAACTCCCTGCCCCCAGAAGGAAAAGTAAGACAGTAAAAGAGAAAGACAGAAACAGTTAAGGTTGGGTAGAGGATGCCAAACCTCACTCTGGATATACAGGTATACTCTATATATACTGTATATATTAGGTGAATAACTTGAGTAACGAGGATACGTAAATTAAACAGAAAGTAACCTTGCAACTCCAAATACAACAGCTAGGTTTGCCGTAAGCTTGTCATTAAAATTGTGGACTTGCATGAACTGAAATAACCTTTCGTTAGCTTCGAAAAATGTATATGCTGAAAACTCAACAAAGCCAACATTGGGATTTTAGAGTTCAAAGGGTAGGTATAAACACCGCTAAACTGTGCTGGGAATAAACTATTATACGGATATTATGAATGGTAGCTGTGCCTGTATGATATTGATGAACATTGTGTGTGTGTGTGTGTGTGTGTCCGCGAGGGCGGAAAGGTTAGCGGGCAGTGGCGAGGGCGGGAGGGGAGTCTGAATGAGGACGGGGAGGTAGGAAAGGTTAGCGGACAGTGGCAAGGGCGGGAGGGGAGTGTGAATGAGGACGGGGAGGTAGGAAAGGTTAACGGACAGTGGCAAGGGCGGGAGGGGAGTCTGAATGAGGACGGGGAGGTAGGAAAGGTTAGCGGGCAGTGGCGAGGGCGGGAGGGGAGTCTGAATGAGGGCGGGGAGGTAGGAAAGGTTAGCGGGCAGTGGCGAGGGCGGGAGGGGAGTCTGAATGAAAACGGGGATGTAGGAAAGGTTAGCGGGCAGTGGCGAGGGCAGGAGGGGAGGTAGGGAAGGTGTTTATCACACAGGGTGATGTGATGCGATTAGTGCAGTAGCATGTTGGTGTAGTGCTGCTTGCTTGCATGCAATTCTCGCTTTCAGCTGCTGCCGCTGGCTAACCCTTGTGGTGAAAAGGGGAGCCGAGTGCGTAAGTCTCCCTCTGCCAGTACATAGCCTCTCCATCACCAAGACTCCTATTGTGCCTCCCCGGGGCCACACAAGCCTCTCCATCACCAAGACTCCTATTGTGCCTCCCCGGGGCCACACACGGTAACTAGGTGTCTTGCTACCCCAGGCTAAATCAACAGGGGATCTCTGACCATGCGGTGGCCCCCAGAGGTATGATGTGCATCCTTGTCATCTACCAACAACCGCACACACCCACTGCCTTGTGGTTTAGTTTAGTAAGACAAAGGCTAGGGGAGCACACCCTGAGAGAACAGCAGACGTTAGGGTCACGTCCTGGCGGTTTCCGACAAACTGGAATCCCGGCAGTCTCCTGCAGTATTGAGCAGGAGCTGGTCGTCTTGGGCCACCCCCTTGCCATCAGCAACCCCTGTTCAGTACCAAGATAGTGAAGTTGGAACTGCGCACCTCCCTCGGCACTCTAAACATTTCTATGCGCAGGTTTTCTCTTCCTGCTTTGCAGGAATGGGAACGTCATCATCGGACTACGATGGACTACCATAAGTGTTTGTGTGTGTGTGTGTGTGACGATAGAAAGACTTAGGAGGGACAAACATTAACTGCATAAAATAATATATTTATTGATTCTATACATTCTTTGGGCAGAAGTGAAAGGGGTTTAGATTGAAAACAACTGGTTTTCAGATTAATTAAATTTAATAAAACAATGGCAAACATATACTCGAACACGTAAATACAATTAATTGTCAAACGGTTGTGTCCTCGACAATCAAAGCATACGCTAAGGATACAAACTCTTTAACTCACACGCTCTCGCTCTCTCTTTCTCTCGCTCTCTCTTTCTCTCTCTCTCAGAAGAGAGCTAGCAGAATATAACTAATATGCGTACTATACAAACAGCATTATACAGTAATAATTAAGACATGAATATACACTTGAAGTACACAACCCAAAAATTTGGGAAGGCGGTGCAGGCAAACTAAGAACACGAATTAAACTGGACAGCTTAAAATGGAGTAAAATAACAAGTAAGACAGACAGGCAAACGGACGACGAGAGACAGAACTTGACTGTGGAAAAGGACAGAATAAGAACGGCTACACAAATATGCGTCCGGAACGGTCAAGCAACAAAACACAAATCGAAAATATGTTTGCAAGCAGAAGGAAAAGTAGTCAGGAAAAAGTGGCAATAAAAACAGTAGGTAGTAGGGATATGTAAAAACATACGAGAACAAAAAAACATGAAAGGATCGACGAGTGTGAAACTATATATATGAACCACATGAGTGATGAATATTAAGCCAAGGGAGAAATTGGACTAGACAGAAAAGGGGCAAAGTAAATAGAGGAGAAGAAAGAGAAACGAGTTATGCAGGCAGACTGAAGGATGGGCTGGATTACACTGAACCATTTAATTATCTCTTCACACTCCACCGCTGTCTGAATATTAAACTCACTCTCACCATCATTATACTGCTTCATCTAATTTTGCTAAAATTATCTTTCGTTTCAAACTATATCTTCTTTAATACTCTTCTCCATTTAATCCTCTCTCTCTCACTCATTCACGATGCCGGATGTGAAATTATGCATTAATTTTAAGACAAGAGAAGAGAGTGAGCTGCTCTGGAAAGAGAGTTTAAGGTGGGTGTCTTGCTTTGGGACAGACAGCACGGAAAGTTTTAAGTCTAAATCGTATGGGTCTTGTAAAACTCATGCAAGCATTTTACATACTATCCTAGAATGCCTTAAAGCTATTTGTGATCACGTGACTACAGGGCTATAAGTGATCAATTTGCTGAAATATATACCATTTTTATCTTTGAGTTGTATTGTGACTGAAATTAAGGAAAGGGAGAATGATGAGGAGTCTGAATTGAGTGATTTCTTCAAATCCAGACATTATTGGGGAGGGCAAAAACTTGTCACCCAATTTCCCCTCCTTTGAGATTTCACCAGCAGAAGGAGAGGGATGGAGAAATGAAAAGATTTATTTGATTAAGATAAAAATAATCGCTTGCATAATGCTGTTTAATCTATATATTTATCTAGTATGTTTCTGTCAATCAATTACTCCATCACACTAATGCAGCTTTAACAGTGTAAGACCGGTTTATAATTCTCAAACGTCGAATACACATTAGAATCCCCGTTCATAATTCAAAGCCCGAAGAAGGGTGTATAAAGAAAAGAGAAAGGAAGAAGCAAGACAACCTTAAAATCATAGAACATAAAGTTTGTCCCCCGAGGATATTTTAAACTTCATAAAAAATTATAGTAAATCACCAGCTAGCTCATCTTCACAACTTTCTTCTGGCGCAAAGTTCGTTGATATAATGTTCCCCTTGTGATGTGATAATTATTGTGATGATGTTAAGTAGTGAGTCTGGCCTTCATTTATATGTAGCTGGAGATACTGAAACTGACAGTAATGGTGGTTAATTAGTTAAAATAAGACTTCTGAGAATATCAAGCTATCAATCCTTCTGGATTATTAAGCCAGCACAAGGGAAGTCGATAATAGTGTCAGGACTGGTGTCCCTTTTCAAGAACTCCAGTCCCTTGAGTAATGGTGGAGCTGAAACTGCAGCTGCATCAATGCCTGAAGAAGTAAATCTTACACCGTTCTATTTTTTTTTTTTTTTTTTTCTATGTGATTGAAGGAGGCAAAAGGCAGAACTGCCTATAGCGAGTGCCTCCCCCATAGTTGAAAGAGTGACAGGGCCAAAATCAAGGGACGTTCGAGCCAAAATGCCTGGACAGACGGAGTTTGAAGCAATTTAAGTCATAGGAAGAGGGAAAGACTGATTCTGGGAGAGAGTTCCAGAGTTCAGCTGTTGGGTAGAAGGAAGTTTGAGAGTAACGTTTCACTCTCGGGTTGGAGAGTTGCACAGAATAGGGGTGGGATTGAGTTGCAAGACGGGTACCACGTGCCCTACATAAAGGAGGTGGTATACACTGGGAAAGCTCTGAGGAACACTGATTATTATAGTAGCGATAGAATAGTGAGAGATGCAACATTGCGGCGAAGAGAGAGAGATTGCAGAGAGTTGGTGAGTGGACGGGAGTTAATGATATGATAGGCCTTCCTTTCAACTTTGTCTAGGAGAGCGGTGTGAGAGGAACCTCCCCACACATGTGAACAATACTCAATACAAGGACGCACTATGCCCCTGTACAGAGCAAGAAGCTGTGCAGGGGAAAAGAACCCCCTAAGGCAGTTGAGCACACCCAGCTTCTGGGAGGCTGCCTTAGCAAGACTGGTAATATGGTCCTTCCAACTGAGAGCAGAAGAAAAAGAGACACCAAGAATATTGAGAGAAGATGAAGGATTGATTTTTGTATTGTTGAAGAATAAGGGATAGCCCGCTGGGAGTTCCTTACGGGTAGATAGATGGAGAAATTGGGTTTTGGAAGCATTAAAGGTAACAAGGTTTTCTCTGCCCCAATTGGAGATAGTATTTAGATCAGAATTTAAGAGTTCTATGGCTTCATTACGTTTGTCGTTGAGGGATTGCTGGCTGGGGCGTTTTGAAAAACTAATCGAGTAGTGTAAGGTTGAGTCGTCTGCGTATGAATGGATGGGAATTGAGGTACAGTTGAGGAGATCATTTATAAAAATTAGAAAGAGAATAGGAGATAGGACAGAGCCCTGAGGAACACCGGAATTTATAGGGTGAGGAAGTGAACGATGGCCATCCACAACCGCGGCTATGGAACGGCCGGAAAGGAAATTAGAGACAAAGGCACAGAGGGAGGGATAGCTGATGTATATAGATACTACTACTACGGCTACTACTACTTTTTTTTTTTTTTTAATAATATAAACCACTCATCCCCTCTTTGGACCTTAAACCAGGTCAGAACAGTCATCAAAGCGCCCGACTTGGTAGTCATTCAGCTACTTCCTATTCCGGGGTATGCACTCAGACTAATCATCGTGGATTACTACTACTACTTTGATTTGTATTTAATGTTGTACATACATTATATTTTACAAGCATCAGATATTACTACTACTACTACTACTTTTTTTTTGTTTTTTTTTTGTTTTTTTTTTTTTGTTTTTTTAAATAAACCACTCAGCCTGTGCATCCCCTCTTTGGACCCTAAACCAGGTCAGAACAGTCATCAAAGCGTCCGACTTGCTACTGCTACTGCTACTACTACTACTACTACTACTACTACTACTATATTTTTAATGTGTTCAATATCTTAGTTTTCTTTACTTGTTTATTATTTTTATATTAAACATGTGTTTTAATGTTTTGTTTTTAAATATAATTCTTTATCAGATTTTATAAGTTTTTAAAATTGTTAGGATAGGTTATTTTTGTTTAAAGGTTACTATTGTTTTTATGATTTTACACTTTTCTCATTTTGTTTTCCGGCTTTTACATTTTTATTTCATATGATAAAACAAATTTCAAGTAATTATCTTTTTAATCAAGTTATTTTGCCTACAGCTTTATTTGTTATCATATACTTATTGATTAGGCAGATAGTCTGCAAACTACCAAGAAAGTCTTAAAGAAAAGACCGATATGATGAGCTTACGCATGTAATAATTAGCATATATTGTAAATTGTGCATGTCATCAATATATCTAAAGCATATAATATATTTTTTATTTAACTTTTAACACTAAATTGCATTGCAAGAGCTTTTTAAAATAGACTTTCATAATGTACATATGTTAAGAAATAAAGACATTGTACTTGAACTTGAATTGAAATTTAACTACTACGACTACTACTACTACTACTAGTACTAATAATAATAATAATAATAATAATAATAATAATTAAAGTTGCAAGCAACGTTGTCTGGGGTTTGAGGGGTTTTGCAAGCAGGGTATTGTGTTGGATACAAAAGTTGTGTCACATATCAAAAGATCATTAAACTTATTGGGCATGGAGAAATTACAGAAGGAACAGATTGTGCAAACAAACAAGAGGCGGAGAGGGAGAGATTGCCTGTATAAGGGATCTGCCTCTATTCGTTTAGTAACAGAGTTGTAGATATGTGGAATAGGCTACCGAGTGCTATAATGGGATCAAGAACAATAGAGCTTCAACTTGAAATTAGATAGAACGAGATGGGTTGGGTGTGAAAGGGATCTGCCATGTGTAGGTCAATCGGCTCTCTGCAGACTCCCGTTTTCTTATTTTGTTTATATTCTCATTTGTGAGAGTGAGAGAGTATGGCAAGAGAGAATAGGATGTCATAAACGTAAGGAAGATAGCGATAAATATAAGAGAGAGAGAGAGAGCGCGCGGGATGGGTTGGGTTGGGTGTGAAAAGGATCTGACATGTGTGGGCCAATCGGCTCTCTGCAGACTCCGGTTTTCTTATGTTCTCATTTGTGAGAGAGAGAGAGAGAGAGAGACTAGGATGTCATAAATGTAAGGAAGACAGATAAATGTGAGAGAGTTGCTAGGAGATGGGTTGGGTGTGAAAAGGATCTGTCTTGTGTGGGCCAATTGGCTCTCTACAGACTCCCATTTCCCTATGTTCCTAGTTCTTACAATTGTGTTTTGGTTGCAGGTATATGATAACATGGGTGTATAGTAAGTAGTGTAAATAACAGGTAACGTTTATGAGATGGGTTGGGTGTGAAAGGGATCTGGCTTATGTGGGCCACTTGGCTCTCTACAGACTCCCATTTTCATCTTGGTTGCATGTGTGAGGGATCTGCCTCATTTGTACCGGTGTGCAAAACAAACAAGAGTGAGAGAGAAAGAGATTGGCTGTGTAAAGGATCTGCCTCTATTCGCTTGGTAAAAGAGTTGTAGATATGTGGAATAGGCTACCAAGTGCTATAGTGGGATCAATAACAATAGAGCTTCAACATAAAATTTGATAAGACGAGATGGGTTGGGTGCGAAAGGGATCTGCCGTGTGTTGGCCAATCGGCTCTCTGCAGACTCCCATTTTCATCTTGGTAGCATGTGTAAGGGATCTGCCTCATTTGTACCAGTGTGCAAATAAGAGAGAGAGAGAGAGAGATTGGCTGTGTAAGGGATCTGCCTCTCTCGTAACAGAGTCGTAGATATGTGAAATAGGCTACCTAGTGCTATAGTGGGATCAAGAACAATAAAGAATTTCAAGATAAAATCAGATAGACATATGGACGAAATGGGTTGCATGTGAAAGGGATCTGCCATTTGTTTCATTTGTACCGATGTGCAAGCAAACGAGCGACAGAGAGAAACTGGGTGTGTAAGGGATCTGCCTCTATTCGTTTAGTAACAGAGTTGTAGATATGTGGAATAGCCTACCAAGTCCTATAGTGGGATCAAGAACAATAGAGTTCAACATAAAATTAGATAGGACAAGATGGGTTGGGTGTGAAAGGCTGCCACGGGCGTGTCTGGCCACCATTTACAATACCAAGAGAATCACCTCTACAGTACCTCACTTGAGGAGTGGAAATAATAGAAAAGGAATTAGGAGGAACAAAAGCATGGCCTGCAATATAGAAAAAGTCAACAAGAGTGAATCAAAGAAAAACATTTATCATGCAGCCATGCAAGCCTTTTATATAAAGAGTATAATCTTAAAATATAGAGAATAACCTTGTACATGTATTATTAGGGTAAGTGTTTTTATAGTGTTACGACCGGCACAACGAAATAAACAAGGGCACTTAAGAGAGTGAGTGAGAGTGAGAGTGAGAACGGAGAAATGGATAGGCGCCGAGCAGGGAGGTTTTAGGAAGGGAAGAGGATGTGTAGATCAGATTTTTACCCTGAATTGTGTTGTGGAGAAGTATCTGGAGAAGAAACAAAAGGTGTATGTTGCCTTTATGGACTTGGAGAAGGCCTATGACAGAGTGGATAGAGAAGGTTTGTGGAAAGTACTTAGAATATACGGAGTAGAGGGCAAGTTGCTGAAAGCAGTGAAGAGCATGTATGAGGGTGCAAAGGCGGCAGTACGTGTGGAGAGTGAGCAGAGCGAGTTCTTTGACCTGAATGTTGGTTTGAAACAGGGGTGTGTGATGTCCCCGTGGTTGTTTACTGTATATATGGATGGAGTCATGAAAGAAATACTATCAAGAGCAGTGGATGTTGGTGTATCGCTGAAAAGGGAGGGAATTGAGTGGAAGCTACCTATACTGCTGTTTGCGGATGATACAGTTCTGATAAGTGATAATGAATGGGAGTTGCAGGGTCTGGTAAATGAGTTTGGAACAGTGTGCGAAAAACGGAATTTGAAGGTAAATACGGGGAAGAGCAAGGTTATGGTCTTCGAAAGGGGTGAAGTCACAGAGTGTGAGGTGAAGCTGAACGGTCAGGCTATGGAGATCGTCAACTCTTTTAAGCGCGCCGCTAATAAAGGGTTAAGTATCTGGGCAGTGTGTTGAGTAAAGATGGGACTATGGATGAAGAGGTGCGGGAGAGGGTACAGCAGGGGAAGAGGGTTGTAGGAATGCTAAAAGCAGTAACAAGAAATAGGGTGGTCAGTATGGAAGTGAAGAAGTCCTTGCATGACAGTGTGGTAGGAGAAAACTTGGCATTGAGGTAGTGGCTGGTGCATGTGATGATGAAGGTGTACGAGGACTCACGAATGGTAGTGAGGGTGAAAGGTGTACTGCTGAGTGAGGGACATATACTAGATATTTGGTGAGGGTTAGCTTTATATCCCACGTACTGGTTACTAGGGACATATACTAGGTGTTAGGTGGAGGTTAGTTTTGTATCCCACATTAGTTTTGTATCCAAAGTACTGGGTACTGGGTACTAGGGACACATACTAGGTGTTACGTGAGGGTACTGAGTGATGAGTTTTCAGTTCGCGTCGGAGTCCAAGAGGGAAGTGTGTTAATTAAGCCCTCTCCTCTTTTTTTATGGGTCTGGAGGCACTATCTAGTGATTTCAGAGTTAGGCTCCCCTTGCACCTGCTATAAGAGGCCTGAAAATGCTTGGCCAAGTCATGAGGGTCTGTGAGTGTGAGAGAGTCTTTGAAGGTATGATAAGGGAAAGCATTCTATCGACGATATACAGTTTGGTTTCATGCCAGGACGTGACACAATCGACAACTTCATAGTCAGGCAGCTGCAGGAAAGATATCTACTGAAAGTAAGAAGTTGTGCAGTAGGCTAGGAGAAAATTTGGCGTAGAGGAGTGGCTTGTGCGTGTGATAATGAAGATGTATGAGGACTCAGGAATGGTAGTGAGGGTGAAAGGTGTACTGAGTAAGGGACATATGCTAGGTGAAGGTTAGTTTTGTATCCCACATACTGGGTACTAGGGACATATACTAGGTGTTACGTGAGGGTTAGCTTGGTATCCCACGTACTGGGTACTAGGGACATAGCCTATACTAGGTGTTAGGTGAGGGTTAGTTTTGTATCCAATGTACTGGGTCTAGGGGGCGGCAGCCCCCACCCATAATACTAGGATAGGTTAGGTAAGGTTGTTAGGTTAGGCTAATGGGGATGGATGTAGTTTCCGGGTGTATGGTCGTCATGTTTACATAGGGCGATCGCCGCGGTTAACTTCGCATGTATTTTGACGGTGATTTTTTCGGTTATTTGCCCCCTGCTGGCAATATGACGATGACATGACATGGGGGGGTGAAGCGTGGCAAAGTCAACCCTCAACATATTATTGTATCCATTGGCATTCAAAATAGATGGGAACATGATTGCAAACGTCCGCCGCCTCCGTCATGTTTACATTTGTCGATCGCCGTTGTTAAGTTCGCGTCTATTTTGACGGCGATTTATTTTGGTTATTTGCCCCCTGCTGGAAATATATATGTTGATGACAATATGTCATGGGGGGTTGAAGGGGAGCAAAGCCCAACCTCAACATATGATTGTATCCAAAGGCAGTCTAAATAGACAAGAAAAGGATGGCAAGCGTCCGACGCCACTAGGCGTAAACATTGCTGGCGATACACCCGGTAACTACATCCTACCCGGCTAATGTCCTTTCAAAGGGGTAGCCTATAAATTAGTAAACACTAGGATATATACCCGGTCAGGTGATACACCCGATAACGCAACTCTTGCCGATAGGCTAGCCTAAAGCCTAACCTATTCATAAAGGTGTCTATTTTGACGGCGATTTTTTTCGGTTATTTGCCCCCTGCTGGTAATATATATGATGGTGACAATATGTCATGGGCAGGGAGGGGGTGAGGGGGGGCAAAGCCCCCCTCAACATATTATTGTATTAAATGGCATTCAAAATAGACGGGAACTTTATTGCAAACGTCCGACACGTCCCCCGCCACCGCTATGTTTACATGTGTCGATCGCCGTGGTTAAGTTCGCGTCTATTTTGACGGCGATTTTTTTCGGTTATTTGCCCCCTGCTGGCAATATATAAGATGATGACAATATGTCATGGGGGGGGGGGGGGGGGGGGTGTGGGGGGGGCCTCAACAATGACCTCTAACCTCTGTATCTCAAAAAGGACTAGAGCAAATTGGCTGCAAATTTCCACATCTAGGCTATTCCTTGACTGACTCTTCCCAAATGGTAGACATATTAGCTTGATCACTCTAGTTGTTTTTTAGTTACAGAGGTTATAGGTCATGATTTCTTGCCTACTTACAGCGAATAGACTAGGCCTATTGTAGATTGGTAAAATATTTGCTTAATAGGCCTAGGCTATGTTGGCTGTGCAATTGTCTCGATTTGACTATTTTTACCTACTTAGGCCTAAAGCAGCCTGAGGCTATTCCCAACCCCCAAACAGTATCCCATGTTAAGTCCTAGGCTAGGCCTAGGGCTAATCCCACTCTCAATCAAAATTCGAACTGATAAATTCGTACCTCTCCGGTAGCGCTGCCTAGGCTAGGCCTATATTTTTCGTGAATAGATATAGAAAATGGTTTAAAGGAAAGACCATCCTATATTATGTTCAAATAATATGTAATAGCACTGTGTATGGTTGTATTAAATTTAAATAGTGATAGATGTGTATATTAATGGGATAAATATTCCGGTTAGCATACGTTCAGAAAATTATAGTGCAACACTGTTGCCAGATACTAATCAATCCCATTATCATTATATCATAATGGATTTTACTCATTTGGATAATTTCAAATACCTAGGACATTAATATAATATTTTCCTATCTTTTTTGTAGTGATATTTGTATGATTTAGTGGTATATTGGTGTCTGTCTAGGGTTATAATGCATTGTGAAAGTTACCTCTGAATCTCTGACTTGGTAACAGTTCGGTATGGGCCGGCTTAAGTAACCCTGCTTTCTTTGAGTACTACACGGCAAGAGAAGCTTTCGGTTCTGTCATTACTGTTCAAGGTAAATAGCAACTGCTAAATTCGACATCATGTTCAAATAATATGTAATAGCACTGTCTATGGTTGTATTAGACAAAAATCGTGATAGGTTTCTATTTTATGTGGATAAATAGTATTAAGCTGAATAAACTAAATACCGAAAGTTCACTAGAGTGGTTGTTGATACATGAGGGAGGAGGGAGGTAGGAAGGAAGGGCAGGGTAAGTCACACAGGCAATTGCCAAAACTTTAAAGGTCCATATCATTGTTATTAAACAAAGCATTTGGCAAAGGGAGGAATTGTTAAAAACCTTAGCCAATACTCTGTCATTCACCAAAAATAAATTTGAATTAGCATTATTATTTGGTAGGGTAGGTATGTATAGGTAGGTTGGCTAAATAATTGCTGGAATTCGTAGGGACTCGAACTGTTTTGAGAGAGTTAAATAAAAAAAAAAATAGATCTGAATAATAAAGAGACTATGTTATTAAGCAAAACTGGGGGATGTGTGGAAGCCTATAGACTGTAGACGGTAAACTTTGTGTGGGTAGCGAATGCGGTTTTAAAGTCATTTAAGAATAGACAGTTTTCAATGCTGCGGCCAAACTATTCCACCCATTTATATTCTTTTGGTATCAAAACGTTCGGAATCGCGAGCCTCACCCAACTACACAAGCATGGCTTTGATCATCGGTGTAGTTTTCAAGACGTGGAATTTTAAGTGGAATTCGAGATTTTTTCAAGATTTCCGGAAAAAAACCCACGTGCAAAAGCAAAACCTTCTCTATAACATTTGTGGAGCATTAGTAGGGGAGTCCATATGCCAAAGCCCAGTCGTTTCCTATGAGTGGGAGAGACGGTATTTAGGCGTAAAGTTTTTCGGGTAATCGGCTGCCACGGACCTGTTTGGCCACCATGCCGGATATTTAGCATATCAAAAGTTGCCCAATACAAAAACGCACCTCTTGTGAAAGTTTGATACCGATCCAAAAAGCGGTTCTGGAGTTATTGCGTCGAAACCGGCGCGTAAGAAGAATTTGGATGAAAAACCGGGTTTAATGATTACAATAGGGGTTCCCCATAGGGATCGAACCCCTAATAATAATAATACGAAAATATAACAAAATCAGTCCATTTACGTCTATGATGTTATAATAGTAGATATTTGCAAATATTAATGAAGTTTAAAATCGGATAACTACTTAACCCGGAAACTGCGGGAAGACTCTTAAGAGTTCCCCCGGCGGACTGCGGGAAGGCTCTTAAGAGTCAGAGAAAAAAAAAATCAACTTTAAACATCGAAAACAAAAACAAAACAAAATTTGGGGGGCCCCTGGGCCATGCAAAATATCACTCCTCTACCTCCCCTCCTTCCCCACTTTCCTCCCCTCCTTCAGTTATCACCTATTTTCCCTGTTATTCCCTTATTCTGAGGTATATTTTCGTGCTAACATTAGCGAGTTGCAAGCAGGGCATTGTCATCAGTGTTAGCAAGCGAGTGCAAGAGAGAGAGAGAGAATATCGATCGACTGTGTCTCAGTGGCCTTGGGGGAAATTGGCGGGAAAGCAGGTTGCCTCACCCATACATTATATAACTCGCGGCCTATATCTCCGATTTTGACCATCCAAACGCTGTTTTCACTCGTTTTATTGTTGTTTCAGGTTAATACCTTTATAATCAACCCATAATAGGCGCGTATGGATAAGTATTAATGCTATTTATGGTAAAATGAATATTTTAGTGATGGAAACAGCTCAAATACGTCAGCACAGGGGGACGTTTCTAATTACCCCCATGCGCACTTCTTAGGTTAATAAATATGAAGACGCTGAACAATGTTAAACGTTAGTCTCGATCGAAAGTAATCAAAAACATGTCAAGAATATTTGGCTTGGCAAAAATGTATCAGCCAAATTAATTAATAATTTGTGTCCTAAGGCTATCAGAAGATTTGTGTTCAAGATAAACTCACACTAGTTCCTCAGGCTCTACGAAGCAGGTTTACATCGATACTTCTAATAATAAGATTTCCTTACTACAGGGTGATCAGAAAGTCACTGCACTCAGCAAGGTTTTGAAATGACCCAGTGTTATCTATTTTTATGATATTATATCTACATAAAGCAAAGCATTGGCACACAAAATACACAAACTTAACCTACTTATTGGTTTGTTAGTTTGTATTGTTTGAGTTTGCCATTTATGTATCTACAAATTGCTTAAATAGCATTTATGAAAATAGCACTGGGGCAGTCGGAAATCTTGCTACGTGCACAGTGACTTTCCGAACACCATGTTTAATAAGGTGTTGATAATGTGGTTGTTGAACTAAGAGCTGGGTGGTGAAGATGGTTGTATATAATTAACCTTTTCTATTCGATGAAGTAATTTTAACTTTAGTCAAGTTACCACGATGACGCAGTCTATAATTTTATTCAGGCTAACGCAAGATAAGAGTGAATACGGGACTGGAGTTCTGGAATAGGTGTTCCAGTCCTAACGCTATTCTTGACTTCCAGTGTGCTGGCTTAATAATTCAGAAAGATAGATAGCCTCTGAAGTCCTATTTTAACTAACTAACGAAGTAGTGAAGGGGATGGAGTTCTCGTAAAGGGGCTCCAGTCCTGACGGTATTCTTGACTTACAGTGTGCTGGCATAATAATCCAGTATGGCTGGTAGCCTCTGAAGTCCGATTTTAACTAACTAACTAAGTAGTGAAGGGGATGAAGTTCTCGAAAAGGGGCTCCAGTCCTGACGCTATTCTTGACTGACAGTGTGCTGGCATAATAATCCATAAGGGCTGATAATCTCTGAAGTCCTATTTTTATCTAACTCTGATCTCACCAGGTACACAGGTATTAAACTCCCCAAAATGTGTATGAACATTAAAATGCGTAAACATAATTAACACTTACCAATTCTGTTGGTGATATGTCTCATCTCCTTCCGAATTGCAGATTGACTGGAAAGAAAAACCGTAAGTGAGAAAAAAACTCACACAACCTAAACAACTAAGGTTGTTAGGCTACCTACCATTAATTTTGTAATCAAATTATCATTAAGAAAGACATGGTCTGTTTTATCAAGTGACAACTTTGTTTTATTCAATAATGATTCTGACCATCGGTCGTCTGCCTTATAGGACTGTTAATAGTAGAAAAATGCAAATTAAATAATTAATACACTTATAGGGCGGAGAGCTTATGTTCATACATAACACTTTTATGATTCTATGAGAGGTAATAGTGACTGATTGTATGCATACATAGCTGTCAAATCAGAATATTCGTACACAGAAGTAAACATTTATACTGGTAATGTTTAATATCTGATAATTATTCACTACTTCATAATTTTGTTTTAATATGCACATCTAGATTTATGCCTATGATGAAACTTAGCGATACCTTATTACGTATATGTTGAACCTTTAGCAGCATAATAATACGAATTTCGCCATTAATGCTTTGAATATTGTGCAGAGAACTTTACCTTTTACTGTGCTGTTGCTGCGTGCTGGAGCGCAAGTGTAGAAACACGGAAAATTTAAATATTTGCAGCACTACTGTTCAACGGGTTTCGCATTTCAGGCCAGAATACATCATGCAAGAATTGTGTACAAATGCCACAGCACCTCAACTCTTTCAGTACGACGACAGTTTATTTGTCTGCTCTACGTGTATATGAGGGCAAGGGACGGAAGTTTTCGTAAAGGGGCTCCAGTCCTGATGATATTCTTGACTTGCAGTGTGCTGGCTTAATAATCCAGAAGGGTTGATAGACTGAAGTCCTATTATAACTAACTAATTAACTAAATATGTATGAGGAAGACAAACGGGAAACATGGCTGCAACAAATGTCTCCCCCCCCCCCCCCCGAAGTTGAAAACAATGATGCGAAGACGAATTTAAGGTGCAAGTTAAAATAGGACATCAGAGGCTATCAATCCTTCTGGATTATTAAGCCAGCACACCGTAAGTCTAGAATAGCGTCAGGACTGGAACCCCTTTCGAGAGCTCCAGTCCCTTGTTAAGGTACTGTACGCTAAAGTCAATATGTCAGGATACACGGTGGAGCTGATGCAGTCTAAGTCAAAGGATGAGGTAAATATATTTTGAGGGAGCGAGTTCCAGAGTTTACTTGTCGAGTAGAAAAAAGACTGGGAAATGCGGTTCACTCATGGGTTAGAGAGTTGGACAGAACCACAAGGAATTATTATGATACGGTATGGCCTCTCGCAGTCAATGGTGTAAACATTAGTATCATCTTTGGGACCATGGCAGCCTGTTGTGTTTATTGCTAACTGACACTAGATGACGCCACTCTACCTAAAAAGAAAATTCAATATTCTAGGAGTCAAATTACCTTTACTGTAGATTCATCACACTGACCACACAAGATACAAGCCAATTTATACAGTATCAGAATTATATCTGAAAATGTATAATGAGTGAATTGTAGGTGTCAAATATAAATGGCTTCATTCTCGGTAATGCTTTCTCTCCTGCTCCTTGTATTGTGAGGCTTCTGAATAATATTATACATTTTGGGAATCGTATATTCCTATTGACTAAATGTCAATAATCTACATCTAACTTAATCATCCAGTTTACCAAAACAAATCAATTAACCCCCTCCGTCACATATGACGCGACCGCGTCATATGGCGGTTTCGCCCAAAAGTATCATATCACGCGATCGCGTCATATGAACCTAGTGAAATAGCTCAATAATAAGTTATATGACGCTTTTGCGTCATTTTGAGCTCGGTAAGTTAGGTAAGTTAGATCATAATCTGTCGGTTGATGGCAACCCAAAATTCCTCCGACTTCTAACGGTCCCTCAGTGTGAGAAAGACTGTTGTGGGGGAAATACTGGGCGCTCGGGCAACCCCTATTATACGTAAGTTATTATGTCTGGGGTGGTTAATACACCCAATATAATTATGTTATTGGCTTGGAAAAATATGTGCTCCAAAATAGATATTAAATCATATAAAGAGTATACTAAAAATCGCCCCTACATAGTAAGCTATCCCTAATTTTTGTTATCTAAATACGTGTCGCTCTTTTTTAACCCCTTCTGTACCGGGCATCTTTTTAAGTTTATTCTAGCTATAGTTAGACGATTTTGGGCAGTTTAAGAAGGATCTGTGGTAGTAAAAATGGTCAAGTGAGATAGTTCGAAGCCTGTTGATTGCTGAAGGCCCTATTTAAAATGAATAAAATTGTCTAATAGTAGCCAGAAAAAAGTAAACAAGACGTCGCCGGTACAGAAAGGGTTAAGGACCCCTTTATTCCTCATGTTAACTCCATTAATTTCAACATTTTAATGTAATTCGCTCCATATATCCATTCATGCCATTTATGTGTCGATTGTTTTCCTAGCCAGCGATAGCGAGCGTGTTATATAATATTAGGAGAACTTGGCTCTACTGAAAGATGTACAGATTCATCTCGAAGAGAGAGAGAGAGAGAAAACTAAATCGCCCCTTAATCCATTCAATACCGGCGACATTCTTTTTATTATATTCTGGCAATGATTAGACGACATAATTAGGCTTAGGATGGACATCTACCCATGAAAAGGCTACATACTATCTCGATATATCCTTTTACCGACTATATATCCTTTCTACGCATCAACAAATCTTCTAAATGTAGTTGAAATCAAATTAAATAGACGTCGCCGGTACAGGAGTAAACATAACTTGGGCCACTCAAATAACAACGCACACAGCATAGCAGCCTCTCCTTCCCACCCCGCTAAAAAAAAAAAATCCCTTCAGTGATGTCTCTGTAAACAGTAATTTTCTGCCTATGAGTTCCCTCCCTGGGCTCCAGCAGTGAAGTTAATGAGTTGTCAATAACGCCTCTCTACCTGGTGCGAAGGAAAAGTAGGAATACGATCGAGTGAGTAGAACACCATTTCAGCAGCATGCTGTTATTTCAGCAGCATGCTGTTATTCATTATGTTGGTATACAAAATGATATTACGAGGCTAAGGAAAACATTACACAACTAAGGGGTAAAGCAATATGACAAAACAGTCAGTTAGTAAACTTATGCCTATTTTCGTTCTAGCGCCCTAGTAAACACATGACAAAAATTAGATTAAGGGGAGACAGACGTTTTTTTCTTTTCTATTCATTCATTTATTCCTTTATTTCTTATTCCTTTATTTCTTAGTTTTCTCGCTAGACCTCCATCAAGCTTAGAAAAACACTCCCTAGACCCCCCTTAACCCTTTCACTACGTCCTATCAATATATTCCGCCAACTATTAGACGATTTTATTCAGCTTAGGACGGACATGTATCAATTGAGAGGTTACACACTATCTCAATTAACCCTTTTAACTACCCCAGATCCTTTCTTAGCTGCATAGAATCGTCTAAATATAGCTACGACAAAGTTCAAAAGACGTCACCGGTAATGAAGGGGTTAAAGATAAATGTGTACATTTTTCGGTAGAAAAATGTCCCGGCCAAAGACCGAATCCAGGAAATAATCGACACCTAAATGGCACGAACAGTCTTAACATTGACAACGAAATGGGGCGAAAGGTGTTAAAATCGCCAAACTAATGGGCCGAGCGTCTTATAATCTCAAAACAAATGGGGCTTAACACGAGGGAGAAAGGGGACCATAAAAACGACTCCTCTCCCCTTAACCTCAACAGTCCATCAGCCTCACCTTAATAAGGAAAACCTCTCGTAGTTAGGTCTTCACACATGCGCACACACAATTACCTAATAATTTTCACCTGCTTTAGTAGGCTAATTTGAATATTGTAGTTCAATCTTGATTTGTCATAAACAGCATATAACTTATATATATATATCATAAACCTAAGAAGTTATAAGAAAAGTTGTAGCAGATTCACCTCTAAATTCACCTATACAAATTCTCATGCGATACCAGTTAACATGCTACTCATAATTTGAAATTTGAGGGGTTACTATGAAACAATTGGGAGTAATTATATATTTTAAATATGCAGTAAGCGTGTATTAATATTAAATATAAACCATGTGTAGTATTGAGCCTTTTTATTATTATTAGTATAACAAATTTTCAAACTTAAATATTCACATTGATTAACGAAAACTAATTTTATCTCAAAGATAATCTACTTATTTTCAATGTGTCGTTCAATTTTAATTAATGGGACACTATATTGCCGAGTCAGAAACTACAATCTTGGTGCAAAAAAATATTTGAAAAAAGCCCCTATCTAACAACTACAGACAAGTTGGTCAAGCACAACTTCTTTATTTCTTAATAATATTACCTTCCTCAATTATTACTTCTTTTCTCTTCTGTCAAGACTTAGGATCGTATAGTGGATTTAGGAATTAGTTACAAGACAAGTAAAGGGATTGGATTATCAGCCTAAGGGGGAAGCATTGAGATCGTCTCACCTTTGTTGTTAATTCACATGCTGTATATTGTCTACATATATTATAATGGCCACCAATGAATATATATAGACTTAGCTGGTTAGTGGAGCATGTTGATGGATAGTAGGTGCTGGGATGTTTAATATATGGGACGATAGATGCGGCCGATCGCCGGTGTTGCTGGTAAGGGTTGTTGTTATTGAGTGGCACCCTTTATAGGGAGATATCTTAGAACGTCAGCTTGGTAACAAGTGAAGCTAGACATGCATTGTGCAATCATTCTCGATGCTGCTAACGTTCCTCATATTACTTTAATTACTATATTAAATAGTACTTAATACTTCTGGAATACTATATTCTCAAATTAACTCTTTATAGAATAAATGTACACCATAGCCTATACCTTAATTACCCCTTATATATTATTCATCTGATATACAAACCCAATTAACTTTACATGATACTTTGTGTATATACAGAATTATAGATCCCATTTTTAACCAATCCCAACTGGAAATAGAAAGGTCTATCGTGGACACTCATAAGTCACGATATATTCCCGGCCACCAAATATTTACAAATTTTACAATTTGGACTTAACTAATGTGGAAAATTATAAGGCTCCACCACCTATCAATGATTGCCAGAGTCGCGTGGAACCCAAAGCAGCCTGCCACTGAGGACGAAGATTACTGTCATCCCGACTAGCAGCAGACTGCGCTGGTGCGTCCGCAACGGCGATACTATCTGCAATAATCTCGCCCACATCTTCACATTCCTGTTCAATAGGATACAATTTAGCAATCGTACGAGTGGTAATACCGGTAGAGGTTTTGACCTGCGCGACTCTAACAAGCTGATCTAGGACTGGAAGTAATTTTAGGACGAGACCTAATTTCCAAAACAAACGAGGACCCTCATTGTGTATCAGGACAACGTCACCTACTTTGGGCCAAGATTTACCCTTGTTTCTTATTAAATTAGTATGACTTTTCCTTAGAGACAGCAGGTAGTCAGTCGTCCAGCACTTCCACAAATCATTTGATAATTTACAGACATAATTATATCGCGTGGAGACGTTGTCTACAACGTACAATGAGGGATCCGTGATTTCATCGTCGTTCATCGGTTCAGGAAGCAGTCTAAGTCTACATCCGCTGGCCAACTGTGAAGGGGTAATAGGTACAGGATCCTCTAAATCTCTGGACACATATCCTAATGGTCTGTCATTCACAGCCTCCTCCAGTTCTGTTAGTATCGTAGTCAACTCTGTAAGTGTGACTGAGGCACGACCCAGTACCTTTTTCAGTCCTGCCTTAACTGTGCCGATTGTTCTCTCCCAGATCGCTCCAAACCATGGAGCTCTGGCTGGGATAAACCTCCAATCACATTTATACTTACTCAGATGTTGTTTGAGTTGAGGATCATCTAGTCTTGATTTTAATAATTTGGCAGAACCCACAAATGTGGTGGCATTATCGCTGAGCATTAATTGGGGATAACCTTTACGACTACAGAACCTTCGGAAAATGTGCATGAAGGTTTCGCAAGATAAATCAGGAGAACTTCTAAATGAATTGCACGCGTTACAGCACAAGTGAACAATACTATATAAACCTTTTCAATAGTACCGCCCCCACCCCTCACAGCCAGTGAGCTGGAGTAGTCCACGCCTGTGACCTGAAATGGTTCCACCCTGTTAACGCGGATTCAGGTAGTGGAGGAGATGGCTGCAACCCATAGCTTTTGCCCTGAAAGCGCTTGCACATGACACACTTCCCAGTTACTGACTTCACTGTTTGCCGCATTCTCGGAATCCACCATCTCGTTCTCAGATACGAAACCACATATGCCACCCCATAATGCAAGCACAATTTATGAGCATTGTCTATCAACAGTGAGGTTAACCTGTGTTTGTTTGGAAGAAGGATTGGAAACTTAGTATTATAATCTATCTTAGCCCTTTGTAGTCTCCCTTTACATTTAATGATCCCTTGATCCAAAAATAACCCCAACTGTTTAATAATGCTACTCTTAACCTTATTGTCAGTGGTCCTAGTGTCAAGTTTCTGTCGCTCCTTATGGTAAACTTCCCTCTGTGCTACATCTATTAAAGTGACTTCAGCTGCTCTTAGTTCCGGTACTGTAAGTATGCCATGATTCTGATCCGACCCCTTAGATTTGGCTTTCAGATTACCCACGTAGCGCTTCACCCATGCCATGATGCGTACTAGTCCCTCATACGAACTATAGCAAGGCCATTCTATTACATGGGTCTCGTTCGAGGGAGTGTCCGTAGAGGTCGCAAACATTTGTTGAACCACAGGACCTTGTTCCTCCCCATCTGGCCATTGTTCAGGATGGGATAGCCAAGATGGCCCTTCCCACCAAAGCCGAGAACTGTGTAGGGAGGAATGAGTAATTCCCCTTGTGAGCAAATCGCCTGGATTAACGTCGGTAGGGACATACCTAAACTTAGTGTTCGTACATGATGCTAAGATTTCGTCAACTCTATTACGAACAAACACCGGTAACACTTTCTTACTTGCAAGCCAACATAAACTTTTTTGACTATCTCTCTCTCTCTCTCTCTCTCTCTCTCTCTCTCTCTCTCTCTCTCTCTCTCTCTTTTCTCCTCGTTATCTACCAAATTTGCCAATCTCCTCCTCTCTTTACCTCAGAAAGCTGGAGGTTATCTTTAGCATTACCTCCATAATGCTTTTAATAAACTTTCCAGCCAACTTCCCCTCGGGGCTAGAGATACTGAAGTCAATTTTCCAGTCGGTTATCAAGTGGTGCCCTCTTACATTAATAATAATATTAATAATACTAATACTAATACTACTACTACCACTACTACTACTACTAATAATAATAATAACACTAATGATAATAATAATCATCATCATTAAGGGTCTGGAACTCTCTAAAAGGGGCTCCAGTCCTGACGCTATTCTTGACTTGCAGTGTGTTGGCTAAATAATCCAGAAGGGTTGATTAGCTTCTGAAGTCCTATTTTAACTAACTAGTGCATTACCACAAAGCCCACCGAAACACCAAAAAATGCCCTCATTGTTCCTTGATTAAATAGCCCTGTATGAATGTTCCCATATTCAAAATATGGTACAGGGGGGCAATGCCTAGTGAGTTAATTGATCAATAGGTGGCGTTCTGAGAGCGAGGGTCTGAGTCTTGGGAGTGAGACAGTTAAGCGCGGAGGCGAGGCAGCTCCAGAGATGGGGCTGCTTCAAGCCATGAGTGGGCAAACAAGCTCGCATATTTCACTCCCAAAACTGGAACAAGACCTCACGGGCTTCACCGTGTTGAACGATTGAACATAGGCCTACAGGTTCTCAGCCTATGCCCAAGAAGGAGTAAGTTGGACTATAGACAAAAACTAGAATTGCACTTTGTAAGTATTCAAATTAGTTCAGACTCTCTATGAACTGGCTAAAACAAGGAAATATTGCCTGTGACATTTCCTTCTGTAATTATGAAACACAAATTACTTTGAAACAAATTAAACCGACACAGGTTACCTGCTACTATGATGCAGAGCAAATATTGGAAACCTATTCTTAACCTCTGCACTCAGACGACAATAACTTAATTAATCCTACTTCCACAAGATTTGATTCAGCTTCAGTAAAAATCTCTAGGACATAAAGGCTTATGGCAAATACGATTAACCTTCTATGTCTTCTATGTCTTAATTTCAATATCATATGGAAATGGCTAGAATAGAACAACATATAATGTAATCTGCGTTAATGTTTTACAGTACTTCAACTATTGCATAATTCATCATGGTAAAAACGTTATTGACATTCATTAGGGTATGGCAGTTTTCATGTCATTCATTAGGGTATGGCAGTTTTCATGTCATTCATTAGGGTATGGCAGTTTTCATGTCATTCATTAGGGTATGGCAGTTTTCATGTCATTCATTAGGCCGATTAGGGTATGGCAGTTTTCATGCCATTAATTTGATAAATAATCTATATGATGAAGCTCTGCCAAAATTCCTCTTTACGATCGTCTTCAATAATTACCGTACATTTCTGGCCAAATATTTTGAATAGTTCGTTCAATAGAATTTGTGAGAAACGCTGAAGTGTCATTTAATTTGGTTAACATTGGTCTTCAGAGGCTATCAATCCTTCTGGATTAATAAGCCAGCACACTGTAATTCAAGAATAAAATCAGGATTGGATCCCCTATTTGTGAACTTTCATTCAAGTGGATTAGTTAGTTAAAATAGAACTTCAGAGGCTATCTATCCTTCTAAGTTATGGAACTAATATGTAACAAAAAATTACTAATAAAATTTAACTGCGTTCACACAGATTTTACAGTGTCTACAAAACATTATACATGTCCTTACTATAACTGACAGTTTACCATAAAAAAGCAGGTATCATTACCATCACTTGACACCGTTATGAATATTAAATTAAGCTATCAATTCAGAAGTCAACGGAAGTGGTTTTACTTGCATAATGAAAATATAACCCACCACGTGTTGAGTAATAACATTCGTGATCCCCATCCAGTTATTACATTTCATAAAACAAAATCTATGGAGAACAGGGATTCTCTGTCGGCCGCAAGACAAAGATATTAAATTATCTCTATGTAGTTTTCGTGAGAAACGAAGATATGTAGTATGCAGAATAGAAATGGTTTCACTGACGAATACCATACTTTATCAATAAATAGCATTATGTAGCCAAATTGTGCGGCAAACCACAGAGCTACCAACCCCCGAACACCCTCCCCCTCCCACTTAACCCAATGTTCACCCCTCCTCTACCACCTCCCCACTTCTATTTCATATACTCCGAAGGGTCCACCATAACGTATTGTGATCACTTTGTGGAAACTGTATAATAATGCATCGAATTGATTACTCATAAGAAATTAAATTTCAGAATATGTATCACTGATGATCAATGTAAATTATAATTGTTGCATGACATCCTCGGCGGCATGACAAAACCAGCGGCAACCACCACTCCCAGACTTCACATTCTTCGCGTCGGGAGAGGAGTGAATATTATCTGCGAGTGTTTCAAGATCTTTTAGACTGGAGTATTGCTGCCACCGGGAAGGAAGGCGTGCAAAGTGACTGGTAAGTATGCAATTGACACTGACTTAATCTGTTAAGTTTCGTCTTGCAGGGTGGAACAGGAACTAGCTATTAGCAGTTGTTTTCGATGTGACTCGTCTGCTATATTTTTTCTTTTCCCTGTTGCCATGGTGACGGGTTAATTGTGATCTGTTGCAGTTCCCCAATTTATTACGGGGTTGCTCCCAAGTTTGATATTTACTCACCCTATGGATGCAAAATTACAATGCAAAGTACAGGCTACAGCTTTTTCCTAGAATTTCGACGTAAAGAGTTGTTTATATATACTGAATATGGATGTATTTATATAGGATATATATATATATTTATATATACTATATAAATGTCCTTAATAACACATATAAACAATAGACTACAAACTATCAGTAAAAACAGTAGACTAGGTGAAGCATTTAAGATAGTACCTACAAAAAGAAGCAGTAACTGAGGGTAATAGTGAACAAGGGTGATGGTTAAGGGTGGATGTTTGTGATTATGCTTCCGTCACGGCCACTTCCGTCTGTTATTCTGCATGCAATTATAACTATCTGGATTGAATTTTGGATGGAACTTGCTTTTCAATAAATAGTATGTATAGTTTTGTAGCTGATGTATAGAAAAGCATAGTCATAAATTCGTGTTCAGAAATATACTTCCATAGTTAGAAATAGGTGAGGTCCACGAAATTGTATAAGTGACTGTAGCCTACTAGCTCCTAAACGATAAGCTACCTTAGTCACCCCCCGGAACCCTTTATCGCCCATACGGCCCCTCATCCTTCCTAAATATGACGCCCCTGGACTCTTCCTAAATATATTCACACTGTCGCCCCCTCTCACCCCAGCACCGGGCAGGGCTGCATGGTAATGGTCCAAGATGAGCTCTGGCTAACATCGTGTCTGGCTTGTAACGGACCTTGGAGTGAGTTTCGTTATTTTATCACTACGTTTCGCAATACATATGGAATCACCAAGCTAAAGTATATAATGTGATCATGCATAACACTTGTGTATATTAGTACAGTAAATACAATAGTTTAGTAGTTGATATAGCCTACTGGGTGGCGTTAACTTGCGTACAATTTGCATATCGAAGTCCGCAAGTTAAAACAATAATCATAATCAATTGAGGCTAAGTCGCAATCTACAAATCTTTTAAATACATAAACTAATGTAATTACCTATGC
The DNA here is from genome assembly GCA_032716605.1 of Paralithodes platypus. Taxonomy (NCBI): domain Eukaryota; kingdom Metazoa; phylum Arthropoda; class Malacostraca; order Decapoda; family Lithodidae; genus Paralithodes; species Paralithodes platypus. The sequence continues at coordinate 14,509,435 of CM064498.1, read as the reverse complement.
ATTAAGGATGAAAAGGGAAAGAATGGAATACCGACTGTGAACACGTAACTGCCACATTCTATTAATTGAAAAATACATAGGTATGTTAGAAATCACTGCTATACAAATTACTCTTACTGAAATTCATACTAATTTAACACCTTAAATAAAAAATATATTTAGTATCTAAAAATACAACATTTGTTATTTATATATATTAAAGCACATACGCAAACCTACTAAACACATTAATGTAGCAAGCTGCTAGGCTATGTCTCGAAAGTCTAAAAAATTATTAAGTTGACTGAATATCTAAACAAACACTGTACATGTTACAATATAACCTAACAGACCTGAGGTAGGTGTTGCTTCACTCGATACTGATACTGGACTGACAGTGTTTAGTTAGTTAAAATAAGACTTCAGAGGCTATCAACCCTATTGGATTATTAAGCCAGCACACTGTAAGTCAAGAATAACGTCAGAATTGGAGCCTCTCTGCGAAAACTACAGTCCCTTCCTGACAGTGGGTAGAGAAAGAACTGTGAAGTAAAGACAGGCTTGTGATTTAGAGATAGGTTTCACTTCAATGTATGAGTTGAGCAAAAATATGTCGAGTTATTTCATTCACGAGAAAGGTGTTTTATATATAAGGATTCGAATGTTTAAATTGGAGTTTTTGGCTTGACATGGCATAGACAAATATTAAATTGGTGATTATTATCAATATCTATGTCAAGCGAGTAGCCCCAACAACTTAACAATATAGATTAAGCAGGTAGGCCAACTCATTCCTTATATTCTCTATATTTGTCAATAGATTCTTTAAGTTTCAAATTTGAATAACAACTTAGAATCAACGAATTTAATTACCATGGCTGTAAAACAATGTTGTCACATTGACCCTTGTGTTTACATTGCATAAGGGTCAAACAAATGCACGTTTTAATACTGGGTTTAATGCCTAGTTGAACCCATTGTATGCGGCCAAGAGAAATAATACGAAGAATTGAGAGTGTGAGTGTGTCGTAGTTTCGTGAAAAGTAATTGGTTTCCTCTTCGGGATTTGAGAAGGATTAGTAGAGAGAGAGAGAAACTATGTAGGTTGGGATTTTAGCGAAGCGGGGATATGTAACTGTTATATATTAATAGTAATAACAACGAGATTTCTTAATTAAATATATATACTCATATTTGTAAATGCATTATGAGAAGAAAAAAAGTTTTAGTGAAAATTTGAAATATTTCATGAATAAATTTATAAAGGGAACTTGTATTCATGAATCTCTAGTACTCTGTTATAATTAAACACACTATTAAACTAGAATAATGCAAGTCTATTGTGCGTTACTTTAATAATAAAAATATAATATTTATTAATTATTATTAATACAGGAACAAAACTAGTAAACACAATTCAAAATTATTAATTTTATATTAGGTTCCCATTTGTTTGACATATTACTTGTTCCAAACTGGCACATAGATTTGGCCATGCATGTAGTTTATGTAGCTCACCGCGAAGTATTTAGAATAACTTTTACAAGGAACTGGTCTAACCAAATTCTCCTTTAACCCTCTCAGTACGGGGGAAGTTATTTTTCTGTATATTCTGGCAATCATTAGACGATTATATTCTGCTTAGAGAAGGATTTATGATAGTCAACGAATGACAGGAGACACAATACACCTCTCTGATAACTAAACATCCTTCCTAAGCTGCATACAATCGTCTATTAATAGCCAGAGTATAAGGAATAATGGCGTCAACCGTACTGAAGGGGTTAAGGAGACCCTTGAGTCCAGGAAACACTAACCCTGACAGTCCCGGTGAGAGCAAAGTTAATTTTACAACACGACCAGATTTTCATGAGGAGTCAGGGAGGAGGAGGAGGAAGAGGATAGTGAGGTAAGAGGAGGAATATGAGGGGCTGAATATGCAGAAGGAAACATAAGATAAACATAATATTACTGTACTCCTAAGACTCTAGTATCATGCCGGACTCTATACAAAGGCAGCTGAGCAGATAGAATTAAGACAAAAATTCTAGGAATGTATATCTTGTTAAATTATGTGTTGTCTATTGTGAACAGTCAATGTGTCTGAATGTAAAATGAGTATATGTATATCATCATATTTTGTTCTTTATTCTTTTTCTTTGTTTTTATTGCACTTGTGTACATTTCTTTCTCTTGTCTTATTACATTTGATATGCATATGGTTATAAGAGGACATATATGCCTGATGGCATCAAATCCTCTTTGTCATGGATATACCTTAACTTTGTATACTGGCACATTTGTGTAAACATGTAAACCTATATCTGTGGCAATAAACTTTTATGAACTTTAAAGGAAGTAGATGAAGAAGAAAATAGGAGATACAGAGAAGTAGGAATAGAGAGAAGAAGAGAGGAATAAGAGGAGGGTGAGTGAGTTAGTTTAATAAAATAGGACTGTCAACCCTACTGGATTATCAAGCCAGCACACTGTTGGTCAAGAATAGCATCAATACTGGAGCCCCTTTTCGAGAACTTCAGTTAATTGGAAGTGACGAAAACAAATATATATACTAGATAGTACTATAGGTAGCGCCAACGAACTTGACAATAATGTTGACCCTTTAACTTCATATAACTCGAAATTAATGAAAGCAATCGGGCTGACGTTTCTATCATTTGGGAAGAGTCCACCAAGGAAGGTGTGGACATTTACAGCCAGTTTGCTCTAGGCCCTTTTGAGTTATGAGAAGTTAAGGGGTCAAGATTATTGTCAAGATCGTTGGCGTTACCTATAGGAGGGAGGAAGAGGAGAAGGAGAAAGGACAAGATAACTAAAAAATAGTAATCAGAAAGTCAGGGAAGAAAAGAAATTCAAGAAAAAATAAGTGTGCAACATATTCGTTCAATCGCAAGTTTGGATGAGTTGCAAGAATTCGAGGGTATAGAAGAGGGATATACTGAATATTCATATATTCATATATTCAAATGCATTTAATCGAGGCAAGAGAGAGTGGACTACATTTAATGCGGAATATTTAGTGTTGAAAATAAGTGAAATCCTTCAGACATTTGTTTTCATTTTGGTATTTACAAAAAAGGAATTTCAAGGCAGGTGTTTTCATATTATGACAAGCTTATAAGCATGCGTATATGTCTCGAGATTATATATTTATACTAAGAAACATATATTACACTAATAATATATATTTTTGAAGCAGTTATTCTCTTATGTTTACAAACTGATGAGCACTCATTGATTTTGAATTCATTGATAACCATAATACCAAAATATAACGTTTACATATGAAAGGATCCGAATATTTTCCACGAACAATTGAAATTCAACAGATGCAGGAGAGAAAACGGTTTTTGCCAAAGAGGAAACAAGAGCAGAGAGGGTCGTGGAGTTTTATAATTATCTTGAGGTCAAGTAAGCGCCTTACTGTTTACACACACACACACACACACACACACACACACACACACACACACACACACACATACACACTCTGTCTATAGCCAAGGGGATAAGGAGTTAAAGGCACTCAAATAAGGGACAGTGAAATACATATAAAATCATATACAGTAGCTAAAGAATAAGAACAAAACGTCAGTTCTCGAATACCAATATGTGTAGGCCTACCATAATATGCAATTAGGCTATAACTTAAAATTTAAAACGTTCAGGTTATTTTAGCTAGATAAATGTCCTTAACCGGAAACGCTTATAATGAAACCAGCAATCTCAATCTCTAATTGGTCATCTTGACTTTAACAATTTGATCACTATGATACATATTTTGGCAGCTTTTGTAATTTGTGTATGCTGACTATAATGCAATCTGTCTGTCCTTCCCTTCATGATCACATATGAATAACTGGCTTGCCTATTCCCCAGCCGGCCATATGATCGCTGTATGATGACAGATGGTAGTGTCAGTAACGGGAGCCATGTATGAGAGCCATAACCAGTGCCATACAGGTCGAGAGGTGCCACGCGAAGCTCACATTAGTGGCACTGTATCACCAACATAGCCGGTTTTTTATCAGATAGGGGAAGAGGAAGGGCGGAATAGTATGGTTGGGCACGAGAAGGATAGATTAATTATTAATACCGATATTTCTTAACCCCTTCTGTACCGGCGAGTTCTGTTGTATTTTATTCTGGCTACCATTAGACGGCTTTATTCAGTTTAAAAGGGGCTTCCAGCTTTTAAGAGGCTTTGCACTATGTCACTTAACCCTTTTTACTACGACAGATCCTTCTTACAGTGCACCAAACCTTCTAAATATAGCTAGCATGAAATGTTGAAAGACGTCTCCGGTACAGAATGGATTAAGAAACAAACAATTGCCTCTTCCATCTAGGAGAGATGTGCCACACATGATATACGTTTTCTCATCAGAAAGAGGAAGAGGAAGAATGAAATGGTACGGTTGAGCATGCTAGTTGTGGCCAAATATAAAGGTCGATTGCGATCAAATATATAGATTGCAATATATCTGTGTGCAGGTACCGCTATTGAAGGAACCTAAGTTTTAATCGGTGAATTACCAGAGATGGGTGAATGGATTGAACTTAATAATGTGTGTCTAAGAGAGAGAGAGAGAGAGAGATTAGGCCAAGTAAAGGCTAGATTACAGCTACGCTTGGTTTGGTCAGGTATTATCGAATACACTATATTTATGGGTGAACTATTTATGATTTAAATAAATAGTTTCCAAGGTAACTATGGAAAAACAATTATGCAACCACCTTTCATACAACCTTCATCCCACCCTTCATGTATCTAGGTCGCTTGTGATTCCTTTAGCTACGTACGGTACACCCTTTGCAATTGTTCCATATCTCGTCTTCTCCCTATCTATCTATTATCCTACCTTTCTGCCTCTCCCTAACTACCTTTAATGTTCTACCTCTCCATGTTTACCTCTCTCAATGAAACTCTCCCTATTCGCCCTCCCTCTCTACAGTGTTCCAGTGTTCCCCCTCATCCTTATCGTGTTATTAGTAGACGAACAGGACTCACCACTCCGGCACTCCCCTTCCTTTATCACTTACCATGGATGATGCTGGCTTAACAGGTGGTCGAGGCATGATGAGGAAAGGGATATTGAATTTAAATATGTTAATGGGAGAGCTGACAATTCATTTGTTAATACTGGAATTATTTTGTGTTTATTTGTATGTGTGGAAGTTGGGGGTGGGGGGGGGGGTGCAAATGATTGCTATCGGAAACGTAAAGGATTGATAAATATGGCAGGTACTAATGATATGAATATATTTAGGTGGTAAGCTATTTAAATGATTTAGACAGGGAATATAAAACATGGTATTCAGGAATAATAGATAATGATAAAGAGAACGGAAGTGGAGCGTCACCAGGGGATCAATTTATACTGATAACATTCACGGATAATAGTGAATAAAATAAGAAAGGTTTGAATAGTTGATTATAATATAGGGAAAAATAATGAAGAATATACAAAGGGCATAATTATACTTGTGGTATTAGTCCTCATTGTCAAGAACTTTGTAGTGTATATTTAGCAAACTTTGTATTGAATTGATATGTGTTATGGCAGTACATTTTTTGAATTGAATTGAATTGAAAAGGATAATACTAAGATATATAGGATGTAGACATTTAATAGGAAAGGATGATCAATATTGTACTATAGTTGTTTTCGTTGTTTATTTAAGCTGGCAAAACATCAACTTGTCCACCTCTTAATTCTATCTCTCTATCTATATACTCAGGCACAATCCCCATTTTTCCTATTTTTATTTTTATTTTTTATTTCATTCTATTTTTTTATTTTTTTTTTTTTCTTGTGGGTAGCCGACTCAAGACAGAGCAAGAACAGGGAAAACACAAAAACAACATAAAACAACGAACAAACACAGATAAAAATACAAATTCACACACATCTAGGTCACCCAGGAGAAGACCCAGAGACCAGGGCCACCAAGGTCGCTCCAGCACTCTCCCGGCCCCCGACCACCCGGAGAGGTTCCGATCTCGGTAGGCAGACATGCAGCGGAGCCAAAGCCACAAGCCCTCCCACCACACTTCCAGGCGCACCCTTCATATTAATCGTCTCCCCAGGCCAGGCGCCTGATGGACTATTATCTAGTCCAACTTGCGCCCGACCCCTTCCTCCAAATGACCACGTGTTCACTCAACTATTCACAAGCATTCTCCATTCACTCCTGTCCACCACCACTTCACCTGCCTGATCTATAGTCATTCCTCTATCATCCAAAGCTTTTCTTACACAGTCTCTCCATCTCAATGGGGGTCTTCCTGCCCTTCTATCTGACTCACATATTCTCTTTGTAAGCCTTTCATCTCCCATTCGATCAACATGATCATACCAGCTCAGCACCCTTCTGTCCACTCTGGCTGACAAATGTTCCTGCTGCCCCACTCTCCTACGTATCTCTTCATTCCTCAATCCGTCTCTACGAGTAACTCCACACATACTCCTCAAGCAGTTCATATCTATCACATCCAGCTTTCTTTTCTCCTTCTTCTTCAGAGCCCATGTCTCAGCCCCATACATCACTGTTGGCACAACAATTCCTTGATACAGTGCACTTTTTATTTTCATTCCGAGATTTCTCGTCTTCCACATACTTCCCATTGCTCCGAAAACCTTCCTTCCTTCACACACTCTCTGTTTTACCTCCATTTCCATACCTCCACTCCTGTTTATCGTTCCTCCTAGATATTTAAAACACTCTACTTGTTCCAATATTTCCCCATCCAGCCTCACATCTAGATTCACCCTATGATCTCCCCTATTACACACCATCACTTTATTTTTATTGACGTTCACCTTCAGTTTCCTCCTTCCACAAACCACACCAAACTCTTTGACTACCCACTGCAGTTTCTTCTCAGAATCCGCCACCAATTAATCAGCTATATTTACGTGTTTATAGCCAAACCCGTCAATAATGGGATACAGAAACATGGCAGTTTTTGTATTTTTCCACCAATTATTAAGAAATCAGCTGGTAATAAAGTAAATATTTCGCCAGGTTGAAATCCCCGACTCGACGTTAACCCCGTTTGTACCGGCGACTTCTTTTATATTTCATTCTAGCTATATTTAGAAAATTGTGTCCAGTTTAAGAAGGATCCGTGGTAGTAAAAGTGAGATAGTTCGAAGCCTGCTAATTGCTGGAAGCCCTTTTTAAACTGAACATAATCGTCTAATAGTAGCTAGAATAATATATAAAAAACGTCGCTGGTACAGAATGGGTTAATGAGGACCCGCGATGTAAATCTCTGTGGATCAGCAGTATATTCTAAGGTAAATATGAATGTCAGCCACATACTAATACAATGGACTGAAGTTCTCGTAGAGAGGCTCCAGTCCTGACGTTATTCTTGACTTACAGTGTGCTGGCTTAATAATCTAATAGGGTTGATAGCCTCTGAAGTTTTATTTTAAAGTTCGTACCATGGGAATGTTAGGTATGCATCAATATAATGATTGTATCAGATATCATAGACCGATATAACAGAGCAAATACAAGTGTTTGTTATTGAAAACGTGACTTAGGCAATATATGTAGTATATGTAGTATACGCTATACTGTATGTAGTACTTTAATAGAACCATTTGTTTTATTATCGAAATACCTTCCAACAGAGACGAGTGTGTAATTTGCTCCTATGTGACCCGGAGTTAACAAAGGTTTGGTTTCGTCCTAACGGTTTCAGTTAGCAGGGAATTGAATATGCAAATATAAATGGTCCCGTATATATGGTAATTGGTTGGTAATGAGTGTGTAAGCCAACCGCAGTGCTGTGTGTGTGTGTGTGTTGGTGGTGGGGGGGGGGGGGGTGCAGAACAATAAAAACGCCGATATAGATCAACTTGCATTATGACGTAATTTACAAGAATTGGTGAGATAACAATGTTAGACATAATGTTTAGTTAATCTAAATGAACCATATCACCTGCTTGGGTCTCGAATACATTGCATTATTCAATTATTAGACACTTTAATTATCACTATCTAGTATTCAATATATCATATGTGTTTCACAGCTTTAATAATCGTAATATCACCAAACCACCAATTATTTTGCAAATGAACCTAATTAATGAAACCATTGAATACATTTGGTACTCCCAGGATTCGAACCTAAGATACTCACACCGAAATCCAACGCACTAAGCATTATACCAGTAGGTACGAAGTGTATAGCATAACAATGACTTCTACTTTTCACCGTTTTCTTATGCATATTACTCCATACACATATATAAAGATGTATTCATAGTTTGGATTATTGTAATATATACCATCATCGGTGCCAAAATGGGCATATCAGCCAATTAATATGTTTAGCTTAGTGATACAATTATTAAAAGATCAGAAATGTCATGGACTGGAGTTCTCGAAAAGGAGCTCCAGTCCTGACAGTATTCATGACTAGCAGATTGCTGGCTTAATAATCCAGAAAGGTTGATAACCTTTGAAGCCCTATTTTAACTAACTACCTAACAGAAATACCAGTCATTATTTAGTGTGTATAACGAGAGATAGAGACAGAGCCAGAGACAGCCAGTAACCTCTGGTGCACATTTCATCATGCCATTTTTATCTCTTTCTGTGGATTGATTATTTTAGAAATACATATGATCAACTACAAAAAAGTACTTTTACAAAAAGGGTTATGCACAAAGCTAAACGGTGCAGTGAACATAAATATAATACGCTATATCGGATGTATAGTCTAGTTTATGAATGAACAAAAAAGTAGAGCGAGTTTGTATCCCGGTATGATTGGTTTGGCTGGCGGCTACATTAATCAATAAATAGTTCAGTCGTGGTTTTGACCAGGGTATATTCAGTTTTGTACAGGAAGAATACATGAACTTCCATGTTTCATCCATGTTGAAGACCTTTACGAGACAGGATATGCATAGGCTGTAGGAGAGGTGTGACAAGTAGCAATTTTGATCACAGGGGAGGCTGAACCTTACACCCCCAAGTCACCCTGTGTAAGAGATTTTGTTTCTGGCATTATACCATCTTATTACCAATGGAAATTATAGGACTCGCTGAAAAAATCAGCTCTCTATGTGCGTGCGCGCGAGCGAGCGAGCGCAGAATTTCATCGCACTATTTGAAAAATCATCTAGTCACTGAAAAAATTTCAAATTTCCCACAATTTTTGTATAGCGTATCCTACAAGCATCCCCTACAACGTAGCGTCTTTGCGTTCCCATATTGAATAATAGCAGGTGCTGAAAAAAATATATAATAGAATTATTTTTGGGGTAGAGCAGATTTCCAGCATATTTTGACATGAAAAAGGCCGAATCTCGGAATTTTTCGGCGAAACCGCCATTATCTAAACGTACAGGCGTTGCTATATAGCCCTGTTTATAGTGTGTAGAAGGGGAACGAATTTAAGCAATACAAAAAAATGTAGTGGCACTCGTAAGTGTCAATAAAGTATCTCTGGCAAATGAAATTCTTAGTTAATCAACACTCAAAATGAAATTTGGGGGAGAATGAATTAGTTTGGCCACCTTAGAAAGCGTTTTCTTTGGGAAGCGGTCATAGAGTGCAGAGTTTGATGGCAAACTAAATTAAAACATCTGGAGAAATTAGACCTCAGAAAAGATTATACAACATATTTTAAACAAAATCCATGATATTGGGGGCCCCAGAGGGGGGGGGGGCTAGGGATGTCATATGAGTGTTTATGCCCTCATATGATTATTTCTATTGCTTCCAGAAGGCTTTTAGACAAAAGACAAAAAAACAAATTGGTGGCTGAAGGTAAACAAATTCGTTTTTTGGGGGTGTGGATGAACCCCCGCCCCGGGGGGTTATGGATGTGATATGTTTTTTTGTTCCATCCTATGCTATTCTCCTATGTTGAAAGAAGCATTTTAGAAAAAGAACAAAAAAAATTGAAATTTTGGCTTCTGGGCTCAGCCGAGGTTCAGCCTCCCCTTTAAAATTAATGCCTCGAAGCAAGGAAGGGGACAGATTGTAGACCTATAACTTGACGTTCGTGGACTTAAACCAATAAGTACCGGTGACGTCCTTTTAGCTTTATTCTGGCTAGTATTAGACAATATTATTTAGCTTAATAGGGGCCTCCAGCAATTAAAAGGCTTCGAATCATCTCACTTAGCTCTTTCTACTACCTCAAATCCTTCTTAAACTGCAAAAAACCATCTAAATACAGCAGGAGCAAAATTAAAAAGACATCGCCGGTACAGAAAGGCTTAATTAGATGGACACAAATGCTATTGCTTAACTGTTTTTCCAATATTTGCAGTGTGTTCATTTTACGATTGAAATGAAACAAAGGGTATAAATATAATGCTTTACCTAAATTTTTCTTGGTTTATTAATACCAATATACCTCTATAAGAGTGTATTATTGTGAACACTGTAATATTACCATTTTCATACTCTTATCCCATACTGTACCGGTGACGTCCTTCTACTTATATTCTGGCAACTAATAGGCGATTTTATTCAGCTTAGGAAGGATGTCCACCCAATAAAAGGCACGTACAGGCTATCTCATTTGATCCTTTGCGCTACGACAGATCCTTCCTCAGCTTATTTTAATCGTCTAAAAGTATCTAGAATATGATGGAAAGGACTTCATCGGTACTGCAAGGGTTTTTTATTTATTTTTTGCAATGTAAGTCGTAAGTCATAAAACTAAACACCCATAAATATTCTATTCTAATACTATGTATTTCCACGCTTTATATATTATTCACTATAATCCACTACAATGACTATTATAATTCTCCTGACAATAAACCTTTGATAAACACTACTGCTATAAATATGACAACATTGTTGGGTGGCCAATTATATTTCAAAAGTTGTAGGGACATAAAGTATCAGAGCTGGGTAGCCATTTATATCGTACGATCATGAGTATTTTTGTGAATTTTGTCTTTTGTTCCGTTTATTCTTTACTGGATAATATACTGTGTATATATATATATATATATATATATATATATATATATATATGGAGGTAAAATCACAAATACGTGTGATCAAATTATGTAGTAAAACTCGCTAGGAAAATTGAAACAATGGAACACCAAGCTTTCGTCTATTCTCTCAAGACATCTTCAGGGTAATACAAGAAAACAGGGGAAGAGTGAGGCTTAAAAACCCGTCCTAAATCATCTGTGAGTTGCTAACTAGCATATAAATACAAAAAGTGTTGCCAGCCTGCTGCCATATTTTTAGGAACAGTATGTTCCTAAAAATATGGCAACAGGCAGCAGGCTGGCAACACTTTTTGTATTTATATGCTAGTTAGCAACTCACAGATGATTTAGGACGGGTATTTAAGCCTCACTCTCCCCCTGTTTTCTTGTATTACCCTGAAGATGTCTTGAGAGAATAGACGAAAGCTTGGTGTTCCATTGTTTCAATTTTCCTAGCGAGTTTTACTACATATATATATATATATATATATATACTGTATATATATATATATATATATATATATATATATATATATATATATATATTATCTCTTGCTGTGTATTTTTGAAGAAAAAAGGAATATTTAGTTTGCTGTATTGTTAGTCCTCTTCATTATAATATAGTTAAAATTAAAATATAGTTAAAATAGGACTACAGAGGCTATCAACCCTATTGGATTATAAAGCCAGCACATTGTAAGCCATGAATAACGTCAGGACTGGAGCCTCTCTGCGAGAACTCCAGTCCCTTGTCAGTATAATATACCGGTATATATTATAATATGTACAGCTACTGACAAAAATGTTCATGATTTCTTGCGATTTTCTTTATGCAAATATATCCATTGTGATTAATGTTCATATCAATTGACTAACATAATAATTAGTTAAAATAGGACTTCAGAGGCTATCAACCTTATTGGATTATCAAGCCAGCACACTGTAAGCCAAGAATAACGTCAGGACTGGAGCCTCTCTGCGAGAACTCCAGTCCCTTGTTGCTAACATATTACATACATGTTTTTATTAATATGTTGGTATTTTGATATGAACATCGATCTATATTGATATATCTGCATAAAGAATATCACAAGAGCTCACGAATATCCATCAGTAGCTGTACAGTCGCGCAAATAAATGATGTCTGGGAACCAAGTATGTTTTGATCAATAATTGGTATCAGCAATATCTAAGTTTCATTTCTTCATATGGAGTGAAATATACAAACATGTTCCTACACTTACCCACCCTATTCAACATCTGACAGATATTAATACAGCACAGAGCGAGCCAAACGTAATGACAGCTGGGACATGACTTATTAGCGCGACCGTTAATAGTTATTCATCCTCACGCCCACACAATTTCCTTCTCTCTCTTGTCTAATGTTCTCCTACCCTTACTTTAAATCCACACCCTATTACGTGTGTGTGTGTGTGTGTGTGTGTGTGTGTGTGTGTGTGTGTGTGTGTGTGTGTGTGTGTGTGTGTGTGTGTGTGTGTGTGTGTGTGTGTGTGTGTGTGTGTGTGTGTGTGTGTGTGTGTGTGTGTGTGTGTGTGTGTGTGTGTGTGTGTGTGTGTGTGTGTTAATCATATTCCTCCTTCTGTCTAAATTTATTTATGTTCCTCAAATTTGTCCCTCACTTTTCTACCCACTTTATCTCTCCCTTTCACTCTCAAAAAGTTTCCTCCGACAGGAAAAATATAGGGAAATATGTCTTGCATGAAAAGATTGCAGAGGGAAAGTTTGTTGTTAAAAGTTGTTGCCGCGCTCATCCTCCTCTCGTAAATTGTTTTTCACCTTCAAAATCTCTAGTAATTCTGAATATACAGTCCCCGCACACACTGCTTAACTCTTTAAATATTATAACGTATTTAGAGAGTTTATTATGGCTATCTTTAGACAATGTTATACAGTTTATGAAGGATCTTTTGGAATAATAGGAGTAAAGTAATAGGAGTAATATTAATAAAAACGTCTAATAATAACCAGAACACCAAAAAGAAATGCGTAATTGTATCTTGAAAGGATGTTAAGAAAGGAAACATGATTGATGAGGTATATTATATCCAGGCCACTGAACCCCCTTACAATAATTATAATCAATCATAATTCCCCCACACCCCTTGATGCTACACATCCTAGATAGTCCTATTGTGGATGACTCGTGCATTATGATGAAAGACACACAACACCCTACGGTGCAGAAACATACATGAGTAGTTAGAGAATGAATCATATGTAAGCATATCCAATTAACCTTTTCAAGGTACGATGTCGCATTTCGTTTATGTTGTTATTGGGATTAGGCAGGGTTTATGGAAGTCAAAGGGTTATTTGAGAGACTCAAAGTACAAAGGAAAACAAGCAACAACAGTCGTGCGACCCCTCGAGGTTACTTGCCCTCCAAAACACTGCTGTTTCAAGTGTTGCAACAGTATTTCCCACATATCCTTCTTAAGCTGTATAAAATCGTCTGATGATAGCCATAATAGAATGTCAAACTGCGGAATAATCCGCAAAGGAGGTTCCATCCACATAATGCTGACATCCATTAATCGGAGATTTATAACCATAAGTTTAGAATTGTCCCGGCTCGAATCTTGATGTAAAACTACCCACAAGGACACAGCATCCACATCTCATACCAAACATTGTCATTGCACGCAAACTTTGATTCTAGTGTTTACTTTATTTATATTGTAATGTGTTATACGCATCTATCAACTAATGATCAACAGCATAATTATACACACGCAACCAGCAATAGATCGATGATACATTCTTGAGTGCAGGAAATCCATTTGAGAGGCGTTAGCAAAATAGTGTTGATGGTGGTAAGGATGTAGAGGGGAGGGTAAATGGAGTAAGGCAGGAGAAGGAAGGGGAGAGAAAGGGAAGGAGGCAGGAGAGGAAAGAAAACAATGGAGAGAGAGAGAGCGAGACGTTGATAACCTATTTATTATAAATGTTATTTAGCTCTAACGCACCTTGAATTTGGCTCTCTATCATGCTTTCAATTTTTGGGCGGACGCTTGTTACAGGCAGCTATTCCTTGTGTCCCTTTCATGCACATATAAGGAAATAAAAGGGACACGAGTTAGACATACACTAGTTTCCAGACATACAGACAGTCATGGAATGAGTCAAACAGACATAAAAAGAAACAGTAATGGCTTGAAAACACATTTGCTTTCAGAAATGTTCACCGGTATGGACCGTATCGAAGTAACGTATAATAAATGGGATCATAACATTCTTACTAAGTGCCTGTAAACGTCGTGCACATATTATTTCCTACCGTTTTCAATTTGCATGAAAAGTTTGTACCTCCACTTTCTCATTATTTGCTTAAACTTCTTGTTTTTCTTATGCAGTTCTCTTTGTTATGTCGGTCTTGTCATGTTCAGTATATTTAGTGCCCTTTAATAGATAGCTTTCATTTTACAGTTTGCTATTTATGTTCCATCCTTTCTCTGCAGTTTTATATTTTATTTGTATCAATTGTTGATTATTAATTTTCTCTTGGTTAGCATAGCCTATTCTTGACTCCCTCGATGTGATGGCTGACAGATAAAATGGAGACAACCGCAGAGCAATGGGACTCAAATGCAGAGTGTCATAAGAAACAAAAACAAGGAGAGAGAGAGATAGAGACAGAGAGACAGAGAGAGAGAGACAGAGAGACAGAGAGAGAGAGAGAGACAGAGAGAGGGGTAGGGATGGCGAAAGGTTGTATTTAGGTCAGTGACGGGGAAGGTAATCCAATTTTGTGATAGGTTTAAATCATCCTCGAGTCGACAGTCCCAGGAACCGATCAGGCCTATGGAGTTAGATAGATACATAGATAATCAGATAGAGATAGGTACATACATAGATAAATAGAGATAGATACATAAATACATATAAAGAAAAAGAACTAGAGAGAGTGATTAAGACTGAGACGAGGAGAGGGGGGACCAATAATTGAATAGGATAAATACGGCCAGCATATTAAGATATCAAAAATTAATGGGGGCTAATCATGAGGGAGAAGGGAAGGGAGTCCAGAAACAGCCCTCATCCCCTCACAAAAAAATATAAATACAATTTAAAAATAAAGTGTAAAAGATCTAGCATATTGTATTTAGGGCAATACAGGGAGAGACGAGGACAAAATAATCTACTATCTACCTATCTATTGCCTGACGCCGTGATCCCCGAAGGGGTGGCCACGAACGAACCGTCCCCATGCACCTCTGTCCCCAGTCAGTCGACGCCCCTACCCCCAACCAGCACCGCCTTCGTTCATTTACTTCCTCACTCCATCCTTCCACCTCTCCTTCGGTCTACATCTCCCTCTCTGTCCCTCCACCTCGCAAATAATACCGAGAGGTATATTAGGGATCACTATGGTTATAGAGAAGAGAGGAACACGTGAAGAACCATGTGTGCAATTAAATATGCATATGCAGATAATACATCATAGAGGGGATGAAACTGCAGACATGCATCATAGTAAGAATGTGAAATTGGAAGCTTAAATAATAGGCCTATAATTGAGAGAGATACTTTGATAATCTTAGTGAAACGGTAATATTATTGAGAGATACTTTGATAATCTTAGTGAAACGGTAATATTATTGAGAGATACTTTGATAATCTTAGTGAAACGGTAATATTATTGAGAGATACTTTGATAATCTTAGTGAAACGGTAATATTATTTTGTTGTGGTTATAATATTCGTTGTGTTATTTGATATATTTACTAACAACATTATTAGGCCTACTACAAGGTAGTATACATTATGTTTGTTTTGATTGAAATTATATATACGCAATACCATGGATTATATATACGCAATACCATGGGTTCGTCCGTGTCTGTAAAGAAATACAACTAGGCTATTTAGGTCTTACAAAGTCATGGCTGAAATGGCTACAATATAACTCAGCAGCTCCCTCATAAAACACGAAAATATAACTCGACAGCTCCCCCATAAAACACGAAAATGACCCGAAATACCGTAATTACTGTCTGGTCTCCGTTACTGATGTTGGTTTTGCATGATAATTACTACGGCACTTTAGGTGTGTACATGACGGGGTACTTTAGTAGTTGGTGTATTAGAGTCTTTATGAATGGCACTGGATGGTAGTACGCTTGGGGAAATATGTTTTTAATCACAAAAGTGGGAACAAAAATTTTACCGTTACACAAATCTCAATTTGGCACCATACACGTTTTACAAGTTTTTTTACATGACTAGCCTATTTCCAATTAAACCAACACACCTAAAAAGTGGGTTGGTTAAATTTGTTTAGTTGTACTCCTATGATTGTGTAAATGTTCCCTGTTGTCTTCCTGTTTTGCAATCAACATCCACACTGTTTATCCCAGCACCACAAATTACAAAACCCATTCTTTTTGTTGGTGGTGTTTTATTTTTAGGCACATAAAATCATAAAATGTTAAAGGCAAAAGGCATGGTGAGGAAAACAAGCATCACATTACCGACAAACAAATCTGCCTGAATTATAATTAGCCGTGGAAAATACAGTAATTAGTGTTCCTAGATAGTGGAGTTAATTTGGTTGTTGTTGTTGGTCGTGGGCTGGAACCTGTATATAAAGGTATAAATACACGAGCTATATTTACGAAAAGTTTCGATCGGCAACTTCTGCAGGCATATACAGTATATGAGGGATTTTATTCGTTTGTTTTAGTAACTAGATGTAAACTCATTGATGCCTAAATATGTATAGTAACTAGCCCCGGTGGTTCCCAAACATCTCAACCAGTAGACCATTTCAACCATTAGCTCTCAACCAGTGCCAAATCAACCAAGATCAACCAAACCAGTGCCAAAGTATAGCACTAACCTAACCGTATTGGTTGATTTGGTACTCGTTGAGAGCTACCCATGGTTGAAATGGTCTACTGGTTGAGTTGTCCGGTCACCAGCCCCGGTATGTACGCATTCGAAGGATCTGAAGTTCTCGAAAAGGGGCTCTAACCCTGATGCAATTTTTGACATCTAGTGTGCTGGCTTATTAATCCAGAAGGGTTGATAGCCTCTAATGTCCTATTGTAAGTATCTATTTAAGGGGAGGTATTTAGTTTATTCCCTAGACCTCCATCAACCTTAAAATTACATCCCCTCGAGTCCCTTTCAAGATAAATTTGTACATTTTTCGGTAGAAAAATGTCCCGGCCGAAGGCCGGTTCCTCCTAAATTACAGGCTCGCTATCGCTCGCCAGGATAAAATAAGACACCTGAATTGCACGAAAGGTCTTAATATGGGGTGAAAGTTCTTAAAATCGCTAAACAAATGGGGCAAACGTTTTATAATATCAAAAGCAATGGGGCTAAACATGAGGGAGAAAGGGGTCAAGAAAACAATCCCTCAAGTGGAGACCTGCCCTTAATAATTCATGTTTTACACTTTAACTGTTGAACATATTAAGGGGGCCCACCTCGCCTTTTTTCTCTTTCTCTCCATTATTCTTTGGCTTGTATCCATTCGGCCCCCTTCAGCCTACTGTTTTAAGACGTTTACTCCATCCAGGTGTCAATAGTTTCCTGGCGAGCGGTAACGAGCCAGCATATATATATATATATTATTTTTGACAGTAAGCTAAATTGGTACATATACTGTATATACTTTGGTTGGGCCCGCTCCTACCACCCCCCCACACTTAAAATCTATTCTGGCATCCCTTTAGTATGCATGCCAAGTATGGGCTCTCTATCTTGGAAACTGAGGGAGTAGTTTGTGAACAAACAAACAGACTCACAGGAAAAAACTGTATATAGTAGATTAGTTAGTCCTGAGCCACAACGCTCTCTCGTATCTCTGCTCTCTCCAGCCTCTCTCATATCACTTATAATCCAATTTTGTTTATTTCAGCCTTATCCCGTTCTTCATTCTCTCGTTTTGCTCCATGACTCTTTAAGCTTTACTAGGGATGACGTGGAGAGAGAGAGAGAGAGAGAGAGAGAGAGAGAGAGAGAGAGAGAGAGAGAGAGAGAGAGAGAGAGAGAGAGAGAGAGAGAGAGAGAGAGAGAGAGAGAGAGAGAGAGAGAGAGAGAGAGAGAGAGAGAGAGAGAGAGAGAGAGAGAGAGAGAGAGCAATGTAATATCAGTAATGGAGTCGGTGGTCACTAAACTAATGTAAACAAACCTCTCTGTACACGCCACTGGCCCACTGATAAGATGATCATAATACTGCTTCGTCAGTGTTTTTTTATGTGTGTACGAAGGAGACAAAACGCAAAACTGTCTGTAACATGTGTCTCCCCCCCCCCCATGGTTGAATGAGTAGTAGAGAGCCAAAATCAAGGTTCATTAGAGGTTAAGGGGAGATTTCCACAGGAGGGATATTTTTCTGGACCCCTTTTTCCTTCATGTTTAGCCCAATTGCTTATGAGATTTTAAGACGTTCGCCCATTAGTTTGGCGATTTTAAGAACTTTCGCCCCATTTCTGTCAATTTTAAGACCTTTCGTGCCATTTATGTGTCGAATTTTTCCTGGCGAGCGATAGCGAGCCTATAGTTTAAGAGAAACTGGCCTTCGGCCAGGACATTTTTCTGTCGAAAAATGTACACATTTATCTTGAAAGGGGGTCTAGGGGGTGTAATTTTAAGTTTGATGGATACCTTACCTTTGGATACCTTTGGATGTGTTCGCCGCTCTTGAGGTCTAGGGAACTAACTAAGAACCTCCCCTTAATTAGGTGTGTGGGAAAGAAGTGTGGTGTGCTTGTAAACTGTAGTGAAATGAATGGGAGGAGGTGTTTGTGCGAGCTAGCTGGATTACTCTCTGTGTAGATGAGGCACAACAGAAACAGGGGAGGAAACCAAGCAAATGAAGCAGGAGTTCCAGCAACTCCTTATCATATGCCTATGTGGCGTTCCCTGGGTACTGTCCTGCTCGATTGGTGCCTACAATCCTCCCAAAATAGTATCATGAACTTTCTTGTACTTATTATGCTTTCGTTACTTTATTTTAAGTATAGACACCTTTTGATTATTTATTTGTATGCAGTCTGCATCATAATTAATTATATTATGCTATACAGGATGGGCGTACATAATATATTTTACAATATAATATGATGAAATATGATACAGATTGCATAGCATATTATATCCTTCAGATTGAAGTGGTTTTGCAAATTATTTAAAATTTACTTTCATTATAAATATTTATACATGAATAAAACACACACACACACACACACACACACACACACACACACACACACACACACACACACACACACACACACACACACACGCAAACCCACAGACATACATAAAAACGTGTCACCAAAACATGGAACCCTAAACAAAATCCCTATATTTTAAAACACACACACACACACACACACACACACACACACACACACACACACACACACACACACACACGCACACACACACGCAAACCCACAGACATGCATAAAAACGTGTCACCAAAACATGGAACCCTAAACAAAATCCCTATATTTTAATAACACAAACAAACCAACATTTACATTTGTGTACACCAAAATTCACATTTTGGTTATGTCGCCTACTATATATATATATATATATATATATATATATATAATAATTTACCCCGTGGAAGGTTAATCCAGCTTCTGTGTATGTTCACTGTTTTGATAACTATACCAATAGCTTTATCTTCTTTTTATTTTATTTTTGAACGGTATTGATATAGTGTTCAAATATATGGTGTTTCTCCTCTTTAACCTACTGTATATTTTTATATTTATGTATCATGGGTGGGTTTCGAACATGCGTTCCTCTATTTACATACATACATACATACATACATACATACATACATACATACAAATTATGCACAAATAAATACATAAATACAGAGATATACTCAAATATAGATATCATACTCTGATGGACTGAAAGATAGGTAGATAAATACACGGTAAGATATATGTATACATAGATACATAAATAGATACATAGATAGATTGCTTGACAGATGGATAGATAGATAGATAAATAAATAGAGAGATATATAGATTATATAGATAGATAGATAAACATATGCATAGCTAGATGGTTAGATAAATAGATTGGTATATAGATACATAGATAGACATATATTTAGCGATAATTATTTATGTGCCATCGCTCGTTGCCTGTTAAAAATGTGGCCATGTAATTTTGGATGATAATATTTGTTTACCAAGGATAGCTGAAGTGATGGTCCAATTAATATCATGGAAATATATGTAGCAGAGTTATTTTATGAGATAGATAGATAGAGAGTTACATATAGTTACATATATACACAGACTACACTAACCTTGCGGTCCCTACTAGGTAGTCCGGACTTAATGCTAAAATAAAATTTGCTACAAGTTGAAGGCAAGGATAGCAAAGAAGAAGGCTCTCTCCCCAACCCACCTCTCCCTCCCACCGTTGGTCGGCAAGAAATTAAGTTGGGAAAGAAGTCCCCCAGCAGAATGAAAACAACTTCTACTGGGAAATTTATAGTAAAGAACGAAGATGCGAAATATTATATGCTACCTATATTATTCACACCTCAAAATGAATGTCTAGACTTCTTTTGAATGTGTCAATTGTCTTGCATTGTACCACTTTCTCAGGCAATGTGTTCCACTCGATGACCACACTGTAGGTGAAGAATTGCTTTGTGACATCGAGATTCGCCCTCTTGGTTTTTAATGTCATTCCATTTCCCCGAGTTAATGAACTATTATCTATTTTGAAAAGTGAATCTACATCAATTTTGTCAAATCCCTTTAGTATCTTGAAACACTCGATTAATTGGCCTCACAATCTTCTTTTTTTTATTAAGTGAAAATAAATTTAATTTGTTTAGTCTTTCATGCTAAGATTTATTTCTTAGTGACGGAATCAACTTTGTCACTATGCTGCACCGACTCGAGTTTCTCAACGTCCTTGCTCAGATAAGGATACCAAAATTGCACGCCATATTCAAAATGGGGCCTCCCTGGAGAGAGAGAGAAAACGAGAGCCTGTGTGTGTGTGTGTGTGTGTGTGTGAAAGAGAGAATGCATTTATACGTAGCCATAAATTCTGTAAAAGCTTTGTCTTATTTGTTATTCTTTCAGTAGTCTAGGAGGGAATATATTACCATCCCATATTGCAAATTCCAAAATATTGCATCTGAGGAAAGTCTTTGGAGAAACAGCACCATAAAGTTGTTAGGGTATTGAGTTGTGGAGAGATACTTTATAATACTGAGACCCAGACAACTATTAAATTGACGCCATTTTGAACAAAGAGAGAGAGAGAGAGAGAGAGAGAGAGAGAGAGAGAGAGAGAGAGAGAGAGAGAGAGAGAATCAGGCAACGACAGAGCGAGGACAATACATCAATGACAGACAGCCAGACAATGTTGTCCTAAGGCTGATGGAACATGGCTAGTATTGGAACACTGATGGTCAGAGAGAGAGAGAGAGAGATGCGGTGTGTTAATTTAATTCCATTCAGGCTAGCACTACACAATTTTATTTAGCTGATAAAGTACTGCACCTATAGAAATCGCTATTCTTGACTTACAGTGTTCTGGCGTAATACTCCTGAAGGGTTGATAGCTTCCTATTTTAACTAACCAATCCATTCAGCTTGGTAATTGCACCTCAGAGCTATAGTTTCATAACGACTCGACTACTATGTAACTGAATCACTATTATAGTTTCATAACGACTCGACTACTATGTAACTGAATCACTATTATAGTTTCATAACGACTCGACTGCTATGTAACTGAATCACTATTATAGTTTCATAACGACTCGACTGCTATGTAACTGAATCACTATTATAGTTTCATAACGACTCGACTACTATGTAACTGAATCACTATTATAGTTTCATAACGACTCGACTGCTATGTAACTGAATCACTATTATAGTTTCATAACGACTCGACTGCTATGTAACTGAATCACTATTATAGTTTCATAACGACTCGACTACTATGTAACTGAATCACTATTATAGTTTCATAACGACTCGACTGCTATGTAACTGAATCACTATTATAGTTTCATAACGACTCGACTACTATGTAACTGAATCACTATTATAGTTTCATAACGACTCGACTGCTATGTAACTGAATCACTATTATAGTTTCATAACGACTCGACTGCTATGTAACTGAATCACTATTATAGTTTCATAACGACTCGACTACTATGTAACTGAATCACTATTATAGTTTCATAACGACTCGACTGCTATGTAACTGAATCACTATTATAGTTTCATAACGACTCGACTACTATGTAACTGAATCACTATTATAGTTTCATAACGACTCGACTGCTATGTAACTGAATCACTATTATAGTTTCATAACGACTCGACTGCTATGTTACTGAATCACTATTATAGTTTCATAACGACTCGACTACTATGTAACTGAATCACTATTATAGTTTCATAACGACTCGACTACTATGTAACTGAATCACTATTATAGTTTCATAACGACTCGACTACTATGTTACTGAATCACTATTATAGTTTCATAACGACTCGACTACTATGTAACTGAATCACTATTATAGTTTCATAACGACTCGACTGCTATGTTACTGAATCACTATTATAAGAGAAGGTGACACTAATGCTAAGGTTTCCTTACATTAGTTAGTTAAAATAGGACTTCAAAGGCTATCAATCCTTCTGGATTATTCAGCCAGCACACTGTAAGTCAAGAATACCTTCAGGACTGGAGTGTATTTTCGAGAACTCCAGTCCCTTGTCTTTCTTACATATCATGTTGGTTCAGTTATATAGGTTGATAGGTACACAGTATCCTCGCTCGAGCGTTGTGCCATTGTTATCAGTTTAAAAAATGATCGTGGGGTTTGAAATACTATAGGGGGATGTAGAATTCCTTATTCAAGAGCCAAGTATTAAATATGGATGCCGAATTTCTATGTAACGACCATTTACACATTAATGTACCTACAGTCACACCTTTCTCAGTTATACAAGGCTCTCTTAGGTTCAGGTTTGGTCTTTTATAATACCATTTAAAACTATTAAGGTCGAGCTAAACTTATATAGGACATTATTTTTCAATAAAAAAGTATTATAATCATTTACAGCAATACGATCAACTGGCTCAATGATGCATACTCTCTCTCTCTCTCTCTCTCTCTCTCTCTCTCTCTCTCTCTCTCTCTCTCTCTCTCTCTCTCTCTCTCTCTCTCGGTCTTCACAATGCCATTTAATCTATATAAACCTCTCTTTAAGCTCTCATTTCTTCGTCTTCTCTCTCTGCTGTTGTACAGTACCTACTTTGTTTTTGTTCACGTGTTATGTGTTTTTTATTTTTTATTTAATAGAGGCTAACAAGGTTTGGGGTATGCTTTCTGTGAATGCTCTACCGGCACCTATAATCCCGGGAGAGAGAGAGAGAGAGAGAGAGAGAGAGAGAGAGAGAGAGAGAGAGAGAGAGAGATCTTCATATAAAAAAAAGACAACTATTTAATTTCAAGAGGTCTTTCTAGAGTAGGATACAAATAGCCTGATGAACCTGGGAGCAAAATAAAGTTAGCGTGGGAGAACTAAAAATAGACTAGCCATTATCAGCGTTCGTTATTCCCTTCCTCTGATCATTAATGACACCTTTTAATCTAACTTTGCATCAATTAATCAGAGAAGGCAGGAAAAGTTGGAGAAAAGTGAACCATAATACAAGAGTTATTGGCGATCCAGAGTTTCATTACAGACAACTTTTTGCGCTGTTGGAGATATTTTGGACACACACACACACACACACACACACACACACACACACACACACACACACACACACACACACACACACACACACACACGTAGGTAGACTCCTCCCAAACTCGCCTGTCTTTTTTTTTCGTGTAAGTGTGTGTTGGGGAAAGTTATGAGTGGCAGTGAACAGTTTTTTGATAAGTTATTACTGACAGTTTGGTCTCCTCCCTTCACAGTCATTACTAAGGCGTTAAAGTATGAAGGAGTATACCAATAAATGCGCCTGTTTTTGTAGCATTTACGCTTGTATAGTATATATCATATTATACAACACGCAAATACACGTTTATTGTGTATTTTTACAAGATTCTTCCCGTTGATTGAGACCCACCATACAACAGGATTAGCTCACACCCCTAACCACTGTGTTGTCATTAACCCCAACCATTGCAAAGAGTGTTAAATGACTTTAATTCCGATACTATTATATATATATGAAAGCCACAATTGAATGCATCATATGACCTGACAATTTTCACATTTATACCTTATTATTGTTGTGCCAATCCTTCATTTAGTATTTACATATTACTTGAATATGGTCACCTATCATTTCTTTCCATCACAAGACTCTCGTTATACAGACCTATTTGTTATGCTTCGAGTTCTGTAATAATGAATATTTGAATAAGATTAGGTTTTTTGTAAATTTTGCCAAAAATAGACTATTTAATTTACTCAAAGAAATATCTCATATAGTCAAGGTGGAGGTAGAATTTCGAATAATTCCTCCCGTTCAATTACATACGTTATATCCTGGATAACACGGGACGTCTTTATTTAACTGGACCCCTTCAGCATCATGACGCCTTTTTAACTTTGACTCTGGTGAAAATTAGACAATGTTATGCAGTTTAAGAAGGACCTATGTTATTAAGAGCGATTATTGAGATCGTATTTACCCATTTGTATTTGTTTTTTCTCTCTTATGTTTAGTCACATTACCTTTGAGATTTTAAGGCGATCGTTCCTTTTGTTTGGCGACTGTAATACCTTTCTTCCCATCTCTTTGTTAATATATAGATCTTTCGTGTCATTTAGGTGTCGATTTTTTCCTGACAAGCGATAGCGAGCTTGTTATTCTAGGAGAAACTGGCCTTCGGCCCTGAAATTTTCCTACCGAAAAATGTACAAATGTATCTTGAAGGGGATCTAGGGGGAGTTTGTTTAAGTTTGATGGAGGTCTAGCGAGGAAACTATTAAACCCTTATGTACCTGCGACGTATTTTCTATTTTATTCTAGCTATATTCAGACGATTTTATGAAGCTTTGGAAAGATATGTGTCAGCTAAACTGTTTAATTGAGATAGTCTGTGGCGTTTTAATGTGTAAACGTCCTTCCTAAGCTGAATAACATCGTCTAATAGTTGCCAGAATAAAATGAAAAGGACGTCACCGGTACTGGACGTGTTAAATCAAGAATAAATACGTAAATCGACCAAAACCGAACCACTACCCCAATAAGTTAGTTGTGTGTGAATCACTACCCCAATAAGTTAGTTGTGTGTGAATCACTACCCCAATAAGTTAGTTGTGTGTGAATCACTACCCCAATAAGTTAGTTGTGTGTGAACCACTACCCCAATAAGTTAGTTGTGTGTGAACCACTACCCCAATAAGTTAGTTGTGTGTGAACCACTACCCCAATAAGATAGTTGTGTGTGAACCACTACCCCAATAAGTTAGTTGTGTGTGAACCACTACCCCAATAAGTTAGTTGTGTGTGAACCACTACCCCAATAAGTTAGTTGTGTGTGAATCACTACCCCAATAAGTTAGTTGTGTGTGAACCACTACCCCAATAAGTTAGTTGTGTGTGAATCAGGCCCTAGTGTAGGCGTAGTGTCTGTGAACGAATTGACCGTACTACCATCCATTTTACAACCATGACCTTTACCCACACCAACACCGATGACCTCCGTGACCTACCCTAGCGGTCACACCCACAGTAATACCCAACCACCTCACCCTAAAGTCCTGTATAAGTCCTCACTGAAGATACCCGCAAGCTGAGAGTACAAAGGAGTACACAAGAGAGGGCGAGAATACAACACACACACACACACACACACACACACACACACACACACACACACACACACATTCTTTCTCTCTCGTTAGTTATCTTCGTTAGAATTAGTTAGATAAATAGGACCTCAGAGGCTATCTACCTTTCTAGATTATTTGCCAGCACACTGTGAATCAAGTATAGTGTCAGGACTGAAGCCAGCCCCTTGTTGCGTCGTTATATATATACCGGTATATATACCGGTATATACTGTATATATATATAATACAAATAATATTTATAATAAATCTCCATTGATATACAGCATTGTGCTGTGCCCTTGTGTCCAGGTTTTGATGGTATATTGCTGTTGTCCCAGCCCCTCCTCCCACCTCCCTCACTCCCACCTCTCGTAAACTACTGTATATTTCGCCCCTTTTAAACTAGATTTTCTTTTTCCGCCACGTAAACATTTTATCCTGAGAGAGAGAGAGAGAGAGAGAGAGAGAGAGAGAGAGAGAGAGAGAGAGAGAGAGAGAGAGAGATGGTTAGTAAATAGGAAGGCTATCGTAAATACACAGGAGCTTGTTTTTCCAGTAAAGTTTGTCTATGGGTTCTGGAAGTATTGGCTCACTGTTTTTATAGGGAACGAGTTCCTCCTCCACCTGTTCTTTCTCTCACCCCTCTCTGTAGAATAATAACAAATAAATAGAACGAGAAAGAGTAAATAGAGAGATGGATGAATAATATTATTGTAAATATATACCATATAACGATAATGAAAGATAGTGGTGAGGGCACACTCCCACTCTACAATTCTGTTGATCACCATCATTCCTTCACTAATGCCAAGGCTACCAACACAATGATTCCATTATCACCATCACCACCATGTCCATTACCACCTACACAAATAATGTACCATCATACTTGCATCATCACAAGTATCACCCCCATCACTACTACTATCACCACTAATATTATTCTCTCTTCCCTCTCACACGCTTTTATTGGGGCTATAGCCTTCAATGGAGAGGGTGAACAGAGACCAAACTATTTACAATATCCACCAAAGGTAAACTATGCAATCTGATAGGCGCAGTGGGTCTAGCATGTGATGAAAGTGATGCCTATCACAAAATCAATATTATGATCTAGCATGTTAATTATAGAAAAATAATCCTTTTCTACAGTATATGCCCGTATAGCCTACAGATGTCCTTACGTATGCAAAACGAGCTCCTCCTGATCTCACGCAACACAATTATACTCCCAGGAAGGATGTAATATATTACACTAGGTATGTATGTATAATTTATACTGAGGGAGATACCCCATGGCTGGAGGTGTCTGACTGAAGATAGAGCCTGAACAGAAACTACATTAAAAATTAGGTAGTGTACCTATGTTTACCCCTCAGCTACTAGATTATTCCATTCATCTTGCTTTGTTCTTGTTTTGTTTTATCGTCCAATGCGTTCTCATATTTTTCACTCTCAGATCCAGTGATTATAAAAGTTTAATTTACCTTTAATGTTATCATGTTGCTATGATTTGCACACGTGCTACCAAATATATTTCGACTTCCATATTACGTAAAGCCCATATTCACCGCAAATGAGCTAATTTTCCTTTCTTTCGTATATATTTCTTTTTTGCACTGTGACAACTTCAATAATAAATATCCGTTATATGTAGGCCTATTAACATTTCCCGTAAAACTATGAACATTATTGAAAGACCAAGTTCTACCTTTCAATCATGTTCATTTGTTTGTCAATGCTTCATGTTTACGGTATATACTGTATTATGTCAATGTGTCGACACGACTAACCATATGTTTATGTTGCTATTAACATGCACTCCTTTGTTTTCCCAAGACTGCATACTTAACAATAATGCATTTATTGATCGGCACCATTGTTGGTATACCAAAGAGAAAGCGGTGCTATCTGAACTGTTTAACTATGCATGAAACTCAGACCATTTCGCTGATCCTATTGCAGCGTCTTATCGACCGATACATTATTTCACAGTTTTATCTCCTCAATTCTCATTTCATATGCATTTTATATATTATCATTATTCAATGTAGATTGTGTATGCGTTTATCATAAGATCATAACAGGATTTTGAATGATCATCAAAGTAGGTGAATTGGCTTTTTGCCACTCGCATTTTTATGTTTTCTTCATTCCAGATTTAAAAGGTGATATTTTGCCATCCGTATATTATGTACTATATTGACATTGAACAAATCATAAACTTTTAGAAACTGACATAGGCCTAATCAAATCAAGCACCAAATAAAAAAGAAGAATGTATATATTAACGTCCAGGACACTTTTATGTTCTTATTAATTAGAGAATCCAAAAGGTCCTTTTAATGCACAGTAGAATTGATTGGTGGTAGAAAGTATACATAATTGCTGGTAACACACACACACACACACACACACACACACACACACACACACACCTACTGTACACACACCTACTGTACACACACCTACTGTACACATACCTCCTTTTTAACACTTACAAATTATACTGGTAGGTACAATTTTGACAACGAGTTTGGTATACAGAATATCACGACTTCGAATAATACTCATATTATTATAGAATGGAGCAATGTTTTGATAGTATATTTTAAGTTATATTTTCCCAGATTCAACCATTACTGAGTAAGAGCTAACAAAGTGATGCAAACATCATAATAAACGATACAAATGATCAAATGTGAACATATCGTGTGTTAAATGAAAAAAGTAAAGTGCTACCTGGCCTGCTGTTTACCGAACCATAAAGCCTGGCAAGATATCCCGCCCCTGGTAACGATGTTCAAACAGGCGACTTGTTTACTTCTTTACCAACACTGAACTCTTCCTACACATGCAGATTTGTACTTTATCCTTGAAAGATGGTTAGTTAAAATAGGACTTCAGAGGCTACCAACCCTATTGGATTAGTAAGCCAGCACAGTGTAAGTCAAGAATAACGTTAGGAATGGAACCTGTCTGCGAGAACTTTGCTTCTGGACTATTAAGCTAGCACACTCAAAGTCAAAAATAGCGTCAGGACTGGAGCCCCTTTTTTAGAACTCCAATCCCTTCGGAGATGGTTAATTATAGTTAAAATGGGACTTCGGAGGCTATCAACCTTATTGGATTATTAAGCTAGCACAATGTAAGTCAAGAATATCAACAGGACTCATTTCGAGAACCCCTGTCCCCTCACGAGATGGTTTGTTAGTTAAAATAGGACTTCAGAGGCTATCAACCCTATTGGATTATTAAGCCAGCACACTCTTAAGTCAAAAATAGCGTCAGGACTGGAGTCCCTCGTCAAGATCTCAAGTCCCTTACGAGATGGTGAAGTTCATATACATGTATGTTGTAATAAAGCTGCTCACTTGATTGTCTCCCTACATTTACACACTGTTCCAATGCTCTGTTTTCCCCATCAATTGGTTATATTCATATATATCCTACAAGTGTATATGAATCATATTTATACAGATTAGATTTATTGATATAATTTACAAGGGACTGGAGTTCTCGCAGCGACGCTCCAGTCCTGACGTTATTCTTGATTTACAGTGTGCTGGTTTAGTAATAAAATAGAGTTGATGGCCTCTGAAGTCCTATCTAAATAACTAACTAGATATAATTTTGCTTTAGTTTGTATTAATATATATATATTTATATATTGTTGGTGTTATTATGTTTGGCTAGGTAGGACTAGTTAGTTAAAATAAGACTTCAGGGACTATCAACCCTTCTGGATTATTAAGCCAGCTCACTGTAAGTCATGAATATCACCAGAATTGAAGCCCATTTTCGAGAACTCCATCCTCTTGTCTAGACTGGAAAATATGGGAGATGCCGTATATATAGGGGAAGTGTGGTGGAGTGGCCATGCCACTGGATTGGTAATCCAATAGACCCGGGTTCAAATCCCGATATGTCAATGGGAAGATATTATTGGGATTGAATTTGTGCTGTATCTAGTATCAGTGCATTACCACAAAGCCCACCGAAATGCCAAAAAAAATACCCTCATTGTTCCCTGATTAAATAACACTGTATGAATATTCCCATATTCAAAATATGTTACAGGGGGACAATGCCTAGTGAGTTCACTGCTCAATAGGTGGCGTTCTGAGAGTGAGGGTCTGAGTCTGGAGGGTGAGACGGTGAAGCACTTGAGCGAAGCAACCGGCCGCTTCAGAGATGGAGCTGCTTCGAGCCATGATGGATGCTTCATGTGTCTCACTCCCCAGACTGGAACAAGACCTCACGGGCTTCACCGTGTTGAGCGGTGGAATGTACAGGCTCTCAGCCTATGCCCGAGAGGGAGTAGTTGGAATATAGACAAAATAAAATAAAATAAAAATAATACTACGTGTCTCATAATTATACTATAGGTGAGAATACGTTAAGCTTCACCTTCAACTGTCTTATATAAAGCAGGATAGTGTGCAGTAGGAGAGCGATATAAACCATCTTCATTAGCGAAATATTGTCATATGATTGCGCTTATCGTTTAAAATTTCACCAATCCATCTCATCATAAGCCAATTCTTCCTGTTCGATAATTCCATTTATAAATGAAAAACTGCATATTTAAAAAATGCGTGTGTTTTTGATGTGACAGGTAGGTAGGCAGGTAAATTCCTCGGTAATTAACACAGCAGCAGGACTCTGTTGGGAAAAGTATCAAACCGCCAAAATGTATCCCTCGCTGACTATCTGGCCGAGAGAGAGAGAGTATGTGTGTGTGTGTGTGTTTCAAACAGCAAGAGCACAGCAACTTAAAGAAACATATTATTATGAATACATAACAGATTTATAGCAGCCATATGTGTTTGGTGTAGACAATGATATGCCCTGAACAAAAATGAATATGTAAACAATTTGTAAGAAGAAAAAAAAAAATTAAGGAATGAAGTTCTCACCCCTATAATTATAATATCAAAGGGTCTCACTTCCTTTACTTCTTTTAGTTACACCTTTTGTGTAACTTTCCCTCGGCTCCCCTCCAAAGAAAGCTAATTATCTCCCTTCATTTCACGGAAATCCTTTAAATCTCAACGTCGAGAAGAATTTGTGGCACCTCTTCGCTCTTCCGTCACACGTGAAGCCTCGCTCACCTTCTTGTATCAAAACGTGTTTTTTGTTTTCTATTTTAATCCGTACATTACCGGTGACATCCTTTTCATTATCTTCTGGCAATGATTAGACGATTGTATTTAGTTTAGGAAGGACCTCTGGCAATAATAGGGTTTCAAACTATCTCAACCAACCCTTTTAACTACCATAGATCCTTCTTAAGCTGCATAATATCGTCTAAATATATATAGCTAAAATAAAATATAACTCATGTCGCTGGTACTCAAAGGGTTAATTAGAACACATTTGCTATGGGTATTGTCGTCCTCTTCATCGTATTAAGGGGAGATTTCCACTTGAGGAACTTTTTTCTTGACCCCTTTCTCCCTCATGTCTAGCCCCATTGCTTTTGAGATTTTAAGACATTTGCCCCATTAGTTTGGTGATTTTAAGAATTTCCGCCCCATTCTGTCAATTTTAAGACCTTTCGTACCATTTAGGTGTCGATTTTATCCTCTCGAGCGATAGCGAGCCTGTAATTTAAGAGTAATCGGCCTTCGGCCGGGACATTTTTCTACCGAAAAATGTACAAATTTATCTTGAAAGGGGATCAAGGGGGTGATATTTTAAGATTGCTGGAGGAGTAGGAAACAAACTAGAAACCTCCCCTTAATCGTCTGCGCATTACATACCATCTTTAATCTCATTATCTTTGTTTTACATCTTCATGGTTTCAGGTCCTTCAACATTTCCAGTCAAATAAGCTTAAATTGATATGTGTATGATTGAACATTAATGTAGTGTGGATTAGGCCTATGAGTCATCTAGAAACTGCTATGTCAAAATTGGATATCGATTAGATTTGGCAAAGGCAAGCTAAGCTTCTTTTCTTTTTAATCAAGGAAATCTATTAAAGCTACCCCCCCCCCCCACCCTTATCCCCCACCCCCCCACACACATACCAAAACCTAAACATTCCTCTCATATATTTGACCTCTTCGGTCGCGAACATCAATCTGTCTATATTCATATATCACGAAGAGAAGTGATTAATAGTGTGTGGATTGTGGAGGAAAGGGAACCATAAAATTATGAGATCTTAATGAAGAACAAATATTTCCCTTTAAACCATTTACTCCAATGTAAACTATTGGATGGTCTTTGTTCATTACTTAATATCATCACCTATTTTAATTTACTTGTGATGTCACCTTATAACTTAATATGTGCCTTTTTGATGGGTGTCTGTGTGTTGTTGTTTTTTTTTTGTTTTTTTACACCGAGTACCTTTTCTGTTTGATATTTACTCCTTTTCCAATCTCATTCCAGCGCCCATCATATCACCATCAAACCTCCTCCCTGTAGAGACCAATATGGTGCCCTCCAATATACTGTACTGACCTTTATGGCTGTCCAGTATGTTTACTACTACCTCTCTCTCTCTCTCTCTCTCTCTCTCTCTCTCTCTCTCTCTCTCTCTCTCTCTCTCTCTCTCTCTCTCTCTCTCTCTCTCTCTCTCTCTCTCTCTCTCTCTCTCTCTCTCTCTCTCTCTCTCTCTCTCTCTCTCTCTCCTCTCCTCTCCTCTCTCTCTCCTCTCCTCTCCTCTCCTCTCCTCTCCTCTCCTCTCCTCTCCTCTCCTCTCCTCATATACTTATAGTTTAGATATTATACATAATTAACCCTATCTTCCTTTTTGTGTGCTGTTAGGTTATCCCACCAAACATCAGGTACACTTTTCCACCAGTATCTCTTCAGCATATTTTTTTACCATAGATGATTTTCTTTAGTAGATATTCTACCTATACGACTCTAATGGGTAAATATGATCTCAATAAACCCCCTTAGTAACATAGGTCCTTCTTAAGCTGCATAGAATCATCTAAGTTTAGTCAGCTTAAAAGGTAAAAAGGCACCATGGTGCTGAAGGGGTTTAACATTATCGTTTGTCAGTAGCTGGATTCGTTTGTCGTCATTATTTAGGAAAAGGGAATTAATTCAATATATCTCTTCTTCCTTCACTCAGGAGTCAGGAGTCAGAGTGAAGCTAGGTTGCTTCAAGGTTAGAAGTAGAAGGGTCTATTGGAGAGCGAAGTTTTGAAGGATGAAGAGTTGGAGAGATAAAAGCTGGTGGGCTGACCACCTTGCTATTTTTCATGTTGGTTGTTGAATTCTGAGCAGCATGCCACGTGGTGTTGGAGAGGAAAGGCCGTTGTTGTTGTTGAAGGTGCGCGATGATGGTTAGTCGTAGATGTAGTTTGGTTCATCGAGGTAAGGAGATGGTGTTCTTGTCGGCTTGCTGGCGGTCATTCCCTGGTCAATGTCTTCTTCTCCTTCCTCCATCCCCTCCACGTCGACGTCTTCTCCTATGGTGGACTCGGAGTATTCAGACGACGTGGAGGCTGCCACCGGATGATCAATGGTGGCTGGAGATGGAGTGGAGGTTGAGGCTGGTCCTGCAGAGTTGACTGGTGGTGGAGAGTCAGAGACTGCATCTTCTATTTGACCGACCAGGGAAACTCCTGCTCTCTCTCTCTCCTCCTGGCAGAAAATATTGGCCTCCAAGGAAACATTTAAACTTAGAAATCCTCTATGAAACTAATTCATGATCCTCCCGAGTTGGTTTATACGTTCCCTGTGTGTTCAGCATCCCAGAGTCCGTCCGAGTATTCATATTATTTTGTAATATATGTATAATGTATTCTGATTCTATTAACCTCTTCTGTACCGGCGACGTCTTGCTTATTTTCTTCTACCTATATTTAGAGGATTTTATGGTGTTTAAGAAGGATCTGTGGTATTAAAAAGGGAAAAGTGAAATAGTTCGAAGTCTATTTATTCTGGAGGCCCTTTTGAAACTGAATACAATTGTCTAATAGTAGCCGGAAAAAAGTTAAAAGAACGGCACCGGTACTGAAGGGGTTAATGATTGTTGCATTACCATGTCTTTTTACTGTATTACTAAAGCTTTTTGTGTTTACAGATTTTGAATGGCAACATAATAATAGATTTGCTACACGCTATGTCAGCAATAAATACCCATCTCGATAATAAATGTAGTGAAAAGACGTTCCAGCTTTATGAAAAGAATTACGATATATGAAGTTTCCAAAATCTTAGACCCAAGTAATCTTACACGTCACTTTTTCCGACCCTTTGAACTTTGGGCCGCCCTACCAATCAAGGCGAGACGTGGCCCAGTGGTGGAGGTTGGGATGATTATTGTTCGTTTGTTTTTGTATCTTGGGGAGGGGGGGAGGGGAATAAACATCATATTGTATTAATTGTAATTTTTCTATTAATTATAACCTTTGCATAACCTCGATTTACTTAGCATATTCTGAAACAATCTATCCTCTCATCTATATAATATTTTCGATTGTCTGTGTGTGTGTGTGTCTGTCTGTCTGTCTGTTCTTGATGCATGGCCACATTTTTAAAGCTAGAGCGTTCATACTTGGTATGCATACTAAGGGGGCCCCTAGGCAGGTTTTAGTGAAAACATAGAATTCCCCAGGATGAAAGGGACGGAGAAAATGGGCGCGAAATCGGAAAAATCGCTTTTGGTTTACAAATAAATGGCCGTTTGGGGCAGAAGGAGGCCTCCGATCGAAAAGGTGTATGGAACGAAAGTTGTTCGCAGCCTCCCAAAGTGGGGGTACGGATGAGGTCAGATCCAAAATCGGAGGTCATTTAGCGGCTGAAATCGAGGTCACCGTTTAATGAGGCACTTGGAGGTCGAGGCCGGTGATTATGGTAGTAGTAGTATTGTGATGATTGTGGTAGTAGTGATTGATGATGGTGATTATGGTAGTAGTAGTAGTGATGGTGATTATGGTGATTACCCGGGCAACGCCGGGTACCCCTGCTAGTATAATATAAATATATACCGGTATATATATAATCTAGTCAGTGTACCCATATCTTTCCTAGAAAATCCCTGTGGTCTTGTTGGTCAGACTGATTCAGTATCAAGTTAATCCACATATGTAACAACCACTCTCACGAGTGATATTTCTTCTTTTGTAACTTATGCTTACTGGTAGTATGTGTCTCCATTGTAATTATGTATTAATTTGTTATTTAACATAGTACTTCAGAGGCTATCAACCCTATTGGATTATTAAGCCAACATGCTATAAGTCAAGAATATTGTCAGGCCTCTGTTTGAGAACTTCAGTCCCTTCGTCTGTATTAATTACCGTAATGTTATTGAAATAATTGCGTTTTCGTGGCTGCACATTGCGTGCAAACATGAGTATGCGTCTACATGGCACTTCTGATAAATGTGTTCTAGTCTTTGTCAATACATGAATTGTTTTATATGAAGACGAATGTTAGAATGATGGAAATATTTTAAATCTCCACTGTGCATTTTTTTCCACTTGTTGATGGCTTTACTAAGTCAGGGTTATTCCGGTTCTTAAATGTATTCCATATACAATCAAATGGGACAATGTTTTATTACAGTCAGTTAGTTGATCATCTTGGAAACATGCCAAGATTATGGTTGTTGATGATTTTGTCAATTATATTATGATCCTACTGCCCTTTCGCAAATAATCGTGTAGTATAGCATTTAGTAGTAGCCTATCAGCCTATCAGCTAACAACTGATTAATCATTGTTGTCATATAATAATGCATTCATTCGTTAATACACTTCATTACAAAATATATTTCAGTAAAGTATGACTCATAGAACCCGGCTTCTAAACCTTCCAGAGTACCATCACCTTTAGTCTGGGTGCAAGAGCTCTGAAACTGTGTTGTAAAATGTATTCTTCTGGCCAGACCAAAGTTGTGAAGGAGTAAAGTTAAGGGTGATTCAAAGATCTCTCAGCCCGAGCGCGCTATATCCACCTTCATAATACCTTGTGTGTGTGCTTGTTGGTTTACAACATTGTGTGGATAGCTGGTCTAAGTTAAGATGTGTTTGCAAAGTTCCCTTGCCCGGAGTTTGCATGATTTTTATAAGTGAACATAGTCTGGTGTTGTGGGGGGATGATATATTTTGTGGCAAGGATGGCTGACGGCGTCTGGTGCACTGTCTATGGCTTAGTTTTATTTTGAATGAGTGGGTGTTTTGGTATGTACTCATTATATGGATACTGTGTGTGTGTTTTTTGTTTTATTTACTCTCCACACTGTAGCGTATATTAATGACTTGACCAAATGGACGACAATTACATGGTGACTTTTTGTTTATCTAATTGTTTAATATCCAGTTTTATGCATTAACTATCATTTCATAAACTAACTAGTTAGCCTGGGAAACAAATTAATTTGGTCATATAGTGGTGTACGTTCATTCTATGTTGTGGTTTTGTGTTTGTTATTTCATAATATTGTTTTTGCTAAATCTTCAATTGTGATTTCCACATAGTGATATTGATAAGTTCCTTTGTCTTTATAATGTGTGGTTCCTGTTTTGGTTTGTTTGTTTTGTAAGTGTTACATTTTAATATCAATTTCATACTTTGAGGCCGCTCGAGGTATGCAATATATTTCGCTTGCAAAAATACTGGAACTCTCCCTATTGATCTACTGTATGGACTTTGCATCATAATATCGGTGACATAACTGAGTGGCATGTGAGCAGAGCAAGGTCACGCAAGGTTCACTTTATCGCCTATCACGGATTTGCTCCCCTTTTTCACAGTTTACTGTATATGGAACGATGATTAATGATAGTGAGCTTAGGCAGGGAAAAAGGACATTACTAAGGAATATGTGAGAGCAAGATAAAACAACATATACTTTACTTAGAGGGGATAGCCAATGTTTATGGTAGATGATAAAGTATATACAGTATATGTATGGAATTATGAAGAGACTGGGTACTAATACCCTTTAGGGATATTAACATATAGTTATGACTGTGCTGCTGATACATGATCATGCCAAGGAAAGCAATGCAAAGAAAAGTTGAGTAAATATATAGCTAATTTGTACATAGCAAATATGAACATGTATATAACTATGTAAAACTAAATTAAAGAGAATCGATGAAGCCATAAACTCACTGTAGGGCTGTTAGAGAGAACAACACCATTTAATTTATGAGTTGGATACTATAAATGAATGGCAGCTTAAATTGTGTTTCTCGTTAGCAGCCTAATAGTGATCTGTGTATATGACCTCATTTATCAAGATATGGGGTGGGGTGGCAACTGAGGGTTTATTTCCTAAAGCGACATATGCAATAAGGATGAATGTGCGAGTTTCATTATATATATATATATATATATATATATATATATATATATATATATATATATATATATATATGTGTGTGTGTGAGTGTGTGTTCCTACTAAATTGAAAATTCGAAAATGTTTTGAACTTGGATATACAGTATATGTTGCATGATTGTCGATTACGAACGAAATACAATAGTGTTTTCGATACTTATACAGTATTTTACATCAGGTGTGAGACGTTATAAGAGATAACCTTTATTTGCACCCAAATATATGAAAACGAGAGACATTGGCTTCCAACAACAATGTCAAATTAAACAATTATTGTAAACGTATATTCCAGCTGAGAGTAACTTTAGGTGGTCCTTCACTAACAATGACATCAAGGAGGGGGACGTGATTCTCAGCTGCTAGAGGAATTAGGGGAGATACAGTAATTACACACACACACACACACACACACACACACACACACACACACACACACACACCAGTTGCAACACACAAGTTGCACAGGAATATAGGGATAGATAAATGTGTTGAACTGTAAAAGGCAATGGACAGATGTAATCTAAAAGCAAGAGAGTCTGTCAATAAAGCACAAGATTGTCGTCTCTCACAGATATCATGTTTGCTGACTCTCACTTGCTAATTAATTACTGTTTGATGCAATGATACAATGATACCAAACTTAATTGGTCATCTGTCCTATTCCCACTTATATATTGATTATTGGTCATACTGTATCCCATTTTCTTACAGTTGTCGCCTTTTAATTTCTAGTACAGATATGAGGCATAGAGGGAGGAGGAAGGTGCATTCGTGATCGCGTGCTCTGCCTTAATAGAATATTGATTTCATAATTAAACGAATCGTATTAGCTAAAGAACATAAGTGGATTTTACACCACGTTAAAAAGTTTGTGTTTACGATATAGTTTAAATTTAGTTTTACCATTGCCTTAATTAATTATATTGGATTGTTTTTACTATGTAATTATTGTTTAACTTAACATTCGCTATGTTTAGAAGAGAACAGAGGTAACACTACCAGAATAATCGAATTAATATGTCTATTTATTTAGAACGGAATATCTCTGTTGAACATTTTAAAGTATTGGTTTTCATATATAGTTAAAATAGGACTTCAGAGGCTATCAACCCTTCTGGATTATTAAGCCAGCTCACTAAGTCAAGAATAGTGTCCGGTCTGAAACCCCTTTTCGAGAACTCCAGTCTCTTTAGTGGTTTTCAGTTCACAACGTTAGGGTCGAGTTACACGAACAATGGAACCAGACGTATTCCGACGCAATTGTGTTCGATCTGTTGCATTAGAGAAAAACAACACGGAATAACTTCACATTATGAGCGAACCTTTCACACCGCCACCCCAGATTACATCAGACATAAACTAGTGTGGCAGTTTGAACGGTTGACCGAAAATGCGAGGTAATGCAACGGGTTATTCCACCTTTTTTTGTTTGTCTGATATAGGCCTAACCAATCAAACAAATTTGCGTCGGAATATGTCTGGTTCCTGGGGTTGGTGTGACTAGTTCGACCCTTACAGTGTTTGGCGGTACGAAAAATGCCGCTTACCAGATTTGGCTCCGTCCTCTGGAAAAAAAATATAAAATGTTGATCGGTGTGTTATATTTATCTCAGTTATCCCTTTAACTCGCAACACAAAAAATAAATAAATAAATAAATAAAAATCAAAGCTAAATCGAATTGTCTAAGTTTGGACAGAATATAGTATACAAGTTGCATCCTCATATACTGAATAGGTTAACACACTTGGACATAGCTTAGCTTAACTATAAACAGACACTATGGCGGTGTATTACAGACCTCTGTCAGTGTTGCGAACATATCTTCAGGACATATTAATAATTCAAACTCCTGTTAGTATTTTCATTTGACTCCAACTTTTGTTTTTTAAACAGATTAACTTGCTCATGTAGTAATGTACACCCTATGTGGTGGATTGTGTTCTTTTATTTAATAATTTTCAATTTAGTAAGCGTTGTTTCCACATAGCGATTTTGATAATTTAATTTGACTTTATATTGTCCTTGTCCCAATTTTGGTTTGTTTAGTTTGCAAGTTTTACATTTTAATACAACACAGTGTTACGTACTATATTCTTGGCACGACT
Organism: Paralithodes platypus; assembly: GCA_032716605.1. Lineage (NCBI taxonomy): Eukaryota > Metazoa > Arthropoda > Malacostraca > Decapoda > Lithodidae > Paralithodes > Paralithodes platypus. Next base: position 14,470,155 of record CM064498.1, on the reverse strand, counting down.
AATCACCCCTCCCTTCTCCTCATCCCTGTCTTCTCACATTTCTCAGCAAGGAAAGGAGTGCTTAAAATATACATTAAGACCGGTTCTCGACTGATCTTTCCGCTAGACATATTTCACGCAGCTTAGCATTGCGGTACACTACACGCTAATGAACTACACTGTTGCTTGGTGCTCACCCGTACTTTGTATTCACTTAATATTGGATTCACAACATTATTGCTCGGAATTTATGTTTACAATATGATTTGCATTCAGAAAGAGATTTCTTGGATCATGTTCAACATTTGTTTAATTGCAATATATATCAATGCTTCATGATGTAATCATAATATCGAATTTATGTTTGCAATAGTATTTGTATTCAGACAGAGGTTTCAAGGATGATGTACAGTATTTGCTTCAGTGCAATTCATATCAATGATTCTGCTTGTAATCCATTATCAAATACATTATGTATTCGATATACGAGGATACAACCTTTATATTATACCGGTATTCTCGCAAATTATAGACAATTTTATTCAACTTTGAAATGGATTACATGAGTTAAAGGAATAACCTGTTGTTGCCTAAGGTATATTTTATGGGTATAAAATCTATTGTGTTGGCGCTCTAACTGCACTGTACAGTATATAAGCGCATACCAAATGTGTACAACAGGATTATGTCTGGGTATGGAGAGAGGTGGATGGCGGGTGGAGATTTAGTTAAAATAGGACTTCATAGGCTAGGCTATCAACTCTATTGGATTATTAAGCCAGCACACTTTAAATCAAGAATAACGTCAGAACTGGAGCCTCTCTGCGAAAACTCCAGTCCCTTGTGGGTGGAGAAGAAGAGACCGAGTAGGGTGAGGGAGGGAGGCAAGGTGAACAGATCGTAGTGAGAGCACACGAGGAATGACTTTGGCTGGCAGGGGGGAAGGTCATCCCACTGTGGAGGAAAAGGAACGAATAATCGAAACATATTGGCAGTATATTAAATATAATAACTTCCTACATACAGTAGGCACGATCAAGAGAGAGAGAGAGAGAATGGGATTTTCGCTAAATTTTCAATAAAGTTCAGGCAGTAGGATATAATCTCAGAGCCTGTATATTAAATGTGTGAAAGGGTAACTAGTTTTGCCTTCCATTGAATTAAATCTGGGTTAGGGAGATTTGGTCACATTCCCAGAAATATGACTCGTATAAAGACTAAAAAAATAGACAATTTGGAGTGGCAGAAATATAACATGATTGAGGGAGAAGATGTACCAAGGGTAGAAATGATAACATGATTGAGGGGGAAGATGTACCAAGGGTAGAAATCAACGACCCGAGATGTAAGAATAAAGAGCCTAGTCATCTCAAGACATATCAAAATTTATGTAAGAGATGACTTTGCTTCTTTATATTAATAACAATACAGGTTACAGGGGGAAGACTGGTGTGGTGGCAGATGTTACACAAAGGAGGGAGGGGTCATAACATACAGATATTAGTTTGTGTGCGTGTGTGTGTGTGTGAGAGAGAGAGAGATTCAGAAAGTAGGAATGAACAATAATATGAAAGAGAATAGTATTACATATAACTGGAAGTCAAAGCGCTTATAACAGTTCGTAAGAAGATCGTGATTGGGTCAAAATACTTGTACGCTCATTATTTCATTTGTATTTTTGGATAGCTCGCACTGTCTACAGCGCCGGTGAGAAGAGACACAAGGGGATGGGTAAGAGGTCAGATGGAGATATGCAGATATAACTATAGCCATCTCTGGATATCCGTCTTTATTTTGTTTTATTTTGGGAGAGAGAAAGCAGACAAAAGACAGCAATAGACAGTCAGCGACGAGATAACTGCTCGGGAACTTGCAATGATTATAAAATAAGTTAATAGTATATTATTTTAAGCAAGATTTTATTGAGGGTTATCTTAACTCCTTCAGTACCAACGACATGTGCTGTACTTTATTCTAGCTATATTTAAACGATATTATTGAGCTTAGGAAGGATCTGTGGTAGTTAAAAGGGTTGGTTGAGATAGTTTGAACCCTTATTATATTGCTAAAGGTCCTTCCTAAGCTGAATAACATCGTCTAATAGTTGACAGCCTATGATGAAAAGGACGTCCCTGGTACTGAATGGGTTAATTAAGGTCATATATATCAAACTGCCTCTCCTACATACAACAATATAGCCCACTCGTTAGTTTTATTATATTTTGATCAAATTCATATAGCAAGCTCAAAACTGTACTCAAATATTTCAGAATTTATAACTTGACATTACATTTACCCTGGCTGAAATTATCCCTTTCAAGATTATGACACTTTTCATATTTTATTCTGGCTATTATTAGACGATTTTAGACGTATTGGAAGGATATATGTAAGTCAGAGGGTAAATACAAACAGTCTTTATCCTTATTACTCCCACAGATCCTTCCTAAACTGCATACATTATTCTAATACTAGCCAGGAAACTAAGTGAGTACCGTAATCGTATCATCTAAAGGTTTAATCATAATTCATACTAAATATTGATGGCTGATCCTAGACAAATAAGAACTATATTAAGGGGGTACTGCTTGGTTTTGTGTCTATTTATTTATATATTTTTTAGTTTCCTCGCTAGACCTCCATCAAGATTAGAAAAACACCCCTTAGATCCCCTTTCAAGATAAATTTGTACATTTTTCGGTAGATTCCTTCTAAAATTAGAGGCTCGCTTTTGCTCGCCAGTAAAAAAAAAAGCAACACCTAAAGGGCAGGAAAGGTCTTAATATTGACAACAAAAATTAGGTGAAAAGTCTCAAAATCGCCAAACTAACGGAACGAACGTCTTAAAACCTCAAAACTAACTTCCTAACCTTAAGGGAGAAGGTGGTCCATTACCAGCGAGTACTACCCCCTTAAATAACATACTAATGCTAGCCATCAAAAACGTTAATATCCCCCCTCCCCCCCAAAAAAAAAAAATCCCTGTGACCTTCTTGCAATTGCTGAGTTTTCCTCGAAGTTGGAAATAAACTTAGTCCGGCAAACTTTCTGCATCTAATAAGTGTTTTCGTAATTTGTGGGTGGATATATATTTGGACCGGATTTGTATAATTTCAGATGTGCTAACTAGTACAGTATATAATATGCTCCGAATTGTGTATATTTATGTAATAACATGATTGCTTGCAATGAATACTGATGCCTATCATACTTAAATTGTCTTCACCGGCTTAAAATCCAGCAATTTGATATGTACAATATGTTTGCATATCATTGTTGCATAAATCTTGTTAATTTAGTTTGATGGCGGTAAATATATATTAATAAATTCGTTTTTGCAAGTAGGTATTGTGTAATATACAGTACACCACATAAACATAAATATGATGACATAATTGTTTTTAATTACACTACGTAACATTTTGTCATTATTGTTTTTTCTCTCATAGGTATGTGAAGCAGTTTACAAATACCTACTATGACAACGCTCCTAGGAATCAAAGTAAGTAAAGCAGACTTATTGTAAGATGGAATAAGATAAATTTACAGGAAACAGGTTGCTTGCGTCCCCACCCCCACTGCTTCCTCGGTCCCCAATTCTCTTTCTAATTTACATCAACGACATAGATGAGGGTCTCACCTGTACAATCTCAAAATTTGCTGACGATACAAAAATTGCAAATAGCGTACTCTCAAAAGATCAAGTTGACGATATGCAACACAATCTAGATAAATTGTCACATTGGGCCCAAATTTGGCAAATGAGTTTCAATGCGGATAAATGTAAAGTACTACATAATCGGATACCTAAATGAGAAAACAAACTATTCGATGAATGGCACTCAGCTTAAGAATGTAAACAGAGAAACCGATCTGGGAGTAACAATATCGAGTAACCTAAAACCGAGTCAACAATGTTCAGAAGTTGTTAAGAAGGCAAACAAAATAATTGGCTTTATAGGCAGGTCATTTGAGCATAAATCCAAAGACGTTATCCTAACCCTTTACAATTCCTTAGTCCGCCCTCTTCTGGAATACTGCGTTCAATGCTGGTGCCCTTATTACCAAAAAGACATAAACAAGCTAGAACGAGTTCAACGTAGAGTTACCAAAATGATACCTAGCCTAAAGAACAAACCATACGAAGAGCGTCTTAGAGAATTAAATCTATTTCCTTTAACCCAGCGCAGATTAAGAGGTGACTTAATTCAAGTGTTCAAAATCATCAAAGGCATCGACAATATGAACTGTAGTAAGTACTTCACTATCGACCAATCTAATTACACGCGGGGAAACGGTTGCAAAATTATTGGTAAATCTTTTAACTCACACGAATCTAAGAATTTCTTCTTCAATCGAGTTGTCAACTTGTGGAATGGGTTTCCCCGAGACGTTATAGACTGCATCACCGTTGATTCATTTAAACTCCGCCTAGACAAATATCTCGCATCAAACCCGCGACTGACTGCGTTTGTAAATGAATAACTTTATTTTATCCTCCCCTCAGTTACTAACCCATATGTCCCCTACTAACTTCCTAGTCCTGCCACGGACATTAGTTCCAGGGCAGTAGTTCCCTTTCCAATGTTCCCTTACCCACTCTAAACCACTGTTTGGACACTTGATCCTCAGTGTTTTGGAGGACAAGCAGCCTAGAAGGGTCACTAGAGCTGTTGTTGCTTGATTTCCTTTGTACTCCCTACCCTGCTTCGAGACATTATGTTTCCTTGTATGTTCCACCTCTACCCAATATGTTCTTGCTTATGCCTCCTTCCCCCCATAACACATGTGTATAAGTGAATGTGCTTACTGCCTCAATTCAAGTAAATTCTTTATGTATCAAATAAAGAACACTTAGAACTCCTTCCGCTTTGAGATAAACCCATCCGCCAATCCAAATCTTTGTATTAACCTAGAATCCTTCCAAGTATGGTTTTGGATTATCAATTAATTTATTCCTGTGCGTACAGTCACTTATAGAAATTCGTGGACTCTCTATGTTTTTTAATGCAATAATATCTATCTCGATTGATTTTTGGATGGAACTTGCATTTCAATTAATAGTATATATATTGTTTCATAGTAGATGTGCATTAAGTGCATACATTCGTTTCTAGATATATATCTCCATTATTATAAATAGGTGAGGTCCACGAATTTTGATGAGTGACTGTACCTGCCTGCCTGAACCTGTATTTGTGTTCCCTATCTGTCTGCCAGGTTGTTGGATCATCAGCTCCTGCCTCAACCTCTGCTGGCTAACATCATTATAACTTAATCCATCACCATTATTGCTTCAAGCCCTTTGCATCTCTCTCTCTCTCTCTCTCTCTCTCTCTCTCTCTCTCTCTCTCTCTCTCTCTCTCTCTCTCTCTCTCTCTCTCTCTCTCTCTCTCTCATTTCTTTCCTCTGTCTATTCTTTTCTTTGTTTTGTTTAAACATCACGTTTAGAAATGAATCCCAAATACGAGTATGAGTGTGTTCAATCCCCACGAGTGTGTGTAATTCACCCACTTGTTCGTCAAGGGGAATCCACGCAATGCGAGTCAAGGTCATTATTATCGCGCCTCCTTAGCCTGGGAATGTATTGCGTGAAATGCATGTTAAGTGGATATGTATCGTTGGAATGGCCGTGGATGTGTGTGTAGTCTGTATTTTAGCCAATTGGCTACATCTGGAAACGAAGGCTTAGGGTTAATCCTTATGGTACCATTCTCACTACGGTACCAGTCTCACCCTAAGGCTTAGGTTGACCAGTAGCTTAGGTTAACCAGTACGATACCCATCTCACCTTGTAACCGATCACCAACCCCAGATGGGACGTCGTCACAACTTCGTCCACTTATTCCAGGTTCCTATTGATACTGCTAGGTGAACAGAAGCTACACTGCTAGGAGATTTGCCCAAATGTTTCTTCCCCGCCCGGGTCTCGAACTGTAAACTGACGAATTTTCCTGACCTCTTCCCAGAAAACCTTCTAGACATTCTCACTGGACGATAACCGTTTGACCTGTCTCTTCAACACTACTTTCTTATCAGTTTCTTTCTCCTTCACCCTGCCCCCCTCAATCTGCTTCAGTTATATATTTTGTTGTATTGGTTCGTATCTGTATTGATGATATAATATTGTTTATTCTTATGTTTGTGTATACATTCAACGATATACGAACACACGGAATACATCGTTCACACACACACACACACACACACACACACACACACACACACACACACACACACACACACCCACACACACACACACACCCACACACACACATTAATAGTATTCTTTATTACACACAAACACACACACACGCACACGTTGAGGGGAACCTTGAATAAAAGATTTTTCAGTAAGATGAGAGAGAGAGAGAGAGGGAGAGAGAGAATGAGAATAGGGGAGTCATCAGCATAGATCATGTGGGAGGGGGGATTGAGGATACAACTTTATTACACCAGACACTCCCCCACACTGTCGACATCACTAACTTTTATACGTTTTCTGATTTATGAGATAGTCTAGGCGAAAGGGAGGCATATAGGGAGAAAAATAGATTGGGAGAGAACTATATTAATGTAGCCCCCTGGAAGTCCATTTTATGTAAGTATTACTTAACCGTTTTAATTCGCCAAGACTTCCTTATGCTTAGTTAAAATAGGACTTCAGAGGGTATCAACCTTTTTGGATTATTTAGCCAGCACACTGTAAGTCAAGAATAACGTCAGAACTGGAGCCCCTTTTCGAGAACTCCAGTCCCTTCTGTTCCTTATGCTGAGTACAATGCGATGGAATGCGATGATATTGAGGGATAGCCTTAAGTATCTGCCTCTCGTTGGTCTTCTTACACCTTCCCCAGACTTCTTTCTTCACTGTATAGTGTATATGTATTGTTTCTTCATCTTCTTACTGGTGTCCTTATTTTCTATATATTTATTTGTTTTCCAAATATGATGTCACTTTTTTCTTTCTTATTAATCCTGTTCTTGCTGAGTACAATCGATGAAATATACGTACAATACTTATTGAAGCATTGAGATATTTAGCATTATTCTGTTTGTATTACATTTTTTTTTTCTATGTGTGTATAAAGGAGACCGAAGGCAATGTTGCCTGTAACAAGTGTCACCTCAGAGTTGAAAAGGTTAGAGTCAAAATGCCTGGACACACGGAGCTTGAAGCAGTCTAAGTCATAGGATGAGGGAAAGATTGATCGAGGGAGATAGTTATAGGCCCATAGGGTTTACTTGTTGAGTAAAAAAAAGATTAGCAAAATTACTACTGATTTAGTATAGAATTTCGATTAAGTTGTATGTTCTTTATACGCTGTGCTGTCTTACACAATGTTTTACATAAAACTTCCAACTAACGGGTCTCTATAAGTTCCCATTTGTATTTTTCCGCACCGTCATGATATATGTGCTACGCTAACCTTAGCTTCACACCTGTCACCTCCACTCGTGTCATCAGGGCCGGTAATGTGTTCTAGGTTCCAGAAACTTCCAACTCACTCTTCGCAGACTATGAACCACTTATTTTTAGCTTTTAACCCCTTCAGTACCATAACGCCTTTTTATCTTTGTTATTTAAAAAAAAAAAATGTGTATGCAGAGTTACTATGTTACTAAGAGGGAGATCGTTTTTACCCATTTGAGTCGTGTAAGTAGACTACAAACTAAAACAATTGTCTAACGGTAACCAGAATATGATGTCAATTGCTTATTTTTTGTGAAGGAGTTAAGGGGTCCCAAGACTGTCACCAATGTTCTTGGTGGCAGATATTGTTCCGTCAGCAGCAGCAGTGTTGCCAGAACGAGGGTCGTAATATCATTGGTTATCAGGCAGTGATACCAGATTCCCACTGCAGATGTGCCAAACTTCTGCCCACAGTCGCTACTAATTTGGACAGTTAGGGTCACTGAAGGAGCAAGAAGGGAAAGACAAATTGGGAATGTAAGAGGCCTACATTTGAATGGAGGGAAAGGTAATAAACAAGGATAAAACAAAATAATTTAGTAAATGGATGTCTTGTACGTATAGGAGCTGTCTGCACTGTGCCACTGCCTAGTTTTGTCTGTATAATATTTGGCAGCACATGACGGTGCAAAAGAAAAGCAACTATTGTATAACTATATACCAGTACATTGGCTCGAACATACCTTGATTTTGGCCCTGTCACTATCAACTATGGGCGAGGCACTCGTCACAGACAGTATTGCCTTTTGTCTGCCTCATCCACATAGAAAATAATATATAATATTAAAAGTTACAAAAAAAAAAAAAAATCCCCAAACCCTTGGAATAACGGAGATGGGACTTGGGTGTTGTTCCGGAATATGGTTTTAGCATTTTGAAAATTGTCAATATATACTTAAAACAAAAAGGCTACGGGTGAGTGTAAGCCCCGTAATGTGGTTTTATCATAGTTCAACCCTCTCGGGACTACTCATTAACACACACACACACACACCTACTGAGTGTAGCACTTTAATGTGGATCGCCTTACTTAAACAAGTTTAAAGTAAACCCTAATAATTATGGGCATTCTTTATTCTGGCTAATGTTAGGGGAGTTTTTAGAGTTTAGGAATATTATATCGGAGATTTGTTTACATTGTTTTAAGGCAAATCCCGTCCACGCCATGTTGAAGGTAAATGTACACATGAAGGCAGCAAAAGAGAGAGAGAGAGAGATTGTGTGTATGTGTGTGCGCGTGAGTGTGCGTGTGTGTGTTTTTTTTTCTTCCCTGGTATTCCGTCATCGTTGCAGGTGGTTGACGTTGTTATTGGTGCTGGATCGATCCGCTGGGACCTGCTGGAGGGGAGAGGAAGAATGGATGAAGGGTGCATAGTATATTACAAAGAAAGTCGAGCAATAATATACTTTTCTTATTCTAACTTGGCTGTTTGTGGTACAATGATCTGTGTACTGGGATATTGACCTGTTTAATGGGGATGGACATATTTATTTGTCTGTGTCTTGTCTTTGTTACACATTGGGTTTGATTAGCTGGTGGCTGGCTTAAGGGTCTGAGTTGAATGCTTTATAATCAAAGATAAGGATACTATTATTGTAAACCAGGACACAACGAAACATGATTCTGCCATGCACGCACACACATTTCCAGGAAGCCACACGTTATGCTCATAGATGCAATCCTAATAATATTAGACTCATTTCAAACAAGTGGCCTTCTTATAAATTATTGATACTGGGTGTGCAAACTAATGTAATAGTAGAACAAAACATATATATATAACTTCGTCAGCCATTGTCGGTTTACTCATTGTCATCACCATATAATTGTCGTTCATTTTAATAGAAGATTGCTTTATACAGTATACATATTTAATTAAACATATTTGTATATTTTTTCATCAGAAACTCAATCAAGCACTAGTTATATGCATTAAGCGTGTGGTCGATTATATAATTTTGTTTTAAAACATAAAGTTAGGGTAATTTGAGAATGACGCCAATTAGGCTACCCACGGCTGAAATATCATCAATAGGAAGTAAGTTATGGTATTCAGTTATTAGACCTTTCTCACGTGTGATTGAATCAATATATAAATACTACCCAAGTAAACTTACCCCACAAGGGACTGGAGTTCTCAAAAAGAGGCTCCAGTCCTGACACTATTCTTGATTTACGGTGTGCTGGTTTAATAATCCAGAAGGGCTGACAGCCTCTGAAGTAGTTAATTAACTTATCCCATGCTGGTTAGTCAAGCCCCAGTGTCTATCCTCCTAACGTCCACTTTCTCACCGCCTACTACTTCCACTGTCACCCACCTTGCTTGAGTTAGTTTAAAATAGGACTTCAGAGGCTATCAACCCTTCTGGATTATTAAGCCAGTACACTGTAAGTCAAGAATAGCGTCAGGACTGGAGCCCCTTTTCGAGGAATCCAATCCCTTGTATAAAGCCAGCACACTGTAAATCAAAAATAGCGTCAGGACTGAAGCCCCTTTTCGAGAACTCCAGTCCCTTCTTGCTTAAGTCATTCTGGCTATCAAATTTATATCGTGTTTCCTGCTTGTATGTATGTCGTCATTTGGCTTCGTAAATATAATGCATATTTATAAGCTAATTTTTTGGTACTCGATATTATTCTGTGAATGTTGTTGTAATATTTGATTGACGTTAGAGATAGTCCTTCAAATACAAAAAACTAAATACATTCATGCACTATAAATTTCGCAGTAGTGCTGCATCAACCTTACATTGTCATAATTATATGCAGTGTTCCACATGCTCGATATATACAGTCTACCCTTATATATGTCTCATTAACTGTTTACAGTATGAGTATATAACGAATAGTAAAATATAGATCCTTATACTACAATCCTGATGGTTAAAGATGCCAATTAAATGCCTAGCATCTTTTTCGAAGAGCATTTTACTTCTACTCTAATCTATACCAATGTTTTCATCTCTCAATATGTTTGTATGCTCTAGTTTCCTCCCTCATACACATACTTCTCTCCAGTCATTCGGTTAGGAAGAACAGCTTCAGAGGTAAGCGTAGTAGAGAATAGTTGTAGGCTTGCAGTGAAGATCAACCGCAGAACCTTGATCAACAACCAACATTATTTGAACCCATTACTGTCATTATGTAACCAAGCCATCAATAGAAACGCGCTTTATTCCTCATCTGGATCTTTTCTCTCTCCCTATTCAATTACCTAAACAGTCATTTATGTGACATAACATGGATATAGGAAACGTGAGACAAGTAATACATGTTGTTATCACTGTAATGCCTATCTTTCTTCAAGGCATTACAGTGATCGTAATTAATATTTGTCCCACCTTTCCTTCATTCATGTCACCGAGATATTTCACTATATGTATTAATACGATTTTCTTCTTTCCAGAACATATGGTCTTCCTTTACTTCTAGATGACCAACTTCAACTGCCCAAGGTCAGTTCATTGTTGGTTACTATTTAACTTTACGTGCTTATCTTCTGGGTAGTTTATTCTGTAACTATACTGTATATATATATATATATTGTTTTTAGTTATAATTCATTAATGTTAATGTATTCATATCAATTCTGCCCTTGTATAGTGAATGGTTCCGATACCTCTTCGTGTGTCCTGCTGGGGTTTCTTTTCAATGTCATTAATGTTCCCTCAACTGTCCTCCATATATATATATATATATATGTGTGTGTGTGTGTGTGTGTGTGTGTGTGTGTGTGTGTGTGTGTGTGTGTGTGTGTGTGTGTGTGTGTGTGTGTGTGTGTGTGTGTGTGTGTGTGTGTGTGTGTGTGTGTGTGTGTGTGTGTGTGTGTGTGTGTGTGTGTGTGTGTGTGTGTGTGTGTGTGTGTGTGTGTGTGTGTGTGTGTGTGTGTGTGTGTGTGTGTGTGTGTGTGTGTGTGTGTGTGTGTGTGTGTACTACTGTTTTTGTGTTTGTTTATGTTTGTATCAGTGTGTATATGTATACTGTGTATATACAGTAAACAACATCCTCCAGTTTCTCCCCAGTACTGTCGGCATGTTGTGCCCCTCCCTAGCCATGTCCGCCTCAACATTGCAACTCCTGACATTTGCAAATTAATCACTACAGTCCTCCTGCCTAGATTCTATTGCATTACACAACCAGGATGAATTTTAATAACTTTTGTTTTTGTAAATATAAACTTCATGACTTAAAACATATTCATATAGTCAGCTATATGATGAGGGATTTATCCAGTTACAATTGAATAACATGTTCCCTTTATTCGGTGCTTATTTCAAACGTTTGCTTCCATTTTCCTTTAGTCAAGTAAGTTCGTCATTGCATTTATTTATCTTGAAATGGCCACTGCATATAAATCTTAATAAATATAGGTCAATGTTTGTCTGTCAGTTACCCGACCTTTGTACCTTTGTTACTAAACTCCTCCCACAGTTTTAGTGCCAGGTGGGAGTGTGGGGCACCGTTGGAAAGCCCAGGCTTTGGAGATGGTTTTAGGCGAGTTTAGTGGAAATCAGAGACACTTTTGTTTAATAAAATTTTCGGCAGAACTTATGTAGTATACGGGAGCGAGAAAAAAAAAATCGAAAAAAATTGCCGTTTGGGGCAGAAGGAGGCCTCCGATCGGAAAGGTGTATGGAACGAAAGTTGTTCGCAGCTCCCCAAAATGGGGGTACGGATGAGGTCAGATCCAAAATCGGAGGTCATTTAGCAGTCGAAATCGAGGTCGTCGTTTAATGAGGCACAGGGAGGTCGAGGCCGGTGATTATGGTAGTAGTAGTAGTGTGATGATTGTGGTAGTAGTGATTGATGATGGTGATTATGGTAGTAGAATTTAAACCCGAGCAACGCCGGGTACCCCTCCTAGTAATATATAAAATGCTTTTATACCTGGAACATGTCAGTATAATTTGTCTAATGATAACACAGTAAATTATATACTACAGTGAATCTTGTGACAAACGTAGTAAGCATATATAATCTACTCCAAATCTGGTGCTCACTATTAATTACACCTTTGAAATAGACAAATTAATATATGAAGTCCCCCCCCAAAAAAAAAAAACATATATAGCTCTTTACACCAAGAATTAACACCTTCCGTATTAGAACGCCTCTTTGCCACGTTATTCAGCCTATTAGTAGCAAATCGTATTCAGCTTAGGAAGGCCTTCACATTGGGAGTATACATTACCTTCTGATTTCCAAAATGTCTTCGTTAACTAAATACAATCATCTGCTGATAAGGCAGTTAAAAGGAAGAATGTGTCCTCATTTGCCAAAGGGGTTAAAGCTCCTTACATGTATTTTAATAGTTACCAATGGAAATATATGATACACTTTTAATGAGGTCCGTTAGAAGTGAAAGTGGGTCACGAAAAATATACTCATAGAAAAGTACCTTAAAAGTCTGGTTGATGGGAAAGCAAATGCTAATGCGGAAACCCGTATATAAATAGCGATAGTTAATGTGATCCCTAATCGAGAAGTTCAACCCAAATAGATCAGACTGCATTAAGAAGTAGAAGGAACGGGACAGAACGAATGGCAGAGAGAGAGAGAGAGAGAGTGTGTGTGTGTGTGTGTGTGTGTGTGTGTGTGTGTGTGTGTGTGTGTGTGTGTGTGTGTGTGTGTGTGTGTGTGTGTGTGTGAGCAGTAGGGAGTAAGAGAAAGAGAGTCAGGAAACAGGAGAGATTAAGAGAGAGTCAGGAAACAGGAGTGGGGTCGTCTGATTTAGCAGGATGTTAGGGGATGCATTAATTATAAGAGGTTGCAAGAGGAAGAGAGGGAGATAAAACCAAGGGAAGGGAGAGGCAAGTGAGGGTGGCAGTATAGAGGCAGAGTTGTGTTAAAATATTAGAATTATGTGTTTTGTTCATAACACATAAACTTTTTTCGTACGTTGACTAATTGTATATAAACCTTTTTTAATGAGGACATATTTACTGAGCACATTGTTTCTTTAGATTAATTAACCCGTAATTGACCAGGAGCGAGACTTCTAAATGACCTCCGTACTGAGTAGATTGTTAATTGAGAAGTTTTATTTATAGTTGTTAAATGTAAAACATTGTAAGTTAAATATTACGGTCGGCTTTACGTTTCGCCTTTCGTTGCAATCTAAGTTCTAAATAAATGTGGTTTGGGTGATATTTTGTAGTTTATCAACAACCAGTTTATATAGGTCAATAAACGGCAGTACTGCGGTGAGTAACTAACAAGGGAACACTGTGTTTATGAATAATTTACAACATTTTAGTAGTGCTGTTGGGCTTAAGTTCTGAAATAGGGAGAAAGGCAACATTCAGTCATGTTATGAGCGTACTTGAGGAATTTTGCAAATAGATATGCTGTCCGTCTTGAAAGTTCGTATGTGAGCTATTTCAAATAGATAGTTGCAATAAATGATGTTCTCTTTCATAGACTACAGTAGATCTGGACTGGACACGAAAACGGAACTTTGCAGTAAGAGACCCAAAATCGGAGATCGAGCCGACAAGTTCGAACCTCGAAACCGCGAAATTAACATATTTTCGTGGTTTCGAGGTTCGAACTTAGGGGTTCGTTCTCCGATGTTGGGTCCCTTACTGAAAAGTTCCGTTTTCGTGTCCAGTCCAGATCTACTGTAGTCTGTCTCTTTCTAAGGTAAATTTTCAAACGCCCTGACTCATTATTGTGAGATGAAACCGATGAATTGGAGTATGCCATGAAAGCTGTGTTTTGTTTTGATTGTTAATTGCTATATTTATTATTACTATACCTTCATCATCGAGTTATATAATAAGCTGATATGAGCTTTATAAGCAAGCACACGGTAGTACTTTTTTCTATAACTTTATATAGGAAGAATAAGGTTATTAGCTTGGAAAATATTCCAGCATGAACCCAATTTGCATTGAAGACCTGAGTTTCGTATGCATGAAAATGCCTGTCCTTGCAAAAGTGGCCAATTTCCAGGCTATAAGGCTCACGAGCGTAGTCACATCTATAGGAAGATATGTCAACTTATATTCACGAAAGACATGTTGTATTCCTGGCGTTGTGAACCTTCATGCATTAAAGAGTAAGATCTGGTAAGCTTTGTGTACATGAGAAAGGTTTTAGTTAGTGAAAAATAAGGTAAAAAGTTAAAGTACGGTTGATACAAACAATGGAGTTTCATCCTCGGTTAGCTAATATATAAGGCACCCAGCAACTACCTGCTGTCGTTTTGTAATGGCAGAAAAAACATATGGATAACTTGATCACCTCGGTTATCAAGGAATGACAACATGAGTGGTTGGATCAAAACAACTTTGTCATCAACTTACGCCTTGCCAATCTTATTTACCTTGTTCACTGTAATTGCCATTTTGCTGGCTTGGTATACAAATTATAAATTAATCCAACAGTTTTTATAAATTTGCCCTTAACTGTGTCACTGGAAAATAATAAATATCCGCAAATGTGTCTTAGTTTTCATACTAGTTTACAATACTTCAAAAGTCAACATTAGGTGGGGGGTGGGGCGGAGATATTGCTATAGATAAAATTTAAATATCGAAATGTTCTCTTATCTCTGCGTTGCACCCATCCTCTTATTTTCTGTAAGTTTTAACTATACATATATTCCATTACAGGTTGTGCATTCTATAATTATCTTTGTTTTTCCCATGTTTCGCCCTGACCAAAATTATCTCACGATATACTAGTAATCAGAAGTTAACGTTTATTGAATAACTACACATATTCGTTCCTCACTTTTATACACACACACACACACACACACACACACACACACACACACACACACACACACACACACACACACACACACACACACACACACTCACACACACACACGCACACACACACACACACACACACACACACACACACACACACACACACACACACACACACACACACACACACACACACACACACACACACATAAACCAGAGTATGTCCCATTCGGTTTCGTAGTTAATGTCCCTGGTTTAGAGATAGTGGCCCCGAGCGGTGATAAGGGATGCTAAAGTTTAATAACTGATGAGTGTGAGGGTCAACAGTCCTAGGTCACAGCTGATATGTAGTCCAGTGGTGGTCATTATCGTAGTGCTGGGGGATATTAATGTATGTGTGTGTGTGTGTGTGTCCACGGGTTTCAATCGATTCTTGATTTTGTGAGGTTACAGTAGGATAAACGTACACACATTAATATCACTCAGGTTTCCCTATTGACCATACACTGAATCAATTTTACAAATTGTTATGAGACAGTTGTTTTACTTGCTCCAATCCTGACGCTATTCTTGAATTACAGTGTACTGGCTTAATAATCCAGTAGAGTTGATAGCCTCTGAAGTCCCATTTTCACTAACTAACGAAGGATAAAGTTCAGACATAGTACCATCCACCAATCAGCTCGAGGTAGATTTCTCTAACCTAAAACGACAAAGGGTAATCTCTAAAAGGATAAGAAAGAATAGACTATGGATCTATATATATATATATATATATATACCGGTATATATATATATATATATATATATATATATATATATATATATATATACAGTATATATATATATACATATATATATGTACCGGTATATATATATATATATATATTGATGATACTTTACATGAACAATAATATTGCAAAAGTCCCCTTTGATTATAGTCATTATTGAAAAACCCGGCTGGGTAAAATACAGGGAGGGTTCAGTAGACTACAGGTAAAAACGTAATTATTTTCTACAGTAGACAGAAGGAAACAAAAGGTAAATTTAGCCATTTCCTGTACAGCTGGTCACATGAATTTGCATCCACTCCATGGAGGTAAAAATAATACGATTGACTTACAACTGATTGTGCTATATACTTGTTAATTGTTCATAATAGTTAAGTACTGCATAAGAAAATACACTTTTACTAAAATCATACTAATTTTCCTTCCACACATGAAATTACAGTGTAAACAAACTCATGTGGTCAACTGTACCAGTATGGAACTGGTCTAGGCGGGAAATACTTCAAGGTACTGTTGCCCACATAAGTTCTGTTCCTCTCCGTGATCTTGTGCATTAAAATACACTGGGTATGATTGGCTATGGAGTGCTGGAGGGACCTTGGTGACCCTGGTCTCTGGGTCTTCTCCTGGATGACCTAGATGCGTGTGAATATGTATTTTGTTTTTGTGTTCATTGTTTTCTGTTATATTGTCCCTATGCTGCTGTCTTGAGCTCCCCCCCACAAAAAAATAAATAAATAAATAAATAAATAAATAATAATAATAATAATAATATAATAATAATAATAATAATAATAATAATAGGAGAAGTGGGTATTGGGCCTGAGTATATAGATAGATAGATAGATGATTGAATTTCGAGTGCGCTTTCTTATGTAGTGGTTAACTCCCCTGACTAGTCAACTGACGATACGTGTATCAAAACCACACTCGTAATTCATACATACTGATTCTACATTCATACATAAGATCACGACGAGAAACAGAACTTATGTGAGCAACTGTACATACAGCGTTGGATGCACTCTCAGTCCTTTATCTTGTCATGGCACTGACATTCAACTACATGTAAAGCTCAACCAGATACCATTATGTTTAGCTACAACTTAGTTGACACGTTGGTGGAGATGTCCAAAGAATCCTTCCGAAGCAAATTAAATTGGCCTGGCAGTGAGTAAGCTAAGTAAGGGATTCATTTGATAGAAAAAATAAACAAATAACAGAAATGTTTAATTATCATCTCAACTCTTTTATCTACAGCTTATTCGTTTGTTATCCTCATTAATCCTGTTGGTCTCGGGTAACCAAGTTGAATTGGCCTGGCAGTGAGTAAGCTAAGTAAGGGATTCATTTGATAGAAAAAATAAACAAATAACAGAAATGTTTAATTATCATCTCAACTCTTTTATCTACAGCTTATTCGTTTGTTATCCTCATTAATCCTGTTGGTCTCGGGTAACCAACCTTGACACTGGGTATTAAGCCATAATTTGGCCTCATTACTCTCCACAACCCCATCATTGTCTCCTCTTTTAATTAACAATTGTCTTATCACATTATCTCACCAATAAGGCCCTTTTTATTCTTCTCCCATATACAGTATGTTGCTTTTTTTTTTTTTTTTTTTTTTTTTAATAATCCTTCTTTATTCTACACATATTCATTGTATTTCACAGGCAGGTTTTGAGATTTATGCTTTGCAATATCTGCTTTATGTGTTATACTAATTTTGACTATTATTCGATTTGAAGCACCAGTGTATTGAGTTTTCTTCACTTCACCACCATTCTTATTATCTCGAGCAATATTACTATTATTCATAACCTTCTTAAAATTAGCTTAGCCAGTATCTGTGGACTACAAATTTAGGCTTCTTTAAAAACCTGAATTGTATGTATATATGTACCGGTATATACTCAGGCACATACCCCATAGCTGGGGGTGGCCGACTCGAGACAGAGTCCGAACAGGGACAACACAACACAACAAAACACAAAATACAAATTCGAGAAGACCCAGAGACCCAGGCCCATTTGGGGTCCCCAGCAAAAGATTCCCAGGTCCCAGGCCTCCCGTAGACGTTCCGGTCTCAGCTTGCAGACATGCAGCTGAGCACACCACAGCGCCCGCCCACCACGAAATCCTTGCATGACCCTTCATATATACCAGCTCCCCGGGCCAGGCGCCTGAATGACTATAATCTAGTCCAACTGGCGCCCGACCCCCTCTCCTAAACGACCTCCTTTTCACTTATCTATTCACTAACATTCTCCATTCATTCCTATATATTATGAAACCTTAATCAATTCCCCTTGATTTCACGTAGCCTTATTCCTCAGTGTTAGGTTTCTTCTATTTGTCCACCAAAAGCACATCTTCCATCCACCCGTGTTCCTTCCTCCCGGTTATTTTCTTCCTATTCCTCATGTTCTCCTTCTTCTTCTTACTTTTCTCCACATTCTCTCATCTCTCCCATTCTTCACCTCCTCGCTCCTCCACTCCTCATCTTCTCCACTGTCGCGTCATGATTGAAGAACCTTTCAAACTCCGAGTCCTTTTCCCCGGTGTGTGTAAAGTTAGCGGGGTGGTGGCCTCAAGTTTAGCGGGCGGAGGGAGGCGAGAATGTGAGAATTGCGGGGATCTTGTTATAGGGACCTCAGTGTTCTCGACACTTGGGAACTCCTTGATTGGGCGCCTACTACAATAGTAAAGCAAATAATATAGTACATAATAATGTGAACAACAGTTAGAAATGAGTCAGTGTGCCCATTGAAAGCCTCTAAAATCTTCATCTAGGCTCATCGAGGTCATCCACGATCAAAAGATATGAACGGTGAGTTAGTTAGTAAGTTAAAATAGGACTTCAGAGGCTATCAACCCTATTGGATTATTAAGCCAGCACACTGCAAGTCAAGAATAATGTCAGGCCTGGAGCCTCTCTGCGAGAACTCCAGTCCCTTGAACGGTGAGGATTTATAATGGCCGCTTTGGGTTCGGTTCGGTTCGGTTCGGGGGTAAAACCTTGAATACGGTCCCCCCCCCCCCCTATTAGTTACTCTACATAGCCTGTGATACTGAATTAGTTTGTCTGCGATCCCTTTGTGTAGTTTCTTCCTGTCAATGCATATATCAGACAAAAATTACCACTAGTGTGAAGGCATAGTTTCTCGTTGCATTCATGTTTTGCTTCCAGTTAACTCGACCACGTTGTTGTATCAACAATAACCTGCTCGTGCTATCGTAACCCTTTTGAGGATTATGAAGCGCTCCAGCAGTTGTTTATTTTGGGTATCATTGGACGATTTTATTCAGCTTAGAAAGAATCTTGGGTGTCAGAGGCATAACTGACTTGGTTTGACCTCTTATATTCCTAGAGGTCCTTCCTAAACTGCATAAAATCGTCTCATGATTGCCATAATGTACGGGTAAAACGCGTCATAATCTTTAAGCGGTTAATGCTACTTATCCTGACTAACTTAAATTGATACAGGAACATCTAATATCCTTTGCAAACTCTTTCCCATACGATACACAAGGGACTGGGGTTCTCGTTCAGATGCCCTAGTACTGGTCGTGATTAAGGAAGACGTCTGGGGTTTTCGAGCAGGACAACCTCCAGGTTTATATTTCCAGTATACCTGGGGTTATGACCTTGGGGGGTCTCGGGGCCTCCGGCTCGTTCTTCCTGACTTAAGGTGGGCTTAATAATCCTCATGGGTTGATAGCCTCTAAAGTCCTATTTTAACTAACTAACCATACGATAAACATACAACCAACGTTGGAATGAAAGTAATACATAGAAGACATGGCTAAAATGCAAGCCTAAATAATAATAAGAATGCATGCAATAAGGA
Source organism: Paralithodes platypus (assembly GCA_032716605.1). Classification (NCBI taxonomy): domain Eukaryota; kingdom Metazoa; phylum Arthropoda; class Malacostraca; order Decapoda; family Lithodidae; genus Paralithodes; species Paralithodes platypus. The sequence continues at coordinate 14,450,335 of CM064498.1, read as the reverse complement.
CGCAAGGGGAAATATATTGTCTGTGATCCCATTGAAGGCTATGGGAAAGTGATTGACAAGAAATATAGAATGCCTGGATACCCTTCGACAGAAATTGAAGGAGAGAAGAAGAGGTCCGCAAGGAGATTGAAGCTCCCAGTTCTGAGTGAAGGTGGTGGTGGTGGGTGAGAGGCAGACAGACTCATTGATTGGGGATTACCTTCTTTTGTGCTCCGGGCTCTTTCGCATTCCAATTTCACCTTTTGTCAGCAGCATCACTCACTTGGCTTATCGTTCTGGCACTTTGGTCAAATTTTATTCAAGCATTTGTCTTTTGATGTGATTGCCCTCGTTTTACTTTTAATATTAAGCAAGGCATTTTAATATTGTCGGTTTAAATAATTATATCGGTTTCCATTGTTCTTATCGTTGCTGTCCTCACTCTTAAATTATAATACGCATGTTTTCGTTGTATTTGTTATATTTTCCACATTATTTTATTAAACAATACAGACATAATATTTGAAGAGAGCTCGTGTTCACAATATTATGTTATGTGTGTGATAGTGTCTCTGTTCAATTAGGATATGGCGCTGCATTTAAAAAAAGGGCAATGTGCCAATTATTATTCTACTACACCTCACCTTTATTTTGACTCTGTATTTAGAATTACAATGTCTTCAATTAAACTTTATAGTTTCTTCTATTGTCAGTGTGAGCAATCAATGTATCACTCTTAACTTTAGAAATGATCGTTGCTCGTGTGATATTTTTTAAAATGTCATCTTTAATTTTTTCTTAGTGAAGATTTGCAGTGCCTACTATATTGAAATCCTGGTTCTTCAGTCAACGCCTAAATTTACTTTCGCCTGTCACTCTTAAATCAGATTAGGTCGTCATGTTTGACTGCATTTGTTTATAGTAGTAGTAGCAGAAACAGCAGCATTTGCCTACTGCTATACATTACTTATAAGTTCCTGATAAGATATCTTACGAAATTAATTAGCCTAGTTGATATTACCAGGGCAGCAACAACAGCAGATAAAAACTTGTAGTCCAAGAATTAACGATGGTATGAAGGCATTTTCTCCCATGAGGTGAATCGAAATAACGAGAGAAACGCGTCGATAACATTCTTGTTCAATGTCCGTACAAGTCGGGTTCAGGATTTTGTTGCTACCTTGGTACTCCTAACCCGCGACCTGCAGACTTTTAACTCTTTCGAGATAACGCATTTCTTTATGTTTGCCTGTTAAAATTAGTTTATTTGATTTAGATTACTAAGGGTATACGGAAGTTAGAGGGTTAATTGAGATAGTCTTTACCTTTTTCATTCCCACAAATCCTTCCTAACATGTATAAAACTGTCTAATGATAACCAGAGTAAACTGTGAAAATGCGTCATTATCTTCAGAGGGTTAATTAAATTAAATTAAGTTACTTTGTATTTGGCTTTCTTTTCTTCATCTTTTTTTTCTCTTCAATTGTGAATTTTTTAATTATATTATTTGTGTTTTATTCACATCCATTGTTTGCCATTCATCTATTAGAGTATTTGTACCTGTTTTACACTTGTGTACGATTTTCGTTTAGAAGTATTTGCCGCTTCCTTTCTATTTAGCTCTTTTAAACACACACACACACACACACACACACACACACACACACACACACACACACACACACACACACACACACACATAATGACCAGATCAGCTAGTTTCCTATATTTGATTCCAAGTCAATATAAGGTAGGACAATAAAAACAGAGAATGAAAATTGGAGGTGGTTGGGTATCGAATCCCACGGTCAGCTCATTTTAACTGTCATTCTAGATAAAATTAGGTTTGCTAAGCTTATAATTATGAGCATAGTATACATTAAGATGGGTTATATCAATTATGTCAGAGTATTGTGTGTTAGTTTACGCTATGTTATCGATATATTTTGAAGGATCTATAAACCCTTTATGGTATGGGTAGCTCTCTGCCTTGCCCAAAGGTGACATTAAGGAATTAGGGATCATCATTGGAATTGGGATAGAGTAAAATAGTCGTTGGTGGCGAAGTCTAAGAAACCCACCACGTCTATCACCACGAGACTATCACCTGGTTCTTTCAAGGAGAACTAAGGTTGCTATCATATTGTACGTCTGTGGTAGTAAAGTGGGTTAGAGCGCGAGTCTGGTAAAACCTACTGAGGTCCCTAACCAGGGTTCGAACCCGCGCCAGGTAGGTCACTGGGCCTGGGGTTTCTCGGGAGGGTTAAATTCCCTTCACACCCAGCATTTCAGTTCTAATATGAACTTATTTTTGGCTCATCTGTCCTGGTCTTTATGTTCTCTTGGGTTGTAATGTAAGGAGTGTCTGGCTGACCACAGAGTCTTAAAGTCAGACCATTACCACCCTTGTCTCCACCAACACTAGAGTTGACTTTACCCTGGCCCCCTCAAGGGTCGGTCCTCTAGTAAAGTATGGCACAGGGATTATATAAAGAGAGTCAGAGTTTAAAGGTCAGGAGAGAACCAGGGAATTGCCAGAGTTAATGATCCGAACGTAGAGAGAAAAGGTGGAGGATTAGAACCAAGTGTTTTCTTTAATAATATACTTGATTTAAGTTACAGGCTTTTTTTTTTATCTTTCTCTCCTTTTCTCTCTTTCCCTGTCTTGTATCCATTCGGCCCCATTCAGCCAAATGTCTTAAGACGTTTATCCCCATCCAGGTGTCGATTTCTTCCTGGCGAGCGATAGCTAGCCAGCATTGTATGGAGAAATCCGGCTTCGCCGGAGACATTTTTCTATCGAAAAATTTACAATTTAGCTTGCTGTCAAAACAAAAATATATATATGCTGGCTCGCTACCGCTCGCCAGGAAAATATTGACACTTGGATGGGGGTAAACGTCTGAAAACAGTAGGCTGAATGAGGCCGAATGGATACAAGCCAAAGAGAGAGGGAGAGAAAGAGAAAAAAGCGAGGTGGGCTCCCTTAAGGAAGGTAAAGATTCAACAGAAAATAATAATAATGGTAAAAGAAACACAATGTGAAGAATTAATTTAACTTTAACTTTATAAAGGCACATCCTAACATGCTGCTTCTCTTGCCAAGGATTAAACGCGTTTGTGGTACCACTATATCTGATTTAAACTAACTAGGCCTATACTACCACCACCACTACTACTACTACTACTACTACTACTACTACTTCTACTTAAAATACTACAACTACTACTCTCTCTCTCTCTCTCTCTCTCTCTCTCTCTCTCTCTCTCTCTCTCTCTCTCTCTCTCTCTCTCTCCTCTCTTGGTACTAGGACCAATTCTCTTTCTAATTTACATCAACGACATAGATGAGGGTCTCACCTGCACAATCTCAAAATTTGCTGACGATACAAAAATTGCAAATAGCGTACTCTCAAAAGAACAAGTTGACGATATGCAACACAATCTAGATAAATTGTCATGTTGGGCCCAAATTTGGCAAATGAGTTTCAATGCGGATAAATGTAAAGTACTACATGTCGGATACCTAAATGAGAAAGCAAACTATTCGATGAATGGCACTCCGCTTAAGAATGTAAACAGAGAAACTGATCTGGGAGTAACAATATCGAGTAACCTAAAACCGAGTCAACAATGTTCAGAAGTTGTTAAGAAGGCAAACAAAATAATTGGCTTTATAGGCAGGTCATTTGAGCATAAATCCAAAGAAGTTATCCTAACCCTTTACAATTCCTTAGTCCGCCCTCTTCTGGAATACTGCGTTCAATCCTGGTGCCCTTATTACCAAAAAGATATAAACAAGCTAGAACGAGTTCAACGTAGAGTTACCAAAATGATACCTAGCCTAAAGAACAAACCATACGAAGAGCGTCTTAGAGAATTAAATCTATTTCCTTTAACCCAGCGCAGATTAAGAGGTGACTTAATTCAAGTGTTCAAAATCATCAAAGGCATCGACAATATGAACTGTAGTAAGTACTTCACTATCGACCAATCTAATTACACGCGGGGAAACGGTTGCAAAATTATTGGCAAATCTTTTAACTCGCACGAATCTAAGAATTTCTTCTTCAATCGAGTTGTCAACTTGTGGAATGGGCTTCCCCGAGACGTTATAGACGGCAGCACCGTTGATTCATTTAAATTCCGCCTAGACAAATATCTCGCATCAAACCCGCGACTGACTGCGTTTGTAAATGAATAACTTTATCCTCCCCTCAGTTACTAACCCATCTGTCCCCTACTAACTTCCTAGTCCTGCCACGTTAGTGGCAGGGCAGTAGTTCCCTTTCCAATGTTCCCTTACCCACTCTAAACCACTGTTTGGACACTTGATCCTCAGTGTTTTGGAGGACAAGCAACCTAGAAGGGTCACTAGATCTGTTGTTGCTTGATTTCCTTTGTACTCCTTTGTACTCCTTGTACTCTCTCTCGCTCTCGCTCTCGCTCTCACTCTCTCTCTCTCTCTCTCTCTCTCTCTCTCTCTCTCTCTCTCTCTCTCTCTCTCTCTCTCTCTCTCTCTCTCTCTCTCTCTATAACTTACAACATAAACGATTTTCCCTTCCTGTTCATTTCCTCCACTCCTACTCACGCAATCTAGGGATATATAAATACTATCTCCTTCTTCCGTGTTTTCCTCTGTGTTATGTATGTGTTTCTTTCTCTTTACTTCATCTCTGTTTATAGCTTGTGTAATTTGTATTTTATATAGACCTTATAATTATTTTGATGAACCTTTCTGCGCCCATGATTGCCGGAAACGTCATATAGTTTTATTAGTATTATTATAATGATTTGTATTATTATTATTATTATTGTTATTATTATTGTTATTATTATTATTAGTAGTAGGAATAGTATTATTATTATTATTATACGTAATATACATATATATATATATATATATATATATATATATATATATATATATATATATATATATATATATATACAGTATATATAAATATTAATAATAAATCTTTATTTAGCCAGAAGAAAATACAAACATGTATTATATTATAGTTGCAAATATACTGTGACTGAGCCTTTTGAACCACATCTATTAGGCCGATATGAACAAAATTCGTAATAATGTGTGTGTGTGCGTGTGTATATGAGTGGGTGAGTGTGCATGTGTATGTTCTTATGATTCTAATTCCATATTTTTTGTTCTTTATTTTCGATCCATTTCCAGCTGCAGCTTTCCATATTTGCCCCTCAACCACCAGGTAGACACATAGGTTAGTTTGGCTGTATCATTATGGCCAGTTTACATAAAGATGGTGACAGGTAAAGAGTGGGAGGAGAGGGTGGGTAGGAAGGGAAAGGGTAAAGTTAATGTATGGGGGTAAGGAATGGATATCGGAACATAATAGAAAGAAGGCTATAGGGAGGTCGAGATGGAAAACAGATATGGGTCACTACTATTGTTTGATAGAGGTGTTTGTATACTAGTCATGCATTGTTTGATAGAGGTGTTTGTATACTAATCATGCATTGTTTGATAGAGGTGTTTGTATACTAGTCATGCATTGTTTGATAGAGGTGTTTGTATACTAGTCATGCATTGTTTGATAGAGGTGTTTGTATACTAGTCATGCATTGTTTGACAGAGGTGTTTGTATACTAGTCATGCATTGTTTGATAGAGGTGTTTGTATACTAGTCATGCATTGTTTGATAGAGGTGTTTGTATACTAGTCATGCATTGTTTGATAGAGGTGTTTGTATACTAGTCATGCATTGTTTGATAGAGGTGTTTGTATACTAGTCATGCATTGTTTGATAGAGGTGTTTGTATACTAGTCATGCATTGTTTGATAGAGGTGTTTGTATACTAGTCATGCATTGTTTGATAGAGGTGTTTGTATACTAGTCATGCATTGTTTGATAGAGGTGTTTGTATACTAGTCATGCATTGTTTAATAGAGGTGTTTGTATACTAGTCATGCATTGTTTGATAGAGGTGTTTGTATACTAGTCATGCATTGTTTGATAGAGGTGTTTGTATACTAGTCATGCATTGTTTGATAGAGGTGTTTGTATACTAGTCATGCATTGTTTGATAGGTGAGTGAGCACCGTGCCTCATGTGAAGGCAAGATGGCAGGTGCTCGTTGTACTCTACGTGCTTCACATGTCTCACTCCCTAGACTGGAACAAGACCTCACGGGCTTCACTGTTCATTGTAAAGCGGTGAATGTTAAGGCTCTCAGCCTATGCCCGAGAGGAAGTAAGTTGGAATATAGAAAAAAAAAAAAAAAAAAAAAAAAAAAAAGTGTTTGTATACTAGTCATGCATTGTTTGATAGAGGTGTTTGTATACTAGTCATGCATTGTTTGATAGAGGTGTTTGTATACTAGTCATGCATTTACTTAATTAGTATTTTCGAAAAGTATTATCAGTACTTGTAGATTTTTGTTTTTAAATTCTGAGAGAGACAGATGAATGAGTCCTGATGTAAGAAAGTCGCATCCTAGTATTTAATGATAGATCAACCACTACATTTACGATGTGTCTACTGAATATAATTATCGTGGAGGTGTCTGACCGGAAACCCAAAAGTCAGAACAGGTAGCCAACATAATGACCTATAATGTCGGACCACTGGGAACACCCAACTATTATATTATTTAGATTAATTAAAAAAAAGTTAGTAAATAATAAGCTTCTCCATAATAAATACAATTATAAATTATGCTGTGCCAATTCGGAAGCAATACTTACATCCAATCAATAGAACATTAACGGGTTAAGAGGATATTGAATATATCCCTGTGTAGTACAGTCGGATACCATAGTCTCGAGCCCATTCATACAAATTCGTGGACTTCACCTATTTATAGTTATGGAAGCATATCTCTGGAAACGAATTTATGAAGATGATTTTCTATAAATCAACTACAAAACTATACTGTATATGCTATTTATTGAAAACCACGTTATAGCCAAATAGTGGGCTAGAGACTATGGTGTCCGAGTGTACATAGCTGAAATTCATGGAACTGAAGATTAGCAAAAGTAATAGCGGTTTAGAACACCGATGAATATATTAAACATAAATGTATATGTTTACTGATTTCCTCATTTCCGTCTACACATCTCCCTTCATCCTTTAACCATTTCATTACCAGTAACATTGTTTACATTATATTCAGGCAGTATTGAACTATTTCATTCAGCTTTATAAAAACCTCTAGCAATTAAAAGACTGCAAACTATCTCAATTAATCATTTTAATTACCACGAATCCATCCTAAGCTGCTTAAAATCGTGTAAATATAGTTAGAATATAATACTATAGACGTCACCGGTACTGACAGGATTAATTTACATTCCTAGACCTTATGACATGACATGCCATAAGCATAGGAAATGTTAGTTAGTTAAAATAGGACTTCAAAAGTGATCAACTCTTCTGGATTAATAAGCCAGCACACTGTAAGTCAAGAATAATGTAGGACTGGAGCCCCTTTTCGAGAACTCCAGTCCCTATAAGATAAGTGAAACCAGCATTAAAATTAATCCTTACTGTATTTACCAACCACTAAGGCCTCCAGGCCTTCCCGTAACACTTGTCTAACAACCATAATTACCGGCCTCAACTATAGTCTGTTCAATCTAGGTTGGGCAGAAATCGTAACATATAACCTCTCGTAACTCAAACATTAATAGAGTAATCGAGCTAATAATTCTACCACATAGGAAGACTTGGCTAGGGAATAGGTGTAGACATTAACAGCTCATTTGCTTTAGCCCTTTTTGAGTTACAGAGGTTAAAGGTTACGATTTCTGCCCAACCTAGAATGAACGGACTATAGTTAACTGCGGTGATTAATGTTCGTTTAACCGTGCAATTATCCAGTTCTCTTCATTAACCCCTTCTGTACCGACAATTTTTGTTTTCTTTATATAATTCTACCTGTCTTTACACGATTTTATGAAGCTTAGGAAGGATCTATGGTAGTTAAAAGGATTAAATGAGATAGTTCGTAACCTGTTAATTGCTGGAGGCCCTTCCTAAATCGAACAAAATCGTCTACTAGTAGATAGCGTAAAATTAAAAGGACGGAACTGGTGTTGAATGGGTTAACACTGCAGGTCCAGGGAGATTGGGCGGGACATGATGTGTGTTTGAGGGTCTGAAGCTCAGGAGTCGCAAATGTATGCAAGTTATGATTACGGTAACCCTTTGAGTACGACGGCTCTTTTCATGTTATTCTACTTCGGGTTAATTATAGACAATGTTTGTATCTTAGGCATGGTCTGTCCTCAAATATAACTACTCATGTTTCGTCGTTCACCTGTATACCTTTAATTTTTGTTTTCTGCTTACATTTTCACATGCATCCTATACTGTCACAATTCACCTTTGTTTTGCATTTCCTGGCTGTCTTTATTAATCTTAGCACAATCCTCGATTCAGTGTAGTACCGTACCTTAATCTTGTCTATAATCGAGCAGCATAATGTGATCAAAGAACAATGATAGTAATATAACCTTTTGTCTTATTAGAGAGGACGAATCCTAATGCAGCATGTTCTCTAGTACCCTTTTCATCTAGCCATTGTATTAATATAAATATTATAGCTAGAATCTCATCCATTTTGTTACAAAACTTAAAACAAATCTTATCATCAAGAGAAATATTAAAATTACAGTATTATCAACGTAATAACCGTCACCATTGCAGTAACATTATTTATATTTTAAATCGCTTAATGGTATTCATGGAGGAAGCAAACCACCATTGTATTTTTTCACAATTCTATCATATTCAGTATATGTATTGATATCCATCAGCACCACATAGATTTATTTTCTCATGTTGTTAATCACCGAATTCATTATCGTGCTGAGAATTATTATCATTATCTTTATCATCACTTTCACCATCACCATTACCACCAATAAAACGGGAGGCATAGAGATAAACATAGGGGGTACACGAATTCTTATAAGCGCAAGGGACTGGATTTTTGGACAAGATGTTCCAGTCCTGACGATATTCTGACTTACAGTGTACTGGCTCGGTGATCCAAAAGGGTTGATGGCCTTTAAAGTCCTATTGTAAATAATTACGTATAAGTGAGTAAAAGACGATGGCATCCAAATGTACTACACTTCTGTCATATGTCCATCACTATAACAACCACCACCTTAACCATGACTACTTCTGTCCTTTTCCACCACCATCAACACCAACACTACCACTACCTTCATCAACACCACCACCATACTCCCAGCAGTAGACCCTCTTACCATAATCTCATCACAGAGTCGCCATTACCAGACTTCACATCACAGGACTTCATTAGTGGAGAGAGAGAGATAGTTTGAGTTTGTGACGAAGGTATATATTGTGGGTCGTTACAGGGCATTCATGATACGGTAAAGAGACCCGTTGTCAATCGACGAATGGATTTTTCATCAATATAATAATTCCGACATATCCCACTAAATCTGTGGCACACACTAATCGCATCTTGGGTTACTGAATTAAGCATTATTGATAGATTTATTGTGGTAACTTCCATACTATGTCTGTCTTCTACCAAGCTTCAAACACCCGTGAAAATATTATTCTCAACACTGCATGCTTTATCTGAGATCAGCTGCATCTCGGATTAAGCATGTACAATGCGATAACAGCCAAATTATAGCCGGTCCCTCCCTCTAGACATCTGAACCCAGGATCAAATGTAAACATCACACTGACAGCTGATTGGCAAATCTTTGTGTATAACGTCACCATGCTCAACCAATACATAAAGGTAATGTTTAATTGTAATTATTGTTTGTGGAATATTTAGCGATATTTCGAAAAATATTATTTAATATAAGTGTTTTGCCATTGAATATTGCTGTATTACATTATTAAAGATATTAATAATAAATATATTCAAGTATAGACTACGTTAGTAATTACATTTGTAGATATATAATCGTCTCCATTTGGGTCTTAAATAAATTTTAAGACATCTCGCAGTATTGTAATTTTTTGAAAGTAAATCAGGATATGTAACCTACAATAAGTAACGTTTACTAAAAATATTAGTAAAATATATAAATGGGACAGACAACAACAATTCCCTTACCCCTCAACTTTCCCTTCATAATTGCTGAGGGGCACAGGGCCTTGGGTGGGGCTTTGGTTTCCCGGGCGTTTCCGCACCTTCCTAAGCTCCCTGCCTTGGAGTGGCTTCGGTCACCCGGGCTTTGTTAGTGGTAAGCAGGGAGGATTTTGTGGGGGCGCTCGTTTATGGCCTTGGCCTTGCTCGAGACCTTGGGGCTGTTCGGCCAGACAGCCTGGGGGAACAACAACAATTGGGAAATGTAAGAAATTAACAAGCCCATTAAAACCGTAGTAGGAATGAAACAAATAAAGTGGTCATGAACTCAGTTCACAAGTTCACTAGATAACAACTGTCGTGATCATATATTTCGAAAATTATTGAGCACATATGCGACTAATATAATTATTACAGGTCTATTTGTTAACCATTTACTGTGGTATGAGTAATAGCAGTAATTTCCGAGCATTGATATCGGACTTAAAGGCATCACAAATTAATTTGTAAATAGTAATAACAATTTATATTTGATTGGCAATAAATAATTATAGGATGACGCAAGTCAATATTTTGTACTTGTAGAATTTGTGTTTGATTTCTGAGAGAGACAGATGAATGAGTCGTGATGTAAGAAAGTCGCATCCTAGTATTTAATGATAGATCAACCACTACAGATACGATGTTTCTACCGAATATAATTATCGTGGAGGTGTCTGACCGGAAACCCAAAAGTCAGAACAGGTAGTCAACATAATGACCTATAATATCGGACCACTGGGAACACCCAACTAATATATTTAGATTAATTGGAGAAAAAAAGGTTAGTAAATATTAGGCTTCTCCATAATAAATATAATTATAAATATGCTGTGCCGATTCGGAAGCAAGACTTGCATCCAATCAATAGAAAATTAACGGGTTAAGAGGACATTGAATATATCCCTGTGTAGTACATAGCTGAAATTCATGAAACTGAAGATTAGCGAAAGTAATGCACTTTTAGAACACCGATGAATATAATAAACATATATGTATATGTATATGTATATGTATATGTTTGCCGATGTCTTCCTTTCCGTCTACACACCTCCCCTCATCCTTTAACCATTTCATTACCGGTAACATTCTTTACAATATATTCTGGCACTATTAAACTATTACATTCATCTATAATAAAACCTCTAGCATTTAAAAGGCTGCAAACTATCTCATTTAATACTTTTATTTACCACAAATCCATCCTAAGCTGCTTAACATCGTTTAAATATAGTTAGAATATAGACGTCACCGGCACTGACAGGGTTAATTTACATTCCTAGACCTAATGACATGAAATGCCATAAGCATAGGAATAGTTAGTTAGTTAAAATAGGACTTCTGGTTCAATAAGATAGCACACTGTAAGTAAAGAATAACGTCAGGACCGGAGCCCCTTTTCAAGAATTCCAGTCCCTATAGGAAAAGTGAAACAAGCATTCAAATATATTCTTACTGTATACACCAACCACTGAGACCTCCAGGCCTTCCCGTAGTTCTCGACAAGAGGCTCCAGTTCTGACGATATTTTTGAATTACAGTGTGCTGGCTCAGTAATCCAGAAGGGTTGATGGCCTCTGAAGTCGTTTTGTAAATAACTACCTATAAGTAAGAGACTATGGCAACCAAATGTACTACACTTCTGTCATATGTCCATCGCTATAACAACCACCACCTTAACCATGACCACCTCTGTCCTTTACCACCACCAACACCAACACTACCACTACCACTACCACTACCACCACCACCACCACCACCACCACCACCACCATACACCAAGCAGTGAACTCCCTACCATAATCCCATCACAGGGTTGCCATTACCAGACTTCACATCACAGGACTTCATTAGTGGAGAGAGAGAGAGAGAGAGAGATTGTGAAGGAAGGTATATACGTGTGGGTCGTTACAGGGTATAGGTAAAGTGACCCGTTATCAATCGAAGAACGGATATATCATCAATCAATAGTTGTTCATTGATGTTATATCCGTTCGACATATCCCACTGAACCTGTTAGCGTGCATTAATCACATTGTGTGCCATTGAATTATGCATCATAGATCAATTATTTCCAGCCACTTTCGACTGTTATTGTCTTCTATCAAGCTAAAGCCACTCGTGCAAATAATATTCTCACGACTTAATCCAGCAGATCTCAGATATATCATGTAAAATGCGGTAACATCCAAATTAAAGCCAGTCCCTCCCCTCACACATCAAAATGTAAACATCACTCTGCCAGCTGATTGGCAGATCTTTGTATGTGACGTCACGAACTCAGCCAATAAAAACTGATTATTTAGTATGTATTAGTGTTAGTTGAATGCTTAGCGATATTATTTAGTATGTATTAGTGTTAGTTGAATGCTTAGCAATATTTAGTATGTATTACTGTTAGTTGAATGCTTAGCGATATTATTTAGTATGTATTACTGTTAGTTGAATGCTTAGCGATATTATTTAGTATGTATTACTGTTAGTTGAATGCTTAGCGATATTATTTAGTATGTATTAGTGTTAGTTGAATGCTTAGCGATATTATTTAGTATGTATTACTGTTAGTTGAATGCTTAGCGATATTATTTAGTATGTATTAGTGTTAGTTGAATGCTTAGCGATATTATTTAGTATGTATTAGTGTTAGTTGAATGCTTAGCGATATTATTTAGTATGTATTAGTGTTAGTTGAATGCTTAGCGATATTATTTAGTATGTATTAGTGTTAGTTGAATGCTTAGCGATATTATTTAGTATGTATTAGTGTTAGTTGAATGCTTAGCGATATTTCAAAAATTTAGTTAGATAAGTGTTTTGCCATAAAGGATTGTATTATAATTAAACACAAGAATAATTATTATATTAATAATTATAGGTTATGTTAGTAATTTCATATGTAGGCCTATATTCGTCCCCATAACATTCATATATAGAATGTAAGATATCTCGCAGTATTTGTGTCATTTAAATGAAATATTAAAAATATAAATATATAAAAGGGCAAGGTAAATTTTAGAAAGTACTGTAAATAAGAATATGTACAATTAGTAAAACCATTCAAGTAATTATAAGTAAGATTTACTGTACCGATAAAAAAAAATGGAATTGTGATTGGGACGCCCATTAAAACCTTAGTGAGAAAGGGAAAACATTTGGTCCTGATTGCAGTTCACATGTCCACTAAATAACAATTGTCGTGATTATATATTTCGAAAATTATTGAGCACTTATGCGATTAATATGTTACTGGTCTATTTGATAACTATTTACTGTGGTGTGAGTAATAGCAGTAATTAACGAGCATTGATATTGGACTTAATGGCAGCACAAATTAGTTTGTACATCGTAATAACAATTTATAATTGATTGGCAATAAATAGTTATTGAATGACGCAAGCCAATATTTTGCCCACAAACTTAGTTTTGTCCTGTAATACTGCTTTGTTTTTATCTATATCATAATATTACCTAAGAATTTTAATGTTACATGTTTTTTGTTAACATTTAGTATGTCTATAGTCTATACATCAATCAATGTAGCAAGGTCAGTATCATCTATCTCTTACCTCTCTCTCTCTCTCTCTCTCTCTCTCTCTCTCTCTCTCTCTCTCTCTCTCTCTCTCTCTCTCTCTCTCTCTCTCAAACGTTTACTGCTAAAACTAAAAGCGCATGGAATACAAGACGGTGTGTTGAAATGGATAGAAAATTGGCTCAGCAACAGAAAGCAAAGGGTAGTCATAAACGGTAAGGCATCTAAATGGACCAATGTAAGTAGCGGGGTACCCCAGGGATCGGTACTAGGACCAATTCTCTTTCTAATTTACATCAACGACATAGATGAGGGTCTCACCTGCACAATCTCAAAATTTGCTGACGATACAAAAATTGCAAATAGCGTACTCTCAAAAGAACAAGTTGACGATATGCAACACAATCTAGATAAATTGTCATGTTGGGCCCAAATTTGGCAAATGAGTTTCAATGCGGAATAAATGTAAAGTACTACATGTCGGATACCTAAATGAGAAAGCAAACTATTCGATGAATGGCACTCAGCTTAAGAATGTAAACAGAGAAACTGATCTGGGAGTAACAATATCGAGTAACCTAAAACCGAGTCAACAATGTTCAGAAGTTGTTAAGAAGGCAAACAAAATAATTGGCTTTATAGGCAGGTCATTTGAGCATAAATCCAAAGAAGTTATCCTAACCCTTTACAATTCCTTAGTCCGCCCTCTTCTGGAATACTGCGTTCAATCCTGGTGCCCTTATTACCAAAAAGATATAAACAAGCTAGAACGAGTTCAACGTAGAGTTACCAAAATGATACCTAGCCTAAAGAACAAACCATACGAAGAGCGTCTTAGAGAATTAAATCTATTTCCTTTAACCCAGCGCAGATTAAGAGGCGACTTAATTCAAGTGTTCAAAATCATCAAAGGCATCGACAATATGAACTGTAGTAAGTACTTCACTATCGACCAATCTAATTACACGCGGGGAAACGGTTGCAAAATTATTGGTAAATCTTTTAACTCGCACGAATCTAAGAATTTCTTCTTCAATCGAGTTGTCAACTAGTGGAATGGGCTTCCCCGAGACGTTATAGACTGCAGCACCGTTGATTCATTTAAATTCCGCCTAGACAAATATCTCGCATCAAACCCGCGACTGACTGCGTTTGTAAATGAATAACTTTATCCTCCCCTCAGTTACTAACCCATATGTCCCCTACTAACTTCCTAGTCCTGCCACGTTAGTGGCAGGGCAGTAGTTCCCTTTCCAATGTTCCCTTACCCACTCTAAACCACTGTTTGGTCACTTGATCCTCAGTGTTTTGGAGGACAAGCAACCTAGAAGGGTCACTAGACCTGTTGTTGCTTGATTTCCTTTGTACTCCTTTGTACTTTGTACTCTCTCTCTCTCTCTCTCTCTCTCTCTCTCTCTCTCTCTCTCTCTCTCTCTCTCTCTCTCTCTCTCTCTCTCTCTCTCTCTCTCTCGTTAAACGAATTAAATAATCTAATTGCTAGATGTGAAGAAACTCTACGGATTGCAAATGCTTACTTCCAAGAAAATGGTCTATTGCTGAACACCAAAAAGACTCCGTGTATCTTCATAGGAACACGTCAAATCATATCAAAAATACCAAGCAACACCACCATTCAATTTGGTGATACCAAAATCCAACCATCCATCCACGTAAAAAACCTTGGTGTTCATTTGGATCAGTATATGACCTTCGACAAACATATAAACCAAACAACAACAACAGTAATGGGGGCCATATTATACATAAATAGAACAAAACATTAGTTTGATAAACCAACTCGAATCGCAGTTGTACAATCACTATTATTAAAGCATTCTGAACTACTGTAATATGATTTGGGGGACGACTAATGCATCAATAATCACGAAGGTTCAAAGGTTGCAAAACTTCGCGGTAAAAGTCGCAGATGGTAAAGCTAGGAAGTATGATCACGTTACACCTATTTTCAAAGAATTACAATGGCTAAGCATAAAGAAACAAATTACTTTTAATTCAGTAGTAACTATTTTTTTTAAAGTCACCCACCACTACCCAGATCGCTTCCCAACTGTTAACAATATTACCGATAGTAATACAAGACAACGACACAATCTTTATGTCCCCAGAACCAAGACTGACTCGGGAGCCAGAGCTATGTCTGTAACAGGTCCTAAGTTATGGAATCAACTACCATCGGATATCAAAGAGGCAAATACCGTACATGCATTTAAATCAAAGTTGAAAAAGAACTTATTAAATAATACATAATCTAAATATCGGGCCTCATTGTTCTCTATGGTAATATGATGTCCTATATATTCTTATTCATATTTTTATGACTGTATATATGTGGGTATTTCAATATAGATATATATAAACTATATACAGTCAAACAAATATGAATGTGTGTGTAAAAGTATGTAAGTCCACGCACATATTTATGCAATGTATATACAGTATTCAATATGTCCTTATTTTGCAGTATATATTTATGGAAGTATTCAAGTATGTATATATGCTTCTATTAATATCTACAGGATTGTATGCATATATATGTAGATATGTTGTATGGGAATGTACTGTATGTAATGCGTATGTGCGTATCTGTATGTATATGTATGTGTTTGTGTATATATACAGTTGTATCCATGTGAGCATGTATGTATAAGTGTGTATGTGTGTGTGTATGTATATATATATATATATATATATGTATATGCATGTGGGTATGTGTGTGTATGTGTATACACGTATATGTGTGTGGATGTATATGTGTGTATGTACGTATATATATATATATATATATATATATATATATGTGTGCGTATATATATGTACGGTATATGTATGTATAAATATGGGTGTATGTATGGGCATGTTGGTATATACTGTATATGTATGTATTGCGTGTATATATGCATCTGAATGTGTATGTACAATCTAAGTTTATACCTTATACCTAAGTTTATACCTAAGTTAATACTTAATGTACACTTTGTAATTGTAATTATGAGCAGAATAACCACTTTTAAGTGGAAATAAACATTGTATTATTATTATTATTATTATTTATTATCTCTCTCTCTCTCTCTCTCTCTCTCTCTCTCTCTCTCTCTCTCTCTCTCTCTCTCTCTCTCTCTCTCTCTCTCTCTCTCTCTCAAGGGCGCCATGTTGTAATAGTTTTAATTAATTAATTTCGCTCCCAAGATTTACATGATTTTATTTCCAGTGTTAATAGTTATGGTAATATTGTGAACAACAATATAAGATATAAAATAGAGTAATATGTTATTAATAAATAGTTCACAAGTCTTTCTTTCCGCACACATGACTGGAAGCTTTGGTGTATAATATTCTCGACGATATTTCATCATATTGAAGTTAATGGTATCTAAGTATCAAGTTGTATCATAGCTACTGTAGGTACTATTGTTTCGACTTCTGATGTGCAGCTATATTGTATGTGTAATAATGATAATAGATGTTTACTATATCATTTTTCACATTAGCACATCACCTTGCTGTTCGATAAATATGATACTGTACCAATACGGCATTCAAGATGTAAGACTTCTTATCTGCGTTAGTCTATAGGTTAGCTTAGGCCCTCACTTCCTCTCCACGGCTCACTGCCTACCGTTCATATTATACACACACACAGTCCTTTCCTATCAGCTCCCTCATCTCTCACACTATTCACCCAATGGTCATTCATGTTGGTCTGGTCTACCTGTTCCTGCCATCTTCATCACTCCACCACTCCCACTCGGCCCTTCCCATTAGGTGAAATATCTTAACCCGATGAGGATTATGTCGCATTTTGACAGTTTACTCTGGCTATCATTAGACGATCTTATACAGCTTTGGAGGAATCTGTAGGAATCAAAAGGGCAAAGACTATCTCAACCCTTCGTCATCTATATACCCTTCCTAATCTGGATAAAATCGTCTAATAATAGCCAAGCAACAGAAAAGAAATGCATAATTATATCTTGAATCGGTTAACTTACTACTAGTTATTCTTTACACCTACTTCCTGGTAATCCCGAGTAGCAGGCCTCTCCTTCACGTACTTCCTTTGTTCGATTCCTTACTGTTCGGTTGTGTAGCCTCCCTAGCAGGCCTCTTCACCTAAGGTCTTTGTTGTTGTTTTTTATCTTCCATACAGAGTATCGTCTTGTGTGTGTGTGTTTTTGTTTTGTTTTTGTTTGTTTTTTTGGCCGCAATTTCAATCTCATATTGGTTTCCGCATAACCTAGAGCATAATCTAATGCATTAAATACGAGAAGTACACATATCAATGATCCATGTATAAGTACTAACATTGCAACTAAGTACCCTAAGTTATTTACATTATTGTATACCAATATCATCTATTAGGTGTGTGTGTGTGTGTGTGTGTTTGTGTGTGTGTGTGTGTGTGTGTGTGTGTTTTCCTAGACCACGTTCATCTTCATTCCTAGAGAAATTCCTCCGTCAATCTCTCTTGATTACTCTTTCAGGAGATTGAATTATTCGCATTGCACAATCGAATAAATGAGTCCCTTTAGTTCTTTACGTTCTATGAGATTATTGATCCTTTGGTCCATTATAGGTGTTATTTAATTGATTAAGGGTATTCAGATTATAGCTTAGATGGATAATAGTGCAAAAGTCATTTCTTCCTAGGCATTTGGCAGATTCCATCTTATGAATTATATGGAATCCGGTTATTTTCTGAGGCCAAGTTATCACCATCGAATCCCGGAAGAATCGCATGCTTTCATTATATTTAATTGGAAGGTGTTTGGTGTTAGGAGTAACATTTATAAATTAGATTAATCCACAATCATTAAACACAATCTATCTCCCCCTAATATCACCGTGGATCTCTCCCCAGATCCTGTCAGTCTAGCTTCATACATAATATCCGAGCAAACTTGGCGGCCTCATCGTGACTGACAGAACCAAATTACTGTGTCAACCTGGCTGAAATCTAGTTAGGAGTTGTTAGAAGGTTGAAAGGTTTGGAAGGAGAAATTATGCCTATTTTCTTTTTCTTTTTTTTTTAATGCTTAGTATTTCAGCCTGCTTTTACTTAGTATCTTAATAGTACCTACTTGGCCATCATCATCATCATATTGGCTGTTATATATATATATATATATTTTTTTTTTTTTTTTTTATATATATTTGTATTAATCTGTTCATATTTACTAACATATTCAAGAAATTGCTAGACAGTTGGAGTAAGTTCAGTTAAATTTAGTTAGTATTTAAATTCATCCTGGTGGTAAAAAATAATGCTGACATTATATATAATGTATATCAGATTACATTATTACAATTATTTCCAACTCGTAGTATCTTATATATATAAGCAAGTATATGGATTTCAAAACATTTCGCCATTTTAATCTTTAACCCCTAACTAGTGGCGCGCAACATAAGTCGAGTATAATAAATTTGGACTATCTGGCGGCGCACGACATAGGTCGTGTGGCATTTTCAGCACGTAATGTTGCTGAGAGAGAGAGACAAGTGGTGGCAGGAGAGTAGCGAGCGTATGACTGCTCCAGACCACCGCGGCGAACCTACTGACACGAATCCCACCTCCTCCCTCCCTCTCTCACTCGCTACATACGGAATTGTATGGGGAAAGTACCGAATTACATGCTTTTTGTACTCGTGTTGCGCGGTTGTTGCAAGAAAACTAGCGGTCATAAAAGGATCGTTGTGGTGTCATTGGAAAGCTCTGTTTATGCCCTTTCAGGGATAGATACTTGTTTTACGTTCTGGGTCTTATTTAGGCATGAAAATGATCATGTAAACAGCCCTATTTTGGCTAAAAACACCCCGCTGGGCGGTACATATAAATAGACCGCCTAGCCCGCCAATAAGGTGTTAAGCCTGGTTCATACATAGCCGAGTCGGTGCGCGAGTCCAACACAGTCATACTCGTCCATTATCGCCGTCGCTGGAGGCCGAGTCGGCCGCGAGTAGCAATTGCTCCCGAGTCAAGGAGAGTGTAACACGAGTTAACTCGAGTCAATACGAGTCAACACGTGTCCATGCAAGAGTCTGTATGAGTAACTGAGAATCAAAACGAGTGTAACGCGAACCAAACACGAGTGTCCAAAATTTGAAAAATAACGGCCACATTCCAGAGCACGCAAACAAAGAGTATGGACGAGTCTAACACGAGTCAATGCGAGTCAACACGAGTCAACGCGAGTGTTACATGGAACAACATGTGTGTTACATACGTGTTGTTGCGTGTAGACACGTGTTGATTCGTGTTGATTCGCCAACGTCGAAATGATGACGAAAAGCGACGAATCACCAAAGAGTGTTACACGGGTTTACATGAGTCAACACGAGTTAACACGAATAATGAAGTTATTCAGAGTTCAGCACGAGTTAACACGTATGTACACGAGTCTACACGTATGTAGGCCACAATCGTGGGTACTCGCCACGTGGCCCAAAAATGTCATGCATACATGACATTTTTGGACCCCGTGGCGAGTACCCACGAGTGTGTCGAGTAAACAAAGAGTATACACGAGTCTAACACGAGTGTTGAGGAGTCTCGACGAGTCATTGCCGAATAGCAAAATTTCAGCACTCGTGTTGGACTCGCGCACCGACTCGGCTATGTGTAAACCACCCTATTGAATTCTATGCTCCGAATTGTCTCACCCAGCCATTTTAGCATTTTTGTCTGGAAACTTTACCTACTCCAGGTTGTAAAAACACGGTTATCTCCTCTTTGTAAGAACATTATACTTGCAATGTGCTGTACCCAACGTTCTTAATTCAGCTCGGTTTGTTCCCTAAACTCCAAAAGTGTACTTCCTGTTTCCTAGTGTATATTATAATGTAAATGTGTATAAGCCTACTGGTTATTTTATTTTGTATGTGTCAGTGTTATATAATGTTCGATATCATTTTGTGAGGTACAGGTTAATATTTTTTTAAATAATTATTTTGACCCTTATGATGTCTTTCTTATGTTTTGCATTGTATCACTGTATGTGAATTATATGTGAGTGTATATATAATATAAGTTGCTAAACAGATAGAACACTATGCACTGTATAATCTATCCACCTGTTCTACCTGTTTTCTATACGTCTTCACTCCAAATCCTCCATATACAGATATATATGAGTACAGTGAATTGGGTTTCCAAGCTTGCAGTAACATACATTACTAACCAATACTTGTAAAATTAAAAGACGCAAATTATAGCCCCAAAAAATCAAATATCAACTAACATTAGCAGTTAGCACACAATACAAAACAAGTTACCAACATAACAAACTTAGAACCTCAACAGTCATACACCCTTTATCAAATATGGGTGTAAAATAATCTGGCATAATTACAACCAAACACACCAAAGGCTTCTGGTATTATGCATGCTGTGACACTTGGGCATGCTGTACATCTGTCGCACACAAATGTAACATACATTATGCACAAAGGATAAACACGAACATCCATCTGCATGCTAACTGCACTGGATATACTGACAGCTCACAACACACACACACACACACACACACCCATACACGCACACGCACACACACACACACAGTGTCAAACCAAAGTAATTAAGTTTGAATAATGAATATGAAAAGGAATACAAGATCAATTACATGAACTAGCATTGTTTTAGCCATTTTATCAATTTCAAAGACAATATTTGAACAAAAAACTAATGTTTTATATTCACAACGACTAAAAATAATGGACAAGGCTTTCGTTTGATACCCTGCACACACACACACACACACACACACACACACACACACACACACACACACACACACACACACACACACACACACACACACACACACACACACACACACACACACACACACACACACACACACACACACACACACAGTCAAATCCTTGATTTTGGTCGAATTTTGACTTGTTAATATTATTACATATTTGGATTCGTCTCGCCGTTGCGGTTTCAACGGTGTAATTCTTATTTAATTTTGACCATTTTTTAGGCCCAATAGGCCTATTTTAAAGTTTAAAAACTCCATAGACGAGTTATTTATGTACGGATTTTGTTTAAATTTATACCATAAGTACACTATGGCAAGCTATGGCACTATGGAATCGAATGACCCAAACAGAATTAAAATCGGACAATTAGTTTAGGATATCGATTTTGAGTGGCCTTCCTGGAGGGCCCAGGGGACCGTTTTTTGGACTTTAAAAGTCCTTTGTAGCCCAAACTATAAATCCTAGAGAATTATAACTGGTGCCATTCGTTTTTTCTCGCCGATCTGCTTCTAAACACGGTCGTAGATTTCATTTTCGCCCAGCCATTCGCCCAGAATCGAAAATATTTTTCCAAAAAACCTTGGTTTTAAGCCCAGGCAAATCCTTGATTTTGGTCGAATTTTGACTTGTCAATATTATTACATATTTGAATTCGTCTCGCCGTTGCGGTTTCAACGGTGTAATTTTTTTTTTTTAATTTTGAGTTATTTATGTACGGATTTTGTTTAAATTTATACCATAAGTACACTTTGGCAAGCTGAATCGAATGACGCAAACATAATTAAAATCGGACCATTAGTTTAGGATTTCGATTTTGAGTGGCCTTCCTGGAGGGCCCAGGGGACCGTTTTTTGGACCTTAAAAGTCCTCTGTAGCCCAAACTATAAGTCCTAGATAATTCTAACTGGTGCCAATCGTTTTTTCTCGCCGATCTGCTTCTAGACATGGTCGTAGATTTCATTATCGCCCAGCCATTCGCCCAGAATCGAACATATTTTTTCCAAAAAACCTTGGCCCAGGCAAATCCTTGATTTTGGTCGAATTTTGACTTGTCAATATTATTACATATTTGAATTCGTCTCGCCGTTGCGGTTTCAACGGTGTAATTATTTTTGAATTTTGACCAATTTTTTGGCCCAATAGGCCTATTTTAAAGTTTAAAAACTCCATAGACGAGTTATTTATGTACGGATTTTGTTTAAATTTATACCATAAGTACACTTTGGCAAGCTGAATCGAATGACGCAAACAGAATTAAAATCGGACCATTAGTTTAGGATTTCGATTTTGAGTGGCCTTCCTGGAGGGCCCAAGGGACCGTTTTTTGGACTTTAAAAGTCCACTGTAGCCCAAACTATAAGTCCTAGAGAATTCTAACTGGTGCCATTTGTTTTTTCTCGCCGATCTGCTTCTAAGGGGAGGTGTGGTGGAGTGGTCTTGCTACTGGCCTGGTAATCCAAAGGTCCCGGGTTCAAATCCCGATGTATCAATGGGAAGATATTATTGGGATGGAATTTGTGCTGTACCTAGTATCAGTGCATTACCACAAGCCCACCGAAACGTCAATAAAATACCCTCATTGTTCCCTGATTAAATAGCACTGTATGAATATTCCCATATTCAAAATATGCTATAGGGGTGCAATGCCTGGTGAGTTATCTGCTCAACAGGTGGCGTTGTGTGTGTGTAAGTGTGAGAGTCCGAGTGTAGGGGGTGAGACAGTGAAGCACGGGAACGAGATGGCTTCAGAGATGGGGTCGTTTCGGGCCATGAGTGAGCACCGTGCCTCATGTGAAGGCAAGATGGCAGGTGCTCGTTGTACTCTACGTGCTTCACATGTCTCACTCCCTAGACTGGAACAAGACCTCACGGGCTTCACTGTTCATTGTAAAGCGGTGAATGTTAAGGCTCTCAGCCTATGCCCTAGAGGAAGTAAGTTGGAATATAGAAAAAAAAAAAAAAAAAAAAAAAAAAAAACACGGTCGTAGATTTCATTTTCGCCCAGCCATTCGCCCAGAATCGAAAATATTTTTTCCAAAAAACCTTGATTTTGGTCGAATTTTGACTTGTCAATATTATTACATATTTGGATTCGTCTCGCCGTTGCGGTTTCAACGATATAATTATTTTTTATTGTTGACCAATTTTTAGGCCCAATAGGCCTATTTTAAAATTTAAAAACTTCATAGACGAGTTATTTATGTACTGATTTTGTTTAAATTTATACCAAAAGTACACTTTGGCAAGCTGAATCGAATGACGCAAACAGAATTAAAATCGGACCATTAGTTTAGGATTTCGATTTTGAGTGGCCTTCCTGGAGGGCCCAGGGGACCGGTTTTTGGACATTAAAAGTACTCTGTAGCCCAAACTATAAGTCCTCGAGAATTCTAGCTGGTGCCATTCGTTTTTTCTCGCCGATCTGCTTCTAGACATGGTCGTAGATTTCATTTTCGCCCAGCCATTCGCCCAGAATCGAAAATATTTTTTCCAAAAAACCTTGATTTTGGTCGAATTTTGACTTGTCAATATTATTACATATTTGGATTCGTCTCGCCGTTGCGGTTTCAACGATATAATTATTTTTTAATGTTGACCAATTTTTAGGCCCAATAGGCCTATTTTAAAATTTAAAAACTTCATAGACGAGTTATTTATGTACGGATTTTGTTTAAATTTATACCATAAGTACACTTTGGCAAGCTGAATCGAATGACGCAAACAGAATTAAAATCGGACCATTAGTTTAGGATTTCGATTTTGAGTGGCCTTCCTGGAGGGCCCAGGGGACCGTTTTTTGGACATTAAAAGTACTCTGTAGCCCAAACTATAAGTCCTCGAGAATTCTAACTGGTGCCATTCGTTTTTTCTCGCCGATCTGCTTCTAGACATGGTCGTAGATTTCATTTTCGCCCAGCCATTCGCCCAGAATAGAAAATATTGTTTTCCAAAAAAACTTGGGTTTTTAAAAAGCCCAGGCAAATCCTTGATTTTGGTCGAATTTTGACTTGTCAATATTATTACATGTTTGGATTCGTCTCGCCGTTGCGGTTTCAACGGTGTATTTATTTTTTAATTTTGACCAATTTTTAGGCCCAATAGACCTATTTTAAAATTTAAAAACTCCATAGACGAGTTATTTATGTACGGATTTTGTTTAAATTTATACCATACGTACACTTTGGCAAGCTGAATCGAATGGCGCAAATATAATTAAAATCGGACCATTACTTTAGGATTTCGATTTTGAGTGGCCTTCCTTGGAGGGCCCAGGGGACCGTTTTTTGGACATTAAAAGTCCTCTGTAGCCCAAACTATAAGTCCTCGAGAATTCTAACTGGTGCCATTCGTTTTTTCTCGCCGATCTGCTTCTAGAGCTGGTCGTAGATTTTCATTTTCGCCCAGCCATTTGCCCAGAATCGAAAATATTTTTTCCAAAAAACCTTGGGTTTAAACAAACACACACACACACACACCGCGCGCACACGGGCGCGCAGCTCATGACCAACACACATACAACACACCCAGTAACATTAGTCCTCTTTCTTTACAGTGCGAGGCCAAATAACATTACACACGCAGCCTTAAGCCAAATATAGACACACACGCTGGAGGTGTTGTGGTCCAGAACAAACAGGTTTATGGCGGAGATAAAGAGATGGTTGAATAGAAGGGACTGGAGTTCTCGAAAAGGGGCTCCAGTCCTGACATTATTCTTGACTTACAGTGTGCTGGCTTAATAATCCAGAAAGGTTGATATCCTCTGAAGTTCTATGTTAACTAACTGGATGAATACAGGGAGAACCATGACAACTTATCTATTTTGTATTAATTTCACCACACCACCAAACACCTCCAATGAAATTAATGAAAGCAGATATGTGATCCACCGGGATTCGAACCTAGGTTATCACACACAGATTTTAGACACCTTAACCATTACACCACCAAGACGGTTAAAGGTTTATGCACACGCCTACGACTTATTATCCATTCTCGATTACTGGATATTAATCTAATCATGTTCATATTCCCACCGCACTATGGTAGTCTAATGTTTAAGTGAGAGGAAAGAATATTCATGGGTCACAGAACATATAGACCGGCCTCGCTACTAAATATCCCTGAACCTACTGATAATCTATTTTGTATTAATTTCACCACACCAAAAGCTACCATGTGTATACTTTGTGTTACCAGCCGTGCTATGCAGACAATATATTATTAGGCTTGCACTTTTACACTGCTACGGAATATGAACATTAGCTCTCTCCAACACCCCATCTCCCCTCTCTACATTCTTCAGAAAATAGGAATATTAGAAAGTAGTTACGAGGTGCCGTTGTAAAGGCTTATCCCTCGTTTCCTTCACCTGACCTGATTAGTAATACAATTTCAGTATAGTCTGCACTATTTTGGGGTATCTACTGTATATTACTCTGCATAATGTTTATTTGTCCCTACAAATTGTTGCACAATTATTTAAATGACAAAGAAACCTAACTAAATATGACTCTGAATTTTGTCTATCAAACTATGGAAAATGCATTATCACCATCGTTGTAAAAACAAGTATTAATCCAAGTCAATAAAGAGTAAATGAAGGTAATATACACACGTTATTAAATGAAGGTAATATACACACGTTATTAAATGAAGGTAATATACACACGTTATTAAATGAAGGTAATATACACACGTTATTAAATGAAGGTAATATACACACGTTATTAAATGAAGGTAATATACACACGTTATTAAATGAAGGTAATATACACACGTTATTTCCCAAAATTAACCAACTACTCAAAATGTATTAAAGAGTGAGACGTGCGTTAATATGCTTCTCGTCGCTTTCGATGGAGACAAAAGAAATGTATTCAAATAAATTATATAGGCATGGTAATTCGTAAAAATTATATCGAAGTGGGCATAACAATCCTTGCATTTTGTTATATGTGTATGAAAGAGACAAAAGGCAAAGCTGTCTAACTATAACATGTGTCGCTCCCATAGCTGAAAGAGTGATAGCGGCTATTATCAAATGTTCTTTTTGTTTTGGTGTATTGGAAAGAAGTGCGGCTGTGACTTGTAGTTAAAAAAAGGTTCATCAAAAGTTGTGATTTCCACAATCCCGATAAGTTCATATTTTAAACGATAACATCAAAATATAGCCCTATAGTTATGGCTTACTGTGAATAAACTTACAATGTAGATGGGTTTAGTTAACCCATACAGTACCGGTGACGTCCTTTTCATTATATTTCTGCAACTCTTAGGCGATTGTATTCGGATTAGGAAGGACCTTTAGCAATAATAAGGCTTCAAACTATCTCAAACAACCCTTTTAACTACTGTAGATCCTTGATAACCTGCATTAATATCGTCTAAATGTAGCTAGAATAAAATATAACACACGGCGTGCTACTCAGAGGGTTAATCTGTAATGAAAGTAAATTAAATTGTTTCAGTAGGCATTGTGGTGCATTTCCGTCGGTAAATCGATATGCAAAGCAATTGTGGGTGCCCAGATGGTTGTTGTAATTATCATGGGCCGCTTTGTGAAATTCCTGACCAAACCGAAATTATACTGGAACTTCCCGGTCATTATCCTCGCTTACACTCATTGTAACCCTTTGAGAAGCAGCACCGTGTGTTATATTCTATTCTAGCAACTATTATACGATTATATTCAGCTTAGGAAGGACCTATATCAATAATAAGGCTTCAAACTATCACAACCAACCCCTTTAACTACCACATATCCTTCCTAAGCTGCATAATATCTTCTAAGTATAGCATGAATATAATATAACACACATCGCTGGTTCTCTAATGGTTAACTGGTCTTGTTTTCGTTATCTTCAATGGCAATTATCTGTGTGGTAATAATACGTTACCATATATATTTTCATTGTGCTCTTTTCCGTACGATATAATATGCTAGGTTTTTTAGTGATTTTCTATTTAGATTTTCTTCCTCCAGTAATCGTTGTATAGCTGCAATTAGTAGATATATTTCCTTGGAACCTTAATTATTGATTACCATCATCTTCGCATTAACGAATTCCGTTGACCGCGATTTACTTCCTCATTGACCAAGATTTGTGTTTCGTTCGATATTTGTTAACCCCTTCTGTACCGGCGACGTCTTCTTCACTGTATTATAGCTATATTTCAACGATTATGAGCAGCTAAAGAAGGATCTGTGGTAGTTCAGAGGTTCAATTAAAATAGTTTGAAGCTTCTTAAGGGGAGATCTCCACTTGAGGGATTTTTTTCTTGACCCCTTTCTCCCTCATGTTTAGCCCCATTGCTTTTGATATTATAAAACGTTTGTCCCATTAGTTTAGCGATTTTAAGCACTTTCACCCCATATTAAGACCTTTCGTGCAATTCAGGTGTCGATTTTATCCTGGCGAGCGATAGCGAGCCTGTAATTTAAGAGGAACCGGCCTTCGGCCGGGAAATTTTTCTACCAAAAATGTACAAATTTATCTTGAAAGGGACTCAAGGGGGTGTAATTTTAAGCTTGATGGACGTCTAGGAAACAAACTAAATACCTCCCCTTAATGGCTGGATGCCCTTCTTAAACTGAAAATCGTCTAATAATAGCCAGCATAAAATATGGAGGGCGGCACTGGTACTAGAGGGGTTAACCATACAACCCTTCCTTCATATGGAGGACGGCACTGGTACTAGAGGGGTTAACCATACAACCCTTCCTTCATATGGAGGACGGCACTGGTACTAGAGGGGTTAACCATACAACCCTTCCTTCATATGGAGGACGGCACTGGTACTAGAGGTTAACCATACAACCCTTCCTTCATATGGAGGACGGCACTGGTACTAGAGGGGTTAACCATACAACCCTTCCTTCATATGGAGGACGGCACTGGTACTAGAGGGGTTAACCATACAACCCTTCCTTCATATGGAGGACGGCACTGGTACTAGAGGGGTTAACCATACAACCCTTCCTTCATATGGAGGACGGCACTGGTACTAGAGGGGTTAACCATACAACCCTTCCTTCATATGGAGGACGGCACTGGTACTAGAGGGGTTTAACCATACAACCCTTCCTTCATATGGAGGACGGCACTGGTACTAGAGGGGTTAACCATACAACCCTTCCTTCATATGGAGGACGGCACTGGTACTAGAGGGGTTAACCATACAACCCTTCCTTCATATGGAGGACGGCACTGGTACTAGAGGGGTTAACCATACAACCCTTCCTTCATATGGAGGACGGCACTGGTACTAGAGGGGTTAACCATACAACCCTTCCTTCATATGGAGGACGGCACTGGTACTAGAGGGGTTAACCATACAACTCTTCCTTCATATGGAGGACGGCACTGGTACTAGAGGGGTTAACCATACAACCCTTCCTTCATATGGAGGACGGCACTGGTACTAGAGGGGTTAACCATACAACCCTTCCTTCATATGGAGGACGGCACTGGTACTAGAGGGGTTAACCATACAACCCTTCCTTCATATGGAGGACGGCACTGGTACTAGAGGGGTTAACCATACAACCCTTCCTTCATATGGAGGACGGCACTGGTACTAGAGGGGTTAACCATACAACCCTTCCTTCATATGGAGGACGGCACTGGTACTAGAGGGGTTAACCATACAACCCTTCCTTCATATGGAGGACGGCACTGGTACTAGAGGGGTTAACCATACAACCCTTCCTTCATATGGAGGACGGCACTGGTACTAGAGGGGTTAACCATACAACCCTTCCTTCATATGGAGGACGGCACTGGTACTAGAGGGGTTAACCATACAACCCTTCCTTCATATGGAGGACGGCACTGGTACTAGAGGGGTTAACCATACAACCCTTCCTTCATATGGAGGACGGCACTGGTACTAGAGGGGTTAACCATACAACCCTTCCTTCATATGGAGGACGGCACTGGTACTAGAGGGGTTAACCATACAACCCTTCCTTCATATGGAGGACGGCACTGGTACTAGAGGGGTTAACCATACAACCCTTCCTTCATATCAGTTTGATTTCCTCCACACCTGCCTTCATTCCACACTAAAATCCTAGAAGACTTTTCCTCTGTTATGAATTATTCTTTTGTGTTCTCGTGCGTCAAATCTTTTAATCTTTTAACCCCACCTTTTTCCAGCACAAGGGACTGGAGTTCTCGAAAACAGGCTCCAGTCCTGACGCTATTCTTGACTTATAGTGTGCTGGCTTAATAATCCAGAAGGGTTGATAGCCTCTGAAGTCCTATTTTAACTAACTAACTTGTTCAGATTGTAATGCCTGCATATTTTTCATCATCCTTTATTGTATACTTCTCATCTATTCGTTTTTATTGGCCTTGCCTTCTTTCTCTCCATTATGAATATTCTCTCCCTTTATCTATTAACCCCTTCTGTACCGGCGACATCTTATGTATATTATGTTAGCTATATTTAAACGATTTTATGAAGCTTAAGAAAAATCTGTGATAGTAAAAAGGATTAAGTGAGATAGTTCGAAGCCTGTTAATTTCTGAAGACCCTCTTTAAACTGAATAAAATTGTGTAATAGTAGCCAGAATAAAGTTCAAAGGACGTCGCCGGTACAGAAGGGGTTAAGCTTTTCACAGCTCTGCCCTATCTCCGTCTCGTCTTTCTTCTTACCCATTCACTAACCCCTCATCCACTTGCTTTTATTAGCTTTGTCCATTGTCTCCTCTTTGTGGATATTTCCTCGTGATTCTCGCCCGCTATCTCATTATATCTGCTGTTCTCCTCAACCCTCTCTTATTCCTTTCTCGTCTTTCTTTGTTCCAGAATTTCCAGCACGTATGTTTTCTCCTGTCGTATATACAGTATATACAGTATATATATATATATATCCTATTATCTTAAATTTGCTATCATAGGTTTGAATCCTTGGAGTGCCACATGTATTCATTAGTTTCACTGATTTTATTAATTAGGTTTATTTATTAGTTAATTGGTGGGTTGGTGATTATATGAATTCTACTGGCACTTAATATATATTCATGCTTTCCATCACTTTTACTCGTCTATTGTTCTTGCGGCTTTCCCCCTTAATAATTCGCACACACAAGTTTGTTGTCATATTTTAATATTTGTTGGTGTGTATGAAGGAGACGAAAGGCAGGCTGCCTGTAACGAATCTCTCTCTCTCTCTCTCTCTCTCTCTCTCTCTCTCTCTCTCTCTCTCTCTCTCTCTCTCTCTCTCTCTCTCTCTCTCTCTCTCTCAGCATTAGACTATTCCATCTCCAATATAATTAATTTAACCAATAAGTCGATCTACACATGATAGTTTCCTATTTACACGATTCAGCTACCCAATAAGCTTATCACTTCTTTTCGGCTTTTGTTCAGTATTCTCAAGGGACTGGAGTTCTCGAAAAGAGGCTCAAATATTAACGCTATTCTTGACTTACGGTGTGCTGGCTTAATAATCCAGAAGGGTTGAAATCGTATTTTTTCGTTTCTCTCCCTCCCATCCAATCCAACTTCTCCCTTTTGACCCGCAATATGATCTCATTTTTTCAGAATGTCCTCCTTGAAGAGTTTAATCAAATTGGGAACGGTCCCTGGGCCACTCCAATAAGAGGAAACTTTAATTTATTTTCGACATAACCTTTAATATGCGCGCACCAACAGCTCCTTCCTTCCCTCTTTGTACAGTTGTAAAATGTATTCATAGTTCTGCCACTTTGTTATATATATTGTAAAGTATACTAAGTGCAATAATCACTATGCACTGATTAAATTTCAAAAATAATAATTAGGTTTCGTGTAATATTCACATTGTTGGTGTATTTATCTTCCTATACTGTGTCCTAAGATGTCATTACTTGAATCTGACCTCGTGTTTAATATCCTTACTATGTACGGTATATTTTTCACAACAAACATTTCACTGAACTAACTACTGTTAAAGACCTGGTCTAACTTTTAACTGTCTTGACGGTGTAATGGTTAGGGTGTTTAAGATTTGCATGTGGTAAGCCAGGTTCGAATCCCGGGAGGACCACATGCTTTCATTAATTTAATTGGGAGGTGTTTGGTGTTGGGAGTGAAATGAATAAAATTAAATTAATCTAAACTGAGTGTACTGGCGGGACTAATCGAGCTTGCATATTAAAGTAGTTAATTAATTGCATCACGCCCAAACTGATCATCAGTTTCACTGTAAACCTGGTTATACGTATTTATATTGAGAGAGAGAGAGTGTGTGTGTGTTTGCATCATCGACCCAGAAGATGAACACAGAAATGATGTGTGAAAGATTGTGTAACAGCCCGCGAGACAGGTGGTAGAGTGGTCTGGGGAAGGATTGGAAGGAAGGAAAGGAGAATAGTTACAAATAGGTATATCGACAACTACTGTATATTTTGCTTAGTTTAGTATGTTGACTTACGGAATGTGAGGCGAGAGTGTTTGCGATAAGGAAATGCAATGAATACATAATGACAAACAAAGGTAATATAATTATATGTACAATATAATTAATCAATTGGTCAGAGATCAGGTACAACAGAATAATAGGGAAGAAAAGAGAGTAGTGAAAGGACATTTGAGAAGGAAATGCTGTAATAAAGAGAGAGAGAGAGAGAGGTGGCATGCACGATCAAAATCAGTCCGCATCCCCTGGTTCGTGATATATGACCTACCAAACACGGGCAGAAAGTGAAAGTGACCACAAAAGGAGATAATGATCGGTGTGGAATAATGACGAGGAGGAGGAAGAAGAGAAGACGAGTGGAGAGAAGAACTAGAAGGCTATATTGTTGACGATAAAGAAGTAGTAGACAAAAACAAAAGTAAAATCATTATACTTTGTGCAAATGGGAAAGAAAGATATAAGGGAAATTGAGTGAAAGATATAAGGGAAATTGAGTGAAAGATATAAGGGAAATTGAGTGAAAGATATACAGGAAATACTGTGATACATATAAGGGAAATTGAGTGAAAGATATAAGGGAAATTGAGTGAAAGATATAAGGGAAATTGAGTGAAAGATATAAGGGAAATTGAGTGAAAGATATAAGGGAAATTGAGTGAAAGATATAAGGGAAATTGAGTGAAAGATATAAGGGAAATTGAGTGAAAGATATAAGGGAAATTGAGTGAAAGATATAAGGGAAATTGAGTGAAAGATATAAGGGAAATTGAGTGAAAGATATAAGGGAAATTGAGTGAAGGATATAAGGGAAATTGAGTGAAAGATATAAGGGAAATTGAGTGAATAAATACTTCACACAATGGGTGAATAAATACTTCACACAATGCGTCTTTTAAAAACATAAATGTCGTGAAACATTAACAATAAACATACAGACGTTAATTGTAGCGCGGAGGAACGATCCTATGTGGGGATTGTAGAAAAGAAAGAGAGAGGAAAGCAGGTTCGGAGAGGAAAAATATGAAGAGAGAGAGAGAGAAAGAGGCAAAGCTGTTTATAAGTTTGATGGACAGCAGGTACAGTCGCCTACGTAAGTTATTCACCTGCGTGTGTCTGTTAGCAGTGAATATGGTATGGTTGAAGTTCAAACGTAGTTTGTTAAAAACCAGTTGACTAATCAGATGGATTACCCGGTGCATAACAAATTACACTTATAATTCAATCAATACTGTGTTTTCTTCCATTCCTGTAGGTTACATACAATCATGGGCAGGAACATGACATGCTTTCATTAGTCTTGAAGATATGCAATTCAATAAAGGATTAACCAGAGATATTATTGCCTGAAGGGACAAAATCCAACAAAAACAGCATCTCGTAAATGTGTAGAGGAAACCCTAATGGTTGATCTAATAGATGAGGTGTGTGAAAGTAAAAGTGTCTGAGAGGCTTATAAGGAAACACACACCAGACGGTCTTCTCTGGTGTGTCAAGGAGAAGGAAGAGAATGCATAATTAGGAAAGTAATCGGGACGACTGCAAGAGAAGGGATTAATTATTGTTCACATTGGTATTAGGCTCATTTATATATTAAACTTATCATTATACTCTTACTACTCCCTTCCCTTATTCGCTTCAATTTGCTCGTTAATTTACTGATGTTTTCATCGTCTGATTTATTAATGCTAAATTAAATTTCCTTTTACTCTTCGCATTAATCCTAAACTTCATTTTAGTGTATCTTAATTTCTTCTCTCTTCCTTCTGCATTATTGCATCTCCATCACTCTCTCAATTCCTCCCCTCTCCTCCTCCTCCTCCTTCTCTTCCTCTTCCTCTTCCTCTTCCTCTTCCTCTTCCTCTTCCTCCTTCTCCACTATTTACCTTCCTCCCCCTCCGGCCACAGACGTCATATATTTCACTGATAATCACGTCGTCCTGGCTCTGATACTTTTTACGACTCTCTCTCTCGAACCTTTAATCGCTTTTTACGGAACTAGTGGTTCTCGGTTTGGCTTATTTGGTTTATATTTAACCCTTTGAGTACCAGCGACGTGTTATATTTTATTCTAGCTGTATTTTGACGATATTATGCAGCTTGGGAAGGATCTGTGGTAGTTAAAAGGCTTGGTTGGGATAGTTTGAAATCTTATTATTACTAGAGTTCCTTCCTAAGCTGAATAAAGTTGTCTAACAGTGGCCAGCATATGTGAAAAAGGACGTCCCTGGTACTGAATGGGTTGATAATGTATAGTTCATTTATGTACTACCAGGTTACTCAACTTCCAATGTAGTATTTTATGATTTGCAGTGTCGATGATAATCGCTTGAGTTGGTGTCCATATCTGTATTATAATTACTGATAATGTATTTATGAACCTATTAATGGTTACGTAAGAGATGTGGCTTACTGTAGTTTTCCATCTACCCATGTGACTTAAGGGAGGGTGACCTGTTTTTATTCTGTCCTTTTCTATCTTTCTCTGGCTTGTATCCATTTGGCCCCATTCAGTCTACTTTTTTAAGACGTTTATCCCCATCCTGGTGTAAACATTTTACTGGTGAGCGGTAGCGAGCCAGCATATTTGTTATTTTTGTTTGACAGCAGGCTAAATTTGTACAATTTTCGTTAGAAAAATTTCCCTGGCGAAGCCGGATTTCTGGTGTGGTGGAGTGGTCTTGCCACTGGCCTGGTAATCCAAAGGTCCCGGGTTCAAATCCCAATGTATCAATGGGAAGATATTATTGGGATGGAATTTGTGCTGTACCTGGTATCAGTACATTACCACAAGCCCACCGAAACGTCAATAAAATACCCTCATTGTTCCCTGATTAAATAGCACTTTATGAATATTCCCATATTCAAAATATGCTATAGGGGTGCAATGCCTGGTGAGTTATCTGCTCAACAGGTGGCGTTGTGTGTGTGTAAGTGTGAGAGTCCGAGTGTAGGGGATGAGACAGTGAAGCACGGGAACGAGATGGCTTCAGAGATGGGGTCGTTTCGGGCCATGAGTGAGCACCGTGCCTCATGTGAAGGCAAGATGGCAGGTAATCGTTGTACTCTACGTGCTTCACATGTCTCACTCCCTAGACTGGAACAAGACCTCACGGGCTTCACTGTTCATTGTAAAGCGGTGAATGTTAAGGCTCTCAGCCTATGCCCGAGAGGAAGTAAGTTGGAATATAGAAAAAAAAAAAAAAAAAAAAAAAAAAAATGCTGGCTCGCTATCGCTCGCCAGGAAGAAATCGACACCTAGATGGGGATAAACTTCTTAAAATAGTTGGCTGAATGGGGCCGAATGGATACAAGCCAGAGAAAGAGAGAAAAGGACAGAAATAACAAAAAGCAGGTCACCCCCCTTAACCTCTATCCATTTTCCTTGCTTATTTACTTCTCTCCCAACTCAGCCAGATGCACTCACTGGATTCAGCCCTCCCTCTATTGTGCCAAATTGATGACAACATCCACGTCACCCTCCCGGCCTTTGTTTACATTACCGACCTGGAGACTTCGGTGTATATCTTCCTCGGCTTTAATTAACAACACACCTGGATACTTTCATCCGGATTCTATTACATTAAATTACGGTTAATGGGAATCTGTGGACGAGTTGTGATTGGTTAAGAGCGAGGCTGGAAGAGTACACCATATCGAAGAATATGTGTATTTAATCTTCAGCCTCATTAGCTGCAATGTGTTTTCATGGGCCGTTGACTCCATGCTATAGGTTCATTGGTGCGCGTGCTCATAAGAGAGAGAGAGAGTGTGTGTATGAGAGAGATAGTTGAAGTGTCAGATAAGAGGTGGGAAGAGAAGGTGTAGGCGTAACAAGTTAGGAGGGGTCACGGATATGAGAGCTTACAAGTGGACATACACTTGACAAAATAACATCGTCAGGTAAAGAGAGAAGAGTAGCAGGGTGAGGAGAGTAATTAACTTAGTACTTTAAAGGGCAAGAATTGGAGGTATTCACTAAAATACATCGGTGCCCTCTATGTACTGTGCAATAAATTTAAGGAATGATATCCGGTATGCCGTGTAACCTTGGACAATATTATGCCCACCTAATATACTATAGACACGACAGTTTCTAGTCTTCTTATATCTCATTATGGGGTTGTAAATATTCCAGGTTATAAATCGGCTCTGTCTCGAGTCGGCCACCCCCAGCTATAGGGTATGTGCCCGTGTATATACCGACATTAGTCGGTTAATAGGGAATTATAAACTATGAAATTAATTATGTGAATTATTTTAAATTACTTGGGGTAGCAAGGAACTGAAAACGAAACTGAGAAGCGAATTGTTAGGGGGAAGTTAATTAGTTTTGCTTTGTTTTATAATCAATCGACCAGTTAATAGTTCCTGTCAGACACCTTTTCATCGGTATGAATAGTATTATTCGATCCAGACCCTCATACAAATTAAGATTGAGAAGTGTTTGCAGCAATGTCTGGTGGAATGTGGAGAATGTTGATTACACTGTACAATGATACAATAATGTTGATTACACTGTACAATGATACAATAATGTTGATTACACTGTACAATGATACAATAATGTTGATTACACTGTACAATGATACAATAATGTTGATTACACTGTACAATGATACATAATGTTGATTACACTGTACAATGATGCAATAATGTTGATTACACTGTACAATGATACAATAATGTTGATTACACTGTACAATGATACAATAATGTTGATTACACTGTACAATGATACAATAATGTTGATTACACTGTACAATGATACAATAATGTTGATTACACTGTACAATGATACAATAATGTTGATTACACTGTACAATGATGCAATAATGTTGATTACACTGTACAATGATACAATAATGTTGATTACACTGTACAATGATACAATAATGTTGATTACACTGTACAATGATACAATAATGTTGATTACACTGTACAATGATACAATAATGTTGATTACACTGTACAATGATGCAATAATGTTGATTACACTGTACAATGATACAATAATGTTGATTACACTGTACAATGATACAGTAATACACTCAGATACTATCTACACCAAATGAGAGAGAGAGTGTGTGTGTGTGTTGCGTCGCTAGAGAGAACATTATGGTAATATTACGTTACATTTTATCACGTTAGGCTTGATTACACTCGATTTGATTATATACACCTTTGTGCTATCTCAAACTAGTTTGGATTGTCTAGAAGAAAAAAAAATGTGCCAGGTTTCATAAGATTCAATTCAATAATCTAAGTGTATATTATTTGTTTTAGAATAGGTTATTATCCTACATCACGATATTAGAGACTGAATATAATTCGATCAGGATAGGTTAGATAAGGTTTGCTATTAGGTATATTTTCGAATTGAACAAGTTAAGATATTCTAATTACATTACCAGGGAGTAGACTGACTTGGCAAGGGACCGGAGTACTCGAAAAGGGGCTCCAATCCTGACGCTAATCTTGAGTTACAGTGTGCTGGCTTAATAACCCAGAAGGGTTGGTAGCCTCCGAAGTCCTAATTTAACTAAGTAACTAACTTGGCAGTAATGTTAGATTCTAGTCCTAAAAGGAAAACCAGCGTACAATGCATCTCTCCATTTCTACGCCTCTCTATCGCATCTCTAAATCCCCCCTCCCCCTCCCCTTTACTACATGTCAGTGAACCATCAGATAACTCCGGCTGATGGGATGGCACCAGGTTTTTCACAACGGCGTGCGGTCATTTCGGGAAGGATCATATCGTTAATATTTACTTTACCTATAGTCCTAGTTGATACGTCCTCATTGAGCTTAGCCCGATCTACCTTCTAACCTAACCCCACCTCGTCATGCATTAATGTACGCTTGGATGCCATAAGTCTCTCGCTCACTCGTAGATATTCGTTTACTTCACCTACTTCTAATTATGGAAGTATATCACTGGAAAAGAATTTAATTCAATTTGTGTGACAAGCTACGTGACTAGGGACAAACAGACTTGTGGGTGAACTGACTAGTAGCCTTTAGAACCCTCACCATCTCGTTACCTCTCACACCTTTGTCCATTTCGCCCCAACTCCCAGATTACCTATCACACTTTTCCTTTACTTTTTTATATAATTTGTTTTTTCTTTCAATGTTCTGCTGTGTATAATTGCCCGTGTTTCTTGTGTTTTATGCGAGATGTGTGTTTGAATTAATCTATGTTTATTATTATCACCCTCAGTTTTCACCACTGGAGCTGGATTTGTTACAGAAAACGTGGATTATTTCCTAATGAAATATTTGTGCTTAACCCCTTTTGTACCGGCGAAGCTCTGTTCATTATATTCCGCCAATTAGTAGACGATTTTAGTCAGCTTAGGATGGACGTGTAGCAATTAAGAGGCTACAGATTATCTCAATTAACCCAATTAACAAACACAGATCCTTCCTAAGTAGCATAAAAGCGTATGAATATAGCTAGAATGAAATTCATAAGACGTCGCCGGTACAGAAGGGGTTAATGAAAAGATCGAGCTATTCTCCAGATTAACAGAGTCGGTTATATAATGCGACGTATTCTTGCAAAAAAAATTGAATGTTTATGTGCAAAACATGAGGTAAGGATGTACTAGATCATTCTATGATGTCCTATATTAGTCAAATTTTCTAATAATATCGGAAGAAAGAATATTTGCAGTGAAATATTTAATATTCGCTGAAGGCTGTAAATTAGTTGTTGTCACTTAAAGTTGTCAAACTAGCCTATTGTGCAGCCTGGCACAACCCACTGCTTCTGTATCCATTAATTTCCCTTGCCTGGCATTCCCCCCTTTCTACTCTTAATTTAAATGCAAACGAAAGGAACGCCTCTACATGAAAAATATAACTCCTAAAGGTAGACCGAATAGATACCAACACCATACCTAAGGAACATTTGTGTGACATTTTGCCAATATAGCTACCGATGCATTGTGTATTGGTGATGCCACACGAGCGGTTTTTTGCGGGCAATTTTCTATCGGCAAAATATTTGTCATCCTATTTTAGGGCATTTTTGCATTATTTTCGGCAACTAGGATGAAGGTGGATGATATTAGAAAACGGAGATACTATAAACATTCATTCAGAAGTTGCCAGAATTCAATTGCCCGAAAAAATTGCCGGAACTTCGAGCGTGTGACATCGCCTTTAGTAAAGTGTTCTTGCTTAGAGTGGTTCATATCCATACCCTCTAATTGTTTGTAAGGTGGTGCTAATAAGTCATGTCTAAGCTGTCATTACGTTTGGCTCGCTCTGTGCTGTATTAGTCTATGTATCTTGGTATTAATGTCTGTCACATGTTGAATAGGGTGGGTAAAAGTGTAGGAACATGGTTGTATATCTCACTCAAAAAGGAGATAATTTGTAAATATTTATCTTACCAATTATTTAAGCCGATTGTACTCTGCGTAACTAAATGACTAAGAAAATTCGTTGCTAAGATAACACTATTTAGTTGACGGTAGTATTATATTGTTTTGTAATAAATGCATCAACGTATGAATTAGATAAAATAATATTTAATCTTTATGACTACGAACATTATTCCTATTAATCAGCTGAATGTATTAGATGAAAGTTAGCTAAACTAGAATAAAAATGGTGCAATTAATCGCAGTGCTAAATCATCTTTTTCTCACTACCTCCACCTCCCTCCTTCCTAGTATATAAGATAGTCATCTATGGTTGGAGGCTGTCAGACGTACATACATGTACACTGATATATGACCGTACATGCACAACGCAGCTATGATGTACACACAAACACACACACACACACACACACACACACACACACACACACACACACACACACACACACACACACACACACACACACACACACCAGGTGCCCTAGACCATATTTGGCTTTCTAACGGGACCTTTGTAAACATTGGATTCCATCCTTGATGCCCCGTGCTCTCTCTCTCTCTCTCTCTCTCTCTCTCTCTCTCTCTCTCTCTCTCTCTCTCTCTCTCTCTCTCTCTCTCTCTCTCTCTCTCTCTCTCTCTCTCTCTCTCTCTCTCTCTCTCTCTCTCTCTCTCTCTCTCTCTCTCTCTCTCTCTCTCTCTCTCAATGAAACGGAAGAAAGACAACAATGTTGTACGTACATTGTCATGTTTATAGGAATAGTATCATATGTAAGTTACATGCTTGTTTAGATAACTTCGGGTTTAGAGTACTGCGGGTTTAGAGTACTGCGGGTTTAGAGTACTGCGGGTTTAGAGTACTGCGGGTTTAGAGTACTGCGGGTTTAGAGTACTGCGGGTTTAGAGTACTGCGGGTTTGAAAATTTCCAATTATAGTTAGGCTGTCTGTATTGTAAAATTAAAATGGAAAATTCATAATATCATTAATAAAGCACAAAATAATATTCTAGAAGGCAACTGCACTAAGTATAGATGAGTGTAACTACAAACAGTTTTTCTTGCATTATACAACTTATCGTAACCGGAAAATGCAATTATTTATTTCACACTAATTCAATGTGGCAAATTATTAGGCGGAGCATAATAATTATTCATTTTTTGTTTAGTTAATTACTCTCTAACACAAATCCAGCTAGAAATATACAATATTAATAATAATACCGTATGTTTTTTATAAATTATATAACTATTGTTTTTCGACATCTAGTGGTAAGTGACATTTATTTTTTTTCAAAATAGGAAGTTCACGAATGTTCTTTAAAACATAAATATATATAGATACATGCATTACTTACGCATTGATATAGTAATTGATTGTTCGGAGGATGATGGCATAGTTATTTGTCCGTATTTTTTCATGTTTCGTTTTTAAGTTACTGTTTTCTAATTAATATTTATTTCTATTTCAGGTATGTTCGTGGACTTTGTGAAAAGAGAATGATGAAGGTAAGGATTTAGTTTCTGCAGTTTTCTCATTCATTATTACTAGAAGTTGTTTCCAACCGGTTGTTTCAAGACAATTTCCTGGGATTGCTGAATCAACTAAATAAATACTCGTAATCATTCGTATATACTGTAGTGTATATACAGTATATGATGCGGAACTCCACAGGAAGAGAAAGAAGACACATGAGGAGTTTCGTGAATCATTGTTTCCCTGTTTGCATAAGGCAACCACAAGATGGCATAGACATTTTTATAAGTGACTGTACATTAGTTGGTGAAAATAGGACTTCAAAGGCTATCAACCCTACTGGATTATTAAGCACAGCAAACGAGTGGAAGCTACCTGCACTGCTGTTTGCCGATGATACAGTTCTGATGAGCGATAGTGAATGGGAGTTGCAGGGTCTGGTAAATCTGTTTGGAACAGTGTGTGAAAAACAGAATCTGAAGGTAAATGCGGGGTTACGGTCTTTGAAAGAGGTGCAGCCACAGAGTGTGAGGTGAGGTTACGGTCTTTGAAAGAGGTGCAGCCACAGAGTGTGAGGTGAGGTTGAACAGTCAGGATATGGAGAATTTCAGCTCATTTAAGTATTTGGGCAGTGTGTTGAGTAAAGGTGAGTTACTTGAGAAGTGCGTGTGAAGTTACATGGAGGGATAGACAGACGAATGAGGAAGTAAGAGAGAGGTGTGGTGTGGATGTAGATGTACTGGAAGGTGTGAAAAGGAACACCTTGAGATGGTTCGGCCACCGCTCTCCTAGTAAAGACAAAGTTGAAAGGAAGGCCTTTCGTATCAGTAACTCCCATCCACTCACTAACTCTCTGCAATCTCTCTCTGTCCGCCGCAATGTTGCATCTCTCTCGCTATTCTATCGCTACTATTATAATCAGTGTTCCTCAGAGCTTTCCCAGTGTATACCACCTCCTTTACGTAGGGCACGTGGTACCCGTCTTGCAATTGAATCCCACCCCTACTCTGTGCACCTCTCCAACCCAAGAGTGAAACGTTACTTTCAAACTTTCTTCTACTCAACAGCTGAGCTCTGGAACTCTCTCCCAGAATCAGTCTTTCCCTCTTCCTATGATTTAAATTGCTTCAAAATCCGTGTCCAGGCATTTTGGCTCGAACATCCCTTGATGTTGGCCCTGTCACTCTTTCAACTATGGGGGAGGCACTCGCTATAGGCAGTTCTGCCTTTTGCCTCCCTCAATCACATAGAACAAAAATATGGAACGTATGGGAAGCGAGAGAATGACTAAGAGAGTGTACGGAGCCAGGTGGAAGGACAGAGAGGGAGAGGTAGACCAAATGAGAGGCGGAAGGAGGGAGTGAAGGCGGTGCTGGATGGGAGGAGGGGCGTCGACTGACTGGGGACAGAGGTGCATGGGGGCGTGTTCGTTCGTGGCCACCTCTTCGGGAATCACGGCGTCCGGCAATAGATAGATAGATAAATAGACTTAAAGTCAGGAACAACGTCAGGAATGGTGCCCCTTTTCGAGAACTTCATTCCCTTTGAGACTGTATACCTAACCTTCACTACTTTTATTTATCTCTACTGTCTACACCAGTCTTCGCGGCCCTTTTAATCAGTCTCACTGTACTACCAATTATCCCACCTCATTACGTTGCCCTTTAGTTGTATATTTATCTCAGAAGCCTGCCAATCATTATTAATTAAGTAATTACCACACCTGACCTTATAGTTAACCTAGAACCTCGTATATCTCTCTCGCTCCTTAAATCAGTGCCACTAACTACCTAATAACTTTGTTACGTGCCTCACAGGAGGAGGCAGTAAAAGGCTGGAGGCCAGTGGGGGGGGGGGGGGGGGGAGGGGGGGGGAATAGTAGTGGTCCAAGACTATAATTGAATGTTGAAGGCAGAGAGAGGGTCTAACAAGATGATAAAGCTATGTAGGAATGTGCTGTGTGTGGGTGCGTGTGTGTGTGTGTGTGTGTGTGTGTTGTAAATTTGAGTTATAAGAGCTAAGGATATATTATTATATTAACTTCTAAATAGCATGGTGGTAATGCGAAACTAAAATAGAACTATGTATGAATGTATGTGTGTGTGTGTGTGTGTGTATGTGTGTATGTTCTAAATTAGGGTTATGCGAACTAAGGATATATTTAACGTCTGAGTAATGAGATAATAATATAGAACATTGGAGGAATATGATTTGTGTGGTGGGTTGTGGGCGAGGTCGGGTGGGGCCAATCGTCTACACACAGCAATAACTACTGATGGATATATTGTATGTCCCTAAATATTGTAGTAGATGCTGTTATTAAAAAATAGATTATCAGTAGGTTTAGGGATATTTCGTAGCGAGGCCGGTCTATATGTTCTGTGCTCCATGAATATTCTTTCCTCTCACTTAAACATTAGGCTACCATAGTGCGGTGGGAATATGAACATGATTAGATTAATATCCAGTATTCGAGAATGGATAATAAGTCGTAGAATTTGACTTGGTTGTGAGGTGCAAGGATGGAGTTGGGAGGTATTATAGGTATATGAGTGAGTGATGTTGAGTGGGAGGAGGGGCGCCGGTCGACAGACGATAGAGATGCATGAAGGCGATTCATTTGGGCCACCACTTCGGGGATCAAGGCGTCTGCCAATAGATAGATAGAGAGGTTATTATGATCTTGGTATCATAACCCTTGGTATCTTGGTCTTCTGGTCAACCTAATTGAGTGTAAATTTCATATGCTATTTTATGTTGTTGTATCTATTCGAGCTCTGTCTCGAGTCGGCCACCCCAAGCTATGGGGCATGTGCCTGAGTATATACATACATACATACATACATTATGAGAAGCTATGCCAGAAGCCACATAGTTACGGAAAACAGTGTTCATTTTTTTCTGTAGTAATTACGGTGTGTTTTATGGCGCAATAAAACCTGTGTCCTTTGTTGGATTTATGAGGGTTAGGCTACCGACAGTGTCTCCACAGAGTTAGGTCTGTCTCTTGTCTCAGTTGATTGTTTATAATGTAACCCTTTGAGTACCATTGACATCCCTCTAACTTATCATGGCTACTATTATACGATTTTATTCAGTATAAGTAAGTGGCCTACA
Source organism: Paralithodes platypus (assembly GCA_032716605.1). Lineage (NCBI taxonomy): Eukaryota > Metazoa > Arthropoda > Malacostraca > Decapoda > Lithodidae > Paralithodes > Paralithodes platypus. Next base: position 14,406,538 of record CM064498.1, on the reverse strand, counting down.
GCAACTAACAGGCTTCAAATTATCTCACTTAACCCTTTGTAAAATTACAGACCCTTCTTAAACTGCAGAAGATCGTCTAAATATACATACCATAGAATATTTAAGACGTCACCGGTACAGTAGGGATAAAAGATGGTAGCGTCTGATGTATGGAGAGGTATCCTTGTGCAAGAGTTAAGAAATTTAATTAATTTGCAATATGAGCAAACACGTACTCTGTGTGTTTAGACGATTGTGTGCAGTTTAAGAAGGATCTATGGTACCGGTAGTGAAAATGGTGAAGTGAGATAGTTCGAAGACTGTAAATTAATCGCCGGAGGCCCTTTTTGAACTGAATAAAATCGTATAATAGTAGCCAGAACAAAGTAAAACAAAATAAGACATCAACGGTACAGAAGGGGTTAAAACTGATGTGGCTTCCAGTACTCCGATGGCAGTAATTGATTGTCTTCGGTTACATGGTGGTTACTTCTGAAGAGGTAGGCTTCGTCTCAAGTAATATGTAGATACCTACATTCGTGTTTTAGTGATTTTGTTGAAATAACTTTGAAAAAAATGGCAGAATGAATATAAACACCGTATGACAACGTTTTGCAGATAGCTTCTTCGGGTCACTGAGTGACCTGAAGAAGCTTTCCGCGAAACGTTGTCAATAAACTGCACCTCCTCATATGGTGTTTATATTTAATGATCTTGCCTTATTATTTAACTATAGGTGTTGTCCTTATCCAGTGGTTGTCCTTCTCCAAGTAATTTCCCTCAGTAAGCCTACTCCTTCCCTTCCAACCACCCATCTCATTGTATTTTCTTTCGTAATTTATATTTTCGCCCATAGTCAATTCGTTTCCACGTAGCCTAATCGAACCGAACCTAAAGGGCCTAACCTAAAATCTACAGTAATATCACAAACCTTATTTGACGTAACTTAACCTAACTTAGCCAACTTACAAGTCTAGGAAAGAAACACTAGTGTGAGCGAAGAGATATGTCAGCGAAGACAACGGTTTCTGGGTCATCTCTCGTGTTGACAGGTGTGTAATTAAACTCTTAAGATTCCGGTCCCCCCACTCCCCTTCCATTCCTTCCTCGTTCTCCATCTTCCATGTTTTCTTGTGTAAAATTTGGTATTTCATTTCTTCTGTTATCTTATTTGATAAAATATATCTAGCCCTTGAAATTTGACGACACATCGTTGTTGCTATGTAGCAATTAACATCGTTCTCAACACCAATAACCCCCCCAAACTAAATTAATGAAAACACGTGATCCTCCCAGGCTTCGAAGCCAGGATACCACATACATAATTTGTGGTCTGCTTTAAGCATACATTTTTTAGAGGATAAAGACCACTTTATGAGTGTATTTCTTTGTTGTTGTGAAGAATAGTGTATAATATTAAATGAATACCAAAATACAATGCTCATTTGATTTTATATTCATATTATTTACTTTGGAATGTCGCAAAGCTTTTTAAGTGTTTTGGTTTCGGTCGCAACAGAAAATGTGTCAATTGTAAACTCCACCCGATTTCACGTCATCATTCATTTTCTCTACTTGTATTCTCTCTCTCTCTCTCTCTCTCTCTCTCTCTCTCTCTCTCTCTCTCTCTCTCTCTCTCTCTCTCTCTCTCTTATTTCGAGACGTTATAGACTGCAACACCGTTGATTCATTTAAACTCCGTTTTATCCCCCCCTCAGTTACTAACCCATCTGTCCCCTACTAACTTCCTAATCCTGCCACGGACATTAGTTCCAGGGCAGTAGTTCCCTTTCCAATGTTCCCTTACCCACTCTTAACCACTGTTTGGACACTTGATCCTCAGTGTTTTGGAGGAGAAGCAGCCTAAAAGGGTCACTAGACCTGTTGTTGCTTGATTTCCTTTGTACTCCTTTGTACTCTCTCTCTCTCCAGTCAACATAAACCATCTTGGCCTTGCTGAAGATCAATCAAGATAAGAGCGGAAAGACAAACAGATCTTACCATGCCATGATGCACCGAGCGATATCGTCCGGTTCAACGCCTCAGTCCTAGAAGCTTGTGAAGAAGATGTTATGCCTGGCCCTCGCTCGTAGGCTGCCTTTTGATCTCCCCCCCCCCCCCCTCCCCTTCTTCCGTTCTCTCTTCTCTCTCTCTCTCTCTCTCTTTGTTATCCTTTCCTTCCACTGTCCCTTACTCTCGGGTTAGCTATCTCTACTAGAATTAAGTCCTGATCACCTCGCTGGGATCGTCAGGTTTGTGTGGTCAGTGTATCTATGTAAATATATGTAAATCTCTCTGTCATCCTCGAGACTTGACAAGGCAGTAAACCGATCATATTAACTCTTTCTGTTCCAGCGATTACTCTTATGTTTTATTCTAGCAATATTTCGACGAATTTATGTAGCTTAGGAAGGATCTGTGGTAGTTAAAATTATTGTTTGAGATAGCTTGAAGCCTTACAATTGCTAGAGATCCTTCCTAAACTGAATAATATTGATTAGTAGTAGCCAGAATATAGGCCTAGTAAAAAAAAAATGTCAACGGTACAAAAGGGGAATTGATATTAAGCTGAACGAAATTTAGTCATACAGGTCCCGTTAAATAATAAGTTAATATAAAACCCATTGTACGTATCTCCTTTATAAAAGTAAAGAATGCTGCTACACTCCCTGGTTTTATGTATGGAAGGACAATTAGAGTGATTGGATTAAATGTTTGTTTTCTTGTCCAGTAGTTAAATAATGTGACCAATTAACAGTTGTATAGCTGATTATTATCGTAAGTTAAATCATACTAAGTTTTCGTCTGTACATAGAATCATGTGATGGATGCAAAATTATGTGGTCAACGTACATATCTCCACTATTATAATAGAGTAGTCGTGTGCAATACACCTTTTAGGTGTATCTGTATATTACAGCAGATGCCAGGGCTAGAAGCGTGTTTGTTTGTTTGACTTTTTAAACAGTGAAGTTCTTAGGGGATCTTATGAAACGTGTTCAACCAGTCCACCCCACCTTCCAGTCCGACCCGACTCTCTTCTCAGTCCCACACTTCCTAAAGTATGTAGTAGTTTCGTTAATAAGATAGTTAACCTGTAAATTTAATCAGGCAAGGAACTAGAGCTCTCAAAAAGGGGCTGATCCAGTCCTGACTCCATTCTTGACTGACAGTGTGCTGGCTTGATAATCAAGAAGGGTTGATAACCTCTGAAGTCCTATTCTAAATAACTAACGTTTAATCATCCACCACTACAGTATTACATAGCAGTAAATGTAATCCTATTATTATAGATAATTCGCTCTATAAAATGCTACCTACAACATAGTCTTGTAATTCCAGAGACAATATCATAATAAAGTCCATTGATTAGGGATGCCCACGATTAACATAACTCTAAGTCATTCTACTCTAAGCTCCCTCAACCAAGCTTAAAGAGGGATGGTTGTTTTTTTCTGGACCCCTTTCTTCCTTGTGCTTAGCCCCATTTATTTTGAGAATTTAAGACGTTCGGCCCATAAGTTTGGCGATTTTAACACCCTTCGCCCCATTTCGTTGTCAATTTTATAACCTTTCGTGCCATTTAGGTGTCGATTTTTTCCTGGCGAGTGATAGCGACCCTGTAATTTTAAAAGAACCCGGCCTTCGGCCGCAACATTTTTCTACCGACAAATGTACAAATTTATCTTGAAGGTGGTCTTGGGAGTGTTTTTCTTTAAGCTCGATGGAGGTTTAGGGAGCAAACTAAACACATTAGAAAAAGACATATAAATGCGCAAATACATACGCCCATCTTAAAGTAACTTGAGTAAGACAACCAACCTGTGGGTGAATAAACTTGTCGGCGAAATGATCGGTAATCGAGATACGAAGATTGGCCTGAGGGCTGGGAGGAGGGAGGAGTGGTGAACAAAAAGATGTGTAGGAGGAGAAGGAAGCTAAAAATAGTCAAGCGTACCGTACTTCCTTTTGTTTCGCCCTTCTATCGTTGGGTAATTTGTTTTCTTAACCCCTTCTGTGCCGGCGACGTCTTTCTAATTATAATCTCTCTATGTCAAGATGATTCTGTGCAGTTTAAGAAGCATCTGTGGCTGGAGGCATTTTTAAAGGTGCTAAAATCGTCTAATAGTAGGCAGAAATATGTTAAAAGGATGGCATTGGTACTGAAAGGGTTAATGCCACTCTTCTACTGTTTATATTAAGGGGAGGTTTTTAGTTGATTCCCTAGACCTCCATCAATCTTAAAATTACTCCCCCTAGACCCCCTTTCAAGATAAATGTTTAAATTTTTCGGTAGAAAAATTTCCCGGCCGTAGGCCGGTTGCCCTTAAATTACAGGCTCGCTATCGCTCGCCAGGAAAAAATCGACACCTAAATGGCACGAATGGTCTTAAAATTGACTTAAATGGGGCGAGGGTTGTTAAAATCGTCAAACTAATGGGGCGAACGTCTTAAAATCTCAAACGCAACGGGGCTAAACATGAGAGAGAAAGGGGTCCAGAAAAAAATTCCTCCAGGTGGACATCTCCCCTTAACTTGTGCAGCAGTCACTTTCATTGTCGCCCTCTTTAGGGTGTGTCTAACTTCACCTTAACCTTTATTTGGCCTCTTAGAGTGAAAACAGTCAAACATCTAACCAGAGGGAATAATGGTGCACGTGCGAGAGAGAGAGAGAGAGAGTGAGTGAGTAAGTAAACCGACGAGTCATGCTGTAGCCACCAACCCTCTCTGACCAACATTTGTTCCACTTACCCGTTCACCATCTCTGATTTAACCCTTTCATTACCGGTGACATATTTTGTATTTGATTTCAGCTACATTTAGACAATTTTATGAAGCTTAGGACGGAGATATGGCAGCTAAAGGGATTCACTGAGATAGTCCTTGGCCTTTTAATTAGTATACGTCCTTCCTAAGCTGAATAAAGTCGTCTAGTAGTTGACAGAATATGATGAACAGGACGTCATCGGTACTGAAGGGGTTACTGTACAGTTGCCCAAATGAATACGTACGTGCTTATCTTCTGTGCAATTATATCCTCATTTTTCACCAGGTCTCGACGACGCCATATATTTTCTGACCAACTCTCGGGTCCTTTAGTTCTTTATTCCAGGAAATGTTAAACATTTAGAGTTGTGTGTCGCTATTGTGCTTAAGGGGGAGGTAGTCCCTTTTTCTGGACACCCTTCTCCCTCATGTTTAGCATATTAGTTTTGAGATTTTAAGATTTTCGTTTCATCAGTTTGGCGATTTAGACTTCACCCCATTTGTGTCAATATTAAGACCTTTCGTGCTATTTAGGTGTCGATTTATTTCCTGGCGAGCGATAGCGAGCCTGTAATTTTAGCCGGAACCGGCCTTCGGCCGGAACATTTGTGTACCGAAAAATGTACAAATTTATCTTGAAAAAGGGGGTCAGGTTTTTTTTTTTTTTAAGCTTGATGGAGGTGTAGCGATGGCACTCAAAAATAAATTAATAAATTGATACATAGACCAAAAAACAAGCATTACGTACCCCTTAAGGTATAAACTCTAATTAATTTTGCAATGCAGTTTTAGTATGCAATGCAATTAACTTCTCACTATACAAGGGACTGGAGCTCTCGAAAAGGGACACCAGTCCTGAGGGATTTTTTGACTAGCAGTGTTCTGGCTTAATAATCCAGAAGGGCAGATAGCCTCATTAATTCCTTCAACTAACTCCCTATAATACTATTACTCTCATATATAGGTATATATAGGTATATGCTTATATTGCTATAATTTTCTCTATTCTTAGCATCTTTTATAAGTAAATTAGCTTTCTAGAGGCTTTCTTAGGTATATTTACTTCTTTGTTTCTGATTAAAATAAATTAATACACAAATCAGTCAATATGTGACTTTCAAAATATATCCGTAAATTAGGGGTAGGATGATTGTTCAATTAATTCATCAGAGCGATGTGCTGTTCATTATTTCTAAATAACAGGAGATGTTGTTAATCTTAGGAAATACGTCCTCAATTCATGGTGATGTGATATAGTTTGAGTCCCTTAAGGGGAGGTTTCTAGTGTGTTGCTTAGACCTCCATCAAACTTAAAATTACATCCCCTAAACCCGCTTTCAAGACAAATTTGTACATTTTTCGGTAGAAAAATTGTCCCGGCTGAAAGCCGGTTTCTCTTAATTTACAGGCTCGCTATCGCTCGCCAGGATAAAATCGACACCTAAATTGCACGAAAGGTCTTAAAATTGACAGAAATGGGTTGAAAGTTCTTAAAATCGTCAAAATAATGGGGCGAACGTCTTAAAATTAGAAAAGCAATGGGTTTAAACATGAGGGAGAAAGGAGTCGAGAAAAAACTCCCTCAAGTGGAAATCTCCCCTTAATATTATGAATTGTACCTTCTATTTAGCCTCATTATAGCGAGGAAGCTTATAAGGCTAAGCCTATAAATTATATTAAGCCATAACATATATTTTGTGCGTACCTATTATACAGTACATAACCAGGATGAAAGAGACTTAGCATATCATAGCAAGGAAACTGATAAATGTTAAAACCATCGTGAATATTTGAGAGAAGCAGCGTAATGTTGCCTACATGGAAACCCTGCCAGCTATACAAGTCCACCACCAAATTCTCTGGTATTTTTTTTTTGTATTTTAATGTCGTTTGGTCTCCTGTTGCGCGGGTAATATATTTCCAACAACATTTTCTGGTACTGCTATAGTTCATTTTCTGTATTAACCATTACATTGCAGCTGACGTCTTCTATATTTACTGTATTAACCATTACATTGCAGCTGACGTCTTCTATATTTACTGTATTAACCATTACATTGCAGCTGACGTCTTCTATATTTTCTGTATTAACCATTACATTGCAGCTGACGTCTTCTATATTTACTGTATTAACCATTACATTGCAGCTGACGTCTTCTATATTTACTGTATTAACCATTACATTGCAGCTGACGTCTTCTATATTTACTGTATTAACCATTACATTGCAGCTGACGTCTTCTATATTTACTGTATTAACCATTACATTGCAGCTGACGTCTTCTATATTTACTGTATTAACCATTACATTGCAGCTGACGTCTTCTATATTTACTGTATTAACCATTACATTGCAGCTGACGTCTTCTATATTTACTGTATTAACCATTACATTGCAGCTGACGTCTTCTATATTTACTGTATTAACCATTACATTGCAGCTGACGTCTTCTATATTTACTGTATTAACCATTACATTGCAGCTGACGTCTTCTATATTTACTGTATTAACCATTACATTGCAGCTGACGTCTTCTATATTTCCTGTATTAACCATTACATTGCAGCTGACGTCTTCTATATTACTGTATTAACCATTACATTGCAGCTGACGTCTTCTATATTTACTGTATTAACCATTACATTGCAGCTGACGTCTTCTATATTTACTGTATTAACCATTACATTGCAGCTGACGTCTTCTATATTACTGTATTAACCATTACATTGCAGCTGACGTCTTCTATATTTACTGTATTAACCATTACATTGCAGCTGACGTCTTCTATATTTACTGTATTAACCATTACATTGCAGCTGACGTCTTCTATATTTACTGTATTAACCATTACATTGCAGCTGACGTCTTCTATATTTACTGAATAGACCATTACATTGCAGCAGACGTCTTCTATATTTACTGTATTAACCATTACATTGCAGCTGACGTCTTCTATATTTACTGTATTAACCATTACATTGCAGCTGACGTCTTCTATATTTACTGTATTAACCATTACATTGCAGCTGACGTCTACTATATTGTGTTCTAGCTGCACAGTATTTAGAAGATTTGTATACTGCTTAGGAAGGATCTATGGTAGTTAAAGGGTAAATGGAGATACTTAATGGCCAGAGGTCTTTTCTAATATGATTAAAGTAGTATAATACTAGCAAGAATAACATGAACAGAAGGTCAACTGGTCTGAAAGCGTTAGAGGTGTGACAGTGAATACTGCGTTCAATGCTGGTGCCCTTATTACCAAAAAGACATAAACAAGCTAGAACGAGTTCAACGTAGAGTTACCAAAATTATTCCTAGCCTAAAGAACAAACCATACGAAGAGCGTCTTAGAGAATTAAATCTATTTCCTTTAACCCAGCGCAGATTAAGAGGTGACTTAATTCAAGTGTTCAAAATCATCAAAGGCATCGACAATATGAACTGTAGTAAGTACTTCACTATCGACCAATCTAATTACACGCGGGGAAACGGTTGCAAAATTATTGGTAAATCTTTAATGAATCTAAGAATTTCTTCTTCAATCGAGTTGTCAACTTGTGGAATGGGCTTCCCCGAGACGTTATAGACTGCAGCACCGTTGATTCATTTAAATTCCGCCTAGACAAATATCTCGCATCAAACCCGCGACTGACTGCGTTTGTAAATGAATAACTTTATTTTATCCTCCCCTCAGTTACTAACCCATATGTCCCCTACTAACTTCCTAGTCCTGCCACGTTAGTGGCAGGGCAGTAGTTCCCTTTCCAATGTTCCCTTACCCACTCTAAACCACTGTTTGGACACTTGATCCTCAGTGTTTTAGAGGACAAGCAGCCTAGAAGGGTCACTAGATCTGTTGTTGCTTGATTTCCTTTGTACTCCTTTGTACAAACGATTCACCCTTCTACGAACGATTAACAATCACCCAAATTCGGATTACGATCATTAATTGATATAATATCTGGTTCTTCAACACATATTTAGATGCTGAGCATATTTGCTAATGGGTAGATGCGTGGAAGAATGGATGGATGGATAAACATATAGATAATCTGGGTAGGTGGATGGAAGAAGGAATGGATGGACGAGTGGATAGATGGTGCGTGAATGGCTGGAGTTAGTTAGTTAAAATAGGACTTCAGAGGCTATCAACCCGTCAGGATTAATACGCCAGCACACTGTAAGTCAAGTATATTTTCAGGACTGGAGCCCCTTTTCAAGAACTCCAGTCCCTTGTGTTGCTATCTATATGGGAACGTTGGCTGCCTGGATGAAAGTAAGTCTGCTGGATCTCCCTATCTCCCACCCTCCCTGACCTGTCCTCTCTTCACCCAGCATCATACATCATCGGTGGGTCCTCCATCATTATTGTTATTAATGAGGTTCACTGTAGCACCGATAAGTCCACCAGCCACCACGTCATTAGTCAGAGGTAAAAAGAGCTTTGGATTTATTATGCAAAATTTAGGGAAAGCGGAAGAATGCATTGTAACAGGAATATGGAATATATTAGTATATTTATTTACTTTCCTGTAAGAAGCAACTTGGTTGAGACCGAGAACTTTCAGTCTTCTAATGTACTTCTCACTTCTCAGCTTGTTCTTCCTCTGTCCAATTACTCTTCTTTCCTACTTTTCTCCAGCCATCTGGTCTGGTTTCCTGTAAGGGACTAGAGTTCTCGAAAAGAGGCTCCAGTCCTGACGGTTTACTTGACTTGAAGTGTGCTGATTTAATCATCCAGAAGGTTTAATATCATCTGAAGTCCTACTTTAACTAACATGCATGAATTGATTAAATAATTAGTTACACTTTACCATTGGGCATTTTTTTTTTTTTTGTATATATAAATATATAAATACTCTGGAAGTTACAGACTAAATCTGATTTACAATATTTACAAAATGTACATTGCATTTAAGAGCTTTGTCTTGTATGTTTTGTATGTATGTACTGTATGTATATACTGTATGTATGTATATATGTATGTATATACTCAAGCATTGAGTATACCCCCATTGCTGGGGGTGGCCGACACAAGACAGAGCCTGCACAGAAACAACATTTAAAGTTCCTATTATCAGGGTCCGGGACCACTTTCGCGTTCTTTCTCCCATTTCTCTGTCTTGCTGAGTAGGAGAATTATACAAGGGGAGGAAAATTCCTAGCCTCCTGTCCCCAGAAGGAAAAGTAGGACAGTAAAAGAGACAGACAGAAACAGCTAAGGTTGGGTAGAGGATGCCCTCGCCCTGTATGTTTTGTAATTGCGATTATCACATAATATAAGGGATTGGGATATCTCACAGAGAGGCTCCAGTCCTTACGTTATTCTTGACTTGCAGTGTGCTGGCTTAACCTTTAAAGTGCGAGCTATGTGTAGTGAACACCCTACTGCTAGGCGACGATATTAGGCTTCATTCCCACTTAAAATCGTCATTTTGCGATAAATATCGTTATTACTTATTCATATGCGCCTATTTTACGTTTAATATGAAGATATTACCATGTAACGGCAATAAAACAAGTGGGAATAGTATTTGGGGGGTGAAAATCGCGAATGATTGCCGACCGTATACCCTATATACCCTCTCTCTCCGAAGCCTAGAGGCAGACGGAACCTCTCTCACGTTTTCTCTCTCACGCTTTCTCTCTCGCCACGCACTCGATAGGCGTAGGATCGGACCTTGGAACTGGGTTGGAGATATTGGCGCGGTAAATAAACTGATAAACAAGGGAATAAAAGGAAAATTAGATGATAATTGAAGGGGGGGAAGGAGGGGGCTTTGACACATGTGGAGGAGTGATAGTAGGAATGGAGGGGAATTATCTCACTTAATCACATATTCCTTTGTTTTAAGTCCTACTGTGGCCTTTTAAAAGTTTTTTTTTAAGCCTTGGATCTTAAGAGGTTTGTTGGCATTCACCACCAAAACCTCTTAAGAGTCTCCTCAGCATTCCCGGGTTAATAATTTGATAGGGTTGATAGCCTCTGAAGTCCGATTTTAACTAAATCAAATAATATATTAGTGTGAATACTTGTTCTTGAAATGCAGGTTATAATGATCATAATGAGCATAATACTAGGGTCATGTTTTGATTCACATACCGAACAATAGAGAATATATTACACATAATTCATTTACTTCAATCAATATAATTTAACATATCTTGTTATAATTCACTTGGTTTCTATCACATAATATCTATATCAATTTAGTAAGCATCAAATACAGACTGTCCTTCATAGCATTTGGATGGAAGGAAGGTAATTATCAGGGGTGATTTTTCTGCAATCTGGAGGGGAGCTGAAGTGATGGAGCAATTATCGCCGTAGAAAAATAGTGACGGTGTTTTCTATAATTTGATATATACAGATAAATACATACGGCATTTGATAGATAGACATATACGTACGGTAATTAAATATATATTGCGAGTAGATCATATGCCGGAAGTAATCAATGCTGTATACAAATTTGAGGTAATACCACATTGCACATATGCATTATCAGCATTAAAGACTATCTGACCAAACGTACTATTAAAGGTGAATTCCAGGGATGAAACCTATTCAAACTACAATGTCCATTGGGATCTGCTTGGTTTTAGGTATATGATACTGAAGAACTTTCATCAATGTGTCCTAACAATATAGAAATATAGCTTATCTAAGTTGTTGTTGTTGTTGTTCCCTAAGCTGCCTGGCCGAACAGCCCCGAGTCCCTGAGAAAGGCCATGGCCACGATCGGGCTTTCCCACAGAGCTCTCATTGAGTGTAGATTGTGTTGTTGGCGTAAGTGGTTGTGTGAAATGCAGTCTTCTATGATGTGTTTAATGGTATGGTGTGCTGTGTTACATCCCGGGCAGGCGTCGACAACGGAGTCATCCAGTCTCTTCTGATAGCTCAGGAGAGCTGGATGGTGTCCGCATCTCAGCCTGGCCAGGTGGACTCTGTCCTCGCGAGGAAGGGAGGATTCGGAAGGATGGATTTCGGGAGGTCGTGCATGCAGCTGCGTGTTGTCTGTGATTGAGTGGATGGATCGGTGAGAGATATGAGATATGAGCTTATCTAAGTTATTTTATGTGGCGCGAACTGGCGTGTTTACCATGACGTAACTGTAGCCAATGGCGGGAACTCTCGACATGGGAAATGGGTGAATCTGTGATCTTTTTTATGTGAGTAACTCTTATAAATTGTATGTATGTTTACAGCTCAACATTTGGCTTCACCACTGTCTGGTCAAGGGACAGCGATATATAAATTGAACAGAAAACGATACTATCATTACGAAATAGGCCTTACAGCCGACCTCCCTAGATTCTGGACCAGGAAAAAACACTCATAACACTCTGTGTTTATTGTTGGCGAGATGGGATTATTTCTTGATGTGCACCACATCTTCAGGACGTTGTTCGATCTTTTGCAGAGCTTGAGTATTGAATTGAAAGGTATTAATTACGAAAAACAGACCAGACAGTCCAGGACTGCATGTCTTGTTTACAAACTAGGCTCTCCATACAATGGCGTCACTCCAGATCAGTTGAACTTGTCCAGCTGATTGCCGAGTTGCCAACGACAATATATACTTGTATTTATTTCTGGAGTTTAATGGATTATATCGATATTGCCCATATACATATTACAGTATATTCATGCCAAGTTATGACCCTGCATTAATCTTCGTTTTTTCGTTCATTCCTGTAGTTCACCTTTAAAAAGAATCACTACATTTACAGTATAAGTTTGATAACGTACGGAATTGAACTCTCTCTCTCTCTCTCTCTCTCTCTCTCTCTCTCTCTCTCTCTCTCTCTCTCTCTCTCTCTCTCTCTCTCTCTCTCTCATATTTTCCCGCGTCCTTCCCCTTGCTATTTCCTAAAGCAAACATGCATATATATAGGGTAAATATTGATGCATGAAGGGAGTGTTAAAGTTAACACACACACACACACGTTCAGCGACGCTGGCATATGTGTGTGTGTGTGTGTGTGTGTGTGTGTGTGGTCAATGGTTGGATTGCGTTATTCTCTCTCTCTCTCTCTATATATATATATATATATATATATATATATATATATATATATATATATGTGTGTGTGTGTGTGTGTGTAACTCTATGTAAATCTGAGTTTCGACAGGAGGCACTCTCCATGGGGTTCCTTCATCAGACAAAAGAGAATTTCCATGAAATATAATGACATTTTCATAAATGTCCACCCCAAAGCTTTGTATTAGAAGTTAAAGGAATTATTTATGTAATTAATACCATTATATAGGCATTATAAAAGACAGATATTCCAAGTATATGTGTTAATTATTCATACATGCATTAACCTTAACCCCTTGAAGGTC
>CM064498.1:14370294-14393338 GCA_032716605.1 Paralithodes platypus | reverse complement strand
TGCATAGTAGTCTACTTATGGTATAAAATTAAACAAAATCCGTACATAAATAACTCGTCTATGGAGTTTTTAAACTTTTTAAAATAGCTAAAGAGCCCTAGGTCAAAATTTTCTTCCTTACACATTTGAAAACTCGCAAGGGCCCTATTCAAAATATGTAATAATATTGACAAGTCAAAATTCGACAAAAATCACGGATTTGCCTGGGCTTAAACCCAAGGTTTTTCGACCAAAATATTTTCGATTCTGGGCGAATGGCTGGGCGAAAATAAAATCTACGACCATGTCTAGAAGCAGCTAACAACGAACGAGGTGGCTGATTCCCAGTTAGAATTTTCTAGGACTTATAGTTTGGGCTACAGAGGACTTTTAAAGTCCAAAATCCGGTCCCCTGGGCCCTCCAGGAAGGTCAAGTAAATATCGAAATCCTAAACTAATGGTCCGATGGTTATTTACGTTCCTCATTTGATCCGCTGCCAATATGTACTTATGGTATAAAATTAAACAAAATCCGTACATAAATAATCGTCTCTGGAGGTTTTTAAACTTTAAAATATCGAAGGGGGGTCTTGGGGTATTATTTCGAAGGGGGGTCTTGGGGTATTATTTCGAAGGGGGGTCTTGGGGTATTATTCGAAGGGGGGTCTTGGGGTATTATTTCGAAGGGGGGTCTTTGGGTATTATATTCGAAGGGGGGTCTTGGGGTATTATTTCGAAGGGGGTCTTGGGGTATTATTTCGAAGGGGGTCTTGGGGTATTATTTCGAAGGGGGGTCTTGGGTTATTTCGAAGGGGGGTCTTGGGGTATTATTTCGAAGGGGGGTCTTGGGGTATTATATCGGAGGGGGGTCTTGGGGGTATTATATCGAAGGGGGGTCTTGGGGTATTATATCGAAGGGGGGTCTTGGGGTATTATATCGAAGGGGGTCTTGGGGTATTATTTCGAAGGGGGGGTCTTGGGGTATTATTTCGAAGGGGGGTCTTGGGGTATTATTTCGAAGGGGCCTATTGGGCCTAAAAAATTGGTCCAAGGGGAATTTTAAATAATAACACCTTTGCAACCGCAAGGCCGAAACGAATCTTGGGTAAAATTTCGTAATAAATTGACCCGTCAAAATTCGAAGGGGGGTCTTGGGGTATTTTTGGGCGAAAATGAAATCTACGACCATGGCTAGAAGCAGCTCGGCCGAGGGAAAAAACGAATGGCACCAGTTAGAAATCTCAGGGACTTATAGTTTGGGCTACAGAGGACTTGTAAAGTCCAAAAACCGGTCCCCTGGGCCCTCCAGGCAGGTCAAGCAAATATCGAAATCCTAAACTATTATGTGTCCGCCATTTTGATTATAGTTTGGCGCCATTTGATATCCTGCATGCTTGCCAATATGTACACCGTCCAAGCTTATGGTATAAAAGTTAAACACAAAATCCGTACATATTAATAACTCGTCTATGGAGTTTTTTAAACTTTAAAATAGGCCTATAGGGCCCTAAAAATTGGGTCAAAATTTAAAAATAAAATTACAACTTTGAAACCGCAAGGGCGAAACGATTCAACAATATGTAATAATATTGACAACGGTCAAAATTCGACCAAAATCACCGATTTGCCTGGGCTTAAACCCAAGGTTTTTTTCGGAACCAAAATATTTTCGATTCTGCGGCGAATGGCTGGGCGGAAAATTAAATCTTACGACCATGTCTAGAAAGCACGCTGCTGAAGAGAAAAAACAATGGCACCAGTTAGAAACATTCTCTAGGACCTTATAGTTTGGGCTACAGAGGACTTTTAAATAAACCAAATGGCACCGTAGAATCTCTAGGACTTATTAGTTGGTACAGAGGCTTTTAATAGTCCAAAAACTGGTCCCAAAACTGGGCCTGGGCCCTCCGGGAAGGTCAAGTAAATATTCGAAATCCTAAACTACTGGGCCGATATCAATTTGTTGTGCGCCATTGACTCCGCATGCCAAAATGTACTTATGACATTAAAGTTAAAACACAACTATGTCATAAAACAGCGCCCCTGGGCCTCCAGGAATGGTGCGCCATAAAATTATCCGCATGCTAAAATAATGGAGGTATGTCCCTGATTAAACAAATTATGTTTCACCGAGATCGATCCGTCCCCTGTGCCCTCCAGTAAGTGGTAAAAGCGACATTTAAAACTAAAAAAAAACTTGGTCCGAGTTAATTATGTTATGCACCATTCGCTTCCCGCCTGGCAAAATTACTTATGGTAAAAATTTAAACAAAAAAAACGTTATAAAATAACTCGTCTATGGAGTTTTTTAAAAACTTTAAAATAGGCCTAGGAGGCTCCACCGCCTAAGCAAATAGGTCAAAAATTTAAAAAAAATTATACCGCTTGAATCCGCAACGGCGAGACGATTCCAAATATGTAATAATATTAACTTTTTTTTTTTTTTTTTTTTCACGGTCAAAAATTCCCCCCCCCTACCAAACTCGAATATATGTCAATATTACTGACTGAGGTCATGGTGTTTTCCCTGGAAAATTATATATGCCAGGCTACTGATGCGCGTGGTGGTGATTAAATCCCTCGAAAATATATATGTGTCAAAGTACTGATGAGGGTAATGGTGGGTTCCTGCAAATAATATATAAAACCATACTACTGATTGCAGTAATGGTTAATCACCTGAATAAATATATATATCAATTTACTGATGAGATGGTGGTGTTTCCCTGGAAAATATATATGTCAGGTTACTGATGCGGTGGTGGTGAAAAAATCTCGAAAATATATATGTCAAGGTAATGGTGTATCCCTGCAAAATATATATATGTCAACCTACTGATCCAGTGGTGGTGACTTAATGAAAAATATATATCTCAAGGTACTGATGAGGTGATGGTGTGTTCCCTGGAATATATGTATAAAACAAGTTACTGATGCAGTGAAGGTATATAATATGGAAAATATATATGTCAAGGTACTGATGACGTGATGGTCATTTTCGGAAAAGTATATATTTCAAGGTACTGATGCGGTAGTGGTATTTTTCCGGGAAAACATTTATGTCAAGGTACTGATGCGATGGTGTCCAAATTATTTGAATAGATACTGATGAAGTGATAGTGTAGAAAAGTCGAATGACAGTAGGACTTATAGTTTGGGCTACAGAGGACTTTTAAAGTCCAAAAAACGGTCCTCTGGGCCCTCCAGGAAGGTCAAGTCAAAATCGGAATCCTAAACTAATGGTCCGATTTTAATTCTGTGTGCGCCATTTGATTCCGCATGGCAAAATGTACTTATGGTATAAAATTAAACAAAATCCGTATATAAATAACTCGTCTATGGAGTTTTTAAACTTTAAAATAGGCCTATAGGGCCTAAAAATTGGTCAAAATTTAAAAATAAGACAACTTGGAAACCGCAAGGGCGAAACGATTCCACATATGTAATAATATTGACAAGTCACAAAATTCGACCAAAATCAATGATTTGCCTGGGCTACAGAGGACTTTTAAAGTCCAAAATACGGTCCCCCGGGCCCTCCAGGAAGGCCACTTAAAATCGAAATCCTAAACTAATGGCCCGATTTTAATTTTGTTTGCGCCATTCGATTCAGCTTGCCAAAGTGCACTTAAGGTATAAATTTAAACAACATCCGTACATAAATAACTCGTCTATGGAGTTTTTAAACTTTAAAATAAGCCTATTGGGCCTAAAAAATTGTCAAAATTAAAAAATAATCATACCGTTGAAACCGCAACGGCGAGACGAATCTAAATATGTAATAATACTGACAAGTCAAAATTCGCCCAAAATCAAGGATTTGCCTGGGCAAATCCTGTGCAAAACCCAGGTTTTTTTGGAAAAAATATTTTCGATTCTGGTCGAATAGCTGAGCGAAAATAAAATCTACGACCATGTCTAGAAGCAGGTCGGTGAGATAAAACGAATGGCACCAGTTAGAATTCTCTAGGACTTATAGTTTGGGCTACAGAGGACATTAAATGTCCAAAAAACGGTCCCCTGGGCCCTCCAGAAATCCTAAACTAATGGTCCAATTTTAATTATGTTTGCGCCATTCGATTCAGCTTGCCAAAGTGTACTTATGGTATAACTTTAAACAAAATCCGTACATAAATAACTCGTCTATGGAGTTTTTAAACTTTAAAATAGGCCTATTGGGCCTAAAAATTGGTCAAAATTAATAAAATAATTATACCGTTAAAACGGCAACGGCGAGACGAATCCAAATATGTAATAATATTGACAAGTCAAAATTCGACCAAAATCAAGGATTTGCCTGAGCTTAATTAAACCAAAGTTTTTTTGGAAAACATATTTTCGATTCTGGGCGAATGGCTGGGCGAAAATGAAATCTACGACCATGTCTAGAAGCAGATCGGCGAGAAAAAAACAATGGCACCAGTTAGAACTCTCTAGGACTTATAGTTTGTGCTACAGAGGACTTTTAAAGTCCAAAAAATGGTCCCCTTGGCCCTCCAGGAAGGCCACTCAAAATCAAATCCTAACTAATGGCGCGATTTTAATTTTGTTTGCGCCTTTCTATTCAGCTTGCCAAAGTGTACTTCTGGTATAAATTTAAACAAAATCCGTACATAAATAACTCGTCTATGGAGTTTTTAAACTTTAAAATAGGCCTATTGGGCCTTAAAAATGGTCAAAATTAAAAAAATAATTATACCGTTGAAACCGCAACGGCGAGACGAATCCAAATATGTAATAATATTGACAAGTCAAAATTCGACCAAAATCAAGGATTTGCCGTTTTTTGGAAAAAATATTTTCGATTCTGGGCGAATGGCTGGGCGAAAATGAAATCTACAACCATGTATAGAAGCAGATCGGCGAGAAAATACGAATGTCACCAGTTAGAATTCTCTAGGACTTATAGTTTGGGCTACAGAGGACTTTTAAAGTCCAAAAAAACGGTCCCCTGGGCCCTCCGGCCAAGTCAAAAGCGAAATCCTAAACTAATAATCCGATTTCAATGCTGTTCATGCCATTCGATTCAGCGTGCCAAAGTGAACTTTGGGTAAACAATTTAACAAAATCCATATATAGAGAACTAGTCTATGGAGTTTTTAAACCTTAAAATAGGCCTATTGGGCCCAAAAATTTGTCAAAATTAAAAACAAATTATACCGTTGGAATCGTAACGGCGAGATAAATCCAAATATGTAATAATATTGACAAGTCAAAATTTGACCAAAATCACCTATTTGCCTGGGCTTAAACCCAAGGATTTTTGACAGAAATATTTTCGATTCTGGGCGAATGGCTGGGCGAAAATGAAATCTACGACCATGTATAGAAGCAGCTGGTCGAGAAAACATCGAATGGCACCAAGTAGAATTCCCTAGGACTTACAGTTTGGGCTACAGAGGACTTTTAAAATCCAAAGTAAGCAGGTTGAGAGAGAGAGAGAGAGTGTACGAATAATTCACTTTCATAACAAATAAATCGACGTAAAATAGGAATTGGCTGAGAGTAAGAGAGAATAACTAGTGATTGGGCAAGAGAGGGTCAGAGTTCCCAAGGCAATTTACCCTCTATTCCCAAACGTCCCACTGGACAAATTAGTATAGAAAGTTGGATCAGTACTGGAGAGAGAGAGAGAGAGAGAGAGAGAGAGAGAGAGAGAGAGAGAGAGAGAGAGAGAGAGAGAGAGAGAGAGAGAGAGAGAGAGAGAGAGAGAGAGGCAATTAACTAAAAAGAAAACTTGTAGATGTTTTGTGTTTTGTGACTTCATCTCTTTCAATAAATTACTTTCCTCGCTTCATTACACGTATTGCTAGCACAGAGGGTCGCTTAGGGACCATAAATTTTGTTCGATGTGAAACTATCATTACTTGCACTTATTAGATTAATATGGAGCAAGAGAGAACTCATTATTGAAAACTAAGATTACGATTAGTTTCGAGATTGGAAATACTTATTGCAATTACGATAAAAGTCTTGACTTTCTCAGGAAAATATAAATAACAATATTTTTTCCGCAATTTAAATCTATACGCTACAAACGACAGGTGCATTTTTTTTTAACAAGGTAAATTAATATGAAACGAGGACATGTCATGCTGCGCTTGGCCATGTCATCGCATGCGTAATTGTAAGATAAATATCCACCATCATCGTACACTCTAAGACATAAATCCTGGCCCAATATGAACTCTAGAACATCTACATGAACTTCTGAAGTGAATTAATAGGTAATGCATTAAGGTGAAGATTCAATTCAGTTTGGGATAGCTTCGAAAAATTAAAGCCTCGATTTATGTTATAGACTAGAGAGTACAATAGGATCATTATATATTTTATCCAGGTTACCAAAGTTTACCTTCACCAGGTTTTACCTAATTCATCAACCAACTCATCTCCAAATCAAAGTGACGTTTATATATATATAGTGTCGTCATCTATAGTAGCAGAAAGACAACAACCAACACCTTGAGGCTCCACTGTGACCATCTAGATTCTAGAGCGACACTATGAAGTACTCTACACCCTGAAGCTTCAGTCGGTAATCTCGGGGCCTCGCAAGAGTTACAGAATGCTGAACAGCCTACAGTCCCAAGGTTGAGAAAACAAAAGTTAGTTGACCGGGTGCCAGCTGTGGCAGTACAGATCTACTGTATGTCGGGGACTGGCAATTATACTTAGGCTGGAAACAAAATGCTATAAATAACAAATACCAGTAGCTCCTAACATGCGGCTGAATTCATATTCAGTCTTGATTCAGAAGCTGGCAGACAGTAATTAACCACATGCGAGTTTCAGGCTATAAGGAAGTTGGAGCCAAAAACACCAATATTTAGCAGAAATATAAGCGTAATGCGAGTCTGTAATAGATAGAAAGCTTGCTATGTTTAGTTTTCTGTATTTATATATGCAATACAACCATATTTTCGCCAGTAATTCGTCTAAATGTCGATATATAAAACTCCACTTCACCAAGTCATCTTCAGCCACTTTTACCAAAGGTTGCCGCCCATCCGTTCCTGGATTTATTGACGGTAACCTTTTACTTACACACGACACAGGGAATGGTAGTGATGTTATATAAAGACAGATATTATACGAATAAAGATTATACAGAGAAAGATATTATACTAAGAAAGATAATATACATATAATGATGTTATACAAAGAAAGGTATTATACAAGAAGATATATTATACAAAGAAAGATATAATACACAAAAGTTAGTATACAAAAATATTAAACAAAGACAAATATTATACAAAGATAATATACAAATTATTGTAGCCTATTATACAAAGATAATGTATGAAGAACGATTCAAAGATGCCGAAATAAATTGACCCAATGCGAGTTTTAGGTTATAAGGAAGTTGGAACCGTATACGTCGATATTAAAGAGAAATACAGTAATTATGTGGGTTTCTGATGGATATAAAGTAATTTGAATTATATTTTATATGTTTATAAATGAACTACGACCGTGTGTTACCTGATGATTCTGTTAAATATCGATGTCTATAACTCCAACGTCATTGTAGTCCAAATTTTGCAAGAGATCAATTGTAAGTAGCAAGACATAATTCGTATTGAAAAGAACTAAAAATGCATAAAACCAAAGATGATCTATATATAATTTAGAAATCCGCTGAACTTTCCTTCAAGACCCAACATTTTAAATGTTCCAATGCTTTATCACTAAAACTTCGCTTACTCTCAAAATTCGATAATGGGTTCGACCATATTTTTGTTAAGGCTCATTGGCGTTCAGACATTTTAGCGCTCATTATTAATGGGTTGATAATTGGGTAATCAATCCAATAAAACTAATTAGGGTTTTATTGTATTAAGTTTATTTTAAGGTATATAGTTTGCGAGAGAGAGAGAGAGAGAGAGAGAGAGAGAGAGAGAGAGAGAGAGAGAGAGAGAGAGAGAGAGAGAGAGAGAGAGAGAGAGAGAGAGAGAAGGGGGGGGAGAGATATATTAAATATCTTTCATCATTCTTTGTTTGTTCAATATTCTCTATATTTGTTCTCTCCATAACGTTCATCTTTAATTTTTCTTTTTATCGGGAACCCACCTCCGTTGTATTGATATATTTATTCATTTATCTAACTTCTTGTTCTTCATTTTCCTTCTATATATCTCTATTTCTCTTTTCTTCATCTTTCACTTTTCTCTTTCAAGAACGTTTCCCAGCTGCGTGCATCACCCCATGTTTACTACTACTCTCTCTCTCTCTCTCTCTCTCTCTCTCGTCACACACACATACTCACCACCTACCACAAAGTAAATAAGAACACTGTTTAAGTTACTAATAAGTTTAATTGTTATACTTGCGGCTAAAGACAAACAGCTGCCCAATCAATACATGGAGGGACCAATTAGGATGTTTATTTACATTTTTGAGAGGGATATATATAATTTCAGTAAGAGAGAGAGAGAGAGAGAGAGAGAGAGAGAGAGAGAGAGAGAGAGAGAGAGAGAGAGAGAGAGAGAGAGAGAGAGAGAGAGAGAGAGAGAGAGAGAGAGAGAAGCCCTCTATATCCTTCCTTCTCTATTTTCTATCACTCAATCAATCTATCTACCCCTTTATTGACTTCTGTATCTAAATCAAGAAATAATCATATCTATCTGTTGTACTTATATATATATCTATTTCGCTCCAAGTCCCCGTTCCTCTTACCCTTTTCGCTTACAAGATCTTCTCCCAGCCGTGTGCATCACCCCGTATGTTCTCTCTCTCTCTCTCTCTCTCTCTCTCTCTCTCTCTCTCTCTCTCTCTCTCTCTGTATCCAAAATGGCGTCGGTGTCTATAGCTCCACCATCCTTATAGCCCTAAGCTTGCCCCTATTCAACTTAGAAGCTGACAGACCGTAACAAATTGCCGTTAAACACTCATGTGACTTCACCATAAAGTTAGTTAGTTAATATAGGCCTTGAGAGGCTATCAACCCTTCTGGATTATTAAGCCAGCACACTGTAAGTCAACAATAGCATCAGGACTGGAGCCCCTTTTCGAGAACCCCAGTCCCTTGCACCATAAAGGAACAGTCACTCTGTTCTAACAACTTTTTCCCGCACGAGTGAAAAATGCTGGCGTGGAGGAAAAGATAATCAAGTTTAAGAAGGTGTATTTTACGAGATGTTTTAGAGACGTCGGGGCAAGAGGGAAACTATTTAGTTAAGAAACAGAGAAGGAATTACTCTACTATATTATCAGACGGGAGTAGACGGGAGTAGACGGGAGTATATTACAGCAATTGTGTCTTCGTGTCATTTTGATTGCTAGGGAAATATATCAGTGGTGAAAGATGATGTATGCATGTGTACGTGTGTGTGCGTGCTTGTGTGTGTGCGTGCTTGTGTGTGTGTGTGTGTGTGTGTGTGTGTGTGTGTGTGTGTGTGTGTGTGTGTGTGCGTGAAAGAGAGAGAGAGAGAGAGAGAGAGTGTGTGTGTGTGTGTTCAGAACAAACCTTGAAATAATCCATACCTCTTCTCGCTATGTTCCTACCGTTTCACGTTTCGCCTACTATTTCTTTTCAATCTAAACCCATCTACATTTTGTACACCTTCCATTAAAACATCAACACAACATTTATAAACAAAAAAGTAAGGTCACAGAAAAGCGAACCAACCAGACAAAAATGTGAGGTAGTATGACCCCTCTCTGTGCAACTCTCCAACCCAAGAGTGTACCGCTATTCTCCGTCTTTCTTCTATTTAACTGTTGAGCTCTGGAACTATCTCCCATAATCAGTCTCTCCCTCTTCCTATGACTTAAATTGCTTCAAACTCCGTGTGTTCAGGCATTTTGGATCGAACGTCCCTTGATTTTGGCCCTGTCACTCTTTCAACTATGGGGAGGCACTCGCTACAGGCAGTTCTATCTTTTGTCTCTCTCATCCTCATAGAAAACAAATATAAAATGAAGCCAGAGTTGGGTCAAGATAGATATTATAAGTTTCTGCCTCCGTACCAGAATACTCCATTCCTTCTCTTTGATAAGTTTTTCCTAATTAGCCTTTAGAAGATCCAATTACACATTTATTTTATGTTTTCTGGCTATGATTAGACGACTTAATTCTGGTTAGGAAAATTAAATGGAAGTCAGAAGATTAAATTAGATAGTCTTTACCCTTTTAATTCCCACAGATCCTTCTTAAATTGCATAAAATCATTCAATGGTAGTCAGAATAAACGGCCAAAATGCGTCATAATCTTCAGAGAGTTAACCACTTTAGTTTAGTTAATTTAGGCTATCAACTAAAGTAGGATCTTAGGAATTACTTTTGGAAGTGAAAATATTCATAAAGACGGTTTTCATCCTCTTATTTCTAAAGGTAATTCCTAGAATGAGTGAAATCGTCTAATGCTGCAAAGGAGTACTAGAATATCGCCATATACTGAAAGTGTTCAATGTATAGCTGGGGACAATACTGTGTTTGTGTTTACCAGGTCAGACAAAGCAGGAGCCCACCATCTCTTAGTTGACTCTTCCTCATTAAGGTCAGGTTATGTCACACCTCCATATTTACCGGAGGATATATTCGGTGACACGGATTAGACTCAAACAAGGCTGGAAGTGAAGTTAAATATGGCGGAATTATGAATTGGTACTCAACTGATATGTCCAATCTAAAGAGAAAAGAATGAGAATAACAATTATACTTCATTTATAAACAATGTTATTCTCATCCTTTTCTCTTTAAATTGGAAATATCAGTTGAGTACCAATCCATAATTCCGCCATATTTAACTTCACTTCCAGCCTTGTTCCACTATAAAAAAATTAACTTACGAAATTTGACTATTGTATGAACATTGTTCTAAATAAAAAAGGGGTGAGGGTTTTAGGAGTTTGAACATTATGTGTTTAGGTAGATTGTGAATATATATATATATATATATATATATATATATATATATATATATATATATATATATATATATATATATATATATATAATATTGTAGTGTGCACTCCACTACGATTAGACATATTTACTTGCCTAATTTAAAATGGGTAGTTAGGGGGTTGGATAGACAGATGAGCATGATAACGGTATTCGTAATATGATAACACATATGCAGACACATTCTCAAACACACACAGGCATATGTGGAAATTACCCGCTTTCACGCACCCTGGTGGCACGGAGGATCGAACCCTTATCACACTGTTATCCAGCCCATCAACAATTATTATAATGTACAAAGTTCTATACCCCTACACTACCGGATTCTTCACCATGTCCTCCTCCAGCTCCCTTCCTTATCCACTACTACTTCTATCTCCTTCCTTGTTTAGAGTAACAAATTTGACCTCGCAAACTCCTCATCGACAAATAAAAGCACAGAAAAATAATATTGTCATACATATAGTTTGTGTGTGAAATATAATAGACCGTTTGATGATACCGTTGTATATGTCGCCAAAAATGCTAATCATACACAGCTCATGAACTCAATGAGTGATTGTTCCTTTGATGAAGTAATAAACACACACACACACACACACACACACACACACACACACACACACACACACACACACACACACACACACACACACACACACACACACACACCACACACACACACACACACACACCACACACACACACACACACACACACACACACACACACACACACACACACACACACACACACACACACACACACACACACACACACAGTGGGACAGTGGGAGGGGATGTTGAGGTTGGGATAGTCAGAATGGTAGTCAATCAATCAATTAATCAATCAGTCAATTCTATTTCACAATAAACACCATAACTAATATGTATTACATAGTGGGTTATCTAATTTAAAGAGTAATCAACTGCTTCAATTTGACTTCGAGTGATGAAAAATAATATGTGGTGATGATAGTGGTGGTAGTGGTGAGAGAGGGGTGTTGTGGTGGAGCTAGGGGTAGTGATGTAGTGATGGCACTGGAGAAGGAGGGGTGTTGGGGTGGGGATGAGGAACATGTGGTGGAGCTAAGGGTTGGTGAGAGTGGTGGTGGTGATGGTGAGGGAGGGGATGTTGGGGTGGGTATGGGGTTATGTGATGGAGCTGGTGGTAGTGATGCTAGTGATAATAGTGGTTAGCGATGGGAATGATGGTGACAGGGGTGGTATCGGTGGTGGTTGTGATGATAGTGATGAGGGAGAGGATGTTGATAAGAGTCGGAGGGAGCCGCTTGACATTGAATTTGAATATCTGTGCTTCTACCTGCTCTTCTGAAGGCCAACAAACTCCCAACTATCATCATTCCTCCAGAGATCGTCGCCAGAACACCACCAAGGGACGCCAAGACTCGAGTAAACACCAAACGCCAAGGACCACCACCGACGAAGCCAAAAAATACTCCCAAGCTGAAGCTCAACCTTCCACGACCACTAAGCCTGCACAGGAGTAAAGTGGAGCTTACATCAACTCCAACACCACCATCAGCAACTCCAACAACACCTCGACTCATTGCAAACCTCCAGCCTGACACCTTCGCTGAGCCTCTACCATCAATGCCAATGATCTACGACCAGCCCGTGTACGACCAGCCTGTGATCAAAAGCCCTCCACCAAGACCAAGGAAATTCGTCCATCTGAAGAAGTCCAGAATGCTGCAACTCTACAACTAAGAACCCCAGGATTAAGCAAGGTGGTTAGCCCACCATCTTTCATCTCTCCAACTCTTCATACTCACCACTTTACCTTCAACCTCTACTTTCTACACTTGTGGGACTCTACCTCACAGTTACCTTTATATCATTCTACCCTTACTTGATAATGCTGGTTGTACAGTGAAACGCGTCGTATATCCTGTATCATCATGTACATTTATGTAACCCTGTACCACCATGAATTTTGCTCATCTCATTCATCTACTTCCTGCCACCCAGCGAAAACTCATCAGAGACCTGGAAACTTTGAATAATAAAATTTCCAACGCAGAAATTGCCATTTCTTTCAACCTCGTATGTATTAAAGAAAATGTATTGCCTGGCTTTACTAACATATATATATATATATATATATACCGGTATATATATATATATATATATATATATAATTAAGGCTATTAATACCTCCATTTTCTGTTTCCATCATATCACTTCTTTTTACATGGTTATCACAATTCTTTCAGCTCGGCTTGGCTAATTAACTAGGTCAAAATTCAGCATATATAAATTGTCGGTAATGGCTCCAGTGATTATTATGCCAGCTGGAAAAATACAATAGTGGGGGATTATAATTGGTGACGACATTGTCATAATTAGGTTTAGTCTGGCCCCCTTCTCCGTCATGTTAGCCCAATTAGTTTTGCTGCTTAAAAACATTCGCGTGATATTTGAGTGTCAATATTGTTCTGACGGGCGATAGTGAGCTTTCAATTAAAGAGGAACTGGCCGTCGGCTGGGGCATGTGTCTACTGAAAAAATTTACACATTTATCTCGTAGAGGTCTGCATATGGGGTATTTCTTCAAGGTTGACGGAGGTCTAGGAAGGATACTAAAAACATAATATATACTGTATATGTATACTGTATATATATATATATATATATATATATATCCCCCTAAACGGTATCTGTGGCTTGTAATAACTGTTCACCTGTTGTTCATATATGTGTGTAGGTTTGTAAATTGTGTGTCTATGTACCAATCTTTCACTTTATCATTGTGTCAATATTTATCAATATTATAATTGGTAAATAATATATATTTTCCTAAATGGAAAACACACACGTTTTTCTTTACAATCAGAGAGAGAGCGAGAGCGAGAGCGAGAGAGAGAGGAGAGAGAAACAGAAAGAAAGAGATAGCATAGTGCACATGAGGGGTCGTTTCAACAGAGATAACACTAACGACCAGGGTGTTAGTTGGTCCGGAGCCCCATTTACCTTCAATGGAGAATAAGCCCAACTTATCTACAGTTGCCGCCATCTTGAAGCCAAACGCTGTCTATTCCTATCAAAAGTAAATAAAACATGTAATGATCAAGTTGAAGAGGTGTATGAGAGCTAATTTATTAGCAGTTATTGCTATTTTGATTGACCTGTGTTATATATTTAATCTGCATCATCGCTTCCATTAAGGGGAGATTTTTAGTTTGTTCCCAAGACCTCCATCAAGCTTAAAAAAAACACCCGCCCAAGACCCTCCATCAAGATAAATGTTTACATTTTTCGGTAGATAAATGTCCCGCCCAAAGGCCGGTCCCACTTAAATTACAGGCTCGCTATTGCTCGCCAGGAAATATTCGACACTTATATGGCACGTAAGGTCTTAAAATTGACAGGAATGGGGCGAAAGTTCTTAAAATCACCAAACTAATGGGGCGAACATCTTAAAAACCCAAAAAGAAATGGGGGTAGGCTAAACATGAAGGAGAAAGGGGTCAAGAAAAAAAATCCTTCAAGTGGAAATTTCCCCATTAAAGATCCGTCACGAAGAGCAAAATACTAGTTTACAAAGAGTCTTTTTAATATGTTTATGGACCACCATAGCTCTTCCTCAAGTTGAAATTTTAAGACGTTCGCCCCAGTAGTTTGGCGATTTTAGGACCTTTCGGCTCATTTCTTTGCCGAGATTAAGACCTTTCGTGGAAATTAGGCGTCGAATTGTTCCTGACGAGCGTTAGCGAGCCTGTAATTTAGGAGGATCTGGCCTTGATGGAAATTTAGGGAAGAAACTAATATATAATAATAAATAAATAAATAAATATATACCCACCCACCAATGTTCTCTCTCCCTCTCTCTCTCTCTCTCTCTCTCTCTCTCTCTCTCTCTCATAATTATAATTAACCTCTGTATTTTAAATCCACACTAATGCTTCCAAAACCCTATACCAAACGAATATATATTAACTGAGTGCTACTTTGTGATAATGGCTAACTATCATCCATTTCCAGATATATCACTATTTATTCATGCCATTTTCTTTAATGAAGGTTTAGGAAAGCACTTAAGGGGAGGTATTTGGTTTGTTCCCTAGCCCTCCATTAAGCTTATAATTACACGCCCTAGACCCCCTTTCAAGATAAATTTGTACATTTTTCAGTAGTTAAATGTCCCAGCCGAAGGCAGTTTCCTCTTAAATTACAGGCTCGCTATCGTTCGCCAGGAAAAAAATCGACTCCTATAGCACGAAATGTCTTAAAATTTACAGAAATGGAGCAAACATTCATAAATAGTCAAACTAATGGGGCGAACGTATAACAAACTCAAAGGCAATGGGGCTAAACATGAGGGAGAAAGGAGTCTAAAAAAAAAAAAAAAAAATCCCTCAAGTGGAAATCTCCCCTTAAGTGTAGGTTTAATTACGGGACAAGTCCTGATCACCTTGGTTTAATTACGGGGCAAGTCCTGATCACCTTGGTTGAATCATAATGTCTAGGTAGGGTCAGTAATTTTTATGTGCAACTCTCCCCCCGCCCGCATTGCACTCTTCAAATCACCCTAGTGATGATAGGTTTGAAATGGGGTAGAGATGAGGCCATACCGTTTAATGTGAAGGATTACAGAGAGGACGAGAACACACACACACACACACACACACACACACACACACACACACACACACACACACACACACACACACACCCATTTACATATATGTACATAGATACACTGACCACACAGACCTCACGATCCCAGAGAGGTGGTCAGGATACAGTATATTCTTCAGACTCATTTTCAAGAATTTTATTTGGTGATTCATGAAGTTTGTTTGTGTTAATTGTATTCTTCTACACTTACATCGCCATATTGTTGCAGAAGCAAAGTAAATAAATCTATAAAACGTGGGAGACAAAATAATTAAAGAACCATAAGCTGCAATATATTTTAGTGAACACTAAATCGGCCACGGTACAAGGATAAGTAAAGACATAAAGTATTTCTTTCCGTGGAGGTCCGCACGACAATACAGACAGTTTACAACAGTTTCCTCTTTCATTGTAGTAGCTTTCATACAGTAAATAGAGATACTAATTGTGCTGAAAATGGCAACAGTTATTGCAAATGCAATAGTTGCAATATATATAATGAAAATAATAATACAGATGAGCAATAAAGATGTTGGTAATGCTACTGCATAAAATGACAATCAAAATAATTAAAACTAATATAGTGTTGGGTGTTTATGATAGTGGTTGTGGTGTCATTTAATGGGTCTACGACAATAACTATACTCTGTTCCAAATTGGTAGGCCATAGATCGTGAACCCTAACCTCCATAACTTAAAATGGGCTACAGCAAGTGGGTTATTATTTGCCATGCCTATCCCCTGCCTTGCCCTTTCCAATTGGTAGACATATTAGCTCGATTACTCTAGTTGTTTGTGAGTTATAGAGGTTAATTTTCAAGAGTTTTGTCCTGCTTATTTGAAACAGGGCATAGCATTCCCGTTATTGAATTGCGTGGAACACAAAACAACCATATGTACTAACAAATAGAAGCCACTGCTGCGAAAGACACGATAGTATTTCTTGATTTATGGACAGACGGACCCAAAATCTTGCTTTCTTGCTCGATTTGATTTGTTTTCTTCCCCTGGGCCTGGAGCTTCGATGATTCAATGCAGTAGAATTTGACCACTTGCGAGTTTTGTACTATAAGGAATGTTGAGCCGTATACATCGACATTAAGCAGAAATACAAAACATGTGATTTGTTTATGGATACAGATTTTGCTGAATATAATTGTACATTCTGCTAAACTTTGATGTCTACTCCTCCAACTTCCTTAGAACACGAACACACACACACACACACACACACACACACACACACACACACACACACACACACACACACACACACACACACACACACCACACACACACACACACACACACACACACACACACACACACACACACACACACACACACACACACACACACACACACACACACACACACACACACCATAGCCACTAGAAATGTACACACTTAATGATCATGTGCTGAAAGCTACTAGTCTTAGGAAAGTATAATACATGCATACTATTTGCCAACGACATCAACCGACTCCCAACAGCTTATGAGCACCTTGTGTGACATCAATAAAGTGGACATTTGTAACTCAATATAACGAGTTTGGGTGCTAGGATAATACTGCAGCATTATACATTATATTGTTGATGCATTACTGTAAAGTATTTGAGTTACGGGACAGTTTGGCAAGGCTAAAGCCATATGTATGGCAGTGTAAAGTACTTTACCTACGTGGATTGAGAGAGAGAGAGAGAGAGAGAGAGATATTATGATTATATGACTTGATTGCATTGTATTACATTCATTATTATTCAAGAATAACTGAATGTGTGTGCGTGTGTGTGTGAAAATGTCCGTGGGCGCTAATTATGACGCGTGTGCATGAACGTAGCATGACGAAGAAGGTTGAGTATCTGCTATACAAATTTTACAATATATATATATATTCCTTAATCTCTATTTCCCTTTCTCTGTCACTCAGTCCTCGAGGCACTTTATACCAGTCTCCCCTTCCTCCTTCATCTTCTCCTTACTTTGCTGGCTGTCAACTACAAGAATGCTGTCCCTCCTCACACGTATACTCGAAATTCCCCACCCCCCCCCAACCTCTCTATCTATCTATCTATCTATCTATCTATCTATCTCTCTCTCTCTCTCTCTCTCTCTCTCTCTCTCTCTCTCTCTCTCTCTCTCTCTCTCTCTCTCTCTCTCTCTCTTCTTCTTTTCTATCCTTTCCTTCAACTTTCCTTTTCTATCGGATATGCCATCTCTAATAGAATGAAGTCCTGACCACCTCGTTTGGATCGTAAGGTCTGTGTGGCCAGTGTATATATGTAAATCTATGTAAATCAAAAGACAAAAATATAAAATATATAATGTTAGTTGCTCAACAAATATTACTTTTCATAATGGTGCAAAACAAATTAAAGTAGCTTTCAAATGAGATCAAACATTACAAATATATATACACAAAATTATGCTTAACCCTTTCAACCCACTAATGTCTGCGTGTACCAATAGCAAAAACATAAACAAGAAACTACAATAAAATCAATGTAAAGCACATTAAGATATATGCTTTGTTTTGTGTCTCTCTCTCTCTCTCTCTCTCTCTCTCTCTCTCTCTCTCTCTCTCTCTCTCTCTCATAAATACACATTCTAATTGTTTATCAAGCAGACAAATTCTATATATATTTTTAGTTTCGCCTAATTTGGTCACCTTATCACAGAAAAGAGGAATACAGGAAACGAAAATCAACTCGGTTCATTACACTGTCCATTTCTTTATTCTCTGTGAGGCAGTAAAAGAGAATTGTTCGTCAATCTCTCTTTGGATGGTAGTTGGCCAGTAATTTCTCTCTCTCTCTCTCTCTCTCTCTCTCTCTCTCTCTCTCTCTCTCTCTCTCTCTCTCTCTCTCTCTCTCTCTCTCTCTCTCTCTCTCTCTCTCTCTCTCTCTCTCTCTCTCTCTCTCTCTCTTCTCTCTCTCTCTCTCTCTCTCTCTCTCTCTCTTTCACTCATCGACTATGCTCTTTCTTTCTTCCTTTACTTTTCTCTCTTCAATGGAAACCTCAACCCAACTTGTCTATCCCCCTGTTTAAAATTAGCTTCCATATATATATATATATATATATAACGAGGGGTGAGGAATATTACACATATTGATATAATAGCTAGGGCTTGGATTGATATACAGTACACAGAACTAACACACAAACACCCGAGAGCCACACACCGAGACATTACTGCGTGAAAGAGACAGACGGGCTGGGCGGAATTGTAGTAATGGCGACAGTGTGATTTGTGTGACGACAGCCGCTGAATCTCTCTCACTGTTTGGTAAACAAGAGACAGATGGAACGGACTCAAAATGGAGACACACACAACAATTTAGGGACGGACAAAATCGGAGTGTGGAATGTAAGTTACTTTTGCCTACTATGTACTAATTAGTTAACTTTGACTGTACCACCCTCCACTCTTGAAAGAATAGTGCTAAAAGGATATAATATGGCCTAGGAGTCCGACGGACCCTACTGTAAGTTGAGTGGTCAATCCCGTAAGTCCTTCAATAAACTGGCACGGGTTGTCCTTCTCACGGGGTACAGTATGTGAATGGCCACCCTCATAAAGGGGAGTAAGCCGTCCGGTAATAGATAGATTGACTGTACCAGACGACATGATCCAAAATCTCAAAATCTCAAAATCTGTTATATAATTGAGGAAATGATAACTGGATAATTGGAGCCTCAATAACATGTCTTGCACTCACATTTCATGAATTTGAAGGCATTCAATGTTAATATCGCTTGAGTGATACAAGTTTGCCCAAGGATAGGTAGGTAAGAGACGGAGCTATAAAAATCAAATATTAACTGATGGATATATGAGCAATTTTAAATAAAATCGTGATAAAGTTCTATCTTTTCAACGAATAATTTTCTTCCTTGGTTATTAGTTTTCTGAGAAGCAACAGAAGTAACACACAAGGGAGAAAATAAATTCCACGAAGGAAGACATGGGAAAATGGAATTGACAGTGCAAGTAAGATGATGCGTGAAGTGTTGGGGCAGGTGTCACGGTACGGTGGTGATAATGGTGGGGCGAGATATAACAGAGAAGAATACAAGATGTGAGAGGAATACAAGAGGGGGGGGGGGAATACAATGGAGAATAATACAAGGGGGATAGGCACACAATATGGTAGAGGAATACAAGGGAGATGAGGAATACAAAGAGGGGATTCCAGTACTTACCCATCAAGTCAAGGGCAATGACCAAATTTGCATAATCACATTGGAAATTTGGACAAACACCCAACTATACAGAATGCTATTATGAAAAGCCTGTGTCAATAATATAATTACTGTACTTTCCTTTAAAATATCGTAAATTTGCCTAAAGGACAATCTAATGTCTTAATTTCGCTCCCAACACCAAACATTTCCCAATGAAATTAATGTAAGCATGTGATCCACCAGGGGTTATAACAGGCTTTTTCACAATACGTAGTCGAAGGTCTAAATAAAAACATGCTGACTGTAATGAAAACAGCAGAAGTTTCCCTTTAGAAGTTCAGGAATGAGGGCAAGCATGACGTCACCAGCGAGACTTTTCATATAAAGTGACTGTTTAATATTGTATATGTCGCGCGTGGTGATGGTGTGTCACATTGAGAAGATTTGTATTTGAATTACCAATTTGATTTTACCTTTTTTAGTCAGTCAGTCTTTTAATTTTAATTTTAATTTTAATTTTAGTCGGTAGCCAAACCTGCACTCCCTTATAGGGGTAGGGAGGATCAGCAAGAAATGTAGCAAGCACTCTAGCATTCGGAACACCATTCATTCACCATCCCCCCCAAATCAACATATTATATCCGTGTTTTAACGGATTAAACATATTATAATTGTAGCAATTTAAACTCATTATGAATTATAGCCATTGTGTTTAACGAATGACTGAATGTAGAGTCATGTTCCGCTTTACCACTGAAACTTTAGATCTGAGATATTGTGTGAAATTGCGAACTACCTTAACCCCTTCTGTACCGGCGACGTCTATTTAATTTTAGTCTAGCTACGTTTATACGATCTTGTGCAGTTTAAGAGGATTTGTAGTAGTAAAATGTGTCAAGTGAAATAGTTCGAAGCCTGTAAGTTGCTGGAGGCCCATTATAAACTAAATAAAATCGACTAATACTACCTAGAAAAACGATCAAAAGACGTCGCTGGTACAGAAGGGGTTAAGGGGGCGTTTTCTGGACCCGATTCTCCCCCATTAGACTAATGGAACGAAAGTCTTAAAAATGACTGAAGAAGAAATTCTTTGATTCGTTAGAGTTGAATAATTTACTAATGATTTTGCAGCCATTTCCCCTTATGTAGTTTGATCGGTCTATCGTAAAATATTTACTACAGTTCATGTTGTC
Source organism: Paralithodes platypus (assembly GCA_032716605.1). Taxonomy (NCBI): domain Eukaryota; kingdom Metazoa; phylum Arthropoda; class Malacostraca; order Decapoda; family Lithodidae; genus Paralithodes; species Paralithodes platypus. Next base: position 14,372,423 of record CM064498.1, on the reverse strand, counting down.
GATGCTGTGCAGGAGAGAGTGTGTCAAGGAGCTGGGTGTCTGATATTTCAATTGGAAATAAGATGAAAAGGCAAGCATGACAAATGAGGCGCTATAGAACATGCAGGATATTGCATATTTGGCCCTGGAAGAGAATGCGAGGGCGGAATTTTTACGATATAGATTATATGGTACAATGTGATGATAAAGGGGCACAAAGGAATACACATACTGCAAAGGAATATAAAGGAAGGCAAGCAACAACAAGCCTAATGGTCCTTACTAGGTTACCTGTAAGAAGAAGAAAAGAAGGAACACAGGAAGAGCATTCTAAAGTGAAATATACAGTATATGATGATAATAGTTTATAATGGGAAACAAAATCCCATACCAATTTCACATATTATGCACTATGAAGACAGAGCAAAATATAAATTTTCTGCATATTAGTGCAGGGTGTTTGAATACACAAGAATATCGTTTCAGTTTGCCTAGATAAAGTATTTTATTGGTTGATTAATCAAAATGTAATTTAGGTTACCTTTTATGTTCTGATAAATACTGTCATGAACCCCAATTTATAAGCTGATAAAATAATGTTTACATACACTAACACACACACACACCCACACACACACACACTGCCACAACCACATTATTGAAAACTACCACATACTACCACCGCACACAGCACCACACACTAACAAATACAAACTCCGTGTGTCCAGGCATTTTGGCTCGAACGTTCTTTGATTTTGGCCGTGTCACTCTTTCAACTGGGGGAGGTACTCGTTACAGGCAGTTCTGCCTTTTATCTCCCTCATCCACATAACACAAAGAATAACACACTAACACAACTTCATTATTGACAACTACCAACCTCGCCCTTACCACAACCACACTACCATAAACATTACCACTTTACCACACACTACCAACTTATTGACAACTACCATACACACTACCACAACCACATTATTGACAACTACCACACTCACCCTACCACAACCACACTACCATAAACATTATCACTTTACCACACACTACCAACTTATTGACAACTACCATACACAGTAACACAATTACATTATTGACAACTACCACACTCACCCTACCACAACCACACTACCATAAACATTACCACACATACATTACCACTTTACCACACACTACCAACTTATTGACAACTACCATACACATTATCACAACCACATTATTGCCAACTACCACACTCACCCTACCACATCCACACTACCATAAACATTACCACACATACATTACCACACACTACCAACTTATTGACAACTACCATACACACTACCACAACCATTATTGCCAACTACCACATACACCCTAGCTGACAGCAAGGTAAGCAACATAACGTGTTAATTATACAATCAATAATATTCTTCGGTGTTGTATAATGATATGAGAGAGAGAGCGAGAGAGAGCGAGAGCAAGAGAGAGAGAGAGAGAGAAGAGAGAGAGAGAGAGAGAGAGCGAGAGAGAGCGAGAGCAAGAGAGAGAGAGAGAGAGAAGAGGGGAAGACAACAGAATAATTAGGGAGGCAGAGAGGGGAATACAAAATAGCTACACGGTAATTAAGATCAGGAGAGGCTGATATTGAGGACCAAAAATATATAGGGAAACTAATATACAGTAAAGTTATATATTTTGGAAACCGCTTTAATTATACATTTCTTTGACATTTTAACTGTTCTATAAGCTTCTAGTACATGTATACTCAAGAGGAGATAATTATGTTTGAATGGCAAGGGACTGGAGTTCTCGCAGAGAGGCTCTAGTCCTGACGTTATTCTTAACTTACAGTGTGCTGGCTTAATAATCCAATAGTGGTTGAGAGCCTCTGAAGTCCTATTTTATCTAGTTTGAAAGGTTATGTAATCAGACTAGCAGCTATACTCTATGAATCGCTCCTGTGAGCCAATGGACTTTACATTCAATCACAGCGTAACGCAAAACCTTTGTTCATCAGATTGAAACAAAACTAGTGTATTTAGAGAAAGAAACTCAATTGAACCCAAAAGAAAATGGAGTAAATAGGCGCCCAGTTCGAACAATTAACTGCATCAAATGTTATAATCATTTTGGAAATGTTTTAGTCTTTGTGATATAGGTTTCCTTCTCTA
>CM064498.1:14090294-14367794 GCA_032716605.1 Paralithodes platypus | reverse complement strand
TTTCACTTCCTCACACTCACTATTAATCATCTGCTCAGTAACAGTCACTCTACCATAATTTACTTCGATTCACTGTCGCTCACTCAATTAATATCTTTCTCATTCATTTGCTGTACTTTCTTTTAGGCACTCTCTTAAATCAATTCATTCTGAATAACTTTTGTACTCTCTCTCTCTCTCTCTCTCTCTCTCTCTCTCTCTCTCTCTCTCTCTCTCTCTCTCTCTCTCTCTCTATGTTATAAGGTATTTTATTACACGGCGGGTGAAGATGAAAAGAAACGTGGTTATGTAGTTAGATAGGGGGCACAATCTAATTTTCTGAGTTATATCCAGAGCCAATAAACTGTCTTTGATCTTTCAGGCTTATGATTAAATTATTCCAGCTGAACCAAAATTGCTTATGAGCGAACATGTTGATCGATAAGAAGATTTCACAGTAGAAACAAGCCTTTTGTGAAGCTATTTCTGCGGTGAGGAATGTATAGTACCAATTAGTACAAATTAACATGTGCTTAGTACAATTAGAGTGGGAGCAACAACTATATTATTTTTAACAACGTTCTTAACACCAATAAGCCCCAAAAGAAATTAATGAAAGCATGTGATTCTCCCTGGATGTAAACCTAGGATATCTCATACAGAACTTACACGCTCTAATCAATACAGCATCACGACAGGAATAATAATAATAACCATACTACACAAATTACTAAAGATTACGTGATGTGATTACGAGCACGTGAAGAGGAACAAGAAATATGAAAACAATTATGGGGAAGGTGGAACAAAATGCGAGAAGAGGAGAATGAGGGGCAAAGTTTTAACAACAAACTTTGCCTCCATAATCTGTTCGTGCAAACAAATAATACCCTATTATTTTCCTGCCCAAGGATAGTGTGAGAGGCTGGAGGAGAGGACACAAGTAGGGGGGAAGAGACGACAGAAATAGAACAATCATATGAGAAGATAACAAAGAAAATAATATTATAGTCTTCTCTCATTCGATTAGTAAATAACAACGAAAAGGAAAGGAATAAAGGTCAATGTGACAGAGATCCAGAGGGTCATGAAATAAAGGTCAATGTGACAGAGATCCAGAGGGTCATGAAATAAAGGTCAATGTGACAGAGATCCAGAGGGTCATGAAATAAAGGTCAATGTGACAGAGATCCAGAGGGTCATGAAATCATACAACTAAACACAAAACACATTTATTTTTCGCCGGATTTGATCACTGTACCAGGGCGAAGGAGAAAGAAGAATATAGACGGTAATGACAGGAAAAAATTAGGAACTACGAAAACAATCTGACAGATATGACAGGCGTGGGGAATAAGAGAGTGTGGCCATCTTTATCTTTGGACGCCATGTTGGTGCCTCAGTTATCAACCCAAAAGGTGTTTTATTATTGTCTAGCATGTGGAATGTATACCCAAAGACCAAACTACAAATCTTGTATCAGTATGGTCAAATATTTATCATGGCAATGTAGATATTTCAGTGTAAAGAGACGAAAATATCACCAGTGGCACCAAGATGGCGGACGTTGACCAATCTCTGTTACTATTGGGTCTCTATCGAGGGGTAGTGTAAAGGAAACAAGAATAAAGGACGGGAGAAGAGACTTGAAGAGAAGGAAGGGAGGGGAGAGGTCTAGAGAGGAGAGGAAAAGATTAGTGAGGCGAAGAGACGATGGTTTAGTTTGTAAATTAGTTAAAATATAGGAATTCAGAGGCTATCAACCCTTCTGGATTATTAAGCCAGTAAGTCAAGTATTTTTTCAGGAATGGAGACCCTTTTCGAGAACCCAAGCCCCATGGTTTGTAAAGAAGATAGCCGAAATTATAGAGTGTTTCCCGCGGACGGTAAATTGCCATGGTTCAATCTTCTTTATTAGAAAGTGTTTAGAACTAGGCATGTTGTAAATTATGAAAACATGGCAATCGTATGTTGCAGACCGGTAGTTTCTTGTGTTCCTAGTACTTGTATTTAAATAAGTTGCAGAGAGACTCAATTTACCGTAAACTGAAACTAAACCGACTATGGGAAAAAAACAAATAAAGTAGATAAGTGGGGAAAGGAAGAACTATTAAGGAGAGGAAGGAAAACATTGGAATAAGCAGAAATAGGTGAATAGGAGATTATAAACTCGACAAGAAACAGAACAATGAACGCGGAAAAAATAAACCTTTTAGAAAGACACCAAGATAAAGAGGAAAACAGTACGGGACTAGAAGTTTTGGGTGGTTAAGCTGGAAGAAAGTATAGGAGGCTTAGGGCATGAATGGGTAAAGTTTGGAAGTTCATGGGTAATATCTTGGTACTAAGAGAGGACAGAAAAGGGGATATGAAGGGTAAGAAGAGGACAGAAAAGGGGATATGAAGGGAAAGAAGAGGACAGAAAAGGGGATATGAAGGGAAAGAAGAGGACAGAAAAGGGCGATGAGATGACTGTGAACAAGAGTAAACAGAGATAATAAACATTCATATTGCAGGATAAACAACATTCATATTGCAGGATAAACAACATTGGCATGGGTGAACAGGATTATGATTGATGGGATATGTGGCTGGTAAAATCGCAAATTATATTGACAATATTGTGATTGGCAGAGTATGTGGATGAACAAACCGCAAAGTGTATTGATATGACTATACTGTATATGATTGGCAGAGTATGTGGATTATTAAACCGCAAACGGTATTGATAGGATTATGAATGACAGGATATAGGGATGAAGAAAAAAAACGTATTTTCATTATATATAATTCAAAATTTTGCTTTTATCTAATAAATATGTGTGTATGACATCACTATCATTGTCAGCTAGTACACACAAACACCCGAGACCAATTGAGTACACCTGGAGCTGTACTGTACACTCACGCAGCAGTTAGGGAGGTGGGTAAAGTCATAATATATCATACAGGTTTAAAGGTCTTGTTGAGGTCATATTAGCCGCACGCACACACACACAATATATATATATATATATATATATATATATATATATATATATATATATATATATACCGACCACCATCCCGCATCCAGTGCGCATGCGTGAAGCGGTTCCCCCCTTTCTCTCTCCTAGAATACCCCTCCACCAATAGCAGACTTTTGCCCCCTGTTTTTCGCCTCCTCTGATCCTCCACCCTCTATACATACCCTTCCTGTTTACCTTTTATACCATTCCTTCCTTACTTGATAATGCTGGTTGTCCAGTGAAACGCGTCGTATATCCTGTATCTTCATGTACTTTAATGTAACCCTGTACCACCATGAATTTTGCTCATCACCTTTATATATATATATATATATATATATACTATTTATGTTGTGTTATTGGTATAACTCTCATTGTAAGCCTTAATTAGTCACAGATAATGTGATGACATAGCTCGACTTTTTTTTTTTTTTTTTTTTTTTTCATATTTATTTTTTATGCTGTGCAGTTTGTTCGGAGTTTGCTGTTGAGTGGTGACGAAGTGCATTTTGTACTAACGAGGCCTTGTCGGACTAAATCGATGAATTCCACATTTTGCATGCTTAATCGCGAGGGTTTCTGTTTATTTACACATGTATGTTTGGTGAGATTATGAGGCTGTGTGTTAGCGTGTGCGTGTGGATGCTAGTTTTAATGCTTCATGAATGGAGAAAAAAGCGTACATCAATATTGTAAACTGATAAATCAAGCACCGATTATACTCTCTCTCTCTCTCATAGCACGAAGAGTTGTGCACAAATTTACGAAAGGAATTTTAATGTTTCTCTCCTGCATTCCTCACTTGCTTCCTCCTTCCTCTCTCCAGTGAACAGTTTAACTTTAATTAATTACTATTTTACATAGTTATAAAAGTTCTACTAATAAATCAAGCTCAAAAACTACTAAAACTATACACACAAGTTCTAACTGGGCATATATGTTGGTGTTTGTGTGCTACTTAGAGCTAATGGATGTAAAGCTGTTTAGTAATCCGAGTTGACTTATTCTTAAAACATGTGGAAGGGATTAGGGATGTAGTCTCATTTGTCCTACCCTGTTCTGTTGGGCGTACCTCTTATAACTTAAACCTGTACCACAAGTACTCCATTAGTTAAGTCACAATGTCCAATCAAGTTATAACCAAAATAATGCTATGCTGGAGTATGATATCCTTAGATTTTAACCATCAATGTGATCAATGAAACAAATTTAATTAACGTCATACGTAATTTGTTCTTATATCTTACAATGTTATATAATGTGTGTAGTCAATTTTGAAAATACGTGTAGCAGGAATCAATTTCAGGTTATTATAAACTTTGTATTTATACGTTTTGAAACTTCATGTAATTTTCATAAATGTTTCTAATGACACGACCTATAATAATGAAACATAAACATTCTAAATTAAGCCTATGTTATGTGTTAGGTACTAGAACATGTTGACATGTATTTGGTGATATGAGCAGTGGTCTCCGGTTATAAATTATATGACAAAGACATGGGAAAAGTGAGACAAACAATAAATAATCAGATCCCCAATAATGTTATCTGTTAGCGTCATGATGAAAGGTTATCCCGTATCTGCATTTAAATATTTTCTGCCCTAAACACATCTGCGGTGGCTCACCCCCACATTACCAACCAGTCACCATATATACGGGACCATTGGCATTTACATATTCGATTTCCCTGCCACCCAACGCTGGTTGGACGAGCCCAATCTAGTGTTATCTCCGGATCACGTTGTATCAGATGATACGGGAGCTATTGTTTAGAGTTACATTCTGATGGTATACAAACATGTGCTACTATTAATTTGCTATATGTAAAGCTAGCCACCTAAATTTGTATATACTCCTTGATTTTAGGAATGGAAGAAAATTTAGTATGATTAAATTAGAAGTGTAATTCTTATGCAGTAGATAAATAATATGACCAATTAACGATATACAAAACTGTATTCTCACAAATCAATCATGTTACATGTCCTTCCATTCATACAGTCACTGAGTGGATACAAACTCTTGTAGCCAACTGTACTATCACTGTTCATTATCTCGATAATTCCTCTTACTGCTCATTCCTTACTCACTGCTCACTCATCTTACTCACCGCTCATTCATCTTACTCACTGCTCATTCCTCTTACTAATCATTCCTCTTGCTCACTGCTCATTCATCTTACTACTCATTCCTCTTGCTCACTGCTCATTCCTCTTATTAATCATTCCTCTTGCTCACTGCTCATTCATCTTGCTCACTGTTCATTCATCTTGCTCACTGTTCATTCCTATTACTCACTGCTCATTCCTCTTACTCACTGCTCATTCCTCTTACTCACTGCTCATTATTTAATTTCTCTTATTATGTAAGCCAACAGAGGTTAGTTATTTAGTGATGACGTGATGGCTGTGAAATTACATTTGGTTTTGCTTATCAAGGTTGATCTCTTTAAATTAAGTTTGTCATTAGTTTTGCAGGAACCTCACGTAATTACGAGGCTATTAAGTAACTAAAACACCTTTGTCTTGCTGTATTCAATATCAATCTTCTCTCTGGCCTGACAACTATTTCATTCATATAAGATCATAAGAACATAAGATAATGGGAGTCTGCAGAAAGCCGATTTGGCCTAGCAAGGCAGATCCCTGTCCCACACAACCCCAAATCAATTACCAAAAGGCCCAATTATAGGCTTCAACACTCTAGGACCCTGAGGATCATCTTGACCAAAACGGTTAGAGATTAACGCAGGATTATGGGGTCTGCAAAGCGCCCCTTGGGACAATTGGCCCAACCCGGCTGATCCCCCTTCACACCCCAACCCTTCTCGTCCATATGCTTATCCTAATTTTATCTTGAAAGCTCCCTACCCAGTTTTAGATCCCACTATAGCACCCGGTAGATCCATTTCCACCCATCCTACAAACTCGGTTACCAAAACCAATACTTGCCTAATCTTTTCCTGAAACGAAAATTTTATTCTAATTTGAAACCATTGGTTACGAGTGTCTTTCGCTATCCACTGAGCTTTAGTACATTTGTCATGTCCCCTTTGTTAATCCCACTAACCCACTTGAACACCTCTATCATATCCCCTCTAAACTCTGCGTCTCTCTAACGAATGTAAACCTAATTTCTGTGTCAACCTTTCTTCTATACTGTAAGATTTCTAATATTATGGATCATTTTTGTCATTCGTACGCTGTAGTACTCTCTTGGCCAATGAATCTATGTCCCATTACTGTAATAAGGACACCAAAAATTGGACAGCATAATCCATATGGGGTCCTCACTAAGGACATTAGTATTGTCTAATAATATCTTTTTAATAATACAATTATTTTGTGGAGTATTATACTTAGTCTCAAAACTATTTGTTTTTTTATCCACCTTATCGTGCCTAACATACTAGTCCGCTGCTACTCCTCCCATGTTTAGAGAAAAATAATATATCAGTTGTGCCACGCCTCACCAAATTGGGAAAGAAAGACTTTTTTTCTCAATATATCTCTGTATGAATTAATATATAACCTTTAAATCAAGAAATGCCATTTAAGAAAAAACTCACACACCACCAGGGATTCGAACCCTGGACCTTGCGATCAACAGGCACTCGTGCTAACCCGTGTAGTGGTTAGCACTAGTGCCTGTTGATCGCAAGGTCCAGGGTTCGAATGCCGGGTGGTAGCTTATGTATGAGGAATTAATATATACTTCTAGTGTCCTTCCTTACTAATTCCCCGCCCCTCATATCATACCTGGTGAAAAAAGTCGATGTTGTTGATATAACGGCACTAATGTGAGCCTCGCGTGATAATCCTGGACATGTATGGCACTGGTTTTGACTCTCATACAGGGCCTTATTTACTGACACTATTACTAATGTGAACATCTAGTGATTAATTATTATGTAGTAAGGAACAGGGGAATAAGAAACCTGCAGGTGAAATAATCAGGTAATTCAATTATGATCAATTTACAAGGGCCAATATAAAACCCCTTAGTGTTAAGAGATGCTGCCATTTATTTAATGTGCCCAAGACAAAACAAACAAAAACACAAAAACACAAAAAACAATACCGCAAGTAGCAAAGCTGGTATAGGTGTTCGAAACCTAATATTTGTTACCTACATATTGACCAATTTGCCATGCTTTAATTTAGCAAAAATAAGTGTTTGTGGCCGTGGCTATAGACATTGTGTGTGTTTGTGTGTATGTGTGTGTGTGTGTGTGTGTGTGTGTGTGTGTGTGTGTGTGTGTGTGTGTGTGTGTGTGTGTGTGTGTGTGTGTGTGTGTGTGTGTGTGCAAAGATGCGTTTACTTGACTTCAAAATAATTATTTAATCCCTCTCCTTCTCTGCAATCAAATCCTCCTTGACTAAAGTTTTTCTCCAACAGGATCTTGTGAATTTCAGTTGTTGTGGAAGCTATTAGATTTACCCTATGATTGTATTACTATTGATTTAAATAGATTTTGATTAATAAAGCCCCCCCCCCCCCAAATGTGTTCGCATAAACAGTATGTTATATAATTCTCATAAAATTTGGTTTTACTAGTTCCATTGGTATATAATTAACACATGTACTGCCTATGTTGTACATAATTATAAAGACACCTTTCTCAAATGTTGCTAAGGTACAAAACTTCACCTGAACAAAATTAAAGATTATATACATCTATATTAATTTTCATGTAAGTAATAACACTGTCTTTACTCGGTTTGACCTCGATTAAAATCAGTCGAATGCATAAATATTCAACAATGCCTTCTTTGCAACCCTTAACTTTTCGCAACTCACTACTCTTTGCTCCGTCTCCTCACATAGTTTTCCTTGACTACTTCTTACTTTTCTCTTACTACTTCCTGCTCTTCTTTTGTAGATTATATTCTCCAAACCTTCTTTTCCTACTCTGCTCTCCCTTCTCTCCATTAATTAAGTGCTCTTTCTCTCACACCCTTCTTATTCGTCTATTCTCCTTTCGTTCCTCCTGCTCGCCCTCTCTCCTTCTTATTCACCTATTCTCGTACGTTCCTCCTGCTTTCCCTCCTTCTCATATTCCTACTCGTTCTCCTCTCCTCCTTCTCCTTCCTCCTCCTCTAGCTCTCCTCCCTGACTCATTATAATAATCTGGGCGTCGTGTAAAATTCGGTTGCTCTCACCGGGATGTCAGGGTTAATTTGTCTTCTCATCACTGTTTTCAAAAAGGAGGATACTAGCAACCGGTATTGTTATGAGTTTTAAATAAATAATATACATACAAGAATCGTACACATAGAAACATATATACAAGATAAATATTATGTTAGCTTATCCAAAATCAAATCTAAAACACGAAATTAACGTGGCTCATCTTTATGATCCTTAATACTTATTATAAAACAGAAGAAAAAAAAATAATACAATGCGTGAGTGTCTATTATGTGTGTTTGTGTGTGTGCTATCTATTGTAACGTTGTCACCATTACAAAAATATTATAAGCTTCACCTCACCCAGCCCCACCTCGCCCAGCCCCACTTTCCTTCGCAGCTTCTAGTCCTGTCTCTTCCTACTGATGTTCCTCAAATCCTCAGGGGGAAACTAATTAATTTGCACGCAACTCTTAGACGCTCACACTCTCTCTACCCTTCGTAAACTTTCCTCAGAATGCGGAAAACAGTGCCAAACAAGGCAAGTAACCCAGGCATTGTACCGCAGGGTAATAATACCCTTCTGCACTATGTCCACAAGGGTCAAGATGGTGAGGGAGAGAAGCTTTGGTGGTTGTTCACGTCAACAAAGAAGCCATTTTGCTATCTGCAATGACTCCTTTGATTAATGAGTTTGTTTTTGGTGAGGTACTGGTTGCTAATCAGTGGAATGTTTTAAAAAGAGAGAGAGGGGGAGAAGGGACTGAGTGTCCAAAGTAAACAAATTGTGACGTTTAAGGGACAAACACAATTCATAACAATATATTTGCATACAATAATACATACATATTTTAAGTCATATACCGTGATATAATATATAGGGTCCCAAAAGAGAAAAGTCCCGGTTCAGACCAAACAGGGAGCCCGTCCAGGGCTCAATCTTCGCCTAGTATCATGACAGCCCGTACCCCCTGAGAGGGGTCACACCAGTCATATAGGCCTATTAAGGGGGTCCAAACGGTAACATATTTAGGAAGCTTAGTAAGCGCTATTGAGCGGGCGGGGGAGTGAGGGGGGTGGGTGCGTTTGTGTTTCAAGGAGAAACAATGGAGTCACATCAATGGGGGTTTAAAAGGGAAATATAAAGGAAATACAGGAGTTATAGTTATTGGAGTGGAAGGGGGCAGTATGGTATAATGGGTTAAGGGGGGATAGGAATGGGAAGGAAGTGATGCGTGCGTTTATTGGAGTGGGAATTCGCGGGGGGCCCAGTATGGTATAATGGGTTAAGGGCGGGGAATGAGTGAGTTATTGGAGTGGGAGGGGCAGGCAGTATGGTATAATGGGTTCAAGGGGCGGGACATGAATGTGAGTTTATTGGAGTGGGAGGGGGCAGAGCGCACAGTATGGTATAATGGGTTTAAGGGGGGAATGAGTGAGTTATTGGAGTGGGAGGGGGCAGTGTGCGTATAATGGGTAAGGGGGGAAATGAGTGAGAGTTTATTGGAGTGGGAGGGGGTAGTATGGTTATAATGGGTTAAGGGGGGGAATGGAGTGAGGTTTATTGTAATGTCGGTTGTGGGCTCGCTGGCTCAGTCAGTGGTATAGTTCGGACCTACAGTATAGCAAAGCATACACAGGAAGCTAACTTTATGCATGGGGTTCGATTCCCGTTGACCGCCTTTAGAATGTGTGAGTAGCCTACTATCACTGTTTACAGCACTGGATTATTATATTCCAATAAGAAATAAACTACCGAACATAATCTACCTTCGCTCTAAGATTCCGATTACAATGCGAAAGAGCCTCAAAATACTACTAAACACTAAAACTTGCTCATCAAAAACAAACCTCAAGAATTCCCCCTCTCCACTTTCCACTACCTTCCGTGTTATGTTCTTTACTTGTTCCTTGCACATCTTCTAACACGGTTACTACACCACTCTCATTGTCTGTCAGTTTATGTTATTACAGGGGATCTGGCAAGAGGGGTCCGATAAGAGACCAGTTCAGATGCGTAAGGCAGCGGAGCAGGACGCCTATAGGCTTACCATACGCCTAGGTGGATGACCAAGGATACGTAGAGAGAGCCGAGGATAAGGGTATATTGACATTCCATATATATGGAAATTACAGTCAAGTGCGACCATATATTGGGGGGTGTAGGAGGGGTACCAGGGAATGTTATTAAGCCAGGGAAAGAGACCCTCAGGGGATTATGGGAGGTAGGGTAGCTGAAATTATGAACATTAGAAGTACAAAATCAAGCAAAATGTATGGGGAATAAAAACAGTACAATTATATAATATTAGCAAGTAACAAAATTGCAAAACCACACATTTTTGCGAAAACAAAAATATTTAGTTACTAAGTCTTCTCCTCAAAGCTTCCCTTGATAAAACCATATTAGCAGCTATATTTGTTGTCTTAACTCTAAAGGATTGAGTTACAGAATATGGAACAATATTCAGTGTTGCGTAAGATTGTTTTTGTTGTGGAGTAACACGAGCAAATTTTTCCGTCAATTCTTAAGGGCAATTATTGTCTGGCATCTTCAGAATATATCTTATATATGAATTAGACTACCTAACATAATCTACCTTCGCTCCGATTCCTATACGAAAGAGCCTCAAAATACTACGAAAAAACATGCTCATAGATAATTGCTGGAACATACGCTCGTGCTACACCACCGGTCCTCTCTATGGTATCAGTTTATGTGAATGATGATGAATGATGGTGATCTGACACTGACCAACAGCAGTCCCGAGGAACAAGGGAACGGCAGAATAGGAAAATAAGGAGAATGTGAAGCTTTTTATCATAATCCTTAAGCCGGTATCACAAGAGAGCTTTTATTCGATGATCAACATTTCTTGGATATTTTGTACTGGTATTGGAAACTAGATTGAAGGTAGAATATATTAAGTGAGAGACATATATAAAAAAAATTACCAGACCAGTGTTTAGGATAAATGTATGTGTGTGTGTGTGTGTGTGTGTGTGTTACTCAGTTACTTGTTCGTCAAGGGGAATCCACGCAATGCGAGCTAAGCTCATTATTATCGCGCCTCCTTAACTGGGAATGTATTGCGTGAAATGCATGTTAAGTGTTTTATGTACTGTTGGAATGGCTGTGGATGTGTGTGTAGTCTGTAAGTGTGTGTGTGTGTGTGTGTGTGTGTGTGTGTGTGTGTGTGTGTGTGTGTGTGTGTGTGTGTGTGTGTGAATAGAATAGATTATGGAATAGAATATATAGAATATAATTGCATTTTTATTTTTGTTCAGACTCTTACACAAAATGATAAGAGCACAGCCCGTAATGCATATTTCAAAGTGTGTGTGTGTGTGTGTGTGTGTGTGTGTGTGCGCGCTTTAAGCCAATATTCATTACGTGGCTGTATAATAAAATAGTTCAGTGATAGCCAGCATATATGGAACATAATATACTATAGCTTCGAAGGGACTGGAGTTCTCCAAAAGGAGCTCCAGTCCTGACGCTTATCTGACTTATAGTGCGCTGGCTTAATAATCCAGAAGGATTGATGGCCTCTGAAGTCCTATTTTAACTAACTATAGCTTCCCGATAAAATGTCCTACTATGACAGTGATTTACTGTGCACGGTGGAAAATATTATCATTATATTTTCTATTAACTTTCTAATCTCAAATCTGTATGCAATGGAAAACTTCGATAAAGCCGTCAAGTTTCTGTATTGCTTCATGCTGTTTGGCTATTTCTCTCATGAAGACAATTACAACAGGTAAGAATGTGGTGGTCACAATATTCCACTTACTACATACCACAATGAAACAGAAACTAGTAAACGAAATTGGTCGGAATGGCAACTTCCCCCCCCCCCCCCTCCACACTCACACACACACACACTTTCTCTCTCTCAGCGTTATCGGTGGTACTGAAAGGTGCCAAATAAGATGGAAGTGGGGGAGCACCTATGATAACAGAGGGAGAGAGAGAGAGATAGTTTTGCCCTCTAATTTAATACGTCTCTTTTTTCCATGTATGGTAACAAATCTGATCTGAATTCAGTAACTTTGTAAGTATATCCCTCTCTCTCTATATATACCGGTATATATACATATATATATATATATATATATATATATATATATATATATTTTTTTTTTGTTATGGCTTACGATGTTTTTTTATTTAAAAACATCCTAGATACACGTGAAGTTAAAGTGAACCTCTCTCTATTCCCTTCCCACTTACCAATGCCAATTAATTCAATTTAATATTTACATAACATTTTCATTGAATATGATTCCTGATAATTGCATTTGATTTGAAATAAATACAAACTTACTGTTTTGTTATAATATACGTATGTCTAAATGCTTGATAACTTTCATAATGGAAGTCGATACAAATATGTCAAATTTTACCTTTAGTCTGCTAGTCTCGCAGCGTGATCATGTTTCCCAGCACTTTGTAGCACTTTGCGTTCTTACATTCAACTTAACTGTTATAGCAGGCCGGATATGAAATCGACACCTAAATGGCACGAACAGTCTTGATATTGGAAAAGAAATAGGACGAACAGTCTTAAAATCGCCAAACTAATAGGCCGAACGTCCTAAAATCTGAAAACTAATTGGGCTAAACATGAGAAAGAAGGGAGACCAGACAAATTACCCATCCCCCCTTGAAGGTATCACCAAGTACCACAGAGCGATTATATACATATATCTTGTCTTACCTTCCTAATATTGGAATGACGCATCTTGTTCGTCCTAGTGTGATGATTACAGTATAAAGTATCCTTTGTTCGTATCCTGAGAGGATCACACGCTTTCAATAATTAAATTAGGGAGGTCTGCCTGTAGCTATTACATAACTATTCTGTTCGACATGAAATTATTTTACTAGATTTACCTGTTAACCCCTTTGATCACGATAAACTCTTCTATTTATTAATTTCGTTTGGACGATATTGGTGTTAAGAACGATGTTGAAAATAATAGAATAATATTCTAAAACCAAATGCAATTATATATAGTTTTCATTTTCTGTTCTTGTGGTAATTAAGCTAAGCTGGTATCACACGGATAGTTTTAGAGGCGAAGTGTACCGAAGTACAAACAAACCAGCCCTAACTAAACGACTTAAATATTTACTTTGTATACTCGTATGGTAATTACTCGTATTTAAGATCATGAACATATTCATAATAACACCATATGGGAGGTGAGTACTATCAGATAATAGACTATATTTCAATGTGTTGATATCTGTAATACTAAGGAACCAAGGATATTTCATGAGATCTATCGCTAATTAATATCACCCCAATGTTAGCTAGAATAATTGTAGAAAATACCTAATTTTATTGCAACAAAGATAAATATATTACACCTTTCTCGCCACATTCCCCACATCAGCCTCCCTCATTTCCCTTTCCTGCTACCTGTTTGTTATGGTATCGCTTCCTCTACCTTCCTGCTACCTGTTTGTTATGGTCTCGCTTCCTCTACTTTCCTGCTACCTGTTTGTTATGGTCTCGCTTCCTCTACTTTCCTGCTACCTGTTTGTTATGGTCTCGCTTCCTCTACTTTCCCTGCTACCTGTTTGTTATGGTTCTCGCTTTCCCTCTACTTTCCTGCTACCTGTTTGTTATGGTCTCGCTTCCTCTACTTTCTCCGTGACCATAATTATACAACCGGTAACTGTGTGTGTGTGTGTGTGTGTGTGTGTGTGTGTGTGTGTGTGTGTGTGTGTGTGTGTGTATATTTAGGTTACCTCTTATTGTCTGACTCTGGCATTGTGTTTCATAGCCTCATCTCTTTCTACCAGCTTTAGAGAGGCTTGGATTGTTTGCTAAGACGATGTGCTGGAATACTTGTCTCTAGTTGTTTGTTTATTTATTATTTTAATTATTATCGTTAATTAACGCTAAAAGCTCCGTTTTATGGTTAAAAAACTGAGGTGGTTGCCAGAGCCAGTGCGAGGTAATTTTCAAACTATATTATTTTAGTTTGCACTATGTTCAATCAATGTTCGTATTACCTCCATTTATTAGCATTGCAACTACCCTCTATTGGTGAAATAATATATAGGCTACCTTGTCATCAAATATCTCAGTCATTTTATAATATGCGCAAAATGACTGGACTTCTCGAAAATGGACTCCAGTCCTGACGCTATTCTTGACTCACAGTGTGCTGGCTTAAATCCAGAAGGGTTGATAGCCGCTTAAGTCCTATTATACCTAATTTTAACTAACTAACTAATATTCGTAATATAATTTATCTCACCATTTCATTTTATCTTCCTCCTTTGTTTTCGCTTAGTCTTCTTTCAACGAGAATGGATTATTTTGACAGCAGATTTTTTCCTCGTGTCTTTAACACTGGGACAGGTTGTCTGTCTGTCTGTCTGTCTGTCTGTCACTCGCACGAAAAAGTTCAAAGATCTTGTGTAAACATTGTGTAATTGGTGAGGCTGGCGTGTTGATTTAAGTAGAGGGCAATGAACAGTCATTTAATAAAATACATGATTTTGGTATATTATTATTAACGCAATATAGCCGACTGGATTAATGTTGACAAACAAATATACAGTGTATGTAATTTTGAATCTTAGTGAAGTATTGATTATCTACCGATTCAAAATACTCCTCATATTTAATCACCTTTGATCATATTCCCATAGTGAATTACTTTTTCTTTTGATAAGCTGTACAAAAGCTACTGTATGCTGAATTATTTAACTTCCCAGTATTAGCCTATATGAACAGAAGAAACATAAAGTGATTAATCTATAGGTGGAACTTATTATGAAACTGGTTATTACATTAGGCTACTATGTACATGCTCTGATTAATATGCAGGATTCGAAACTGCATAATAAATCGTAGGCTTGTCCATATTTCTCAACTGTCTAGATAGCGTAATGCATAGTGCGCGGAATTTCGATGTGAGTATCCTAGGTTTGAGTCCACGGAGTGCCACATGTGTTTGTGATTGCATTAATTTAGGTTAGATGTGAAGTTGGTTGGTGTAAAAAACATAATAATTGATTAGCTGAATGTTTCGACTGCTTGGCAAACTACACTCGTAATTCATGTATGTCGAACTATTGCAATATGCCTTGATCCTCGAGGGGGTGGATACTAATGAACTACCTCAATATACAGAGCCAATTCCCTCGATTTTTTAGCTTGTTTCGCGGGAGGATCCTTAGCCCAACTGCAAATGTATGAGTGAATGTGGCGTTGGGTGGGAGGAGTGGCGGCTGACGGGTGAGAGAGGGGCCGACCAATTCATGTTTATGTTTGTAAATTACTTAAGTACCACAAATAATAGAAGCCCTGGGCCAGATAGACTATTGGCAGACTGTAAAGTTGCCTATGAAAAGTCTAGCAAATCTTTCTAACATTAAAAAGACAACTAAAATTATGCCCTCAGTAATATGACGTCTGTTCTCTTTCGTCAGGTTATCATTAAGGGAAGATTTTGTATTATTATTATTATTATTATCATTATATTATATTAATATTAATATTATTGATATAATAATAATATTATTATTAGTATCATTAGTATTATGATTATTATTTCCTCTTAAATTGCAGGTGTGTGTGTGTGTGTGTGTGTGTGTGTGTGTGTGTGTGTGTGTGTGTGTAAATGACTGTATATTATACTGCATTGTTGTTATCAATATTTATATAATGCTTATCATTATTATTCATAATAGTAGGTCAGTAGTAGTATCTACATATTGTGTTTCTTTGTTAGCATATAAATTGTTTTGAATTTGTACATACTGCTGTCTACTACCCAATACCCATAACTCCCTCCCCCCCCCCCCCCTACTCCTTGACCTACATACCCCCCCCCCCCCCCCCTTATTCACCGCCTCCTCCACCTGTCATGACTGATACTTAAGGCGTCCAAGGACCTAACGTCTGTTAGTGACATGAAGAAGCTATCTGCGAAACGTTGTCAATAAAGTGTCTTTACTAACACTGCTTGATTTGTCTAAAGCTTTCGACAGTGTCAGTCATCAAATATTGTTAGAAAAATGCAAAAAATTAAATATTGACTCATTCTGGCTTATGAATTACTTGACCGATAGGACACAGGCTGTGCAGTTGGGTGATACAGTCTCATCTACTTTACATGTAACATATGGAGTGCCTCAAGGCTCTATTCTAGGACCCATTCTATTTATTATATTTGCCAATGATTTACTAAACTATGTTAAAGATTGTTTGCTCATTCAGTATGCTGATGATACACAGATACTTCACTCAGGCACTCTGGATGAACTAACTAATGTAATTAGCAAAACAGAAAATACACTCAAAATAGTGAAACAATATTTCCAGATAAATGGTCTTATGTTGAATGCAAATAAAACTCAATGCATTTTCCTTGGCACTAGACAGCTTTTATCTCAAATACCCTCAAATGTATGTATACAACTCGATGATCATAAAATTATACCTTGTACACATGTAACAAATTTAGGTCTACATATAGATTGTAACATGCTTTTCAACAAACACACAAGTGAACTGAATAAGAAAGTCATGGGAACGTTGATGTATGTGAATCGTATAAAAGGTAATTTTGACAAAGCTACTAGGGTCATTGTGATTCAATCGCTAATTTTAAGTTTGATAAATTATTGCATAATGATATGGGGTTCAACTAATTGCACTATATTAAATACTGTACAAAAAATGCAGAATTTTGCTGCAAAGGTAGCAGTGGGTGGAGCAAAAAAATACGACCATGTAACTCCGATAATAAAGGAATTAGAGTGGCTAAAAATAAAGCAAAAATATATATATGATACAGCTACTGCGGTGTATAAAGAAAGGTATAAGCTAATTCCAAACTAGCTAATACACTTTCCTATTGTTAATGAAATCATAAATAGTAACACAAGACAGCAAAACCATCTATATGTACCATAGATAGAGAGGCTACCTGGAATGGGGACTTATCACCTGGATTATTATTATTTTGGATGTCAGATAAGACAAATTAATTTGATTGTAAAAGAGAATTCCATAGAAAGATGTCGTACATAATATGTGTTTGCAACTAATCCTTATTGACACAATTACTTCAAAATAGTAATTATGATTTTTCAATCTTCTCTACTTTAGAATTGTGCTAAACGTGACTGACTGTACATATTATAGCATTCGTCAAGGGACTCGAGTTCTCGAAAAAGAGGCTACGGTGTTGACTTTCTTCCTGAAGGGTTGGTAGCTATAAAGTCCTATATTGAAAACCAAGGAAACTTAATTATAGCACTGCCCATTCTCTTTTTAACTAGTATTGAAAAAGTCGAAAACCATATGATTTGTTTTAATAATATAATAGATATATCAATTACTGTGGAGTGCCTAACGTCACAAGTTGGTCTATAATAATATATAGGACCATATAAAATACTAACAAACTAAAGACGGTAGCGAAAAATACACACACACACACACACTCTCTCTCGCTCTCCTCAAAAAGTTATCAAACTGCAAATGTTGGCAGTAAGTTACACGGTTCATTAAGGTCCAAGTTTTCCATGTATTTTAAAACAAGGAATCTCCAAAGTTCCTAGAGCCTCACAGGATAAACACCGTGTTGATTGGACGAGAGAGAGAGAGAGAGAGAGAGAGAGAGAGAGAGAGAGAGAGAGAGAGAGAGAGAGAGAGAGAGAGAGAGAGAGAGAGAGAGAGAGAGAGAGAGAGAGAGAGAGAGAGAGAGAGAGAGAGAGAGAGAGAGAGAGAGAGAGAGAGAGAGAGAGAGGAGGGGGGGGGGGAGGGGGTATTCTCCCTGCAATGTTGGTGCCAAATAGATTAAAAAATATGAATGGCAAGTAACCAGGAAACGACATGACGTGGATATAGGAAAGGTGAGACAATTAAGCAATAATTTACCCTTGCCGAAATCTCCCAGTTATGACTTATCGGTACGGTTTCCCTTTAAGTGAGTGAAAGATACACACAGACGCGCGCGCACTCTCTCTCTCTCTCTCTCTCTCTCTCTCTCTCTCTCTCTCTCTCTCTCTCTCTCTCTCTCTCTCTCTCTCTCTCTCTCTCTCTCTCTCTCTCTCTCTCTCTGTTCCCATTCTAGGGTTACACAATTTCACAACACGCCAGTCGAATCGAACGACTGGATCCTTGACTTGGAAAGTAATTGCGAGGAAAATTGGTTCATTATTCGATTTTTTCTTGGGAATGAATAGGAAATGATCTGGCTATTGACTATGATAGGCTGGATAATGAAGGTGTTAACTGGATGTGAAGTCGAGAGGGTGGGATGAATGATGTTAAAAGGACGGCAGCAGTACATATAGGGTTAAAGTTTAAACTGTATTTATTACACGTCAGCATAATTAGGTGATAGCCTATAATAGTAAAAATAGTAATGGATATAAATAGGAAATACTATATTATATATACATATAATTATATATATACATATATAAATACATTATAAATAATACTGCATTATATTCACATAATTATTTTTAGAAAAGAGGAAATAGTACTGGAATTGTGAGTGGAGGTGCTAATTGCCTTAATCACTAATTAAATTACCACCCTAATTGGCCCATATGCCATTACTTTCTCCATTGTTCGCACATTGAACGCTATAGCCTACACTAATACAGTGTACCAAATTTCAAACTTATTTATACAGGCATAACTTTACTTATTTAAAAACAAAATAAATTAGTATACCGTAATCAAAATTAATTCTATATTGTGTGCATGTGTGATATCGAATCCACGGACTGCCACCATATAATCGATTTTTGACTAAAGGAAATTTAACATATTTTTAGCATATTAAAGATACAGGCATAACACTTTTGGAAAATAATCATATAAAGGACACAATGGCTAAAACTACCGAGGTATTAGTATCGTAGTCAAAATTAATTATGTATTGTTTGTTGACTTAGGGAAACTTATCATAATTTTAGCATATTAATGGTACAGTCATACCGTATTCGGAAAACAATCATATGTAGGAAACAATGGCTAAAACTACCGAGGTATATATACAGTTGATCACGTGCGTTGGTATCCACTCAAATATATATCATAATATGCAAAGAAACAGAGTATGATTGTTATACATGTTATTTACATATTATATGGTATAAATCCGATAATTGATCATACTATTTACCTGCTCTATAATAAACTATATCTGAGGTGAAGCCATTGATTTCGGGGGCTGATGAGTGATTAGTGCATCTGAATACGTGTGTGCTTGCTTTTTGTGGGCAACCCGTTATATGTGTTCTTATCCGGTCACCTCTTTTTCCTTTCTTATGTCTCGTGCTGATCCTCCCTACCCCTTGTGGGAGTAAGGGCTGGCTACGGACTGACTCACTGACTATACTTCTAATTCGGTCATACCCATTTTTCTTCCATATATGAAATCACGGAGTGTATGCAAATTTATGTGGCCAACTGTATTAAGGGGAGATGGGTCGCCTTTCTGGTCCCTCTTCCTCATGTTTACCCCCTTTATTTTTCAGATTTTTAGACGTTCGGCCGATTAGTTTAGCGATTTTAAGACCTTTCGCCCCATTTCTTTGTCAATATTAAGACTTTTCGTGTTATTTAGGTGTCGGGTATTTCCTGGCGAGCGATAGCGAGCCTGTATTTTAAGAGGAACCGGAACGGGTGACATTACTCAACGATACATTACTTTACATTCAAAGTGGGTTTAAAGATAATACCGTAAACTATTGTCACTGAATGCAAAAAGAAACATTGTGTACCACGTTCTCAAAGACAAGCAGTAGCGAAAAACTAGCAATCACCAGCGTCAATCTGAATTTTGAAAAACCGTGCATGTTATGGTCTTTGAAAGAAATAAAGCAAACTAGCGCGAACTAATCTGACCTCCCCTGTGAAAAGTTCGGTCCTGTAAATTTAATGAGAAAGGGAGAGAAGACGGATAAATGAGCAGGAGGGAGTATATACTAGAAGTCCACAAGGCAGTTTACTCACAATACATAATAAATAATATATAGTTATATCTTCAATTCTACAGAAATGTACTGGAGAGAGTTTTATGTGACTTTCTATACGAGTTACGTCACTTGGCTTATATACTGTATATATATATATATATATATATATATATATATATATGGTCACACAGACCTTACGATCCCAGACAGACGATCAGTAGATTAGTAGATACAGCAAATACGATAGTAAGCGAAAGTGGAAGGGAAGGACTGAAAAGAAGAAGGCTGCCACAAGCTTAAGGGAGCCCACCTCGCATTTTATGTCTTTCTCTCCCTCTCTCTTTGCCTTTTATCAATTCGGCCCCATTCAGCCTATTGTTTTAAGACGTTTACCCCCATCCAAGTATCAATATTTTCCTAGCGAGCGGTAGCGAGCCAGCATATATATATATTTTAGTTTTGACAGCAAGCTAAATTTGTAAATTTCTCCGGCGTGTACATTTTTCGATAGAAAAATGTCCCCGGCGAAGTCGGATTTCTCCATACAATGCTGGCTCGCTATCGCTCGCTTGGATTAAATCGACACCTGGATGGGGATAAACGTCTTAAAACAGTTGGTTCAATGTGGCCGAATGGATACAAGCCAGGGTAAGAGAGAAAAGGAGAGAAAGATAAAAAAGAAAACAAAAAAAAAGCCGCTGACAGGGAGAATGAGAAAATGGGTGTTGTGTAAAAGGAGAGGGGGGGGGGGGATGGAATATGATTAACGAGCACAAAGTAACAGAGACCAAGACAGATGATGATAATGCTAGGGGAGGTTTATTATCAGCAACAGGCGTGGGAAGCTAAGAAAGGCGATGTCACACGAACGCTTTTTTCAGGCAATCTTCTATGAGCAAGTTTCATCTCGTACTATTTCCTGCCATTTTCGCATTGAAATTAGCCGCTAGACTGGCTTCCTATGATTTTAAGAGGCTGACATATTATGCAACTTTAATTCAGAAGATACCAGACCGGAGACAAATGTCGGACAAAGCGCTCGTGTGACACTGGCTTAAGAAAGGGGAGGAGGGAAGATCGTGATGAAAGAGGAAATGAGACAGTGAGGGAGAGTGTGTGTGAAAGAGAGAGATTAGCCAAGAGAGGGTACGAGATAATTAAAGAGGGAAGAGAGAAAGAACATGGACGCTTGGAAAATTAAGGGGAGGTTTGTATTCATATATATATTTATATATATATATATTTATTTATTTTTATTTATTTTTAGTTTCCTTTCTACACCTCCATCAAGCTTAATAGGAAAATACTTCCTAGACCCTCCAAATATACTTGAAATAAATAAATAAATAAATAAATATATATATATATATATATATATATATATATAGAGAGAGAGAGAGAGAGAGAGAGAGAGAGAGAGAGAGAGAGAGAGAGAGAGAGAGAGAGAGAGAAATAGACAGATATAGATAGAAATAGATAGAGATAGATATATAGATATTATATATATATATATATATATATATAAGAGAGAGAGAGAGAGAGAGAGAGAGAGAGAGAGAGAGAGAGAGAGAGAGAGAGAGATAATAAAATAGATAGATAGACAGATATAGATAGATAGATAGAGATAGATATATAGATATATATATATATATGCGAGAGAGGAGAGAGATAAGAGAGAGAGAGAGAGAGAGAGAGAGAGAGAGAGAGAGAGAGAGAGAGAGTGTGAGAGAGAGAGAGATAGTGTGAGACAGACAGAGAGTAATCCCATAGATTTAGTAACTGGACCATGTATATGACCGTCGTTTCAACATAGATAACATAAACGATCGGATATTCCAACTCAACCACCCACTCATTTCTGAATGTACAGTCATCATGGAAGTTTTGTGATCTCTTCTTCTTTTCGCATGCACATTTGTTGACATTTATTTATATGGAAATTAAGTTGATTACGTTTAAATCCTTAATAAACAATATTTAGAGTCAGTCTACGAAATGTTGTCCTTATACATATTTGTTGACATTCATATTTGGAAGTGAAGTTGATTAAGTTTGAATATACATGATTAATAAATTATTATATATGTTTTATACAATAAATTATAAAATCAATGTTATTCACTGTGCAAAGGTTGTGGTATGAGGATCTTTATCAGTCATTCATCTAGTATAAGAAACTGTAGATGTGCCTCGCAAAGTCATGTTACACAATGAATAATCATACTTAATATACACACTGTATTGCGTATTGAATTCAAATATATCACAATATGTGATGAAAGTTATTGTAATATGAACATATATTATAAGTTGGATTCTCGACTGGGTGTATTTCCCTCTGATAGTTGTGTCCCCTCTCACATCCCCATCGACTCTTACATAAGGTCTGGTTCTTCAAAATTTAAAGAAATATAGTTTTCCCTTTACTTGGTATATAATATTTCCATCCACACAAATATTTTACTTTTGTGGAAGAAAAGGCAGAGGTTGGGGCTTGGGTTACTGGACATTGAGTCCTCCGGTCCATTCAGTTTATAGTGTGGATCCGCACTGTGTTAATCTTGGATAATATATCGTTCGGTGGCTTGGTGTTGGTGGAATATAATTATTAATTAGATGATGCGTCTAATCGTAACTCAATAGAGCTATAATAACCTACACGTTGAAGTATGTTTGGCTAAGTCAAATTAATTTATGTTAGGGTTCAGAATACATTTGCTTAGGTTAGGTTAGGTAGGGAAAGGTTGAATTATCATTGAGGTTACCTTAAACCAATTGAATGTATACTAAGCTTGGGGATTGGGTAGGTTAAATGTGGTCAAATTGGATGTAGTGAATAGAGCTTGACATAAGGTGAAGTAACTATTGCTAAGATGTTATTTTATAAACAAAAAAAATCGTAAGCCACAGGTAGAGGGGAAAGAAGAGCAAGATACAGACAGAGGCGAACACAAGTTGTTTGAAAGCCAAGGAGGAGTAGAAGACACCTAAAGCTGAGGTCGTTAGAAGGAACCGAACACAGTTTGCTGACCTCAATATTTGCAGTCATTATGGCGAAACGTTATAACCGAATTCGAAGGATAACCGGATCATATCCTTGAAAAACGCTACGTCGCGATGTTTTTCGAAAAAAAAGAGGACTTATGGATTTCCGTGAAATTGTATTGGATAATTTGACATCAAAAAATAGTTGCACTTTAATCATATTTATTGACAATATTCATATATATATATATATATATATATATATATATATATATATAAGTAGGCAATATGTTTTCATTGAGGCAACATTTATTAAAGACCAAGGCATATATTTTTGTACTAACTTTTTACTTGTTTTTTCAATATTTCTCACTGTCTGATTTCATAATTCAAATGATATATTAAGTTTCCAAAGTTCATTATATATATATAATGAACTTGATATGTCTGATTTCAGATATATGATATATAAGTTCATATATATATATATATATATAATATATAATATATATAATATACATACAGTATATAAACAATTATAGGCGTATACAATATTATACAGAGTAAACAATATAATTTGGTACCAGAGAGTGTACACTATGCGTATTTAGACAAACACGCACGAGCGCATTGGTATTTTATAGTCAGATCAAGAAAATACATATGGTATTCTGGTGGTGGTTGAGTGTTGGTAACGTGGCATCAGTTTCTTAAGCGGGTATCACACGAGTATTAATCCGACCAACCAATTGACCAACCAACTTGCATCGGGACGATCGACATTGGTAATAATTAGCACACGGCATCATACTACCACGAACCAACTGCAGACGACACAGTGTTCTCCTAGCTTCAAACCCTGCTTAAAACACGCAATACTTGTTTATGTAATTGTAATAACTATACATAATCATATCTAATAAATAAAATTATAGAGGAAATGTAAAATATATGTAAATGTTAAATATTGCTTACGGGAGGTTAGTATTCAGAGTTTGAAAAATTGAAGGATTGCGCATCTACGGTTCCTTAGCCTATGTACTGCATTTTATAAGGTGTGTACATAGTTCAATAGTCAAGGCCGTGGATGAGTAAACTAGTTTATTAGAATGACCACCTAACACCATTTACCAATCTGAATACATTGATAACTATGGCATTACAAAACAGAGTTCTCGGCGACTAGACATGCTTTTTTTTTTTTTTGCGATAGGCTTGCATAGCCTACTCATGCAGTTTAACTGATCGCGCAAAAACCCTGCCTAACTATATTATTTTGTAATAATCCTTTTACTACTGGTCGATCAAGAGCGTATTATGGTTAATATGTCTACCAGAGGGACTACATGAAAACACACATGCTGATAACTCAAAGGCAGGGAATAATAATAATGCGATATTAGTCACTCCTTACACAGGGAATGCTTATAAAATATCAATGCCTTTTAATTATTATGTAATATATGATATATTGTAAATATATATAAGACAGCCTAACAATTACTCGGTTCTGTCTACATAACAAATGCATGTATGAACTATATAAGATGATGGTTACAGTGTGCATTCAACGATGAAATGTTTGGTAACTACTAATTGCACATTTTAATAAAATAACGCTATGCATATTCATCGTATCTAGACTAATTTGTACCGAATGTTATAATTATATAATATCTATGTGGGTTTTAGTTTCTAAATTTCTATTACATTAAAAACAAACTAACCTAGAGAAACCTATCCCAATTTTGGTAATCTATCCTGTAACGTACATTATACAATTACTATTACAACGTACACTATTTAAGTCAAACGAATGTATGTATAAAAATGAATGAACTAATATAACACTGTCATAATTATGATGCATTTAAATTTATCTGCTGGTATTGTGTAAAAGAAATGCAGCAGCGAGTGAAGCCTAGAGAGGCTGCATGTAATATTATGCTATAGCCTAATAACAAGCAGTGCATTATGTATGAAAATACTGTATAGGAAGTCAATTAACGACATCTGCTGCAGATATAATATCACTATATATCACTATAACATGTCTCCAAGGTCACAAATAAAAAATAAAGCATTTACCATTTTAAATAAGACAATATACCCTGACAGTTTTGGCAATGTTTGCCGTCTTTCGTGATGTGACGAGTTTAATCATAGCCTATTTTCCCGAACGTTCGTACTAGATATATTAATATTTACGCTGCGTACTTCGACAGACTAGGCATTATTTCGTTAAAGTGAAGACTGAATTGCTTAGCATAGCATAATATATCGGTAAATAGCAATGCTAACCGATTTATTTGACTACAGGTTGGCGACTTGGCCAACGGTTTTCGCTCACGACCGACGACAGTTGGTTGCTCTGATTGACGTCGGAGTAACACAATCTCGGCAACAGATTGCCCAGATTCCAGTTGGTAAAATACGCCTACACTGGCAGAGATATGTGCTCTACTGATAGCCTCCTAAATGAAATAACTTTTTCCTTGTCGTATATCCTATCTATTCACCAAATTTCGTGAACATCGGTTTATAACTTTTGAAATATTGTGTACATACAAATGTAGGCAAAAACATAACCTCCGTCCAACTTCGTTGGCGGAGGTAACAATACGGAAGACGTGGAAAATGTTGTAACACAAACATAAAACAAATAAGATGATATCGAAACAATAAGGAACATGTTGGTGAATGCTGAGAAGCAAGACAACAATAACGAAACACTAAGAAACACTTGGATTAATGCAGTAAATACATAACCATCACATTTCCTTCTTAAATACGCATAACTAAAACGGTACGACAGTTTATCCTTCAATATCGTCTATATAGGCCTAGCCTAATCATTATATATAGTTTACACGTCAAATGAAGCAGCCCGTTAATGAAAAGCAACATCAAGCAAGGGTGGATTTGGGTACCCGCTCACGTGTCCAAAATCATCTGGTAAAATCCTTCAATAAATCGGTAATGCAACTTACCATTCCAATTCTCCATCACGTGACACCACCACTGCCTCGCCGGCCCGCCCCCACGCCCGAAGTTCACCCGTCGACGATAGAAGCACTAGCACAAAGTAAATAAAACATAGCAGAGAAAACACCACGCGTCCTTATGCTACCGAGGCGTGACGGAGAAGGAGAGACGGAGACAGATGAGCTGATGAGGGTCAATATTACGCCGACACTATTATTCAGCCCTCGAGCTGTATAATTAATATTTACTTTTAAAAAATCACCAAAGACAACCGTTTTCTTCCCTCACCAGATGCCCTAATGCACAAAATTGCACGAACAACTCCAATAATTTGTCCATCAATAGAGTAATAATTAATATTTTAGAAGCGCACGAGAAACCTTGCTATTTGGAAGATCCGGTATGACAAGACCCATCGGACACACATCCTACAGAAGCCAATATCAATGCATAACGCACATGTTTTGACCCGTACATCATTATGGACATACGGTGTAAACAAATTAACAGGGGACGATACCTTTAATCTATTAAATCCCACTTTAATTAATAGCAAATACGCCATATCTATCATCATTAGGTGCAAGGAATGAACATAATAAGTTAGCAATTTCATTATTATTACTCTATGAGGGTGTTTATGGTCTCTACGGTGAATATTGGTGCAAGCATAGTTCATCATACGTCTGGCAACACGGCGCGGCCCAAGTTTCCTGGGAAGGGTCTATTTGCTGCCCTCTCCCTCCCCCTCCTCCCATTTCCCTCCCCACTCCCTACAGACTGTTTTACCATCTTTGCCCTTTTGAGACAACGTGTAATTATGTATTCCCATGTATGTATGATTTCTCAATAAAGAATCAAATCAAATAAAAATCAACTCCCTACAGTTCACGTGGGCCCACTCCCATCCTTAGGGCCTTGCTTAGACAAACTACTTGGTGGTGCCCTTCGCCTTCGGTAGCGTCCATAAATTTTCGTTTTTAATAGGAAATGTTTGTATGCTTTCACACGAGCATCAGCGGCAGAGAAGCTTTCCACACGGACTACTTTTTTTTGTAGTTTGTCTGTTTTGTTTTTTCCAAGCCGAATCATGTTAAAACTAGAACAACGATCAGCGGATTTCGGACTCGAGGTGCAATAAGATTGTAGCAGCAAGTTGTTGTTGTTGTTACTGTTCCTAAAGGCCGTCTGGCCGAGCAGCCCCAAGGTCCCGAGCAAGGCCAAGGCCATAACCGAGCGCCCCCACAGAACCCTCCCAGCTTACCACTAATAATGCCCAGGTGACCGAAGCCACTCAAAGGCGGGGAGCTGAGGAGGGTGCGGAAACGCCCGGGAAAGAAAAGCCCCACCCAAGGCCCTGTGCCCCTCAGCAATTATAAAGGGAAAGTTGAGGGGCAAAGGAAAAATGTGACGCTCTGGCTCCCAATCTGCCAGGGTTGGCAGTAGGGAGGTCAATCCACGGAAAAGACGCCGTCACTTGAGATCTAGAAAATATATAAGTAAAAGGAACAGTCAGAGTAAGCTATGGGTATGGCAGAGAACGCTCAACTCTCATTCTGATAGACCAGCCCATCACCACTGTAGCAGCAAGTTCAGCAACTGAGTGGCTGCTACTCGCCACTAAGCTGTATTACTCGGTAGTGCTACTGAGTGGTTCGCCTGCACCCCCCCCCCCCCCCACCTCACACACACACACATACTGCCATACCTCCTCATCTCATACCCCCCCCCCCCCCCCCCCCCCCCCCCCCCCCACCCCCCCCCCCCCCCCCCCACCCCCCAACACACACCCTTTGCTTGCTGCCATACCTGCACCCCCCTCCCCCCCATACTGCCACACCACCTCCCCTACTCCCAGCCCCTATCACCGTCGCCCGTCCCCCACCCCACACACACACACACACTTGCTGCCATACCTGCACCCCCCACATACTGCCATACCTCTCCTACCCCCAGCCCCTATCACCGTCGCCCGTCCCCCCACACACACACACACACTTGCTGCCATACCTGCACCCCCCACATACTGCCATACCTCTCCTACTCCCAGCCCCTATCACCGTCGCCCCCCCCCCCCCCCCCCCCACACACACACACACACACTTGCTGCCATACCTGCACCCCCAACATACTGCCATACCTCTCCTACTCCCACCCCCTATCACCGTCGCCCGTTCATCCCCTTATTCGGGCGATTTTTTCGTACATTTATTTACGGGTAATTGTAGCTTGGCATCAATATCAAGACTCTACCTGCCAATTAGGTGTCAATATTTTTCCTGGCGAGCCATAGCGAACCGGTAATTTAGAGAAGGCCGGTATATTTCCTACCGAACAATGTAAACAATTATCTCGAAGGGGTGTCGTGGGGGTATTATGGTTAATAGGTCTACCAGAGTGACTACATGAACACACATATACTGTATGTTGATAACTTAAAGAAGGGAGGGAAGAATAATAATGCAATAATTAGGCACTCCTTACATAGGGAATGCCAGCTAATAACATATCAATGCTTTTGAATTATTATGCAATATATATTGTAAATTATATATAAGACATAGCCTAACAATTACTCGGTAGTGGCTATATAAACAATGCAAATATGAACTATACAAGATGATGGTTACAGTCAGCAATCAGCGATGAAATGCTTGGTAGACTACTAATTGCACATTTTACTAGAATAACGCTATGCATATTAATCTTATCTAGAATAATTTGTACCCAATGCTATAATTGTATATTATCTATGTGGGTTTTAGTTTCTTAATTTCTATTACATTAAAAAACAAGCTAACCTAGAGAAACCTATCCCAGTTTATGGTAATTTATCTTGTAACCTACAGTATAAAATTACTATTACAACGTACGCTACATAATTGAAACGAATGTATGTATAGACATTAATTAACTTAAAACAATGTCATTATTATGATACATTAACATGAATCTGCTGGTATTGTATAACATAAATACAGTGGGTGAAGCCTAAAGAATCTGCATGTAGTAGGCTATAGCCTAATGACAAACAGTGCATTCTCTATGAAAATACTGTATCGGAAGTCAATTAACGACATCTGCTGCAGCTATATTATCACTATATATTACCGTAACATGTCTCGAAGGTCACAAATAAAATATAAAGCATTTATAATTTTAAGTAAGATAATATATCTCAACATTTCTGGCAATGTTTGCCATCTTTCGTGACGTGCCCAGTTTAATCCTATTTTCCTGAACGTTCGTACTAAATGTATATATTTACGCTGTGTACTTTGACAGACTAAGCATTATTTCGTTAAAGTGAAGGCTGAATTGCTTAGAATAGCATACTATAACGGTAAATACCAATGCTAACTGATTTATTTTACTACAGGTTGGCGACTTGGCCAACGGTTTTCGATCACGATCGAAGACAGTTGGTTGCTCCGATTGACGTCGGAGCAACACAATTTCGGCAACAGATTGCCCAGATTGCAGTTGGTTGGTCGGATTAGTGCTCGTGTGATACCCGCTTTAGGCTTTAAGTCCGCCTCCCATAACATAGTGACTGCATGTGTAGAGAGAAACACAGAAAAAAGGAATACGTGATTCTCCATAAAACTTTAGTCCTGCGCAGTCCTCAATATGTAACTATCTTCAGCTGTTCGTATAGTCTATCAAAAATACCTTATTCCTAAATATTTATCTCTCCACCATTACCTCCTCTTCACCCGCCAAATCCTTAAAACATCTATCTTCTCTCTCTCTCTCTCTCTCTCTCTCTCTCAACGTGCTACACAAACTCACCTTCAACACGTTTTGTCCTCTTCGTATTCATGTATTCAGTGTTTTGCCAGGAAGATTTTGTCGTCTATATGATATATTTGTTTTCACTACCTTCCTCCGGGCTTATCTCCATTTCTTCAATCTCTCTATCTCTCTCTCTCCCATGTCAGGCGGGTGTTGCTTGGTTTATCAAAGACTGGGATCCCAGAGAGTGAAATAAAGAGGAAGGAGGAAAACTTTGAGAGGCAAGTGAGGAGGTGGAAAGCGAGAGAGAGAGAGAATGAATGAGAGATATAGTGTGTGTGTATATATATATATCATAATAGATTGTATAATTTTCATTATAACCCTAGTTTGACATAACAGATAACACATGTAACTTGTTGTTGTTGTTCCCCAAGCTGCCTGGCCGAACAGCCCCAAGGCCCCGAGCAAGGTCAAGGCCACAACCGAGCGCCCCCACAGAACCCCCTCTGCCGACCACAACAAAGCCTGGGTGACCGAAGCCATTCCATGGCGGGGAGCTGAGGAGGGTGCGGAAACGCCCGGGACACCAAAGCCTCACCCAGGGCCCTGTGCCCCTCAGCAATTATGAAGAGAAAGTTGAGGGGCAAAGGAAAAATGTGACGCTTTGGCTTCCAATCTTGGTAGATTGGGAGGTCAATCCACGGAAGAGACGCAGTCACTTGAGATCTAGAAAATATATAAGTAAAAGGAACAGTCAGAGTAAGCTATGGGTATGGCAGAGATCGCTCAGTTCTCACTCTGATAGACCAGCCCATCACACATGTAACTTAGTAGACTTAGTAGATGATTGTGGACATACTTGAACAAATAAAGTCTTTCTCTTTCTAGATTTAGCATTACATTTGGTATCATGGGAGGACGGAAGCAAAATCTTGAGATCCTCTTGCATATACATTCTCTGAGCACATAATATTTCCCAATACTCGGTAACTTCAAAACCAAGCGCTTCGTGTTCTTTGTCATTCCTCCAACACCTTCTTTAGCTAGACAGGACCCCTTTAAGTATTGAACAATGGAGACACATTTTTATATCCAAATCATAATCGTTTGGAGTAAACAATTATAAAGGCCGAATTAAAAGCTATTAATTTTGATATTTATCCATGAATTTAATATAGTGCATCAGATTGTATCGTTTTTTTCTTCATAATATAAATGCGTTTTTCATTACATTGATGTGGTCCTCTCTCTATCTCTATCTCTCTCTCTCTATCTTTATATATATATATATATCTATCTATCTATATGCTCAGCCCCAATCCCCATTTTGGGGGTAGCCGACCCAAGACAGAGCAAGAACAGGGAAAACACAAAAAGAACATAAAACAACAAATAAACACAGTTCGACGTTTTTAACTAAGTTTGAAATCTAGTAAGAATCATTCGAAAAATATAGATGTTGGACAGCTGAAAACCGGAGGTGGGGAATAAACTATTATGGTACTGTACTGTCTATGTGTGTGTGTATGGGTATATGTGTTTTTCAGGAAACTTCTCCCACATTTCACCTTGGCAATAACCGTCCGGCCATACGGTCTCCTCAAGAACGGGTTCTTTTCTTCTCTCTGACTTCTCACTCTTCCACTTTTCTCTTCCACTTTTCTCTTCCACTTCTCTCTCTCTCTCTCTCTCTCTCTCTCTCTCTCTCTCTCTCTCTCTCTCTCACTTTATTGCTATGGAATATGATACAAAATGTCTACAGATTAGTTCCATTTATTAGAATATTGAATAACTTCGAAATATTAGATATAGTAAGAAATTCATATTGCTTAATAAGCAAATATATATTTACTAAGATTATTCATTAACCCTGTGATGTTAAAAAACTCCTATTAACATTTATTCCAGGAAGACTCCGTTCTTGTGTGCCTCTTCCAGTAGATCAAAGACTCTGGTGGTGAGCAGTGTGTTGTGGCCGGAGATGAGCTCCTGGATGTTGGACTGATAGGACCTCTGGGCCCAAGACCTTACTAGGAACTGACTGACAGGTTTTTCCAGAAGAGGCAGCACTACCTGCCTCAGCACACTGGCCTTCACCATCGATAGAATGCCCGGGGGTTCTTGGTTCTGATGGTCGTGTGGAGAAGAGCTGTTGATTGATTCATTATTCTTCTGAGAAAGTTGAAGATTTTCTTGAACACAACCTTGTCTATTTGACGAATCATGTTGAAATGGCTGAGCATTTTCATTTTGTTTTCCAGCATTACTGTCACTGAGGATAGATAGTGCATGTGCAAAACCTGACATTGTGCCTACTACAATCGTCCGCCTCCATTCCTTCAGAAAATCTTCGAAGGTGAAATTTCCTAGACCTTCTCCTAAATCGTCCAGACCTGCCATAAAGGTGGTGAAGTACTTCACTTGGACCTCCTCTAAGTAGGTTTCTCTGAAGTCTCGAGTAGTACATCTGAAGACAAGCTCCTGGAGGTCAAAGATTGGGTTTCTCCAAGCCACATCTTGCCAGTCAATGATAATCAGGTCTTCTGGCATTTTCATGTTACTTGAGATTTCATCTGCGGATTGTGTATCTTTGTTAATCTCAGTGTCTTTTTCTCTGTACATCAGATTAGGAACCCAAGCATCGCCATGTGTTAAGCATTCTAACCATTTCTCAGAGTCTTTGTGGTACAGCCTTTCAAATTTTTCCAACACAGTACTTTTGTTGGCCACCATTGTTTCTAGAAGTTCTGGTAACCTACCCTCCTTGTGTTGCAGAGCTTGTATGAGGCCGTCATAAACCACCGACATCTGTGTTGTGTACTGCCTCACCATCCCAACGTCAGTGATGAAGTCTGGGTACTTCTCCAAAAAGTTGTGGGTCTTGTCAAAAGCGTAGGAGACAGCATGAACTCTGGCCAGGTGCCCCGCTGCCATCAGGACATGACCCAAGTTAAGCGTGTCCTTACTGCCAAGTGTTCTGTATCCTCGACACCTTATGTCATCCATCACCAACGCAAACTCATCCCCACTACAGTGGTCGTGGAGTAATTCAGGTAACTGGAGAGGGTATTTGTTTCCTGTGATGGTAGCCTGGTATTGATTTAATGCAGGTAAGACACTCGAGTAAATCAGCACCTCTTTTAGGTGATTCCTGTAGAATTTGTTGTACTCCCTATCCCAAGTGTCACTGACCATGAACTTGGCCACAAAATTGTAAACATTACGTACAGTTGCCATAGTAGACTGTGAGGTAGTTGTGTCTTCTCCATTACTTCCTTGTTCATCTTCTTCTACTATAGCTCTTGTAGTTTCGGTTCCATCTTCATTTTCATTTTCTTCTCTTCCTGCTTCTTCTTTCTCCTCATCATTGCACGTTCTCTTGATTTTTCTTGACGTCACAAGCGCCTCAACCAGTACCTTGACTACTTGGGACGCGAAATACTCCCCAGGATTTGCTCCTGTAATCGAAAGATAACCTGTAATTATTGAGTGTTGTCTCTACAAACGTGAAGAATGGGTGCTAATCTATATTCTATAACTTCAAGGAGAAAGGAATAAATATAACATTGGTATCGTCCTGAGTTTTATCACCTCCATACAATATTATTATCAGTGCGTTCAGGGTGTCAGACTGGAGCAATTTTGCTTGAAGCCTTGAATGATTATGAGAAGGAATAAACAACACATCAACATGAAATAGCACTGTTTTGGTAATTTTATCACTTTCAAAGACATGATTTGAACTATAAACCATAGTTTTAGCTTCATATGTACAATAATTCATATGTGTTTTCAACATTCATTTGAGTTATAAGAATGTGTGTTATATATTGAAAGTAAAAAGAAGGTAAAAGTACTACTTAGGTTGAGAGGGAAGTATGAAGTTTTGTTCATAATCGTATTTCACGTTTAATGTCAACTTCTCACTTCATCAACTGACCTGGGCCGGTTTGGAAGGACGTGACATCAATTCTGCGACCTTGACCTGACTTGGCCTCGTAGTCCCTCATTATGACCTCCAGCCACTCCCTAGTGATGGTGTTGCCATTCCTTGGAGTCTCAGTCATGGTCCTGAATCATAGGTCACTATAAATTATAATGATGTCACAGGACTAATATTATCTATTTAATTTATCCTAGTCACATAATGTACTTGTTTGTATAATCCAATGATTTTTACTTCTACAAATTGTGATAGACATGGATCTACGTTTCCATGATAAATTATATATTGCTTCTCTAATAATTATCTAGATATTAGACTCAGATACAATCCATCCCAGACAGTGACCGAGCGACATTATTATATTGATAATTAAATTTGTAGTTGAAATAGTTAACGACAAGTTATCCCAAAATGATTAAATTTGACTTGTTTGAAAATGCATATTAACATGTGCATTGCAACATATTGAATCACATACATTATCATACTTTATCTCATCAAGTTAAACTTTTCAGGGCTATCTTATCATGATAGACCGTTATCACTTGTCTCTAGGTCACATGCTCACCAAGTCTCTCCAGGACATAGCACTCACGCAATTGTTCTATTCCCAGGAAGACTATGCTATGTACAATTGGCCACATTGTGTGTGCACTTCATGATTATATATATAATATAACGTATTTATTTCACTCTCAACACCAAACACCTCTCAATGAAATTAATGAAAGCCTGTGCTCCTCCCTCGTTTCGAACCTGGGATATAGAAGGAAACCTGGAATGATCGAATTACAAGAATACTTTGCCATACAACCATTAATTGGTCAAAATATTTAACAATTATATACGACAATACTCTTCTAGTTGAATCGTACTAATTCCCCCTCCATTCATAAAATCAAGGAGTGCAAACAAATTCATGTGGTCAACTTTACCTCAACCTAACTGCAAGCAGAGTCGTTCAAAAGTCGATCGACACCTACAGTATACCTTTCCTAAACCATGTTAATCCTTTTAACTCCTTCTGTACCGGTGACGTCCTTTTCGTTTTATTCTGGCAACTATTAGATGATTGTTCTCAGCTTAGGAAGGACCTCTCGCAATAAAATGGCTACAAACTATCTTACTGAACAATATTTACTACCACTGATCCTTCTTAAGCTGCACCCAATCCTCTAAATATAGCTAGACTGGTAAAGAAGGGGTTAATGAAAAGCAAAAATCCCGTATCTATAAATGTGTTCAAGTAAACTGTGTGCATAATTATGGGCTATAAGATCAAATACATTTCAGCAGGCTAATCCACTGAGGTCTAATGTTAAACCATGTTATACTGATACATATATTCTGTTTCTTTTCAACTGACGGTAAATTTAATCCTTTCGCAACTGATTTCTCGATACTTAATTGGGCAATATTATACTTCTATGTATCTACGTCATAGTAATGCCAAATTTTCCTAATTAACAACATACTTCACAAAAAAAAAATCGTAATAACCGAGTAGTCAATAAGGGGACATGACAATTTACCTTCAGCTGGAAAAAACAGACTTTAGTATAAGAAGGACCACCAGGAATAAACCCTTTGCGTCCAAGCGACGTGTTATATTTTATTCTACCTAAATTTAGACGATACTATGCAGCTTAGAAAGAATCTATGGTAGGTAAAAGGATGGTTGAGATAGTATGAACTTAATTATTGCTTGAGGCCCTACCTAAGCTGAATAAAATCGTGTAATAGTTGCCAGAATATGATGAAAAGGACGTCCCAGGTACTGAAGGAGTTGCAGGGCAGACACTGTGTATATTACCACCTTGACTTCTGTCGGCCACTGATAGACTGTTGTGGGACCCTGATAACTCTACACTATCTCTGCGATGCACCTTGGTGCAACTCCCTGGGAGATAAACATTATGTAAATGACACCACACTATCTCTATGGCGTTGTGTGGTGCAATTATTTAAGAGATAATCATTATGCAGGGTATATAATATATATATATATATATATATATATATATATATATAGAGAGAGAGAGAGAGAGTGAGGGGAGTCCAGGTTGCAACAAGCCTGAGGCAACACTTCGTGAGCGTTTAAGTTATAATCACGGCAGGCAGAGGTAAACAGGCAGGCAGAGGTAAACAGGCAGGCAGAGGTAAACAGGCAGGCAGAGGTAAACAGGCAGGCAGAGGTAAACAGGCAGGCAGAGGTAAACAGGCAGGCAGAGGTAAACAGACAGACAGGCAGAGGTAAACAGGCAGGCAGAGGTAAACAGGCAGGCAGAGGTAAACAGCCAGAGAGAGGTAAACAGGCAGGCAGAGGTATACAGGCAGGCAGAGGTAAACAGGCAGGCAGAGGTAAACAGGCAGGTAGAGGTAAACAGGCAGGCAGAGGTAAACAGGCAGGCAGAGGTAAACAGGCAGGCAGAGGTAAACAGGTAGGCAGAGGTAAACAGACAGGTAGAGGTAAACAGACAGGTAGAGGTAAACAGGCAGGCAGAGGTAAACAGGCAGGTAGAGGTAAACAGGCAGGTAGAGGTAAACAGGCAGGTAGAGGTAAACAGGCAGGTAGAGGTAAACCGGCAGGCAGAGGTAAACAGCCAGGCAGAGGTAAACAGCCAGGCAGAGGTAAACAGGCAGGTAGAGCTAAGCAGGCAGGTAGAGGTAAGCAGCCAGGCAGAGGTAAACAGGCAGGCAGAGGTAAACAGGCAGGTAGAGGTAAGCAGCCAGGCAGAGGTAAACAGGCAGGCAGAGGTAAACAGGCAGGCAGAGGTAAACAGGCAGGCAGAGGTAAACAGGCAGGCAGAGGCAAACAGGCAGGCAGAGGTAAACAGGCAGGCAGAAGTAAGGAGCTAAGCCAAAATAAGCATTCCTCCTAAGTTACAGGCTCGATAACGCTTGACAGGAAAAAATCACCACCTAAAATTCCTAAATGGTTCGAAAGGTTTTAAAACTGACAAAGAAATTGGGCGAAAGGTTTCAAAGTCGCCACTCTAATGGGGCTTATCATGAGGGAGAATGAGGGATCCAGAAAAAAATCACCTTAAAGATTTAAAAAATTCGAATAGGTTTGAAGAGGAAGGGTAGGAAAGATAAGAGGAAGAGGGGAGGAGTAGAGAAGAAGGAAGATAAAGGTAGGAAGAAGAATAGAGATGCAGGGAAGGGTGGATAAGAGGAAGAGGAGGGAAGTAGAGATTAACTAGATGGCTTAAGAGTATAATGACATGTATAATGTGGTCAGCAGTCATAGTCATTAGTGCGAGAGCTATAACTGAATAATATATAATGTTTGAATCAAGACCATTGAATTATTGAATATATGTTTCATTCTAGTATTTCGTGCATATTTTCAACCGTCACATCTATTGCTACTTGGTGTATAACAGACTCATGCTCTCTCTCTCTCTCTCTCTCTCTCTCTCTCTCTCTCTCTCTCTCTCAAAAAAAAAAAAAAAAAATTATGTATGTGTGTGCACTGTACAGTATGTATATATATACTGTATATATATGTATGTATGTGTGTATGTATGTATGTGTATGTGTGTGTGTATGTGTGTATATGTATGTACCGGTGTATATATATATATATATATATATATATATATATATATATATATATATATAGTTTGTAAGGCCAGACTGCCTAGTAAGGACCTTGAGGTTTGTGTGGTCTGTGTAGCTCTATGTAGCTCTATGTAGCTCTCTCTCTCTCTATGTAGCTCTCTCTCTCTCTCTCTCTCTCTCTCTCTCTCTCTCTCTCTCTCTCCAAAAACAAAACCACTTATTAGATTATCGATATCCACAACAAGTTCAGGGTCCGGATTCTCAAGTCTAAATACGGCACTTAATCTCGGAAATTAGATCGTACAAGGAGAGTATGAATTATATAGTCCCTTCCAAAGGTCGAGTCAGTTCAATTCAGTTAACATCATCAGAGTACTGCAGCCAAATACAATTGGGCAGCATGCTTTGCGTGGGTTGCAGGAGAAGGATGATTTTTTGTTTTATAAGTTATAGTTAATAAAACTTAGCTACTCCATATAGCCAACACAAAATATAGTTTGGAGTTAAGTGGGATATACAGGTTGGTGAAGTGAGAGGTCTCTTAAGAATTTGAGAGAAGTAAAAAAGGCGCCAATTAGGAGAGTAAACGGTGTAGGGCCGTTTTCCTGTCTGTTGCTAAAAGTTATCAACTAAATAATTAAAATAGTACCCTTCAGGATTATCAAGCCAGCATTAATCAGGAAGAAACGTCATGACTGGTGCCTCTTTTCCTGAATCCCAGTCCCATGTTATTAGTTAGTTAATATAGGAATTCAGAGGCTATTAACCCTTTTGAATTATTAAGCCAGCACACTGCAAGTCCAGTCCCTTGTTATGATATTGTTGTCATGATTGGCTATAAAGGGTGCTGTTGCCCACATGAATCTGTATACACTATGTGATTATACAATATGTATGGAAGACAAATTAGTTATGACTGAATTAGACGTGTATTTTAATATGCAGTAGATAAATAATATGACCAATTAACGATATTATTCCATACATAAAATTATTGAATGGATCCAAATTCATGAGACCAACTGTTGCACTATCGAACAAATTACTCCATATATTATCATTAACATAATTATAGATAACTAATCTAATGAGGTTGTCCCAAGGTTCGTGTGGCAGGTTACTAGGAGGTGGGGTCGGAAGGAAGGAATAAAGAACGTAATGGATGAACCTAGGAAAGTGTGCTGAAATGAGATATATGCATAGATTGATAGGTTGGGAAATATTTGGATATTATAGTGATTGATAAAAATAGACCCCCGAGTGTAGGGGGTGAGACAGTGAAGCACGGGAACGAGGTGGCTTCAGAGATGGGGTCGTTTCGGGCCATGAGTGAGCCTCATGTGAAGGCAAGATGGCAGGTGCTCGTTGTACTCTACGTGCTTCACATGTCTCACTCCCTAGACTGGAACAAGACCTCACGGGCTTCACTGTTCATTGTAAAGCGGTGAATGTTAAGGCTCCCAGCCTATGCCCGAGAGGAAGTAAGTTGGAATATAGAAAAAAAACAAAAAAAACAGACTGATTGATAGCTAGCTAGATGACGTAAATCGAAATATATGAATTTAACAAATCGAAAATATTTAGCAAAGGAGTTGATTACTTACAGAATATGAAAGAGTGAGAAAATCTTAGTCTTCGATAATCGGAATTGGCGAACAGAAAATGGGAGGAAGGAAAGAAGAACTATTAAGCCAGGAGGATGAGCTGCGGCAGAAACTTACCAAACTTTTCCTTCCACAATCTTCCGAGCTCATTTACAAAATCCCTTATTCTTTTGGTACCATCTACCCACCAGTTAGATCCGCTGAGGAACTGTGGAGAAAAAACTACAAGTAAAGAGCAGGAATAATGGAGCATGTGAAAGAACAGGACGGTGGGCTAGAGTCTTAAACTTTTAGAAGTAAATTTTCTCCTTCGCTATGTTAAACAGGGAGGAATGAAATTTAGAGAACAATGAGGAGAAATGGGCAACACAGAGAAAGAGATTGATTGCATGAAACAAAGCAGAGTAGGATAGGAGTTTGGTCGAAGAAAGGGAACCCAGCAATACAAATGGGGACAGTTAAGTGTAATAATTATGAAAGGAAAGGAAAGAGGTGGATTTGATTGATTGATAGAAAACATGGGAAGAGGGAGAACTAAAATAAAGTGATGAAAAGATAAACAGACACCACATAATACAAAGGCGATAGCAACTGACATATATACTCTTAAAGGGAGATTTCCACTGGAGGGATTTTTTTCTGGACCCCTTTCTCCCTCATGGTTAGCTCCATTGCTTTTGAGATTTTAAGACATTTACTCCATTAGTTTGGCGATTTTAAGAACTTTCGCCCCAATTCTGTCAATTTTAAGACCGTTCGTACCATTCAGCTGTCGATTTGTTTTCATTGTGATCGATAGCAAGCCTATAATTTTAGAGGAATCGGCCTTCGGCCGGGACATTTTTCTACTGAAAAATGTACCCATTTATCTTGAAGGGGGGTCTAGGGGGTGTTTGTTTTAGCTTGTTGGAGGTCTAGCGAGGAAAACAAATAAAATAATGACTAAATAACCGACCAAAATATAAACCTTATCCCCTTAATGACGGATTCCTTGGGTCTAGGGGCCCTAGGGGGGTGTAGTTTTAAGCTTAATGGAGGTCTAGGGAATAAACTAAAAACCCCCCCTTAAAGTCTCTCTTATATCCGCCTCGTTTGGTAATGGCAGGCGAGAGAAAGGACCTGGACGTTGACGACGGAAAGAAAAGGGGGGCCTAAAGAAATGTGACGGACCAGTCGAGTGAGAGGGTTGCTTTGAAGGCGAGAGTAGAGGGAATGGAACAATAGATGAGTGGAAAGGAGGTAAGAAAGAAGTATAGAAAAAGTAAGAGATAATAAAGAAAGGAGAGACGAAGAGATACAACTTAAAAGACAGTTTACAGTAGGAGAGACCAAGAATAGAATGGAACATAATATTGTCAGAAATGTGTAGACATGAAAGACGATCTAGCTATGAAAAGCAGGGTGTCATCAAATCAAATAGGAGCATCCCAGTATCTTGAATAGAGCATATAAATTACTCTTGGACTGAACTTGTAATTTTAATTCAACTGATATAAAACTATTTAAATCACACTACTAAGGACGTCATAACCTCTTCTGTACCGGCGACGTCTTTTTAATTATATTCTGGCTACTATTAGACGATTTTCTTCAGTTTCCAAAGGGCCTCCAGCAAATAACAGGCTTCGAACCATCTCACTTCACCATTTGTACTACCACAGATCCTTCTTAAACTGCACAAAATCATCTAAACACGGCTACAATAAAATCGAAAGACGTCGCCGTTAAAGAAGGGGTTAAGCAGAGGAAACACATTAAAGGTGGCTCTCACTCTCTCTCTTGTAACTTTGGCCACATCGCTCCACCTATTACAGTCACTAAGGATTTTTTTGGCCAAGAAAGTTGTGAGAGTGTGAGCCTTGCTGGGAGTTGTGGCGTTCTTGGTGGAGGCAACACTTCTTAACTCTAGATTTTTGTTTTCTTAACCCCTTGAGGATTATGAAACATGTTGACAGTTTATTCTGGCTATCATTAAATGGTTTTCTACAGCTTAGGAAGGACCAGTGGGAATCAAATGGGTAAAGACTATCTCAGTTAACCCTCTGATATCCACATACGTACCTTCCTGTCCTGAATAAAATCGAATACAAATGGCCGGAAAATAGAAAAGAAATGCGTCATCGTATCTTCATAGATTTACCATTTAATACCTAGTTTATTGTTTTGTAGTTGTTGGTATTCACTTATTTTCTCTACTACTCTGCTTTTAGCATTCCAACTTGGTAGTTATTTGTTTGATCTCTTTTTTCCCAATGATTTATATGCCATTTCATTTTCTCCTCAATACTTTCTGACCCTGTTCTCAAAACTACTGGGGCTAAACATGATGGGGAAGGGATCCAGAAAAAGAAACTCTCCGTCATAAGTGTCACAGTTATAACACACCCTCTAATCTGTATTTATCACAAATGGATCTCTACTTCCTTACAAACCTGGAACATTCTCCTTCAGGAATAAGATGATAATTATAAATGTATCTATTATTGGACAATTGTAATCAGTTATATAAAGGGTATCCTAGCCCATGGTACTTCCAGCGCGCGCGCGCGCGTACACACACACACACACACACACACACACACACACACACACACACACACACACACACACACACACACAGGGAGACAGACACACACACCTTCCTTTTCTTTATAATGGCTGTATCAAATTTACTCTACGCTTCTTTTTACCCAACTTCTTCCCTTCAGCATTAAGACAAGACATAAGTAATAATCGCACAAAAAGCCATTGTTACACGCTAACATAAATATAAATTCAAAGATCTCACCAAAATACAACATTTCCCAGGCCACATCACACATCTGCCATAATACTTGAGGCGGCAGAGCAGTAGGCAATATTTCACTTTAAGCCGACGAACACTTTCCTAATAATAATAATATGAGGCCTCGGTGAGCGGCAAGATATTTGGGTCAGCTGAATAATACTAACGTAGAGAGAGAGAGAGAGAGAGAGAGAGAGAGAGAGAGAGAGAGAGAGAGAGAGCATAATTACATTAATATTATAAAATTGAATCGAGAACCTACTTTAATAATATGGAAAACACTGGTTACCACTTGATAAGAGAGATGAAGAACCAGATAATTATATAATTATACTCCTCGTCAATATTTGTGATCAATATCCAGTATGTGGCAGCATTCTTATAACAGTTTAACCCCTTCAGTACCGGTGACGTCCTACTCATTATTTTGTAGTTACCATTAGACGATTGTATTCAGCTTAAGAAGGGCTCCAACAATAAACAGGCTTTGAACTATCTCAATTAACCCTTTTTACTACCACATATTGTTTGTAAGCCGCACACAATCGTCTAAATACAGCTAGAATATAAAACAAAGACGTCGCCGGTACAGAAGGGGTTAACTCCGATACTACCAAACCTAATTTACCGACAACAATCCTACACAAACTACCGAGTGAATATATGTTTCAAGCAGCCGCCGTCTACTCTAATTAAGGGGTAGTGCTTGATTTTTGGTCTATATATTTATTTATTAATGTATTTATTAGTTTCCTCGCTAGACCTCCCATCAAGCTTAGGAAAACACCTCCTAGACCCCCTTT
Source organism: Paralithodes platypus (assembly GCA_032716605.1). Lineage (NCBI taxonomy): Eukaryota > Metazoa > Arthropoda > Malacostraca > Decapoda > Lithodidae > Paralithodes > Paralithodes platypus. Next base: position 14,325,285 of record CM064498.1, on the reverse strand, counting down.
CAACATAAATGTGTAAATTTCCCGGCCGAAGGCCGGTTCCTTCTAAAATTGGAGGCTCGCTATCGCTCGCCAGGAATATTCTGACACCTAAAGGGCACGAAAGGTCTTAATATTGACACAAAACTTAGGGGAAAGGTCTGAAAATCGCCAAGCTAACGGAACGAACGTCTTAAAACCTCAAAACAAATATGCTAAACATGAGGGAGAAGGTGGTCCAGATAAAGCGAAATACCCCCTTAAAACCAGTCAAACCGGGGCACTTGAAGAGTCCAAGATAGTGAGATGGCTGTGGCGGGAGTTAGTGAGCTAAGAATAATTTAAGGGGAGACTTTATTTTATATTTATTTATCAATATTAGTATGTTCTGTTTTCGTTTTTTCCCCCTGACCTCCATCAAGCCGGTAAAAATACCCCCAAGACCTTTCATTTTTGTGTTTATCTATATCGGTAGAAAAATACTTCTGTTGAATCCATTGTCCTCACCACCACAGACATCACTATCGCCGGCATTGCGTCCACCACACCTTCAACCATTCTCATAAGTCAGTCAGTCAGTCAGTCAGTGGCCAGACCTTACTCACACAAGGGGTAGGGAGGACTAGCAAGAGACACGAGAAAGGAAAAATGACAGAGAAGAACACATATTAGTTCGCCCACAAAAAGCAAGCACACAAGCATTCAGAAGCATCAATCACTCATCAGCCCCCGAAATCAATGGCTTCACCTCTCAACCACCATATTTGAACAATCGACATCACCATGATTGCCAATATCAGTACCACCTATGCCCTGTATATTATAGGTAGGCCAGCAATCGTCACCACTAACCTCTATAGGCCTAACTCAAAACACGATTAGAGTGATCGTGCTAATATCTCTACCATTTGGGAAGAGTCAGCCAAGGACCTGGTGTGGAAATTTACAGCCCACTTGCTCCAGCTCTTTTCGAGTTTCAGGCTGGAATTAACGATTTCAGACCTATCCATTTAGATTGGATTATACACCCCACCTCACTCACTACAATCACCACCAACATTATCACATCATACCCTCCAAAAGCACCACTACCATGTCAACTTTCCTCAGCACCATCATCATGCCTGCACCACTAATTACCCTCATGCCTGCACCACTAATTACCCTCATTACCCAGGTTATATTTATTCAAGACTTAAAAGTTAAATACATAAGCCTCATTAGTTGGGTGATTATAAGACCTTTTGTGCCATTTAGGTGTTGAGTTTTTTTCCTGGCGAGCGATAGGAATGCTACACTTTAGGAGGAACCATCCCTTGGCCTGGGCACAAATACATCTGGAAGGGGTGTCTTGGTGGTATTTTTTAAAGCTTGATGGAGGTCTAGGGCAGAAACGCAGGACTACAAAATAAAAACACAAATATATAAATAAATACATAAATATCTCCCCACAACAACCATCACCATTATACCCGCACAACTAATTGCCCTCATTACCCAGGGTACATAAATTAAAGTTCTAATTACGATCGCCTCCTTAATTTGGGTGTCGGGCGCGATACATGTTTTAATATCCGGGGACCGTGACCTTTCCTAAATTATGTTTTTATTTAATTAATATGATGAGTTCTTGATACGCTAAACTAACGGATAAGGTAATTACTCCTAAAAAAAATCTCATACATACACATACATTCACACTCACTCACTCACTCTTACTCACTTTCTCCTCCCTCCTCTTCATCCACCCTCTCTTCTTCAGCCTCATGCTTTTCCTTCTTTTCGTCCCTCAACATCTCTATGTTCCGCTCTCGTCCTCCTCCCCTTGTTCCTTCTCCTCCTCCTCCTCCTCCTCCTCCTCCTCGGCTTCTCATTATGTTAATTTTAGCAGCTTGCAAAATTCAGTTTACTCTCTTAAGGATTTCAGGGTTAATGGGCTTTACCTGCCGGGGCTATGTTAACCAGCTTCGTTGTCTTAACCCCTTGAGAATTATGACGCGTTTTGACAGTTTATTCTGGCTATTAGTAGATCATTCTATTCAGATTAGGAAGGGTATATGGGAGTATAATTGAGATAGTCTTTACTCTTTTAATTCCCACAGATCCTTCCTAAGCGGCATGAATATACTGTCAAAACGCCTCATGATCCTCACAGTGTTAAACCAGAAATGAGCAAAATTTATCCTTTTGATGTACGAAATAGGCTAATTATATATATATATATATATATATATATATATATATATATATATATATAACTTTCATGACGAAACGATGTTGATATTCTCTTTAAAAATCAACAGTTATCTATTACTCTTGCAAAAAAGAAATAAGAAAAATGAGATACGCGTGACACATCTCTAACTAATTGTTTTATTGGCATCCAATAATCAAAATACTGAAATATAAATGTTCTTAGCATTATTATGCATATTTGTTTTACATGGATACACGCACAGCTAGGCCTATATGAAATACAACGAGGGTCTGGCGTTCCGCTGCAGTTTAATTACAGATAACTTGCCTTTAAAGGTTCACAAATTCAAACTAATGTAACTTTATATATGCTGAAACTGAACAGGATATGTTAATTTATAATATATTAGGTCAGCCATGGCATGCACTTAATAAACCGCACTACAATATATCGCTTCTTCGCGAAAGCAAAACACCACGAAACATAGGGGGAGAGCGGTGATGGTTCGGACGGAAGGATGGTTCGGACAGTGCATTTCCTGAGAAACGTATGGGACCTAAGGCCCCGAGCTTTTGCGTGAAACTGCGAGAGTTTGTCCACTTACATCACGCGTGATTTGGTTCCTACATCAGCTACACTTTTTAATACAGGTCCGATTTTATGGTTTTTTGCACTTCCTATGTAATATTTTCACTTTATATCGTAAGCTCTACCTCCATGAATATGTCAACCAGCGAAATATGCATTATTATGGTGAAACTATGTTGTATGCCGAAGATATTGCCGTAAATAACAAATGCTGAAGTCGCTTGTGTGAACGTTGAGCGTACCCATCGATTAACTATATAGATTCGGGATCATTCGGACAGTTGAGGGTGGTGATGGTTCGGACCAGTCCGAACCATCCTTCCCACTAATTACCCCAAAATTACCTTATCAATTGATAACACTACTTCTTGTAAACATTATATTATGGACACATAGTGAAACACAACTCTTAATATCCATCAGGGAATAATATATTTATATTTTATTATGCATTTATCTGTGCTAATACAATATAATATAAACTAAGTCAATTATGTAATTTATTTGAAGTAACATAGTCCTAATCCATACCTATAATATTGTTTATACAAATATAGGTACTGTATGTTTATTTGATTTATGGATAAGTACATTATCCATAATTCTGGTTAAGTATAATCCAGTTTGTTTTCAATATTATTTGTTTACAAATATGAAGAGGTTAATTTCGATTATAAAGTTTAATTTTGAATTTTAGAAAAATATAATGTTTTTGAATTGATAAATTCTTGTTTTTAGCAAATCCAACTCACATAATTTTAAGTTTATACCAATTAATATACGTGACCGAACCATCCCACCCTTCTGACCGAACCATCACCACTGGTAGCGATGGTTCGGACGATTTAGAAACTTATGTTTCGGGAATTATAGCTCAAAACTGAAAAGAGCTAAGGGTTTGAAATAATTAGGCTAAAGAACCAAATAACGAAGCAACATTTTCACATCAACTATATTATACTACTGCTTAAACCTGAATTTCAACAAATATTAAAAAAAAAAAACGTCCGAACCATCACCGCTCTCCCCATACATAACAAAAATCTCACACGTGGTAACTCACTCTTATACACACAAATACACTTTACTAGTTTTACTCGGTGACAGGTCAGTTGAACCAGTGCCACTTCAACCAGTGCCACTTTAACCAGTGCTAACTCAACCAGTGGCCACTTCAACCAGTGACCATTTCAACCAGTAGGTTAGGTTAGGTTAGGTTATGTTAGGTTAGGTTAGGTTAGGTTAGGTTAAGTTACTGGTTAAAATGGTCACTGGTTGAAATGGTCACTGGTTGAAGTGGCCACTGGTTGAGTTAGCACTGGTTAAAGTGGCACTGGTTGAAGTGGCACTGGTTCAACTGACATGGAACCGTTTTACTCTCACTCTCACTCTCTCTCTCTCTCTCTTTCTCTCCCAATAAATCACTATCGGTATCAAGTCCCCCCGGGGGCTCTAACTGGTCTACAACTACTGAAGAATTCTCTTTGAAACAGCGATGATTTAGTAGCGCTGTCAGTATAGGCCATTACTGTTGTGGTACTGAGAGAGAGAGAGAGAGAGAGAGAGAGAGAGAGAGAGAGAGAGAGAGAGAGAGAGAGAGAGAGAGAGAGAGAGAGAGAGAGAGAGAGAGAGAGATGAATATAATAGGACAAGGTAGGCAGTGAACCTCATCATATTGGGAGGCAATACATATAAATTATAAACGAGCGCCCAACATGCACACACCGAGGCAGCAACATGCACGAGTTTATCATAATTCATGCACAGAGTCATGCAGGAATAGGCACATACCCATATATTGCCAGGTTCATGTCAACCCATTTAAGATAGTCACATTATCGTATATTTCACATAGTAAATAATCATGTACAGACCTTACACATAATATTACAGTTACGAACCGAAATGTTACATCTACTATAGTGCCTTCCTAATTACTGTGTCACAAAGTATTGGTCCCAATATTTATTCAATACACTGTTGTATGTTGTTGGTTTGCCTGTGGCGACTTTCATGTTCGGACCAATAAATATATTATCAACACTGACATCATAATATATTATCAACACTGACATCATAATATATTATCAACACTGACATCATAATATATTATCAACACTGACATCATAATATATTATCAACACTGACATCATAATATTATATATCACCATTATTATTGCATCAACGTTTGTTTATAAATTTCACAGATAATATGATTTTGTCAAGTCACGACTTGTCTGGTTATCAAATATTGTTGTTTATATCAACAGTATCTTTGATCTTATCATGATGATGATAATGGTACAGTGCAGTTTACATTTCTTCTGACTGACATTACTCGAGTTTTTAACTTAAGAATTTCCTCTCAGTCGAAACGCTTAATTATTCTCTAATCACTTGTAAGTACAAAATATAGTATAGGCTACATTACATTCTGGCAATAAAATGAGGATATACCAGGGTGTAGGAATAATCTCTCGAAATTATTGGGTCGCATACTACATCTGTCTTATTGCTAATCATTATTTATATAATGCCAGTAGGACACATTTTCATTGACAAAATTGCCTCACTTCAGATTTCCTCTATGACTTTCGCTATATCCAATGAATATTATCGGTAGCCATACATATCCATCAATAAAGCGTATCAAGTATGTTTGTGTCGGAAAACAAGGTCAGTATTTACGAGTGGGAAAGGGCAAATATGAATACACTAAATCATCATATATCACCATGTAACATATTTACCTTAACAAATATTGATAAATACAACACAAATGCACCAGTACAAACTCTCTGTAATACATAGGCTACACACCACAATTTCACAAATTTGACCACTCACAAATATGTCATGTATCAAAATTATCATAAATCAAGTGAATGAGTGACACTTTTCAATTTGCGTTCATTCGTAAGTCATCACATTTTAAGCAATATACTGTATATGTCTATACTTGTTCACTGTCGCGTTGAGAAGCTCATTTTCAAATAATCCGTAACATATATAAATAGATAGACTATACATAATACTTAGAGATAGTTAAACAGATTGACAGATACATAGACATATACGTGAACATTAATAAAGGAGAAAGAGGTCGGTGCAAACATCAGGAAAAGATTAAATAGTAACCCTGGGAGAAACAAATTTGACTTATAAATACGTTGACTTTTAATTAAGGGGGTATAGGGGTTATTATTTAATATATATATATATATATATATATATATATACTGTATATATATATTCTCCTCGCTAGATCTCCATCAAGCTTTAAAAAAACACCCCTTTCGAGATAAAAATTGCATTTTCGGTAGAGAAAAAAAATCCCGTTCCTCCTAGGCTCACCTTTGCTAGCCAGGGATAATTCGACACCTACAGTAAATGGCGCGAAATGTCATACTATTGACGAAGAAATTAGGCGAATGGTCTAAATCACAAAACGTCTTAAAATCGCAAAAGTGATGGGACTAAACGTGAGGGAGAAGGGGGTTTAGAAAAACGACATACCTTCCTATGCTGTATGTTAAATCATGTTCACTCCTGAAACACGTCATTTACATGTTTGTCTCTCATTCCTGCCCCCTCGTCTTTTTCACCTCCACTTGTGGGTAATGAATATTTAATTGAGTGATGTTCGGGACCAAAGAACTCCAACTCTGGTGGGAAATTTGTGAAGTTTAGGATTTATTTATGTATCTTATGTACAGTATATAAAAACGTATTTTCTATATATATTTATAGTGGTCCTTTGTACGTGTGTTGGTATGAATACATAATATGTGTATGTATGTATGTATGTATGTATGTACTGTATGTGTGCGCATGAGTACGTGTGTGCAAATATATTTTTACTTGTATTCACACTTCAATTCATCTAATGTGTAATTATCATTCTAGATAATTAGATCACCGATAACAGTGGTTATGATCTGTCATTGTATCTCCTATTCATATTTATCATCCATCCCACCTACATATTTCTGTTTCCTTCCCCTTCCTCTTCATTCTCCACCTCACCTGAAAGACTGGGCTCCCTGAGCGAAAAATTTAATCTGAATTTTCCTTATACTTTCGAATCGGTTTCTGAATGTTATGATAAGAATTTGGGAAAGGAATTTTGTCCGTTTACTCTGTTTACACACACACACACACACACACACACACACACACACACACACACACACAATAAATACAACTCAGTTTGTAAATAATTATACTTCCTTCCAATCTTTGAGGTCTATTGACTAAGATAGTTTTATTCCAAAAACAGAACGCTCTCTCTCTCTCGTTATTAAGTAGTTTACGAGGGGTACAAAGACGAGTCAGCTAAATTATTACTGAAAGTCTGACGTTTATGTGGTGGAAATATGAGTAACTCAATTTGTTAGGGATCAAATGACAGGCCAGGGGGAGAGGAAGGAAGTAAGAGGGAAAAGAAAACAAAAAAACATATATTTTAGGGACGTAAGCGAGAGTGAAATAATTATGCAAACCACGAAAAAATCACTATAAAATTTATAGGTAAATACCAATCAAGTTGACGTTAGATAAATACATACTGTACATATATATATATACATATAGGACGGAAGTATAGACAGGTAAATACAGACACTTTGATATTGCCGACGATTTGATGTAAAGTTAGGGGAAGAAAACTCATTTAATACTTAGGTAAAGGGATAAAGGTATAAAACTAAATACATTTTTGTTTATTCTATGTGAATGAGGGAGACAAAATGCATAATTGCCTGCAGCGAGTGCCTCGTACATAAGTATATAGGAGAGAAGTAATGGATAGTACTGTACATAAATATTGTGTGAACAAGAAATATGCATAGCAAAAACGAATACTATTATACTAAACAGACCATTAAAATATATCCTTAAGCTGGAATATCACTTCAGTCACTTTCAGTGTGGGACAGATTCAGGAAACATGAAACTGCAAATTCATCTCTGGAGCTCTTTTAAAAGACCGGAAACCAGGATTAAGGTTAATATTTCTGGAAAACATAGAAGTGAAGGGAGGACGAATGAAGAGAGGGAAAGGAGAGGAGATAAGTGGAAAAGTGTGGCTTGGGACTCCTGCAATTTGTTGGCTGTACAGTCGCCACATAAGTTATGTTCCTCTCCGTGATCTTATACGTGGAAATATAATGCGCATGATTGAATTACGAGTGTAGTTTCTTTTGCAGTGGTTAACTAATCCGATTACTCAACTGATAATTAAAATAAATCACACTCGCAATTCATCCATACAATTTTTTTCTTTCATACATAAGATCACGACGAGGAACGGAATTTATGTGGGCAACTGTACACCCACACATACAGAAACACACACGCACGAACACACAGATACCTACACACAAACACGGCTAATCAGACGGGCTTATCATATACACAAGGTTTATAGAATTTCCCTTCTAAAGTACAGGTGATTATATCAACCCTGCTTTACATTCACTTGTAAAATTGCATGGATCATCTACGTTTTCTTTATGCAATTATAACTATCTGGATTTATTTGTTTACATGGAATTTGCTTTTCAATAATTAAAAATATAGTTTTGTAATTGATGTATAGAAAATTTTATTCATAAATTTGTTTCCAGATATATACTTCCATAATTAGAAACAGGTGAGGTCCACGAATTGTTATGAGTGACTGTACCTGATCCTCCTCCTCATCATACTTGTTAGCCTCTCCTCTCCCCTGCTTCCTCTCTGTTTGCCCACTTGGTTCAGTGTTTAAATTGTAAACATTGCAAAATAAACAAACCAAAACTGGGACGCCACAAGATAAATGCAAATTTGCCTGATAGCTCCAATAATCAAGCACCAATTCACTTGCTTTTCCTGTTAACGTTTCTCTCTAGATTTATGATTGCTGACTACTTCACTTCACTCGCTTATATACAGTATTTTTTTTTCTCATCTTGTCTCTTGAGTTAGAGAGATACTTCCTCAGCTGAATAATATTGTTTGATGGTGCCTATACCCTGTTCATTATAGCAAGGCTAGACATCGTAATATCTAACCTCTTTGACTAAAAAAGGGCTTGAGTAAATGCACTGTACATTTCCACACCTAGTCCCTGGTCGACTCTTCCCAAATGGTAGAAGTATTAGCTAGATTAGTTTAGTCATTTTGAGTTATAGAGGTGAGTGATGAGGATTATTGGCTTACATATATTGAATAAACTATAGATATGATGGCATTGGATACAACTATTCACTCATTCCATAAATATAGTCTGTTTGCTTAAACTGTTGTGGGTTGTACATTTGTGGAAAGCAACTCCAAAGAAGTGCATTCCAGAGAATAGAAGTTGTGGGGCTAAATTAATTTGGATAAGCAGAAGCTCTACATTGTGGAGAAGAGAGTGTGTATTCATGGGCATTTCCACCTAATTCTGCGGGGAAAGATGTGGAGAGGTGGTACAATTGAAGCGAGTTCCTCAGAACATTTACCATGAACATATATGTAGAGTACTGCAAGGATTGCACAAAATTTCGCATGAATAATGTAATCCTGTAATCCTGCGTGATTACAGGGTTATTGATTAATTTAATTGCTTTATTTTGAATTGTGTCCAACTGCCTCGATGCAACCACTTCACATTCATTCCACAAGGGTGAACATATCCTACTCTGCTGTCCTATTCTTCTACTATAAACTGGCCCTGTCTCGTAGTATTAAGGCCGGACCACCTAATAGGGACCGCAAGGCCTGTGTGGTCTGAGTATCTGTGTAACTGAAACTCTCTGTAGGTCCCCCTTTTTTTTTCTCGTCAATTCCCCTTATCACCCTCCCTTGCCAAACACCACTATACAACTAAATAAAAATATTTCTCTGTCCTTATCAGAGCCCCTAACCCCCCACATATCTCTCTCTCTCTCTCTCTCTCTCTCTCTCTCTCTCTCTCTCTCTCTCTCACAAAATATACAAACACATTGGATGTTTGCAATATGCAACATTACAACATAAATATTAACACCATATAAGGAGGCTCACTTTTTAAACAACAATTTGCATTTAGGTCAAACATAAAGCTTGGCCCGATAAAGCTATATACAAAACTAGGTCAATAAAGTGCTCCTCCTCATATGGTGTTTATATAAATTATCTCATTTAACAAAAATATCGTTTTATCGACATTACAACACACATATATGAGATCGTCTTTGTAATTTGCTGCTACTTGATATGAGGACACACATGCGTCACGAGCGGGTTTATCTCTACTAAAAACATTGATATTCTATGAGTTAACATTTGATTAATTAATGGTGATCGAGTGTGTTGTGTGTACAGATAATGTTTGTAACCTTTCATAGTTACTTTACATTTAGCCAAATACAGTACTTTCTCTACTTGGTGTTGCTTACTTTGACTGGAGAACCACGTATCCCACTTCAGTAACTAATATATTAGTATATATTTAGTTAACATACGGTCAGACGATCGCATAAGATTTGGAAGGACCTCTCGGGGAAGTGACAATAATAATATAATTTTTGCCATATCAGTTAACCCCTTCTGTACCGGGGACGTTCTTTAAACCTTATGCTGGCTACTATTACACAGTTTCTCTCCAGCAATTAGCAGGCTTCGAACTATCTCCCTTAACCCTCTATACTACCTGAGATCCATCTTAAACTGTACACAATCGTCTAAACATAGCTAGAATAAAAGTTAAAACACGTTAACGGTGCAGATGGGGTTAATTTATTGTATCTCCCGTACAATACAATACTTCAGATTACTTGGGAAATATGTTTAGGATTCTAAGCATTACATGAAGGCTAAAAGTGGCCTGGCATAAATTGATAGGCCTACTGTATGTTACCTCAAGGGATTTTCGAATGGTTTAGGTCGGGCTGCGGGTAAAGCTGGGTTGGGAGAGTTTACTATAAAGCTTTATGGACGTAAAGCTGAACTGATCCAACAGCTTTCTGGGGTCTGGGGGCAGAAAGTGGAGATGAAATTAAATTTTGGATTGTAGATTTAAACAGAACAGGATAGGGATTAGGTGACACTTACTTTAACCCGTCAGTACCGGTGACGTTCTTTGCATTATATTCTGGAAATTATTAGACGATTTTAATCAGCTTAGGAACAACATCTACCTATTAAAAGACTAATAACTATCTTAAGTAATTCTTTAGCTACCATATTTCCTTCCTAAATTTCATAAAATCGTCTAAATGTAGTTAAAACCAAATACAAACAGACGTCGCCGGTACAGAAGGCGTTTACTCCGCAAGGAAAAATGTACACAGTGCAAACATTCTGAAGAACCCTGTTAGTTTAATAGCACTAGATGACAATACTATGACGTAGAAGAGAAAGAGAGATAGAGAGATGCAACATTGAGGCGAGTAGAGTAATACTGGAGATAATTACAAAATGTAAGGGGACATAAGCTGATGGCACGAAATACTTTTGACTTTACCTTTACGAGAAGTGCTGATGTATGTGTGGAACAAGAACAGTACTTGATTCATATATGGTGTACCGTGCCCCAGTAAAGAATAAGGAGCTGTGCGGGGGTGAATGACCTAGAGAGACGTATGACCACACCTAGCTTGTGGTCAGTACATACAAGATAATCTATGTAAATCTCTCTCGCTCTTATCTCAAAATAAGGTTCTGTAAATGTTTACTCTCAACTGGAACTGTGGTTGCTGACCAGTTTATTATATACATCTCAGTTCTGACCATTCGTATGTAGTATATGGCATCACCAAAGCTCGTCTGATTTAACTCTTTACTTACTTACAATACCATACCAATGTTCGTTATTACTATTGATTTGCTACAGCTATAAAAGTAAGAAATTGGTTTGGTTGAATAATATTAATATTTTAATATGCACAGATAAAATCACAATGCCTTCGTATCTATTGCACTGAGCGAATTAGGGGGTGATTTTTCTGGATCCCCCTATGTTTAACCCCATTAGTTTTGAAATTATATGACGTCCGCACCATTAGTTTGACGATTTTAAGATCTCTAGCTTCCATTTATCTGTCAATTTTAAAACCATTCGACTAATTTAGTTGCAGATTTATTTCTGGTGAGCGATAGCGAGCCTGCAATTTAAGAGGAATCGGCCGGCAGCGAGGATATGTTTCTTCCGAAAAAAATACAAATTTATCTCGAAGGGGTGTTTTCGGGTATTTTTCAAGCTTTGAGGACTAGGCAGTAAACTAATATATATATATATATATATATATATATATATATATATATATATATATATATAAATAATATTTTCGACTGAACATTTTTACAATAGACCGTCTGCATCCAATTAGTGGCGGCATAAATAAGGGCAGAAAGTTACAATAGGTCAAACACTTGCGTTATCAATAGTCTTGAATTTGAAAACAATTAACTTTGAGGATTATGTCAGAGTTTTTTTGACATTTCATTATGGCTATCGTTAGACTATTTTATTTTGTTTGGGAAGGATCTGTGGGAATTAAGAGGATATAGCATAACTCGACCCTCTGACACCTTTTCCTAATCTGGATAAAGTCCTTCAATCATAGCCATACAACAGAAAAAAATGCATAATCGTATCTTAATTAAAATGTAAAACTTGCAAACAAATCAAACCAACACTGGGACAAAGACAATATAAAGTCAAATTAACTTATCAAAATCGCTATGTGGAAACAACGCTTACTAAAATAAAATTTATGAAATAAAAGAACACAGGGTTAAACAAAGTTGGTAGTTATTTTATTTTATATATTTGTTCGTTTTGCCTGTATTTGTGATCAGAACGTGGCTGCATATTATAAATTCAATGGTCACTGCCTGGCTCCAGCTTTCTCCTTGATTAATCTGCTGACCTGACCAGCTCTTTCATGGCTATCCTAGCTGCACTTCTCTCTCTCTCTCTCTCTAATATATGTGCGCACCGTTCTCACGACTGATCATATACACTATATTCCTTATTAGGTGCCGTAAAGGGGGGGGGGGGGATTTTGTGTTCTCCCTGCCCCCTCCCCCCCCCCCCCCCCCCACACACACCGAGATATATATGTACCTTTATCGGTAGAAAAAGGTCCTACCCGAAGGAAGGGCGATTACTCCTTAATTACAGGCTCACTATTGCTCGCCTGGAAATAATCGACACTTAAATGGCACGTAAGGTCTTTATATTAGCTAAGATATGCGGCAAAATATATTTAAATCGCCAAACTAATGGGGATAACGTCTTAAAATATCAAAACCAATGGGACTAAAGATGAGGGAGAAGGGGGGTCCAGGAAAAACAAAAAACCTCCCCTTAACGTTTCCAGGGCCTCCTCGTCATCAAAAGAGATGGGAATGTTTACTGACGGAGACGGAGACACGAGGATAAATAAAGAGGATATTTACCAAGGCCCTTTTGAGACGAGGGGAAAATGTAGGCGGAGTGGCTGGGGGAAGGCAAGAAAAATATATTGGGTGAAAGATCAAAAGGTGAATACAACTAACACTTGTTTTTTTTTTCTTCATAAGGGGAGAGAGAGTACCAGCAGTATTATCAAGCCAGCACACACAAAGTCAAGAATAATTTTCAGGACTAGAGCCCCTATTTGAGTGAGTCCAGTTGCTTCGTTTTTTTGCAATATTAGTTAGTTTAAATAGGACTTCAGAGGCTATCAACCCACTGAAAGTCAAGAATATTTTCTGGACTAAAGCCCCTTATCGAGAACTCTAAGTTCTTTTGCCCAGTCCCTTGATATGTATCTATATTTATATTTTTTGTTGACGTCCCTAGGTGGGCCAAAACGGGAGGAAAGGAAGCGAGTGAAAACTTTAATTTTCAAAAATACTTTATAAGGAAATTGACTGAGCTTTTGAAGGGAATACTACACAATTTTATTATTAGAGAAGTGCTTTTGTATCAAGATATAGTTTTCTATATAATTGTAACTACTGATAAGTTATTCTTTATTATATCTGAAGAAATATATAAGCCAAATACACTAAAGTTTGCCTTTTCAAACCAAAATATACATAATTTTGATAAATATAGCACCACTGTAGAACCTTATGCTGTGTATTATGTGGCACCACTGTCATGCAAGAGCTTTGTACTAACATGCCAGATACCTCCATAAATGTCAAGCATATCAACTATCTTCTATTGAGTGTCACTCTCATATACCTTCACTTCATGAAATGCTCTGTTTTTATTTGCAATGCATATGAATATGAAATACGCAGCTAATTATGTATAAGATTTATTTGGCCATTAGTGAAAAACGATACTGTGATATTGAGATGTCTGACAACAATTGATACCCCTAATTCTGTTCAAGTACTCCCATCCTGAATATCCTATGTTTATTTTAGCATTAGTACAAACCTTAAAAAGACAGGCAACGCTACAAACTATCACCTTACATTTATTTTATCCACGGTAATATAGTTTAAGTAAGCATTCCTTAGCCGTAACATAAATAACCATAACATTTATAAAGGTTTACATGGTCAGATGGCAATACTATGACGTCACCCAAACATGGCTGCCGCCCAGTACGCATGCGCTGGCTGCTTTCCAGTTTTTATCTAATATACTTGCTTATGAAGATAATTTACCAGCTTCTTGTGTCTTTAAGTGCTTAGTAATAGTAACTACACTTATCAGAAGACCTAACACTGGTTTATATAGTGTTTTAGGTAGTATATCACTACCTATACCTACCCATTCATAAATCCTGTTTACTACGCACCTTTTAAGCTCATTCATTGGCTGCCTTTAAATTTACTCATGACCCATTTAATTTCATTCATGGTATTTTAAATGTTACAGACTTGCAACGTTATTCATGCAGTGGTGCCATAGTGCTCCATTCATTAATGTAAGTTCCTGAATGATGGTGTTTTTTATATATTCTGGCTGTCATTAGACGATATTAAATAGTGTAGGTAGGATGTTAAAGTGTTAAGTAATAGTTTGGAGGCTTAGATTACGCTGCACTCCGCTGAAGTGCTCATCCCTGTATTATTACCTTTAGACATCTTTAACCTTTTCTGTACCAGTAACATTTTATATTTATTATGTTCTCTCCACCAACCAACTTAACTCCTAAACTCGATTAATTAAATTAACAAACACATGTGGTAGTCCGGGGATTCGAACCCAGGACGCATACACCGAAAATCAAAACACTTATGCATTGCACCACGAAGACACGAAGAGAGGAACAACGAAGAACACAACACAGGAAGAAATAACACAAACAGAATACGACATTCCAACAAAATGTCATAATGGAGCAGTGTGAGAATTTTGTAACGTCAGAGGAAGTTTTTTAGAGCGTGTCAGAAGAGAGAGAGAGAATGTGTGTGTGCGTGAGTGTGTGTGTGAAATATGGGGAGTAACGGAACGATGACAGATGTAAGACGTGGAGGACATCATACAAATTAACACGTTCAGTACCAGTTAATTATGTCCTTTTGATTTTATACTGGCTAATTATTATGTTCTATCCAACAACCAACTCTACTCCTAAAATCGATTAATGAAATATTACAAACACATGTGGCAGTCCGTGGATTCGAACCCACGACGCTCACACCGAATATCAACACCTTATGCATTGCCCCACGAAGACAGTTAAAGAATGGTGGACACTGCCTACGATTTATTATGCAACTTCGAATCCGGCATATCAATCTAAGCATGTACACACATCCCAACTACAACTCACGTAGGCTATGCATATGTGAATGGAAAGAGCAATTAATGGGGCATTAACCACTAGGGAAGTCCTCTCGATAAATTTACTCCTGAACCAATATCAATTATAATGTTCTATCCAACAACCAACTCTACTCCTAAAATAGACTATTGTATTCAGCTTAAGAAGGGCCTCCAACAATTAACAGTCTTCGAACTATCTTAGTTAGCTCTTTTTACTACCACAGACCCTTATTAAGCTACTCAATATCGTTGAAATATAACTAGAATATAATGAAAAAAAAAAAGACTTCGGCGGTACAGAAAGGGTTAATGGTAGGTGGCAGTGAGGGGAATATGTTCATACCAAACAAGATGAAAGAGATGAGAACAAAAGCTTGTAAAAATGTGATGAAAGACAATTTCTCCTTACTATTATTCTATTGATCTCGTCCCAGATTCTGTCTTGATGCCCCAGGATTGACCTTTGCATCGGCGCTAGCTCTGACAGTGATGCACGGGAAGAAGCAGTGATTTTCGAGAACTAAATAAATAAACCTTCCTCGTTACTACCTGCCTTTCTTCTTCCTTTGGTTCCTTTTTTCTCTGCATTGCTATCTTTATTATCCTTTCCTTCCACTCTCCGATTGCTATCATAACTAGAATTAAATCCAGACCACCTCGGTGGGATCGTAAAGTTTGTGTTGCCAGTGTATCTATATGAATCTACGTAAATATCCTTCCCATACTTGCTTCCTGCCTTCTGCTCAACTAACATATTCCTGTTCGCCTTTCGTCTATCCTCCATTCATGACTATTAAACCCAAATTTCCAACACTTTGTATTTTTGCCTCTGCCGGAAACCTGCCTAAGTCTTCACCACTTGTCTCACTCTTGTAGTAAAAGTAGTTGTTGTTGTTCTTCTTATTCTTATTCTTATTCTTGTTCTTATTTGAGCAGATCAGCCGAAAGAGTTGTGGGAAAGGATAGAGACTAGCAAGGAGAAGGGTTCGGAATGGTTGGGTGTTTGATTGACAGTATTCGACGGAGGCCATCGGTGCATTGCCATGCTTGTTAATTCCTTATTTTTATATATATTTAGTTTATCTTTAAGGGGAGATGGGCCAGATTTTCTAGGTTACCTTCGCCCTCTTGTTTAGCCCCATTAGTTTTTAGATTTTAAGACGCCCATTAGTTTGACGATTGTAAGATGATACGCCCCATTTCTATGTCAATGTGTTGACCTTTAGTGCTTTTTAGGTGTCGATAACTTTCCTGGCGAGCGATAGCGAGCCTGTAATTTTAAGAGTAACCGACCTTCGGCCGCCGCGACATTTTTATATCGAAAAATGTACACATTTACCTTGAAGGAGAGTCTTGGGGGTGTTTTTTACAGCTTGATGGAGGTCTACGGAGGAAACTAACAAATAATAAGAATATATATCAATAAGAACATAAATACGCCCATCTCCCCTTAATCCTCACTTGTTTATTTGTTCTATACCTCTATATTCCCTCCCTGTTGCCCACACATCAGATATTCTCGGCAGGCCCCGTTGTAATTACTGCCTTCCATCCTAAAACTACGGTGAATATATCGTGATCAATCGCTGCCATCCATCCTCCTCTTCATGCCTCTCTCTCTCTCTCTCTCTCTCTCTCTCTCTCTCTCTCTCTCTCTCTCTCAGCCATCACCACCACTACGATAGGATCTTTACGACATATAATTACTATGAGCCTATACGAAAATAACTAGTGTGGCCTCTCCTTCACTCTTAGTTGATACCATGATGAGACTTGCTGACGGGGAAATGTATTTTGTTGTTATTAATATTTTTCTATTAATATTTATATTATTTAATATTTATATTTACATAGTATTATTATTAGTATTATTAGTATTATTATTATTAATTTTTCCTCGCTAGACATCCTTCAAGCTTTAATAATATACCCCCAAGACCCTCCTTCAAGAAATATTGAGTAGCCTTCGGTAGAAAAATGCTCCGACCTAAGACAGATTCCTCCCAAATTGAAGGCCCACCTTTCGCTCGTCAGGAAAAAAACGACACCTAAATGACACTAAGGGTTTTAACACTGAAAAATAAATGGGGAAAAAAGGGTTCCAAGTAACCAAATTAATGGAACGAACTTCTTGATAAAAATAAATAAATATTCCTAGTTGGCCTTTATTGAATACTAATTTACATCCATTAATTAGCCCAGTCATTTGCATTTTCATAGAGGCTAGAAATAGGTTCATAATCTCCCTTTTTCTCTCTTCTCCATTCATGCTTCATCCCTAAATTTTCGTCTAATTGTGAGTTATGCTTAAGGTAATTAACTTAATTAGCTGTTAGAGTCACGCCGAAACCAAACACCACATTCGCGCACACATATCTCCACCTTGGATGATTCCGGTGCTATTCCTCCCTCTCCGCCCTCCTCTCTCTTACTTATGCCTAATATCCTAATCTCTTCTAAAGATGTACTTTCTACCCTCTCTGGGCTTAACACTAATAAGGCGTACGGTCCGGACGGTGTTCCTCCTGTTGTTCTCAAAAACTGTGCTTCCGTGCTGACTCCCTGCCTAGGCAAACTCTTTCGTCTCTGTCTATCCTCTAACGTCTTCCCTTCATGCTGGAAGTTTGCTCACATTCAACCTGTCCCAAAGAAGGGTGACCGCTCTCAACCCTCCAACTATCGTCCAATTGCTCTTATCTCTTGTCTTTCTAAAGTTTTTGAAACTAGTCTTGCTTCCAAATTTCTTAAGCATTTCTCTTCTCATAATCTGCTCTCAGATCGCCAGTATGGCTTCCTTAAGGGTCGCTCTACTGGTGATCTTCTTTCATATCTTACTAACTCTTGGTCATCCTCCTTTCGGGACTTCGGTGAGACTTTTTCTATTGCACTAGACATATCGAAAGCCTTCGATAGAGTCTGGCATAAATCTTTAATTTCTAAACTACCCTCCTTCGGTTTCTATCCCTCCATCTGTGCCTTTGTCTCTAATTTCCTTTCTGGCCGTGTCATAGCTGCGGTTGTGGACGGCCATTGTTCACTTCCTCACCCTATAAACTCCGGTGTACCTCAGGGCACTGTCCTATCTTCTATTTTCTTGCTAATTTATATAAATGAGCTCCTTAACTGTAACCTTAATTCCCATCCATTCATACGCAGACGACTCAACCTTACACTACTCCATTAGTTTTTCAGAACGCCCCAGCCAGCAATCCCTCAACGACAAACGTAATGAAGCCATAGAACTCTTAAATTCTGATCTAAATACTATTTCCAATTGGGGCAGAGAAAACCTTGTTAACTTTAATGCTTCCAAAACCCAATTTCTCCATCTATCTACCCATCAGGATCTCCCAGCGGACTATCCCTTATTCTTCAACAATACAAAAATCAACCCTTCATCTTCTCTCAATATTCTTGGTGTCTCTTTTTTCTTCTGCCCTCATTTGGAAGGACCATATTACCAGTCTTGCTAAGGCAGCCTCCCAGAAGCTGGGTGTGCTCAACCGCCTTAGGGGGTTCTTTTCCCCTGCACAGCTTCTTGCTCTGTACAGGGGCATAGTGCGCCCTTGTATTGAGTATTGTTCACATGTGTGGGGAGGTTCCTCTTACACCGCTCTCCTAGACAAAGTTGAAAGGAAGGCCTTTCGTATCATTAACTCCCGTCCACTCACCAACTCTCTGCAATCTCTCTCTCTCCGCCGCAATGTTGCATCTCTCTCGCTATTCTATCGCTACTATAATAATCAGTGTTCCTCAGAGCTATCCCAGTGCATACCACCATCCTTTACGTAGGGCACGTGGTACCCGTCTTGCAACTCAATCCCACCCCTACTCTGTGCAACTCTCCAACCCAAGAGTGAAACGTTACTCTCAAACTTTCTTCTACTCAACATCTGAGCTCTGGAACTCTCTCCCAGAATCAGTCTTTCCCTCTTCCTAAGACTTAAATTGCTTCAAACTCCGTGTGTCCAGGCATTTTGGCTCGAACGTCCCTTGATTTTGGCCCTGTCACTCTTTCAACTATGGGGGAGGCACTCGCTATAGGCAGTTATGCCTTTTGCCTCCCTCAATCACATAGAAAAAAAAAAAAAAAAAAAAAAAAACACACACACAGAGAGAGAGAGAGAGAGAGAGAGAGAGAGAGAGAGAGAGAGAGAGAGAGAGAGAGAGAGAGAGAGAGAGATAGAGAGAGAGAGAGAGAGAGAGAGAGAGAGAGATAGAGAGAGAGAGAGAGAGAGAGCGAGAGCGAGAGCAGAGAGAGAGAGAGAGAGAGAGAGAGAGAGAGAGAGAGAGAGAGAGCGAGAGAGAGAGAGAGAGAGAGAGAGAGATAAATCCTGGTAGACATATCTAGCTTAATAAACACAACATAAACTACAGTATATCTTAAGTTGATATGAAACTACCATGGAATAATTTATGGCCTAAAGCTTCCTTTTCATGTGATTGGTAAAAGATATAAATTAACATAACATGAAAAGTTGACAGAATGAATATAAACACAATGTGAGGAAAAACACTTTATTGACAATGTATCGCACATATCCTTATCAGACCAATTGATTGATCTGATGAAACTATAATATATGCGAAAAGTTGGCAGTAAAGTGCTCCTCCTTATATAGTGTTTATATTCATACCAGTTGTTGGTTTTCTTGACTGAATCAGATCACATAAAGTGGGTGGTAATATTAGAAGCCTTTACTATGAACAATGTCACCTGACTGATTCCAAATTCTAGGAGGGTAGCTAGAATCAGATAAATGGTATTATGAATCGTCGAGAATCTCCACGTCTAACATTGTATTATTTATAACTTTTCTACCCATATGTATGTACAGCCGTGGCTATGAATACTTGAACACCTCCTAATGATAAAAGCATGACAGTGAGCGTTAACTAGTGAATCCCAGCAATTTAATCTTTGTCGTTTATGCAGTTCCCAAACTAGTTCGTCAGAGTATCGTAATTGCAGTTCTAAACATAGTCCAGAAATTCCTCTCTACGACTGTATCACGTCATAGAAGCGTCATATCTGTAGGTCTATATATAAATGGTAAAATAAGCGGTACATGAACGTATATGGTTGACTGTACCTCAAACCTCTGTGGTAGCTGTACCCCGTTGTAGCCAGTAATGTGTGGGTTATATCAGACCTCGGTAATTACAATGATTATCACGACTTAGGGTCTGGTGGTTGAAATAAGTGAGAGTAGGGAACCATTAGAGGGTCAGGAAGGTGTAATTAAGGGAAGAGCGAGAAGGTATAATATAGATTACTATGGAAAGGGGAAGGATAAGTGGTGGTAATTTATTTACCATCATTATCGGATGACTATTATTCGTGCAGTCGGCATGATTTCCAGCTGGCTCAGGGCTTCTTTTATTTACGATATTCAAGTTATTTACATATGTATTTATAGGAGAAATGCAAGACATAAAGTAACTAATTAGAGTGTAGGTTAACCCCTTTTGTACCGGCGACGTCTTGTAAATAATATCTAGCTATATTTAAACGATTCTATTCAGCTAATATAAGACCTCAAGCAAGTAACAGGCTCCGAACTATTTCACTGAACCGTATATACTACCACAGATCCTTCTTAAACTGCACAAAATCTTCTAATTATAGCTAGCATAAAATTAAAAGACGTCGCCGATATAAAAGGGATTAAGTTTGCATATTTTCTTTGTCATTACTCTACGTTACTACTCTATAATAACAAATACAAATAGCACTGGACCAGTTGGAAATATTGTTGGGTGTATCTAATTTTGTTACTCCCCAACTTCGGACCTCTGAAAATCAAGGTGTTAAAAACTATTATAGTACATCATTATATATACTTGTTTTAATAAGTAAGTTCGTCTTGCGGTAGTTTGCATGAAATCAATCATTTGTCTGCAGACTAATGATGTTTTTAGGGATAATTGCCTTCGTAAATACAGTAGATGTAAACAGAAAATTTGTAAAAGCTTGGGGAAATGACTGGATCTCTCGAAAAGAGGCACCAGTCCTGACGTTATTCTTGACTTACAGTGTGCTGGCAAATTAATAATCCAATATGGTTGGTAGCCTCTGAAGTCCTATTTTGACTAATTAAAGCTCGTTTCATGGCAGCCAATGAACAAAATCATTAATAGGGAGAGAAGGAAGAGAAACGCAGTTACCAACAATTAATAGATTAAATAAAATACAAATTAAATACGTAACGATACACTGTAATACTAAATATGGTAATACGAGCATAAATACCACGATATAGTATGTAGCTGGTAAGTATTCCCTTTTGTTATTAATTAGAATAATAATAACCTCCAAGGGACTTGGGTTCTCGAAAAGGGGCTCCATTTCTGACGCTATTCTTGACCTACAGTGTGCTGGCTAAAACAAAAAAGGGTTAATAGCCTCTGAAATCCTATTCTAACTAACAAACTACCTCCAAAAATACATTGATAAAAGAGGAACACCTGTTTACCCCTGACTAAGAACTGTAGGTGTAAAAGGAAGAACTCGCCGAGGTAATCAGCTGATCACACCAGTCAGCTGATCGGAGGGTGTCGGGAGAATACCACCAAAGATGTTTATACAGATACCATGTTATATATATACCTTTTAGTTAACTATGCCTATTCTCTGGTGCTGTATATACATATCATAAGACATTAAAGCTTAGTTATACGAATATTTATTCCCTACTTCTTTCGATAGTTCTAGTCTGACAGTTGGGAGTTGAAAGTGTTTAGGATTTAAGTCACTATAAATAATCTACTTTCATTCTAAGACTCGATATTAAGTAAAAATAACACCGAAATGTTGCCAAAGAGACATTGTAAAACATGTATTCCTGTGATGTTTCCTTAGCTTTTGTGCACATTAAGAACCTAAGCCAATGGACCACTTGAATTTTGGGGCTATAAGGAACTTGCAGCTTTAGAAATCGATATTTAGCAAAACTACCAGCTAAAATATAGTTATAGTGAATTTATAAACACATACAATCAAATTTCAACTTCCAATATATCCACCAGAAACCTGGATTATTATTGCACATATATTTAATATCAATGTTTAAGCGGCAATTTCCTCATAGGATATTTCCAGGATGTGTTTTTTTGTTTTCAACCTCGGTGAAAAGGTTAAACTCGGAAGTGGTTAATTGTTGTGTTATGAGACTACGAAACACGAGCATGGATATATGGCATGGGGATCGGTGTACTTGGCCTACCTTCCTACAAATGGATGTGAGTGGAGGAGGAGCCGAGTCAGGGAAGATGGAAGAGGGATAAATAAGATACTTTTTTATTGTGGAAGAATCGAAGTCGAGGAGGAAATAGTGATCTGAGAGAGAGAGAGAGAGAGAGAGAGAGAGAGAGAGAGAGAGAGAGAGAGAGAGAGAGAGAGAGAGAGAGAGAGAGAGAGAGAGGAGTAGAGTAAACATGCTTATTGCCTACGTTTCGAAGGGGAAAGGAGGTAGGCATAGGCGATGACCAGGCTTGTTTAAACCATAAAAAATGCTAACAAGTTTGTGAGGGTCAACTGTTGCATATTATTTCAAGTCCGCATACAAACACATACAATCTAAAACATAGACAATGTTTAATTTTCTCTACCATGTCTCTATAAAACGCTTGAAACTTTCTTTGCTAATTGTTAGATTGCTGTTCTTCTAAAAAAAGAAACAAACAAGATAAATTGAGGCAAGCTATAAATGAAGAAAGCGTATAATAGCATTAGAGGGATACAAAGGAAGCTAGTGTTTATGAAAGCTAAGATTAAGGAAAGGAAATAAGATGTTTATATTAGTATTATTTTATTCTTGTCTATTTATTTTTTACTTATTCATTATTATTATACTTTTGTTTTATCTATTATTATTATTATTTTTGTTTTGTGTGTATATTTTGTGCGAAATTTATCAGTAATAGTATCTGTCTGCTTCAATCAGCGGTGTAATCAGTGGTCGCCTACCTCTCCTCAGAGCTACGTCTACACCGTCACAAACCTTATTTATTAGGTAAATATTCTGTACCCATGGATCATTAAGACAAATATTAAGCCACAGTAACTTAAACCAAAGTCACACAGTCAATTCTAACGGCAGATTTCTAAGCAAGTGTTATATCCACTGCGAGTAAAATAATAACTTCACTACACTTACATTATATTATTCATAATTCGATTTGCCTGTTAAAATATAGCTAGTAGATTCAAAAGTCAGTAATGAAGGATCGGAAAACTTTCAGATAATCATCTTCACTACCGTTGTACTCAGATACAGTTAGGATACTCTCCGATAAAAGTGTTCGTGTGACTCGGACTGTACAGTGGTGGACAGGATTTTTTGGACAACGGTTATGAGTGGCAATTAGGATAGAGTGGCGAACTATTTTGGAAAACTGTCTGAGCTATAGAGAACAAGTTAATGTAATTCAAAAGTATAATGCTCACTGTCTTAAGGAACTTTCACACATCCACGCATGTCATTCTGCAACTAAGCTGCGACTAAGCATGCGGTATGTATACGGATCAATAGTCTGCAACATGAGAAATCATACGGACGAAGGTCGTAGGCTGTCATGAGTAGTTGGATACATGCGTAGATATGCGTGGCAGAGGGACAAAATTTTGAGCTTGTTGTCTGAGGTATACAGATGAAGGTCTGATTAATACAGATACATATACAGATTTATTTGGATATCGGTCTGGAACGGGAAAAGTCTGTGTTTGACAATCAACACACATACATATGCATAACCCCGATGATCAACCGCGCATAGGTTGGCATATATGTCTGATCCGTATTTGGTCTGGTTCAATCGTATTTAGTCGGTTCTTGGTCTGATCCGGTCTTGATTATACTTGGTTAGTCAGCTTCTGAAACTCACCGTTAAATTCAAAAACATTTGGCAGTCGGATTATGGTCGGGAGTATGCGGATTACGGTCGTATGGTGGTCGGTTCTCGG
Organism: Paralithodes platypus; assembly: GCA_032716605.1. Taxonomy (NCBI): domain Eukaryota; kingdom Metazoa; phylum Arthropoda; class Malacostraca; order Decapoda; family Lithodidae; genus Paralithodes; species Paralithodes platypus. The sequence continues at coordinate 14,300,832 of CM064498.1, read as the reverse complement.
TCAGATTTATGCGGATCTAGTCTTTTGCATACATACGCAAAATGCAGTCGGGTCCAAATTTTTCAAGACTGAGGCTGACCACGGACTCGGCGCTATGCGGATTGGAATGTGTGGATGTGTGAAAGCACCTTTATGCTGATCAATAGGTGTTTACGTATTCATGGCCACGACTGTACTCCTGCACTGCCCACAACCTGATTTAAGACTGAAATAACCTGTACCCAAGGGTCGTCAAGGTATAGTATAAAGTATCAAGTAACTTAGTGTGTGTGTGCAGATAAGGTCAAGTAAGGCAGGGTATAAATTAGTGTACAGTTAGTGGCCAGTGCTCGTGAAATGCTGTATTTTGATTCATTATACCCTAGTTACAAATTATTTAAACATATTCTATTGCTTAAGAATTAACTTTAAAATAACTTCAGTATCATTATATAAACCTTTTAGCATTAACTCTATAGGCAATACTATAGTAATACTTTAATGTAAACAAAATATGGTGTATTGTAAGTATTTTAGATAACGTAACTAAGGTTGAGTGGCTGTTGCATATGTATATAAGCTACGGTGTCTTTAGAACGTGTTAGTATAACGCAAAAGATAATGCATACTGCTTCATTTATGATGAATCATGATCACCTGTGTCAAACGGTAGATACAAATGGTATCAGACAAATTACGACCAATACATTCTAGAAGGAAGCTGTGTGCATGACTGCCTGAAGCATCTTCCACATTATCTTCCAAGTTGTACATCATCCAGCAAGCTACCTTAGTTGGCAATTTGGAAACATACTGCTTATTTTGGCCTATCACGCCGTCGCTTACATAACCTGGAGATATCATGTGAACCATAACATTCCATACTTTATGACTGTGAAGCACCCTAGTGGAACTAATCGTCCATAGTCACTCAAAGCAAAGGAGAACGACCACTGAAATTTCTTAATCTAGTGTAAACAAATGCCATGAAGGCGTTGTAGCCTCACTAGTGCGACCATCAACTTACCATCTACAGTATACTGTATACGCCGTTAAGGAATAAGTCGGTTGTGGTTCATTGGTATTCCTCGTAAATTTGATTAACCATAATTGTCTTTTTTTAATGTATGCATGTGTGTGTGTGTGTGTGTGTGTGTGTGTGTGTGTGTGTTTACTTTGGTAAAGACTTTGTTCCTATAATTATATTATATTAAAATGTCAAAAATGTACCTCCCCTCTCTCTACCTGTCTCCCTCGTGCCTGTGTCAGTGGCGCATCAGATAACAGACTGATGGGTTCGCACCAAGCATCTCTCCATCTCTCTCTCTCTCTCTCTCTTATGTACCGGGGACAAGGCTATAAACAATCGGACAATCTACCGCCGGAGGAGAGAAGCCTCATAAAAAAAAGTTTGGCATAAAAAATAAGAGGCAATGGTAAGATCCTGTAAGGGCCTCCACCTGCTAGTATGCCCCGGTCAAAAAAAAAAAAGAGAGAGAGAGAGAGAGAGAGAGAGAGAGAGAGAGAGAGAGAGAGAGAGAGAGAGAGAGAGAGAGAGAGAGAGAGAGATAGAGAGAGAGAGAGAGAGAGAGAGAGAGAGAGAGTGTGAGAGTGTGTGTGTGTGTGTGTGTGTGTGTGTGTGTGTGTGTGTGTGTGTGTGTGTGTGTGTGTGTGTGTTGGGGGAGGGGGTTGCTAGGATGGGACAAGGAAGGATGGAGAACTTTGATTGGGAGAAAGGGGGTGGGAGGGGGTGCTAAAATGGGGCCATGATGGATGGGAAACTAATAAGCAGGGGAAAAGTGGGGTAGGTGGGTTTGAAATTGGAGAGTGATGGTAAGGGTGGGATGGCAAAAGAAAATGAAACGAAGTACGTCTTTTTTGCGGCTCTTGTTTATGTGACTGTATTTTAATAAGTGTGTTTATAGAGGGTGTGTGGGGGGAGGGGGGGGGGGGGGTGCGTAGGTGAGTGATTACAAATAACCTGGTTTGAGAGTTTTATTATTGAAGAAACCAATTAGCCACCGGAGTCCAGAAACTGTATTGACGTAACTGATCCCCTTTATATCTAGTGTCACCGAACTGTACACAACCACTGTATCTAACGTGATGCTTGGTATATTTGGCATGCTACACAATGCTAATAATAATAATAATTCTAGTCGGACTGATGAATGTTGATATTTCGCAATGGCCAGAGTTCTAATTGAATGTTAATGGAGTTTGGCTTTAATGAGGTGATGATGGTGGTGGGAATATTAGATGATAGTGATGTGGTTTGGCAAGCTAATGATGTGATATTTTTGTTTACATGCGTGGCAGGGTTTCTGTTTGTAAAGCTGCAATGTGGAGTGAGCCTGAATGTATGTTTTTTGTTCTTTAAAGTGATTTGGCGTGAGCTTAGCATGAGTATTACTGACTGTCAGAGAGTGATGAAGAACAGAAAATTAAAAAGAAATGAGAGCAAAGAAGGAAGAGAGTAAGTAAGAGAGGAAGGTAAAGGAAGGAAGATAAACAGACAGGATACAAAGATGGCAGGAGGATATATATATATATATATACTTCTGTAAGAAGAACCAACAGGCAAGAGGGTCTGTGCTGAATTGGTGATGAAAGAGGAATAGTATCGTGAGGAGCGAGAGGAAAGTGGATGATTGATAGCCTACATCTGGAAAAGGAATACTTGTATAAATCACTCTTGGAATATATTTAGTCAGATAATATACTGTGTTTCTAAACGTATACTTGACCATGACTGTACACTCTAAGACACAAATCCTGGCCTAATATGAACCCTCGACCAGCAAAACGAGCCATTGAAATTAAAAATATTAGTCATACTATTCAATTCATCTTAAGAATGCAAGAATAAGGCTGCCAATAAAGTACAAATACAGATATATACAAAACTTGAGCCTATAAGTTCACTGCATGCATGGTTATTTACTTGATTATGATGGAACATACAGGGTATATTAACAATGATTAAGATGCAAATAACTGATATGTTATAATATCCAATTATAATGTGTTTACGAATTAAGATATGCATCGGTTATAAAGCATAATATAGTCTAAATCTCTAAAACATAGGATTACCCATATTCACATCTTCACAATCCATTCCTTCCCATTGCCGTTAATCTTAGGGTTGCTATCTGTACAAGGATTAAGTCATGGCCACCTTGCAGTCATGGTAAGTTCTGTGTGGCCAGTGAATCTATATAAATCCATATCAATCTATGTAAGTCTCTCTATCTCTCCGACTATACCTATCAATCATTTAACCATACAAGTTACAATCCCGACGACTCCCTTCTCTCTCTCTCTCTCTCTCTCTCTCTCTTACCTAACCAACTATCCCTATCAACCATAAGACCATACAAGTTATAATCCCTGACACTGCCCTCCTCCCATAAGTCCCGTAGTAACATCTCCCAACCCTTTAATTAACGCCCTGGGGATGCCGGCTTACTATAGCATCAGGTATTTTCGCTCACTGTCCTTTCGCCCAGGCTGATCATAACCACATTTTCTTTGGGTAAGTTAAATTGCAAACATTGTTGTCTTGCGAAAAGCTAATCTAAACTAAGCCAGCCAAATCAACCCAAAATCAATCATATCTTAACCAAACTAAAATTATCCTATCCTTGTTCATAACCCATTGAACCTAACCTATCCTAACCATATCCCAATCAATCTTGCTTTATTTTAACCTAATTACATCTAACGATTAGTATCTAGTCCAACGATATCAAATCAGAGTCTCTTGCTGCCTTCCAAATAAGGTCAAAACAACATTAACAACATTAGTATGGACGTAAAGGCTTGTCATCAAATGGACTAGTTGGCGAAAATACCGGCAGCCCTATATTACTACTAAGAGCTTCTACGAGGTGATAGAGAAGCTGGTGTAGACATTCCTCACAAGATAAAATAATCTTAACCACAATTAAGATGAAATAGATAAGTCATATTACATTCAGTAATATGGATCCACTCAGTGATTAAGGGGAGATTTCCACTTGAGGGACTTTTTGCTTGACCCCTTTCTCCCTCATGTTTAGCCCCATTCCTTTTGATATTATAAAACGTTTGCCCCATTAGTTTAGCGATTTTAAGAACTTTCACCCCATATTAAGACCTTTCGTGCCATTCAGGTGTCGATTTATCCTGGCGAGCGATAGCGAGCCTTTAATTTAAGAAGAACCGGCCATTGGCCGGGAAATTTTTCTACCGAAAAATGTACAAATTTATCTTGAAAGGGACTCAAGGGGGTGTAATTTTAAGCTTGATGGAGGTCTAGGGAACAAACTAAATACCTCCCCTTAAATATATGGAGGGGAAATTAGCAAGACTGAATTATAAGTTTGAATAGTATTGTAGTGGTTAATTCATGTGATCATGTGAGATGGGTCGTTTTTCTGGTACCCCTTCTTCCATATTACATTCAATCGGGACATTTTTTCTACCGAAAAATGTACAAATATATCTTGAAGGGGGATCATGGGATTGCTTAAGTTTGATGGAAGTCTACGGAGGAAACTAAAAAATAAATATATACATGCCAAAAATCGACCAAAAAATTAACCATATCCCCCCTCCCCCTTAAATGGCATTCCATTAGTTATTTCATGTGATCAATTAACGGTTTTATAGCAAATTATTTTTGTAAGTCAATCATATTAATTCTACTTCGAGACTTATAATCGTGGAACATATAAATTATCTATATTTTATTAATTTCACCACAACACCAAACACCCCCAATGAAATTAATTAAAGTATATATGATCCGCCGGGATTCGAACCCTTATATTAATGTGGCCAACTGTACATTCCACCCTTTCAGTACGGGTAATGTAATTTTCATTTTATTTTGGCTATTATTAGAGGATTTTGTTCAGTTTACGAATAACAAGCTACAAACTATTTAATTTCACCCTTAGGCTATCCCAGATCCTTCCAAAGTTGCATTAAACTGTCTAAATATAGGTAGAATTAAATATAGAAGACGTTAGCCGCATTGATAGCGTTAATAGTGTTTCTTAGAGCTGGAAAACAAAATAAAGACACAATAAAGTTTAGGGGGTAGTGCTTGTTTTTTTGTATATATATTTATTTATATACTTATATTTTTAGTTTCCTTACAAGACCTCCATCAAATTTAGAAAAAAAAACATCCCCTAGACTCCCTTTTAGACAAATTTGTACATTTGTCGGTAGACAAATGTCGCGGCCAAAGCCCGATTCCTCCTAACATATTACAGGTGCGCTATCGCTCGCCAGGAAAAAATCGAAACCTAAATGGCACGAAAGGTATTAATATTGACAAAGAAATAAGGCGAAACTTTTATAATCGCAAAACTAATGGAACGAACATCTTAAAAATTCAAAACTTATACCTGGGTCTAAACATGAGGGAGGAGGGGGTCCAGAAAAAGAGACTACCTCCCCCTTCGGAAGAATGTAATGAGGTAAAGGGGACTGGCAAATTGAAATGATGAATCGAATTTTAAAATGTCATTAAATTGAAGTGCATGAGTCTTGCAGCCTACTAATGAGATTCAATTTAATCTCATTAATTATGTGCTACCTCCCGCGCCTTTCTCTTCTCATTAATTTCAAGTTATGAAGGTCATAATACTTACATATAATATTCATTGTCTTCAGGTAATGGACTTTGCCATTATCGTTCTTTTATTATTGGTGTATAATATAATTCCTTTTTGTCCGTATAAGAAATGGTCATCAATGATTTGTATTTGTATTTTTGCCAAGAGGTGTAAATGTAATCTGATGAAAGAGAGAGAGAGAGAGAGAGAGAGAGAGAGAAAGAGAAAGAGAGAAAGAGAGAGAGAGAGAGAAAGAGAGAGAGAGAGAGAGCGAGAGCGAGAGCGAGAGCGAGAGCGAGAGAGAGAGAGAGAGAGAGAGAGATTGGGTTGGGGGCGATCTATCAGATTTCTTTATACACAAGAGGACAGTAAATACACGTAGGCCTACCCGAGAGCAAATAGAGAGACAGGTCCTCAAATACTATGTTGTCGTGTGTGTGTGTGTGTGTGTGTGTGTGTGTGTGTGTGTGTGTGTACTCTAGGTCTGGTCAAACCTTACCATCATCACGCACACACGCGCTAGTGTACACGTCAGTATACACAGTTGGCATGAGACTATGTAATGATTGGCACATAGCGACGTTTGACAGGTTGAAGTAGAGTCTGTGTGTTTACTCAGGCACGTGTAATAAATAGCTCATTCCAAATAATGATATCATTTACTGCACATGCACGTCTTTTCATTAAAACTAACATGCGTGTTTGGCGTGACAAGATTCTATTACACCATATACTGTATGATTGTGATCTTGCAATCATTTTTCAAATAATGTCCAGTCCATTACATCAACTTCTATATATACAAACAAACAAATTTATCTTCTCATTATTCGCAATTACATTTAGACATTGTACCAAACGTTCATCCATGCGTTTAACCCCTACATATACACATACACTGTATATCAATTGTTACTGTATACATTATAATAATTAAGAAGACAAATGATATCAAAACAGTTACAACGCTAACTGCAACAACCCCAAACTGGAACTAATTAAAAGTGAACAGAGCCTCGCAACACAAAATGTCCACGACGAGAGACAGCGCTTAGAAAAAGGAGATTAATTTCGAAACTTTGCAAGACACAACTCCCAGCAGCAAAAAATCAAAGGATAACCAGCGAATGTGTTTCTAGTGTGTTCTCAACTGAGCGAATGGGAGTCTCAGGCAAATTTGAGGGATATGAAGGTCTTTTGTAATCAACCTTATTTAAATTGGAGGGCGATGAAGGTCTATATATTTTAAGTCTTTTTTACTGGACCCCTTTCTCCCTCATGTTTAGCTCTATTAGTTTTGACATTTTAAGACGTTTGCCCCATTAGTTTGGCTGTTATATGATCGTTCGCCCAATTTAAGTAGCAATTTTAAAACCTTTCGTGGCATTTGGGTGTCGATACTTTTTCTGGCGACCGATAGCGAGCCTCCCATTTAAGAGGAACAGGAATGTTTCAAAGGAATAATGCACACAATAATTGTGAAGGGGACTCTTGGGGTTATTTTTGTAAGATTAACGGAGGTCTGAAAAAAATGTATAATAAGATAAATTCAGCTTCTCCCCTTAACTCCTAGGATACAGTTAGCCATGCCAAACTTATTGTTATATTGTGTAATTTTGTCTAGTTTTATCTATCTAGCGATCACAATACTAATACAAAAACACAATCAAGAGTAATGACTGATCTCTCTATCTCTCTCTCTCTCTCTCTCTCTCTCTCTCTCTCTCTCTCTCTCTCTCTCTCTCTCTCCTCACGTACACAGTTGTTGTTTATTGCGACTTTATATCGACGAAGGCAAACGTAAACATGCGACCATGTTCATAAACCGTGATATTATACGGCCATGTCCACGGCAGTCATATTGAACACACACACACACACACACACACACACACACACACACACACACACACACACACACACACACACACACCACACACACACACACACACACACACACACACACACACACACACACACACACACACACACACACACACACACACACACACACACAGGCACAAATTGTCTTTTATATTGTTTTATGAGATCCGGTATGTATTAATTAACATACTATGTCTTAATATCAATTAAAGAATACATAACATGGAGTATAATTTTTATATACCGAGTAATGTTGGATATATGCAGAAAATAATATAGCTTTTACTGTGTGTGTGTGTGTGTGTGTGTGTGTGTGTGTGTGTGTGTGTGTGTGTGTGTGTGTGTGTGTAAGCATTGCTGGGTTCATGGGTAGACATTTTATGATATTTGTAGGCTTAAACATATAATTAGATTGAGACGACAGTTTAAGTGTATACACACAGGTTATATAATCAGTGTTCTAGGTTAGGTTAGTTAAGAAGGCTAGGTTAGGTTAGACTAAGTTAAATTAGGTAGGTTAGGGCAGGTTAAGTTTCATCTAGATAGTAATTTTTAGGTTAAAACAAAACAAAGGAAAGTACTCATAAGTATGCATAATTCGCGTTGGTACCGATAAACTCAGTCACTTACGTGTGTGCGTGCGTGTGCGCCTGAATTACGAATATCACTTACAACCACGGACAGTAATAAATGTTAAACAACAAGTCTAAAATCTACTTCCAAAACGAAGGGCATCCTATAATAATGTGTGATTATTAGCTACAAATTTGTATAACAATACTATATTTGATATTCTGTAAGGATCTGTATGTACACTCGACCAAAAAACAATCTTTACACTAACGCTCTAAACATTCTGGAAGTGGGTCAAAATCTTATACTAATACCTCACAGACATATGTTTCACCCGATGCATTCCGTTCACAATAGATTATTTACAGCCCACCAGTGTAAAGATTGTTTTTTGGTCGAGTGCACGTATTGCTTCTCTATAGTTCACACACACATATCAACACACAAACACACAAACACACACACCAAAACAAAACGTGCACATTTTCTGATACCCTCAACTCACGAACATACACTTCTAAATTCACAAAGGCAAGGTACCCAGAATGAGAGAGTGAAGTAGGTGCAATTGAAGGTTATTGGCTGTAAAGTTGTGCCTTATTGGCTACACACATACTGTACTCTCATATTACACACACACACACACACACACACACACACACACACACACACACACACACACACACACACACACACACACACACACACCTGGGCAGAGTATGTCCCAGTTTCTAAAAAATAATGAAAAGTGACTACATACAAGTGTCTCTAGTACTTCACATTGTTTACTAAGCTTCAAGTTTTCTGTTCATTGAAACCAAGATATTCTCAAACTTTCAATAGACTTAACAAATACACATTAACCAACTTGGTCCAGGTAGTGTGCAGAAAGATGCAATTGAGGAAGAAATAGGTTTAAGGATGGCATAAATGTACAAGACAAATCTCAATAGTTACACACTGTTCATAAATTACGTTTCTTAAAGGGTATTGGTAGATATCGTAGATATATTCAGCAGTACTTCAACATGTTCGATTATTCACGTTTTTGGCGAGTTTTTCGTCTATCTGGGTCAAATAAAAAATGGACCAGCTGCAATACTGAACATAAGATGGTTCAAGCATTATATTTCAGGGGATTACCTCCTTGCATTGGGTTTCTTTGCCATTCTCAACTAAATGAACTGAATGTAATTATAATAGAAACAGTGTAACTAATTATGATCAAAGTTATTGTGATTGAAATAATTAATACGTAGATAAATAATAATAAATAAGTAGGAAGTCATGGGCCCTGAGGTGTTTTCGTAACCTAATAAAATCGTCTGTAGGTGGCATACATAACACCGTAAAACAAACCAAACCTTGGGTTATATACCAGACAGAAAATATAAGAGGAAGGATCTGGGGCAAGGCTTGCATGACACACGTTATGGCTTCACTAAGTAGAATTTAACGAGTAAATTGCCTCTCATTTGTTTGGGAGTTTCTTCACTGTATTTCATAGTGTAATTAAAAAATACGTCGATCTTAAATTATTTCGCATTCCTACTTAACTCCTTCTGTATTAGGGACGTCCTTTTAACTTTACTCTGGCTACTATTAAACTATGTTATTCAATTTATAAAGGACCTCCAACAATTACTAGACTTCGAATTTTGTTTTACTACCATATATTCTTCATAAACTGCACACAATCATCTAAAGTTAGCTAGAATAAAATATAAAAAACGTTGCCGGTACATAAGGGGTTAAAGAGATTGTCTATAAATAGTACCAATGCAGAGTCACATAAGCGATTATCTATTTAATATGACCGGTGAAAAAACATAGCATTTAAGACATTATATGAAATTACATATATAAATTACATACGGTAATAATAAAATCAATGCCATTAGGTGTGTGTGTGTGTGTGTGTGTGTGTGTGTGTGTGTGTGTGTGTGTGTGTGTGTGTGGGAGGGGGGGGGGGGGGCGTTGAAAAAGTTATCTCCTCGAAGAACCACCAGACCAGACCAGATTAAATATTAGACAACACATTTGAAGAAAAAAAAACGAATAAATTAATAAATACATGAACACTAAACAAATATAGTGTTAGATAATTATATGAACCCATTATGTAGCATTTTACTATATGCTCTGGCTATACTTAGACGATCTTATACAACTAAGGAAGGAGCTGTGTGACTTGAAAGCGTAAAGACTCTTGCAATTAACCCTTTGACTTCCATATACCCCTCTTAATCTAAACAAAATAATCCTAAAATAACCAGATACTGTCAAAATTGGTCATAATCCTCAAGGGGCCAATAAGTACGTATATGGTTGCTTGTCGATGGTGATGTCTTTTGCAAGGATAAACGGTAGCAAAACATTTATTGTATTGTATGCAGCAGCCGCGATGATATACAGTAGATAACACAAACTGGAGTCAAAGAAGAAAACGAAGAGCACAGAATGGTAACACTACAAACCATATATACACAGTCGACGTGATAGATAGCTTGATGCTTACACAAGAACCGGGCTGATAGAAAAACAAATGAGGGATAGATGTACGAAGATGCAATATAATGGCAATAGACGGAACAGAGCGAAATGAGAAAGCAATACTAAAGAGAGTCAAGCAAATACAAAGCAAAGATAAAACAAAAGACAGAGCCAAGAACAAATAAAAGCCAAGACAGGTAGAATGATGGATAGAGTAAGAACAGACTGGAAAGGCGAACAATACGGAACCCGAATGAGCGATAGCGAAGCAAATAGAGATACAGAAAACTGTGCTGGGCAGAAAAAGAGTAGAATATACTTTAAAGACCAGTGATGGTAAAATGCAAGGAAGGGATGATATAGAGAGAAAAGGAGTTGGCAAGGGAGTTGGTTAGAGCGTGTACAGTTATGTATGTGATATCCTGGGTTCGAATCATGGGAGTATCACACGATTTAATTAATTTCATTTGGGGTGTTACTGGTGTTAACTTAAGAACGATGTAAAAAAAAAAACAAAAAAAATGAATATGTATGTAAATCAAGAAAAAAAAAAGAACATGCAAAAAACGAAAGATGATAATATATAAGGGATGATATAAGGGATAATATATAAGGGATGATATAAGGGATAATATATAAGGGATGATATAAGGGATAATATATAAGGGATGATAAATTATAAGGGATGATATTCATAATGATATACAGTATATATAGAAACCAACATGAATATAAATGAGAAAATGCAAATAACCAAAATAGATCAGACGAAGAAAGGAAAAGGAGAGATAATGCAGGCTGACTGTAAGATGGGCTGAACTACACTCTTGAACCGTGTCATTATCTCTTCACACTCCACCGCTGTCTGAATATTAAACACTCACCTCCCCAAACTTTATCCTTACGCTGAATATTTCCTACGTTTCCTTATATACTTATATTATACCCTTCAATAGTTATCTTCTACGTGTATAACCTCACCCCACCCCCTCTCTCTCTCTCTCTCTCAAATACCGCCTCACCGTGGACAGAGAAGAGAGTGGGATTTTTCAGCGTCGAGGTTGTCTTGTGCGAGGAGAGACAGGACGGAAAGTTTTAAGCTGGGCTGCAAATGTTAGAGCTGTAAATATCACACATCAATTTAACGCTCTCAGAATATATATATATATATATATATATATATATATATATATATAGAGAGAGAGAGAGAGAGAGCGAGCATACCAAACTAGAATTAATTAAGCTATTTCTGACAACATGACTAAACACTTTTTTAAGGAAAACAGAACAAATATTTACCTCGGATTTGTAGTGTCCGAATTAAGGAAAATGAGAGGGATGGGGAGTCTGAATGGAGCGTTATCTATTATTCAGGAGCAAAAATGCCTGACCCAATTTCCCTTCCTTTGAGATTATACCATCAGAGAGAGGGGAAGATTTTTTTTTTTTATTTGGTTGAGAGAGAGAGAGAGAGAGAGAGAGAGAGAGAGAGAGAGAGAGAGAGAGAGAGAGAGAGAGAGAGAGAGAGAGAGTGAGAGAGATTCGCTTGTTAATTTTTTTTGGTTTAATCTACAGTATATCTACCTAGTATGTCTATCAATCATTTACGCCACCATATAAATACAACCTTTAGGATTATATCACGTTTTAGCAGTATATTTTAGCTATCTTAAGACGATTCATTTCAGCTTATGTAGGATCTGTGGGGCTCAGAGGCATAATGAAGTTGGGTTTGACCCTTTACATTCCTAGAAGTCCTTCCTAAACTCGTCTAATGATAGCCGGAATATACAATCAAAATGCTTCAAAACTCTCAAGGCTAATTTAAAATGTACAAGTGGCTAATTATTTATAGTATTAGAATCCCGGTTCATAATTCAAAACTCCAAGAAGAAAATACTAACGTAGAAACGAAGCAAGACAACCATAAAATCATGGGTATAAAAGTTTGTCTCCCGAGGATATTTTCAACTCCATTAAAAACTTTCTGGTTGTTTGTATTTCATTTTCAGTCTTCCGAGTCGCTACCACTTCTTGCATTTTGGTGTTATCGTTCTTCTACATTGTTCCATAGTTAAAGAAATAAATAGGACTTCAGAGGCTATCAACCATTCTGGATTATTAAGCCAGCACATTGTAAGTCAAATATAGCGTCAGAACTGGAGTCTCCCCAATACATATAGCTTTCATTACTGCTTTAAGGGGTGTTGTATCTGGACCCTCTCTTCCCTCATATTTAGAAATGAAGAATAAGAATTTGAATGTAGGCATATATTTCTGGATAAATACAACTCTGTTAGGATATGAACAAATATTCACATTTGCTTATTCATAACATAGGATGTCATAATTATCATGTGTATTTATTTCAATACCTGGTGAGTAAAGCGGTCTTGCATATAAATATAACCTAACTGTTCTGCAAATATTTACCGTGTGGGTGGGGAAGGTGTTCTGAACCCCCTCCTCCATTATATTTATCCCTATTAAACATGATACTTTATGACATTAATTTGGCGATTTTTAGACCTTTCATGCCATTTAGATGTCGATTTTGTCCTGTCGAGCGATAGCGAGCCTTTAATAGAGCCGCACACATTTATATCGAAGATAGGTCTTGCGGGTATTATTAAGATTGATGTAGGTCTAGGGAGGAAACTTTAAAACAAAAAATAAGACTAATACAAAAATAAAAATAAATAAAACAACACATATATAAAACTCTCCCCTTAACAACAACCTTCAGGCAGACCATTGTGAGGGTGCTTCCCCCCTCGGCACTCCATCATCACTGCGGGAGTTGGACTACACAATTGGGTTTATATCGACCATCCTGTGTTGGGAGAGGTAAAGCAGGTGTCACACTAACAATATAACGGCAACTTTACTATAAGCCACACGAGCAATTTTTTCGTACAATTCTAGTATGGCAGCTTCGAGATTATGATACATATGCAATTTGGCATTTCTAATCAGATTACACATATGTAATTACGGAATTATGGGACTATAAATGTGCCGCTCGTTAATTGGTAGAAAACAGTGTTCTAATGACATGTGTGTGTGTCTGTGTCAGTGTGTGACTGTGTATGTGTGTGTGTATGTGTGTGTGTGTGTGTGTGTGTTTGTCAGCCTCGCCCTATGCACCAGGTGTTTATGTTGGTCATTTGTAAACTAATCACTCTCGTCCTGCTGCCAGCGTCTTGTGTCATGACTCAACCAGTTTGTTGCAGAATATAGGCCTACAATAGGATACGTAATAACTACCATATAATTTGTGTCGGTGCATGTATAATATACACTGAACAGATAGAGTGCAATATTGTATATGTAGATTGGTGAGTGTGTCCAGGCATTTTGACTTCAACGCCTCTTGAATTTGGCCCTGTCACTCTTTTGGCATTGGGGAAGACACTCGTTACAGGCAACCTGCCTTTTGTATCCTTCATACACATAGAGAAAAACAAAATAAACATGGATAGATATAATGTCGATTAGCTATATTCCAAGCCGATTCCTGCCCCCCCCCCAAAAAAAAAAAAAAATCCTATACTACAATTTAGAGGAACACTGTTACCAATGGATTTCCACTTTTCAAAAACCCTTGTGGGGTATGCAGATATTCGAACACACACACACACACACACACACACACACACACACTATCTCTCTCTCAGTCTTTCATCACTAGACTGGTGTGCAGGAGAGTAAGGTGTTGAGAAGAGCTACTGCCACTGATACATGTGTCTGTCTCTGAGGAACATTAAGAAGGTGGACGTGTGGGAGGAGAGTCTGGTGAAGAGCAGTACCAGGGTTAGTTAAAATAGGACTTCAGAGGCTATCAACCCTATTGGATTATTTAGCCAGCACACTGTAAGTCAAGAATAACGTCAGGGCTGGAGCCTCTCTGCGAAAACTCCAGTCCCTTTCAGTACTAGGGACGTGCATGAATTATATATAATTTGTAATACTGTATAATTATATTCAATGAAACAAAAGTGAAGCTTCCAATTTTGCGTTCTGTATTTCCAGACACATGAAGGAATACCCTATTATTAATCGAAATCAATACCACTGATGATCAATATCACTGAATTATATATGAAAGATGTTAGAACTTACTTATTGCTTTTACATATATTGATGGTCACTACATAATTATTTATCATGGTACAAATTATGATAATCAGTACTTCCTTGGTGACGTTAATCAAGTACGACTCGAGTTATATTATACTTGGAAACATTATATTCTCCTTGCTATTCAAGTATGTGTAGCTACTGCAGTAGTTCACATTAGTTTTCCAAAACGGGTTCTTTGTCGTGGACATACATGTTGTCCCTTTTTTACCTATGAGGAACGATCGAGTTGCTTTGCATATCGATCATATGAAAATATAATAGAGTGTGGGATAAATAGCCATGCACACTAGATTTTAATGATATAAGATAATCACCAGGCAGATCATCTTTACAACATTCTTCTGGCAAACAGTTTCTTGATATAATGTTCCCCTTGTGATATGATAATTGTTGTGATGATGTTAAGTGGTGAGTCTGGCCTTCATTTACATGTTGTTGGGGTTACTAAGACTGACAGTAATGATGGAGCTGAAACTCTCGATAGGTTATCAATGTCTGACGAAGGATATCGCACACAGGTTCTCTGTAGTGGATTTAAACAGATAATAATAATAATAATAATAATAATAATAATAATAATAATAATACGATCCAACAAAAAAGCATCCACCTATTACTACCGAGGTACTGTATGTGTGTCGTAACTATCGTAATATTCAGATATGTGCAACTAATAATCCAGCTTTATCAAAATGAAATAACTTGCCTAAATAAGAAGACCTTCAATATATTTTGTTAAGGCTCAATCCAGCTCGTTTGTAACAAAGTCAAAGCATAGCAAGAATAAAGTACTAAACAAAATTATCAGCCAGAATATTAACCCATTCAGCACCATGACGCCCTTTTACCTTTGATGTTGGCTAATATTTCTGCAATTTTCGGTGAACAAGTTTTTTTTTCTCGTACTATTTTTAGGCTATTGCGCATTAAAATAGATACCTACTGTAGATCGAAGGTAGGTTATGTTAGGTAGCTGAAGTCTTATGAAATTTAAATACTGAAGCTACCAGACTACAATTGTCCGTAAAAATCGAAGGAAAAATCGCTAGTGTGACGCCGCCTTTATGCAATTACTATCTCCTCCCTGTCTTGTGCACTCGTAAATAAGATGTTAATAATATCTCACCTCTCAACTTGTCTCGTTAATAGAGGAGCATACCCTGTGTTTATATAACCTTTTCTGCCGTTTATGTCACTATAAATTATATAAGATAACAGTGGCAAGTTATTATCGACCCAACCTTAATTGATAATTGCTGACCACGAGTTTCTACAGTGTTAATATTGACTACCTAGCTAATAATCAACTTCAGTAAAGACAAAAATTACTTTCAATCTGATAGCATATTTATGTATAGCTTATCAAAGTTCAAAAATGATATTACTTAATGAATGTATGCAACACCAGGTATCTAGATATTGCTATAATTGTAGCATACCCAAGTCAAATAAATGTAATGGACTTTGTCAATAATGTATCGGTGTTCTTTTCCAATCACATTACTGTTGAATTCTGTGGAAATAAGTTTTATGTTTTGTTCATCGCACAAGTCTGTTTACCTAAGATATTATGCAATACACCTTTCTACCAATTTATGTCATCCACGGCTTGTGTTCTCTTATATTCTCATTTGTTTTATGTTACATGAATTATATTTTTACGCATGACAATTATATATATTTTTCTCTGTTTAGCTAATATTTACATTGTGATTTTCGTTATTGGTTTGTTTAATGCCTCATGTGAAGGCAAGATGGCAGGTGCTCGTTGTACTCTACGTGCTTCACATGTCTCACTCCCTAGACTGGAACAAGACCTCACGGGCTTCACTGTTCATTGTAAAGCGGTGAATGTTAAGGCTCTCAGCCTATGCCCGAGAGGAAGTAAGTTGGAATATAGAAAAAAAAAAAAAAAAAAAAAAAATGTGTTTGGTTGGCCTTTTAGTTAGTGGTCGCGTTTCTTAAATCAATAATGTGCCCCACTTATACTCCACTTATACTCCACTTCTAGGCTAATTATAAATATTAATTTCTCTTCCTCCAGATTTTATTTCGATAAACTTCTGCACACCTCTCCCTCCACTACCATAATACAGTGTGCTGGCTTAATAATCCAGAAGAGTTGTTAGCCTCTGAAGTCCTATTTTAACTATATTAACTAACCGCTACCACTTGTTTCTTCATACACCATCTGCTGCAGCCTCTCCACCTGCCGCCTTGTTATTATAAATCTCCATTAATTATAGTCAGCATAGCCCGTGTCCCTACCTGGGAGGGAGGACTCAACCAGGAAGTGGGAGGAATACACAAAGAGAATAAGATGCAAAACTATAAGGGAGGAAACGGTGAAGAGGAATTAATAAAACAATATATATATATATATATATATATATATATATATATATATATATATATATAATAGGGGAGGTGTGGTGGAGTGGTCATGCCACTGGATTGGTAATCCAATGGACCCGGGTTCAAATCCCGATATGTCAATGGGAAGATATTATTGGGATTGAATTTGTGCTGTACCTAGTATCAGTGCATTACCACAAAGCCCACCGAAATGCCAAAAAAATACCCTCATTGTTCCCTGATTAAATAACACTGTATGAATATTCCCATATTCAAAATATGTTACAGGGGGACAATGCCTAGTGAGTTCACTGCTCAATAGGTGGCGTTCTGAGAGTGAGGGTCTGAGTCTGGAGGGTGAGACGGTGAAGCACTTGAGCAAAGCAACCGGCCGCTTCAGAGATGGAGCTGCTTCGAGCCATGATGGATGCTTCACATGTCTCACTCCCCAGGCTGGAACAAGACCTCACGGGCTTCACCGTGTTGAGCGGTGGCATGTACAGGCTCTCAGCCTATGCCCGAGAGGGAGTAGTTGGAATATAGAAAAAAAAAAAAAAAAAAAAAAAAAAAAAAAAAAAAAAATATATATATATATATATATATATATATATATATATATAGAGAGAGAGAGAGAGAGATTGAACATCGACAGTGGGAGGAAGCTATAGGACGACCAATTTAGGATGGACAGAATATAATATTTAAGCTTGGGAATGCTAAGATAACAAAGAGTAAACACAGTGGACTTGGAAACATTAGAGGAGTTGCAAGAATACGAGATGGAATGGAGTGAATGGAAGATTAGATTGTTAGTATACACCCTATATATCTAGAACTTTGGATAACTAAAACATATAGTGGAAACAATTCAATGAACCTATGTATTACTTTGAGAGCATAACAAGGCAGAACAAGATGTATGAACAAAATACCAATAGGTGGGGATAAGCATAGTGGTGCAGCATATCAGTGTTGTATGATGTGAGGGTTCTATACTTTTACTGTTGTATACTGATGCCATGGCTTATATAATCGTATGTACTTTCCAAATAATTAAAGCTTACCAAAATGAATATGATCATATGTTTTACTGATTCCTGAATATACTAAAGTCAGAATAATATACTAAACATTGTTAAGGATATTTAATTCCATATAAGAGTTTCTTCCTTTAGCTATATGATAATGACATATATTCATTATCCCTTCATCTACCTGGTGATTTATATAAAGCTATTTTTAGCATCGCCTGTGCTGTACCAATATACTGGCTATATAATGGTGTTCATATTAAACCAAATCAATACAGTCCATTTCCTCTGGCCTCATTAGTATTCAATAATGCAAGCCATAATTGCAGTATAAAGTACGGCATCAACAATGGACCTAAACTAATGAGCAAATGATTCAAACCCATAATGTTGTGTTATTCTGCGTAGAACAACAATATATTGCACAATACTGGTTCTTCACCGAGGTGGGTATGTGCGAGTGTGTGTGTGTGTGTGTGTGTGTGTGTGTGTGTGTGTGTGTGTGTGTGTGTGTGTGTGTGTCTGTTTGTATATGTGTTTGTGTTTGTATGTGTGAATATGCGTGTGCGTGTTTGTGTTAGTGAAGCCAACATATCCTTTTCACATTCTCGAAATGTTGTAGCGACAAGATGACTAAAACGAGCGTACTGACACGAAGTCAACAATGTAGTTACAATATAATTATACCATATGCCATTCATTTGTCCCTGTCGTGATATGGAAGCTATTGTAGTCTTGTCTCCAACTCGTTCTTGAAAAAACGTTCACTCATAGAAATTATATATATATATATATATCTACAGAGAGAGAGAGAGAGAGAGAGAGAGAGAGAGAGAGAGAGAGAGAGAGAGAGAGAGAGAGAGAGAGAGAGAGAGAGAGAGAGAGAGAGAGAGAGAGAGAGAGAGAGAGATGTTCTTATGTTCTTATGTTCTTCTTATGTAGAGTAAGAGCAGCTGTGTGAGGGGGGGGGGGTCGGTAAGAGAGGGTTGGAGGTTCTTGGAAGGTATAAGAAGCAACTATTATCATAAAACTCAATGCAAACAACTCCAAGCAGTTCAAATATACCATCTAATGACTAAGATATTGAAATGTCTGGTCAAAAATGGAAACTATATTTGTATGTACTTTGAGAATATATATTATATGCAGAGACAGAGCAAAAGAATCATCCGGAGTACGAAGGAATGATAGGAAAACGTAAACAAAACAATATGTAAGTGGGAAAGCTGGAAACACACACACACACTCTCTCTCTCTTTCTCCACATATTTAATGAAGCATGACTTTCATTTAATAGTTTATTAAGTGAAGATATATGTATATTAGGTAAGAAAATTCAGAGCACAGTAATAAGAAATAGTCGCATTTATTATTATAGGAGCGAAAGCTAATGTCATTAGCCTACATATCTTCACACGCTAACTATTCTGGACCCAAAAGTAAAATGTTGGGCTCATTAGTACAAATTATATAGCAGGACCAGGTAGCTCGAGTAGTGGGGTTTCTGAAAAATGTGAATGTTAGGAGCATTTTTAGGTAAAAGTTGGGAACCAGACTTTTTAGCATATTTCAGGTATGCTGAATTCGATAAACCCGATTCCCAAGCGAAATTTTGAGTTTTTGACCATCTAATTTGCATAAACAAAATGGCCGCCAAATTGGAAATTTTTGACACTTCATGAACCATTTTCTCCAATATCTCTCTAACTAGGCAAGCAAAAATTACAAATAAAGTGTCTATACTTATGTTTTGAGGGTCAGAGAATGTGATTAAGGCATCTTTAAAGTGATTAGTGATAAGCCTTCACGTAAATGTGCAAATTAGTGGCTGCAATTATAGAAAAATCAATTTCTCCAATATCTAATGCTAATACTAATACTAATTGTTTCTTTTATTTGCAGACTACAATGGATCCAGTAGTTACTTTGAAGAGGCCTTCACCTGTAGATTACAGCTTGTGCATCTTCTGCCAAACTCACACAGCCAGTGTTATTCCTAGTAATGCAAGTGACCATGGACTCGCAAAAGTCAGGGATGCTGCCAGTACCAGAAGAAAGCTTAGAGACACTAAGAATATCGATGTGATTGACCGTCTTGAGAATGTCTTGGATTCTGCTGAAGCCGAAACTCTTGTGTGGCACAAAATGTGCTATGCCCACTTCACGGACAAAAGTAAACTTGAACGTTTGCGGAAGATGCAGGCAGTGGATTCAAAACAAGAAGCAAGTTGCAGCAGCAGTGGTAACAGATGTTCATTGCGAAGGCACGTGGAACCAGTAAACTGGAACTTATGCATTTTCTGTCAAACTGTTGTTTTGAAGGCACGGTTGATCTCAGTAATGACAAAACAAATGAGTGATCAGATAATTGAAGCTTCCCCTCTCGACTACAAAATTGGCCTTCGATTGGCTGGAGTGATTGACTTAATTGCAGCTGAAGCCAAATACCACTTGAAGTGTCTAAGAGCATTCACCAGATCTACCAATAAAACAAAGCTGGACTCGGACAATACAGACCTTGCGATGGTATGGCTATGCAAAGAGTTGCAACAATCTGCAGACAGAGGGCACGTTATCCTGCTGAATGATGTCTGGGAACGGCCTTCCAGGGATTCAAGGTTTTTGCATCGGTTTCACCAGCGTCATTGCAGAATCTGGCCACAAAAGACCTAGCAACAGAGGCAATCCAAAACTCATTACTTTGTGCCAAAGAACTCGGACAAGAAAAAGTGAATACATTCGTTGAGGAGAGGATGATTGTACCTGAGCAAGGTGACAAGCCAGATGTCAGAATCCATGCACCCCTACACAGGAGTAATGCCAAAACGTTTGCATCTCTGTATGAAGTGGTCAAAGACAATAAAGAGAAAGACAAGAGAACTATCCTGAAGGCAGATAGAAACGTGCTTCAACGCCTTCTTACTGCCTATGAGGCAGGTCGTCCAGTTGACTTGCCAGCTGTCCTAAAGCACGAGCTTCTGCCAGTTCCTGTATCACTCGCTGAAATGAATGGTACACTCCGCACTGGAAATAAGTCCATACTGGCAGATAAGTTAACGGAAGACATAATCTGCCCTGAAACTATTGAACTTCACGACTCATCATCCTGCCTAATCATTGATGGACAAGCACTGGTGGTTGCTCTGGGAAAGCCTGACAATGCAATGACCTTTGGGGATTTGGCCGACACATACGTAAGAGCAGTATTAAAGGCAGGTTCTAACTATCAACGGGTAGACATTGTGTTCGACAGATATGGAGAAGAGACAATCAAGGGTGGTACGAGGACACGACGCACGAAAGCAGATCGACCAATCAGACGAATTGTTGAGGGATGTGATGTGCCTCTTCCAAAAAAAATGGACTAACTTTGTGTCGCTCCCTGCTAATAAAGCTGATCTTGCAAATTTCCTGTCTGAGGAACTGTGTTCTCAGGCACCTGATGATAAGGAGATTGTAGTTGCCGGGGGATTCAGAGAAGAAATTGAGGTTAGGTCATCAAAGACAATCACTGATTTGACTCAACTGAGAGCCACACATGAAGAAGCTGACACTAGGTTGGTGTTACATGCTGTGCACAGCCAGTTCAATACAGTTGTTGTGTCATCAAGGGACACTGATGTTCTCGTGCTTTTGGTTTCCCACTTCCCACGTGTACAATGTGAACACCTCTGGATGATGTCTGGTACCACCAAGAAAAGGTGATATATACCCATTGATGCAGTTTTCAACAACCTACCAAGAGATTCAACAACAACTCTTTTACCATTTCATGCATTAACCGGGTGCGACACCACCTCCTACATCGCAAATCACACCAAAAGGTCATCATGGAAAGTCTTCAAACAGCACCATCAATTGCTCATAAACTTGGGAATCGGTGAACTCACAGAGGAGACCATTCGATCTTCAGAAACGTTTGTCTGCAGAATATATGATGTGCACAAAACAGACTCTGTTGATGCAGCAAGGCATATACTGTTCTCAAAGACTGCCAAACCAGAAGCAATGCCACCAACACGTGATGCTCTCCGCTTCCATTTGATGCGAGTACACTATCAAGCAATGATTTGGAGAAATGCTCACTGTGCTGTACCTGAGCTTCCTGCACCCACAGACATGGGATGGAAACATGGCGATTCAGGACTACAACCCATTCTGATGTCATTGAGTCCGATCCCACAAAGTTGCCTGGAAATTATTTCATGTGCCTGCCAGAAACAATGCAGGACGCGTCGGTTCAAATGCCGCAAATCCGGGTTACGATGCACAGCAATGTGTGCATGTCAGCAACAGAGTGATGATCAAACTCCTTGTATTGCATGAATATGGTCTACTCCAATAAATAGTTCAGGTGAGTGACAGATATTGCCCTGTTTTGCCTGCATAAGCATCAAGGAGTATCTTGGGGTAAAGTTGGGAACCATTGATTTTTCTCCAATGACAGCCGCTAATATGTATATTAAAGTCTAGGCTTATTACTGATTCCTTTAAAAATGCCTCAGTGACATTCCCTGACCCTCAAAACATAGGTATAGATGCTTCACTTGTGATATTTGCTTGCCTAGTTAGAGAGATATTGGAAAAAATGGTTCAAGAAGTGTCAAAAATTTCCAATTTGGCGGCCATTTTGTTTATGCAAATTAGACGGTCAAAACTCAAAATTTCGCTTGGGAACCGGGTTTATCGAATTCGGCATGCCTGAATTATGCTAAAAAGTCTGGTTCCCAACTTTTACCCAAAAATGCTCCTTGATTCTTATAGAGGGCCTTTTTTAGGAAATCCCACTATACTACTCTGTCATCAACGTCATTCTATTTCTGGCAAGAATGAATATAATGAGTGCTACTATAAACACCCCTAGGTATTTTAGTATCTTGTAGAGTCGTGAATAGGAATTTCTGGACATTATTTGGAGGCACAATAATTATGATAAAGCAACTATTTTGATGAACTAGTTGTTTAAGGGAAGATTTTCACGTAACCCCTTCAGTATCGAAGACGTATTTATATTTTATTTCAGCTACATTTAGAGGAATTTATGTCGTTTAGGAAGGATGGTAGCTAAACGGATTTATTGAAATAGTTCGTAGCCTTGTAATTGGTAGACGTCCTTCATAAGCTGAATAAAATCGTGTAATAGTTGCCAGAATGTATTGAGAAGGATGTCACTGGTAATCAAAGAGTTGGGGGTTTTATACCGACCTGAATAACTGTCTACTATAGTCTGTTCTGTTCCAGCTGATGGTAAATTGAATCCCCTAGCATCTGATTTATCGATTCTTAATGGAAGCATAAGAAACAATTATGTCTCTGATTCTTATTAGTGCCAAGTTTTCATAATTAGCAACAAATTTCGCTACAAAAATCTTAGTAATAGCCGAGTAATCAGTATGACGAGATGGCAATTTACAATCAGCTGGAAATATATAGTTATTCTCGGTCTTCCTTCTATTCAACTGCTGAGCTCTGGGACTCTCGCAAAATCAGTCCTTCTCTCTGCCTATGACTTAAATTGATTCAAACTCCGCGTGTCCATGCATTTTGGCTCGAACGTCCCTTGATTTTGGGCGTCACTCTTTCAACTCTGGGGGAAGCACTCGATACAGGCAGTTCTGCCTTTTGTCTCCCTCACTCACAGAAAAAAACAAAAAACGTTCAGCCACCATGGTTACCTAAACACAAATTCTTTGCATTATGAAAAACATGCATCTTCCTTCATTCACTGTCCCCCCCCCTTCACTCACTCAACCCCACAATTTGCCGGAGGATAACAGGTTTTTCACAATACGTAGACGGAGGTCTTTAAAAAAAAAAAAAAAATCAAACTATAGTCCATTCACTACAAGTAGACCAGAAATAGAGACCTCAAGCCTCTGTAACTCAAAAAGGGCTTGAGTAAATGGGCTGACTCTTTCCAAATGGTAGAAACATTAGCTTAATTACTGTAGTTGCATTTTAGTTACAGAGGTTAGTGGTCAAGCATATCAGTAACACAAACCTCTTTACTTCACAACCATTATGTCCACATCCCTTCCATGTCTTCCCCTCACAGCAGTCAAACATATTTCCCCACCAGTGATATATACAGTAGTCTCGGTAAACACCAATTTTCCGCCTATGATTTTCCGCCTATGATTTTCCGCCTATGATTTTCCTCCCCGTTTTCCATTAGGGCTATAATGCGCTGTCAACATATACCTGGGGTTCTATATTACTCGCTACCTGGTATTGGCGGAAGGTAAGGTAAAGGTATAGAGTAGCGATATATTGATAATTATGTAGACAGATAGGTAGGTCGATAAATTGATAAAGTGGTATATATTCAGTACACACACACACACACACATCACGCACACATCACACACACACATGGTATTCGGACAACAAGGGACTGGAGTTCTCGAAAAGGGGCTCCGGTCCTGACACTATTCTTGACTTACAGTGTTTTGGCTTAATCATCCAGAAGGGTTGATAGTCTCTGATGTCCTATTTTAACAAACTATTGGCGGAAGGTAAACGTATAGAGTGACGATATTTTGATAATTATATAGACAGATAGGCAGGTCGATAAATAGGTGAAGAGGATAAATTGAGATACATTTTACCCATTTGATTCCTATAAAGAACTACCAAACCTGAGTACAAACTCTAATGATAACCAGAATAAACTGTTAAAACGTGTCCCAATCCTGAGGGGGTTAGATTTTATATCCCTTCATGAGAATATGTGTGTATCGTATTTATAACTACTAGTAGGCGATGTATAGGGGGTTAGATTTTATATCCCTTCATGAGAATATGTGTGTATCGTATTTATAACTACTAGTAGGCGATGTATAGGGGGTTAGATTTTATATCCCTTCATGAGAATATGTGTGTATCGTATTTATAACTACTAGTAGGCGATGTATTTACCTTAGGAAGCACCACACGAAATACTAAACCAATCAATTAACCCTCTGAAGATTATGACAAATGTTCACAGTTTATTCTGGCTATATTTAGATTATTGTATACAACTTAGGAAGGATCTGTGGGAAATAACCCCCACTTCCATATACCTTGCCTAATATGAATAAAATCGTCTAATAACTGCCAGGAAACAGAACAGAAATGTGTCGTCATCGTATCTTCTGAAAGTTGATTTATTTTTCTTGTATTTTATTTACTACTAGTGTCAATCAGACGTTAATTATTCCTTCGTTCCCCTCTATGTCCTTCCCTTCTTCAGCTCCTAGATTATTCTGTATTCTATCTTGTGATCTCCTCCCCTACTGGCTGCTTTCGTCTTTTAGATGAATTTCCTACCTTCCTCTTTCCTTGTTTCCACAGTTGAATGTGTCTATGTGCTGCTTAAAGAAACTAGAATAAGGACGTGCACTTTATGCTGATAAATATGTTTCATTTGTGTTAATATATACAGTATATTTTCCTTTATATTTATTGATGTAGTAATTTATTTATTATTAATTAGCCAGTATATGTAATTGAGCTTCTTACAGTATGTCGTTCAACAAGGGGTATTTACAAAATATATATATGTACATTTAGCATTACAAGCGCTAATCTTATATAACTAGAATACATGTGTTTTACAACAATCCTGTTAAGACTAGTTTAAGTGGTCAAATTTATGCAAATAGGCTACAATCCTTTTCATTTCACATCATACGCCTTTATACCTCCTTTCCTTCACATCTTCATAGCATCCACCTCCTTCAACATAATATCCTAACTTCGTTCTCAGGCAGTTAAGTCTTACCTATCCCTGAATATCCCTGAATATCATTAATGCTCTTCCTTGCCAAAATCATCCAGTCTTTCTGGAGCTAAAGCCCTTCAGGTGATGGCCGTGGCATTTTTTTTTTTAATATTTCCAAGCAGCCTAGTAAGGACCAGTAGGTTTGTTGTTGCTTGCCTTCCTTTGTATTCCTTTGTAACTCAACGCAGGACAACCCCAGTTAATGTCCTCTCCGACTTAAGATATAATTTCCCGCCTAGTTCGGTATTCGGCTCCACAAATCCTGACAATCGACGATAATGTTGCCTCGCCTAATTCCCTCCACCTCGGCTCCCATTAACATAATTTGGGAGTCTGGCTCTGGGTCTGTTCAGTTTGCTATCTGGAAAATATTGGCTCTTGTTTGTGTATATCCTGGAGTTCAAACATATTTTTTGTTTACTGTCGGTGAGCATAGTATATTGTAGCCTACAACTTATAGAACATGTGTTCCTTTATCTACGTTAGTTTACAGGAACGACAAATAACTCTTCAAATTAGAGGGGATGACTTCACAGCTTCTTTCAAATTCAGATAAGGCCAGTTACATTGGACATTTTGTGAGCATTTGTTTTATATATTTCCTTCTGTATTGTTTATAAATTAGTTTATATCATAGCTTAAAATCAGTTGCACATAAAATTCAAAGTAATATTATTATTACTTTTCTCTTTCACACTACCAGGTAACCTTTCATGATTTCATCACTTTCTAAGCAGTACATTCATGTTACATAATTACCAGTTATTGAGTATTCTAAAGGAACCTTGTTGCCAATCCACAAATCCTCTTACACCCCAAGAAGCTCCCAGATTTCATAATCAACCCAACTATTCGAACAACAAATTATTATTCCTCTGCAAGCGGCCAATTATCATCTCAACACACCAACTGCATATATTTCCTAAAACTCAACTAACGAACAATAACATCAACGTTTCATCTAATCTACCTTCGACCTCTCCTGAACCCTGAAAGAGCTATATTGGAATATTACCTATGGTACAGCGCCACATAATTTTGCCCACCCACCACCAAGACTTCATTACGTTGCCAATATCTTGCTCCAATGTGCGCAAGAGAGATACACTTTACGACAGCTGGTAGTTACTTCCTAAAGTTAAAGTTATAGTTGAGGGGGATAGACAGGTTGGGGAGGTGAGAGGTCTGTAAGAATGAAGAGAGAAGTAAAGGAGGAAAGAAAGAGCAAAGTAGAAGAGTTAAAGGTGGAGGGCTGTGGTGATTTGTACTTGATATAGATCGATTTGCTGCAACGTTGAAATGAACAGTTGCAATCGACAATCTCGATCACTAAAATAACAAGGAATTACAACGCATATGAAGGACTAGAAGTAAACAAAATATGATATCCTAATTGTCCCATTGAATACAAAAAATAAAACATAATACAAACAGATAAACAGGCACCAGGCAGAGAAGCAAGAAGAAGAAGAAGAAGAAGAAAAAGAAGAAGAAGAAGATAGGGATGGAGAGAGGTGTCGAGGACTCATTTACAGCCATCTGTATGCTGAGCCACGTCTAGCTGGGGTGAGAGCGGTGAAGATGATGTCACAGTCCGGGCACAACGAGGACAAAACTATTATGCATAATATCGATAGCAAACAACTACATTTACTATAACAATAAACTGTGAAAATAACAACGATAGGAAACATACATTCATAAACACCTTAAACTGCGAATATAACGATAGCAAAAATACATTCCTCAACACCTTAAACTGCGAATATATGAACGATAGCAAAAAATACATTCATAAACACTTTAAACTGCGAAGATAATAACATTAACAAAAATACATTCATAAACACAATAAACTGCGAAGATAACAACATTAGCAAAAATACATTCATAAACACAATGAGCTGCGAATATAATAACGATAGCAAACAAAATACATACAATATACACAATAAACTGTGAGTATAATAACAATAGCAACACATACATTCATAAACACAATACACTGCGAATAAAATAACGATACCAAAAAATTACATTCATAAACACAATGAACTGAGAAGAAAACAAAATCGAAGGCAAAGAAGAACACAAACCTATAGAAGATGAATGCATAGAAGAACAAGAACAAACATGGAGATACGAGAGAAAGAAACTTTAGCATGGAGGAGAACGCACCGACGACTCCTTCCCAGCAATATGTATGACGAACCAGTGTAGCCAGCCAGGGGTACACAAGGTCAATATGATGTATCGTGGGCATATACTGTTTTCTCTTTTGTTTTTTTATGTGTATGAAGGAGACGTAAGTGAAAGCTGCCTGTAACAAGTGTCTCCCCCAAAGTTAAAAGTTAGCCATTGTTTCAAACGTTTTGTGTGCGTGTGTGTGTAGTGTGCTTGTTTAGTGTAGTGAAATGAATATGAAGAGAAAGTGTTTGTGAGAGCTAGCTGGATTACTCTCATTGTAGGTAAGGTACAGACAGAAACAGTGAGGGAAGCCAGACAAATGAAACAGGAGTTCCAGCAATTATTTATCACATGGCTATGAGGTCTACCCCCTGGGTATCGCCACGCACTATTGGTGTCTGCAATCTCTCCCCCCCCCCCCACACACACACACACACACACACACCACACACACACACACACACACACACACACCACACACACACACACACACACACACACACACACACACACACACACACACACACACACACACACACACACACACACACACACACACACACACACACACACACACATTGGTGTGTTAAGAAACTCCTTGTGCTCCAGTAATATATGTGGACCCAACTTGGCTAATTAACAAGTTTGTTTGGTCTGTAAGAAGAAAACTTTGCAGAATGACCATAATCAGGCCAGAGGGTAGGCTACACTGCGGAAAATATGAGTTTAAAGAAGGTATGCAAAGATAAATTATAGTGACCATAATAGTTTAATCTTTAGAGGCATTTTAGTAGTGATAACCTCATCTATTATAAGGATAGAATGGTACATTATTATTTAGCCGATTGTTTTATATCGAAGGTTACGACTCCAACTTCCATATAACCTGAAACTCGCAAGTGGTCAATCGGAAGAGTGGAAGGGATAGATACGAAGGATATGCTGGAGCAGATTACAAAGGAAAACAATAATCAACATCCCATTTGTTTATGATTAGCTAATAATACAAAGCATAATTGGAGAGTTAATGGTAATTAAACGTCAACTGGTATATTAAGGTGAGATTTTCTGAACCTCTTCTCCCTTATGTTTAGCCCCATTAGTTTTGAGTTTTTAAGATATTCGCAACATAGGTTAGGTGATTTTCAGACATTTCGTGCCATTACATTTTAGGTGTCGATATTTTGTTCGTGGCGAGCAATACTAGGCAGATTATAAACATAAATATACTATAAATACATTAAAATATACCCTTAGCCTAATTATAATGTAAAACTTGCAAAAACAAAATAATAACATAAGGGAGGGAGGAGGGGTTCGTAGTTGAAGAGGACAATTACCATTTGACTATCGTCCAGGGAAATATTGTAGGAGAGTCACTGTTATTAGTTCACGCAGCAGTGATCCACAACCAACACCATGCTCACTATAATAATATGCATAACGTTAGAGGGGTTACATTTAGATAGGTGTCTATCTATATTATTCATTATTCAGCTTTGTGTAATAGGGGAGGTGTGGCAGAGTGGTCTTGCCACTGGACTGGTAATCCAATGAACCCGGGTTCGAATCCCAATATGTCAATGGGAAGATATTACTGGGATGGCATTTGTGCTGTACCTAGTTTCAGTGCATTACCGCAGCACACTGAAAAGCCAAAAAAACAAAAACAAATACCCTTATTGTTCCCTGATTAAATAGCACTGTATGAATATTCCCATATTCAAAATATGCTACAGGGGGGCAATGCCTAATGAGTTAATTGCTCAATAGGTGGCGTTCTGAGAGTGAGGGTCCGAGTCTGGGGAGTGAGACTGTGAGGCGCAGAGGCTGCTTCAGAGATGGGATTGCTTCGAGCCGGGGTGCTTCGCATGTCTCACGCCCTAGAATGGAACAAGACCTCACGGGCCTAACTGTATTCAGCGGTTGAGTGCGCAGGTTCTCAGCCTATACCCGAGAGGGAGTAGTTGGAATATAGCAAAACAAAACAAATAGTGTTTGTGTGTTGGGTATACAATGTAGCTAGTATTTAAGTAGGTTATGTATCATATCGTACACTACAATTTAACATGTTAGATAAGGCTATCACAGCTGTTAATCTATTATGATCAATAAGTCATTATTGAAGAACATAGCCTACCAATAAATTATATCTCTATCTCTATCTATCTATCTCTCTCTCTCTCTCTCTGTCTCTTGTGATATTATATCTTAATTACCTGACAAGCACAGGCAATTCCCCCATTCCTTCCCTTCCTCTCTCCCTCCTCTTAATCATCCACTTCCTTCTCACCCTTTTCTTGCTAAGCATATTCCTCCTCTTCTTGCTGTTTCAATCCTTCTTTACTTATGAAGATAACAAATACAGATGCAGTTATATTCGTTTTGATCCATATCTCATAAAAACACATAAAAGCTGACAAACATACACATTACCATAGATGATTCAAATTATCTTAAGTGCACCTGCAGTTGTGAATAAAATAACAAGCAAAATACATCTGAAAGGGGACCAGATGAAATGTAAGTTAACATTTGTTGTGGAGGAAGGCACCACTTGTGGGTACAGGGAAAATACCAGAATGCAGTATAAGGGAGAGCTAAATGGTTGTGAAAAATATCGGAGAGAGAGAGAGAGAGAGAGAGAGAGAGAGAGAGAGAGAGAGAGAGAGAGAGAGAGAGAGAGAGAGTGTGCAAGTAAGGATAATCAACTTACTTGGACTGCAGTTAACGTTACCGCAAATATTCATTAAATAGGTTATCCTAACTTTATTTCCAACTGAACAAATTGTTACCGTTTTTCACTTAATCATCCTTAAAATTTCTGTCCTCTTTCTGTCTTGTACTTACTCTAGTTGTACTTACTCTAGTTGTATTGCGGGAGTGAGCATGCTCGTTATTTCCCGCCTCCTATATGTGTGTGTGTGTGTGTGTGTGTGTGTGTGTGTGTGTGTGTGTGTGTGTGTGTGTGTGTGTGTGTGTGTGTGTGTGCGCAGACAGCCCCACCACTTGTGACGGTCGATATTCAGCAATTGTAACGTCAACCTCCTGTGACGATGATCGAGTTTCTCTCCTACCTCCTGATGGGTTAATATTGAAGACATGTGTGCCACTTCACACATACGGGTACGCACACACACACACACACACACAAAAGAAACACACACATATATATACACACACACACACGCAGAACAGGAAGAGGACGGAAATACAAACAATTTTGGGGGACGGAGGGGAATCTCACTTCACTTCAATTATGCATTCTATGTAGAAAATGTATCAATATTGCAATTGCTGTCAATAATATATGTGTCTTGTTAAATGTAGATCATATATATTTTCATTCAATTTTTACACTAATTTTAAAATAAAATTGACTTGTCTCCACCCTGATGAAATGTGAGACTTCCTGCTGCTTGAAATATTACCATCGTCTAGTAATTGATTAGATTACCAGTCACATTACCTTTGTGTGTGTGTATGTGTGTGTGTGTGTGTGTGTGTGTGTGTGTGTGTGTGTGTGTGTGTGTGTGTGTGTGTGTGTGTGTGTGTGTGTGTGTGTATCGTGAACATTGACAAAAGGAAACTTAGTGAAGTAAACAAAAGAATATGAAACAAACGACATCAGAAAATTACAAATTTACAATGAACAACTAATTATCTGACCATTAAAGTCATCAGCCAAACGCAATTGGAATGGGGGCTATACCAGGTTCAATATAAATTGGCCAAAACTCTTGAACAATAACCTCCATAACTTACGAACAAATGGAGTAATCCAGCTAATATCTCTATCATTTGCGATGGGTCAGCCAGGGAATAGGTGTGGAAATTTACAGCCCATTTATTCTAGCCCTTTTTGAGTTACAGAGATTAGGGTTCATAATTTCTGGACTGCCTATTTGGAACAGGGGCTAGCGGTATTGGGGTAAATATTTATTCTGGATATGCTAAATTGTACGGGGTGGGGGGGGGGGGGGGTGTTGTTTATATTTGCGGGACGTGGGGCGGGAATAGCCAACCATTATTCACCTCACCCTCCATTTTATCAATATTGCTCTCTCTCTCTCTCTCTCTCTCTCTCTCCCTCTCTCTCCCTAGTATATTGCCTAGTTTATCTCTACATGGTGCTATATTATGTATCTGTTTTCATTCCCCTGCATATATTTGTTATATGTATATTATCTTGAGCTACTTTTCATTATTTCGGTACTTCCTGCTTGCTCGTTTTTCTTTTTCTTTTTCGGTTTCGTTATTTGACTAGTGGTAATATGAATTTACCAATAATATTGGGTTCCTTGCTTTTAAACCATGATTGTTTAACATAAGGTTATTTTTCCGTTACCATTTGTTTTGCTTACTAATTAAAGCTACGGTAACCTCTATCGGTAGTATTGTATTCTCTCATTCGCTTTCAAAAGTGTGAATTTTTTAATTTACGATTATGATTATCTCTATCACGGCAATTAGTTTTCATTTATAATTATGATTAATCTGAGTGCCTTAGGTAGAATTGGGAAAGTGCAAGCACAGTCAATTTCTGCACAGGCAACCCCAGGACACCTACAGCACTCAAGGACATGAGCATATAGTAGACCAAGAATAACATAAAAAAACAAAAACAAAACAAACTATATGTAAATAAGATGGCAGGGCATTTGAGGAAGAGTACATAATGTCTTCATAGTAATAATCAATTAACATTAGCTACAGAATGGTATAGTACGAGTTTGGGAGGACAGTTCCGCAGTGTGAGGTATACATTTAGCCAGTGTCTCATGAGCGCTTTTTCCCGCAATTTTCGATGTAATATTTGGAGGCTTTTCGCATTGAAATCGGAAACTAGACTTAAAGTAAAACAATATTAGGTGGCTTAATTCTGATATAACTTAGATTTTAAAACTGCCAGACTACAACTGCTTGTAGTAATTGACGGAAAAGGCGCTCGCGTGACACCGCCTGACCAGTCCAGTAAGAAGTATTGGGGTTACGGGGGGGGGGGGGGGGGGGGGGGGGGGTCTTACAAGCTGATATGTTTCCTGGGAGACAAATACTTCACACAGAGTACCTGGGGTGGAAATAGCGGTGGGAAGAAACATAAGGGGTTAAGCTGGAGAGAGAGATATAGTGGGTGAAGAGAGGTTTATACGTGTCCTGGGAGACCAATCCTTTACACAGAGTAGAAGGTGAAGGTATTGACAACGGCACCTCGTATCTAATTTTCGAAGTGTTGGAGGGAAGAAGGGGTGCTGGAGATAGAGGAAGCTGTTGGAGTGGCTTTGTTATGTGTGTTATTAGTCTGTGTACGGCGTCGAAGGGTGGAGATATTGGTAGAAAGAAGGATACGGGGTGTAGCTGGAGAGAGATTATGAAGGGTGGAAAGAGGTTGATAATTTTCCTAGAAGACCAATCCGTTACAAAGCGTATCTACTGCTTCATATACCTCTGAGAAAAAACTAAGCAAATTAGTAAGGCAAGAACGTCCATGGATTCACTCAGGGACGTTCTTGCCTTACTAATTTGCTTAGTTTTTTCTCACAGGTATATGAAGCAGTAGATAATGACAAGTCATATGATATAATATATTTAGATTTCAGTAAAGCTTTCGACAGTCCCCCCCATGAGAGATTGATGAGAAAGGTTGAGGCGCATGGAATAGGTGGGGCGTTGTTGGGATGGAT
This sequence comes from Paralithodes platypus, assembly GCA_032716605.1. Lineage (NCBI taxonomy): Eukaryota > Metazoa > Arthropoda > Malacostraca > Decapoda > Lithodidae > Paralithodes > Paralithodes platypus. The sequence goes on along the minus strand of CM064498.1, from coordinate 14,267,126 downwards.
TAGGTCATGGCTTATTGGTAGGAAGCAGAGAGTCAGCATAAATGGTACGAAGTCAGAATGGGGAGGAGTCAAAAGTGGTGTCCCCCAGGGATCTGTATTAGGTCCTCTGTTGTTTGTTATATACATAAATGACCTTGATTTAGGTATAACTAGTAGGATAAGTAAATTTGCAGACGATACCAAAATGGGGAGAACAATTGATTCAGATAGAGATATAGAGTGCCTCCAAAGGGATCTAGATACCTTACACGAATGGTCAGTAAATTGGCAGATGAAGTTTAACATTGACAAATGCAAGGTATTAAAGATAGGGAAGATGCATACAAATGTTAAATATAAACTAGCTAATATGGAATTAGAAAACTCGAATTGTGAGAAAGATCTAGGTGTGTTTGTTAGCAATGATTTGAAGCCTAGACAACAGTGTATAAGCGTTCGAAACGAGGCAAACAGGATTCTCGGGTTCATCTCTAGGAGTGTGAGTAACAGAACTGCTGATGTTATCTTAAAACTTTACTTGTCATTAGTGAGACCCCATTATGGATTATGCTGTTCAATTTTGGTGTCCTTATTACAGAATGGACATAGATTCATTGGAGAGAGTACAACGTAGAATGACAAAAATGATCCATAATATTAGAAATCTTCCGTATAAAGAAAGGTTGAAGAAATTAGGCTTACATTCGTTAGAGAGACGCAGAGTTAGAGGGGATATGATAGAGGTGTTCAAGTGGGTTAGTGGGATTAACAAAGGGGACATGACAAATGTACTAAAGCTCAGTGATAGCGAAAGAACTCGTACCAATGGTTTCAAATTAGATAAATTTCGTTTCAGAAAAGATATAGGCAAATATTGGTTTGGTAACAGAGTTGTAGATGGGTGGAATGGACTACCAAGTGCTATAGTGGGATTAAAAACGATAGGGAGCTTTAAGATAAAATTGGATAAGCATTATGGACGAGAAGGGTTGGGTGTGAAGGGGGATCAGCCGGGTTGGGCCAATCAGCGCTCTGCAGACCCCCGTAATCCTGCGTTAATCTCTAACCGTTTTGGTAAGATGATCCTCAGGGTATTAGAGTGTTGAGTCTATAATTGGGCTTTGTAATTGGGGTTGTGTGGGACAGGGATCTGCCTCGCTTAGGCCAATCGGCTTTCTGCAGACTCCCATTTTCTTATGTTCTTATGTACCGGGGCGTGGAGATAGTGGTGGAAAGAAGGATATAAGGGGCTTTGCTAGAGAGAGTCTGATGTAGTGGGCGGAAAGAGGATGATAATGTATGTTTCCTGGGAGACCAATCCTTCACATAAAGTCACGGGGGGTGTAAAGAAGGATAAGAGGATTAGCTGGAGAGAGATGTAGTGGGTGGAAAGAGGTTGATAGCCTATGATTCCTAGGAGACTAATCCTTCACATAGAGTCACGGGGGTGGAGATTGGAGATGAAGGTGGAAAGATGACAAGGGGTTTTGCTAGAGAGAGTCTGATGTAGTGAGTGGAAAGAGGGAATGAAGATGGGCATTGATAGAGGTGGATGTTAGGAATGTTGAGACGTGGTGAAGATAGAGAATGATGGAGGAGAATGGTGGGTGGTTTGGAACAAAATAGGTGATAATGGCAATGGAAAGAGGTAATCATTGGGAGAAATTGTGAAGTTGGAAACCGGTGAAGGTCAGTGTTGGGAAGAGCAAGTGAATGTTGGAAATGGTTTGCATAGCCATACGGGTCACTAAAAAAAAAATACTACTAATACTAACACATATGAAGGACAAATATTTGTATATGACTAGTTTGTATTTCATGAACATTCATATTCTGGGCATGGAAGATTATTAGAATATTTATATAGTAGGTCATGTTTTCTTGATTAACTCACAAACATTATTTAACGTAAATATCTTACAGACAACTGCTAATTTAAACTAATGTAAACAGTTTTACTTACGTATTCCTGCTCTACTATTAAACTACTAGGTTACATGGGAACACTCCAGCACAATTCTACCGCAAAAATAGAAAACCCGATAATAACAGAGCTAAATTGATAAAAATAAATGGGAGGAGTGAATGAGAGGGAATATTTTGATGTCTGAAGACAATTGGAGGGAAGGTAACAGGTGGGTGTATACTGGCATGATGACCACACAGATACACACACACACACACACACAGATAAGCAGACAGACACAGACATACATACACACACACACACACACCTACAGAGAGAGAGAGAGAGAGAGAGAGAGAGAGAGAGAGAGAGAGAGAGAGAGAGAGAGAGAGAGAGAGAGAGAGAGAGAGAGAGAGAGAGAGAGAAAAGCAAATGGAAAATCATAGATACCTTAATATATAACTATTCTGCAGTATATGAACAGGGAAAATCTCAATCCATAAATATAATATACATGACGAGATATAACAGTATTGTGGAAAATCTAGTAGCCGTAAAGTGAAATGTAAAATTAATAGAATAAATCAACCTGTGTGAGTATAATGAATGCATGACTCTCTACCTTTGCAAGCAAAGCTCTCTCGCTATTTTTTACAACACACATACTTTGCTTTAACAGAGGACAAACTCGATATTTATTACGCAAATTGTTATTGCCTTGTTTTTTTGGACCGACACTAAATCCCTGTAACCATTTCCGGGGAGTGAGCTCAATATATAACAAAATTAGCATGAACAAAAAAATAATAAAATCAATGGATGTGTATTGACTAAATTTTACTTATGGTGGACAGTGTTACCTATTCGGAAATCAGGCATTCTTGTTCATTGTAGAGTTTTCAATAATCACAACAATGGCACAATTGTCATAAGAATGGACATGTAATTATTGGATAAAACCTTCCACAAGTGAGTCCCATATGGTCATACATAAACACACAATGACAAGCAACCAAATATCTATCTATGTATATATATATAATCAGAGACAAACTAATGACAGTAATAGTGACCATTCACCCCGATTGATAGGAACAGTAAATCACAATGTGTTCAACGGTCATTTGGTCACCCAACAAAGGGACTGGAGTTCTCGAAAAGAGGCTTCAGTTCTGACACTATTCTTGACTTACAGTGTGCTGGCTTAATAATCCAGAAGGGTTGATAGCCTCTGAAGTCCTATGTTAACTAACTAATAAACCAACCTATTCATTATCTCTGCTTTCTGTTAACCCGCCTGTCTAATAGACAGAGCAATGAGCATCTATGACAAACGGGGAGTAATCTAATTTTCAAGTTACTTAAGGGGAAGGTGGTTGCTTTTTCTGGACCCCCTTCTCCCTCATGTTTAGCATTTTGAGATTTTAAGACGTTAGTTCCATTAGTTTGGCGATTTTGATACCTTTCCCCCCATTTCTTTGTCAATATTCAGACCTTTAGTGCCATATTCGTGTCGATTTTTTTTCCGAGCGAGCAAAAGCGAGCCTGTAATTTTAGAAGGAATCCGCCTTCGGCCGGGAAATTTTTCTACTAAAAAATAAAATAAATATATACATAGACCAAAAAACAAGCACCACCCCCATAATTTAACACTCCTGTCTAACACCTTCTGACCACATGTACACATTATCCTTCCTTGCACCTTCCCATTGTCGTAAGGCATACACACAGCCGCAATGTTCTTTGTAATAATATTTGATGTTTTAAGTTATTCAATGTTATTAATATATTTATCAGAACGACGTCCTCTATCCATGTGATGCATGAAGAATAACATGGTGCTTCTTTGTTAATACATGCACATTATTTCGTTTGAAAAAGACATCCCTGTATATGCATAATCTACCTGCAACAAAAGCTATTCCTTAAGATATGTATTTTCCTATTCAATTCTTACAGCGAAAGTAATTCAATTACTTATAATCAAACACATAAGTAGCTTCACCCTTAGCAAATACGATGAAGCTTTAATTCATGTTTTCTGGCTATTATTAGACGCTTTTATTCAGATCAGAAAGGGTATATGGAAGCCAGAGGGTTAATTGAGATAGCCTTTACCATAATAATTCCCACAAATCCTTCCTAAAGAGCAAACAATCGTCTAATAATAGCCAGAATAACCTGTCTTCAAAGGATTAACTTGGCCATGGTTTACACAGATAATACGATAAAGACACTAACGCCAACACTGCAGGCCGAGGCTGCAAGACAAATATCCCGGGATGTTGTATTTAGTGTGAAGATTTTAATTTAGATACAGCCTAACTGAAGGTGGGAGGAGTGAGAGAGACAGAGAGAGAGAGAAAAAAAGAGATTTAATTTTTCCCCGAGGGGCGAGTTTATTGAGCAGCGCCCCCCATCCTGTGAGGGGACAACCACTGGTAAAGCGATACATACTGCTCAAAGAGCCATTATTCCACTGAAACAACAGCATCGTCGTCTGGTTACATTGCTATTTGTGTTTATATATCAGGTAGGCATTATTCAGATGTGTTATTATAGTGTCCTCAATTAATTGGTTTGATGTGCTGTATATACGTAGCTCATGATTATTAGCCTAGAAAAAAAAAACTTGTCGTGACCGACTTACTAAAGGAGAGAGAGAGAGAGAGAGAGAGAGAGAGAGAGAGAGAGAGAGAGAGAGAGAGAGAGAGAGAGAGAGGTACATGGATTTGGTCAAATTGATGTTATTGTTGGGTTGGGTTGAGTTGGGATGGATTCTGTTGGTTTTGAGTGGGGTTGGTCAGAATAGGTTAGATTAGGTAAAGTCAAAATATAGTATGGCCATATATAATATTATGTTTCGTCTCGTTTCATCGCTGTTGGATCTTCCTGCTTGTACTTCTCTCCACCCGACCTTCTCCTCTCTCAACTCTCCCACTGCCTTCTCCTCCACCGCCAACCTCTCCCTTCTCCTCCACACAAGAATTTTTTTTGTGTGGTCAGCAGGAAAACCGAGTTAAAGGTAAAAGTATATTTTTCCAGATCTTAAGGAGAGAGAGAGAGAGAGAGAGAGAGAGATTCAGAAAGGGGGCTGGAGAAGCGGAGGAAAATACAGCCAGTCCAGCGAACGCAAATTGTATTTTCTCTTTCAAAAGGAAGGTGTTTATATTCGCAAGTAAAATATTTGGGGAGACTTTTCCCGGGAGGTTTGGGTAAGAGTGTGGTGGAGGAGGTGGTAATGGTTCTCAGAGTGAGGGTCCCTGGTAATGGTGTCATCAATAGCTGAACTGAACCAAGGAAATGCATTCAAATTTACTGTATGAATTAAAGTTCTATCGTCACTCGGTACTGAACGTAGCCTAGTACTTGTAGCCATTATAAACCAATCAAATAATACTATGTACATTATTTAAGTATTTGTTTATAGAAAATACATTTAGTAAACAGGACAAAAGAGATGAAAGAGAGTCTGAAATACGTAATGTTGCAATATAATTGTTTAACCCCATATTTATTCTTTCAAATATCTCTGGTTATCATTGGATAATTATATTATGAACCCAACCTTTTATCATTGTATCACCGGAATGTACTGTACCATGACTTCCACTAATGCAAGTTACATCTTTACTGTTTAAATCTTCAAATATACTAACACAAACTTGATTTGATACACCGACTCATGCATGAAAGCATACATGCTAACGGGGGTGAGCAACTTAAAACATACATTAATTTATTTAAGCATACATTTATTTGCATTTACACTATCTTTGTTAAGAGTAACATTGAAACAAACAGACATTTCCGTACCTACACATACAACATGTTCAGTTGTAGGTCCACACATTCTCGTACACGCACTCAGGGAAGCGGCATTAAACCGCAATACTGCAGTAAGTGGCTTAAGTGGATGAATAATGGAGAGGAGCTTAGGAGTGGAGGTGATGGTGGTGATAGCTGCAGTGGTGATACTGGTAGTGGTGATTGATGAGGTAGTGGTGATAATGGGATAGTAATGTTAGGTCAATGATATATTAATTAGTTTAATAATTTGTACATCTCTTTAATATTAAACTTATGTTATCATGTGTAACTCTAGTTGATAGTATCTATTATATTTTGTCACTAACCAAAACCAAATTTACTTCTAACATATAGGCCTACAGCTACTGACAAATGCTTGTGAGCTCTGAAGAAGACATTTTTAGCTTCGTGTGAGTTAAAAGATTTACCAATAATTTTGCACCCGTTTTCCCGCGTGTAATTAGATTGGTCGATAGTGAAGTACTTACTACAGTTCATATTGTCGATGGAGGTGTACTGTGCTGAAGTTCTGGCTTCCTGGGTCACATAGGGCGCAAACCGAGCAAAGAATAAAAAAGGGTTAATTTTGAAACTAAAAAAATAAAACATGTCGGTTTTATAAAAATTCATTAGGGTATCTAAATATTGCTGGATTTAGGTGAAATTTGGCATGAATAGTGGAAAACTATCCTAGAAGATATGGAACACCTAAAAATTTAAATCGGAAACACTAGATAGCAATGCCATAGCAGTATGTACATTGAACTTTGAGACGGGTATATTTTTCAGCAAAAAATTGAGAGAAAAAAATAATTTCTCAACAACTTATCAATGAATCAGCCTAAGACACACCATGGCCATTCCTACACACCCTATGAACAAAATTAGTATGAATATGGGGTGTTTGCAGAAATCATATGCACACAGCATTGAATTGGTTAACATTATCTCCGAAAATGGTAAATAATGAGTTGCAGGTAATCAGTAAAAAACAATCAAGAATGTGTGAAAATGGTAAGTAAATGAGTAGCAGGCACATGAGATAAAGCAGGTTAGTAATGGGTAAACATAATTCATCAGGAACAGGTAAAAAATGTAAGTTTATGACTAACATGGAAGTGAAGCAGGACAGGTAACTAAATAAAATAATTAACAGTGGCAGTATTTGGCATCGCAAGGCATGTCTGGCTGTGGGTACATGGAGCCATACCATTTGGCTAAGTTATGTAAGAATGTCAAGTTCCTGTCTATAATATATCACCGTATATTCCACTATAATATTATGTAAAACTTTCACTAAGTATGATTTGCCACTTACCAGGTTAAGGTGGGTAAAAAACGGCACTTGTCTAGCGGGTGGGGGGGTGGGGGGGTTTTGGGCTTATTTGGGCATATTCAGGCCCTCCTGCATGATAAATCTAGTATCTGCATGAATTTTTTTTTTTTTAGCAAAATACTAGGCGCTAAAAGCTTCAAAATGAGACCAGAACGAGCTACGTAGCACTCGTGGTTCTCATACCGTGATACCAGTAACATGGGAGTTTAGCATATAGCGGCATATTTTTCCCAGCTATGCTCACTACTGGCTACACTGCCGGCCTCTCGAGAACACAGGGAACATGAGTTAATGGGTGGCGGTAAGCCCTGGGAGTCGGCTGTCTGGCCCGCTGCGTTCCCGGCCATTTGCACTCGATTTTAACCCTTTAAATGCCTTAATAATGCTCCTAACTTGCTGCAAATTGGAACCAGACTTAAGTCCGACCCCGATCTTTAAGGGTTAAGAACAATATTTATTAACATACCTTGTTCTGTACTATCGCTGTGCTGTTAAACAATGATGGGTAGCAATTTCATAAATAATCAGATCATTACCATTCAGAGAGAAAATAGGGGTGGACACATATACTGTTCTATTTATCAAGTTGCAAAGTTTACTCTATACTTCCCGAGGTAGTTAAATCTGTCCCCACCCTGCCGTTTACTGCCAGTACAGATAAGGTGATATTCACAACTCCAACTGGAGCTATTTATGTGTTGGTTCACTGTTGTGGCAGGATTAATGAGGGCGGTGAAGAGTGATAATGGCTGGTCATTAGTGTTGGTGCTGCTAAAGTGAGAGCCATACTTACTACCGAGGATTACCATATCTGTCTAACCCTTCTCTATTATGTCGCATATCCACTACCATAGTCTAGTATATTTAAGTAGGCTACTCTTTAAGGTTCTCAAATATATAAGTACGTTATCAAATTGGTTATTCATACAAAAAATACGACTACTCATTCATCCCTTAACTGTCTATTATAAGCATGGAAAACTCGCTCAGATTTGAAATTTAATTTATACAAACAATACAAGTTCCGGATATTGGACAGGGACCTTCATAAGTTACGAAGCTAAATGACGTAACCAAAAAGTCAGACAATAATATATAAAGCAAAATTATCAGTCTAGGCACAATCATGGAGAAAGAACTAAATCAAAAATATAAATGGAGCAATTGAAAAAAATAAATACATAAATAAAACAAAATAATGAAAATGGGAAAAAATCAAGGTGGTTCATCCCATATTAGTCAAAAGCTTGTGCAAAAGGATACTGTCAGTAACGTAACGATCAAGAATAGTAAATTGTAATTCAAATTGACAACCTGTGGTTGAGGAAAAGATGGTGACTGTCATCACTGGTACACTAAAACATTACAGAGGGAGATATACTACTACCATTACCCTTAAACTAACTACACCTGAACGCTGACCTCATACAGACACACCTGCACACATGCGCTCGTAGTTAGAGAGTGTGTTAGTGTGAACTCCAATACAATTTCAGCAACGCTTACGCTATATATCACAGAGCTACTGCCGTATGTTCGTGAGCTCTTGCGATTATCTTTATGCACATATATCCATTTGCATTGATGTTCAGATCAAATCGGTTATATATTCATAAATACATATTATGTATGTACTAATACAGCTGATTTGATCTGAACATTAATTTAAATGGATAATCTTTCATAAAGAAAATCGTAAGAGCTCACAAACATTTGTCAGTAGTTGTACATAGGAAAATGTGAATATATGTGTTTGTGTGAGAGTAGGTGTATGCAAGCCAGTGATCATGTGATTTATGTTCGTTAAAATATTTAACCAGAATTTCAGTTTATTCTATTGACCGGGCTGAATATTACAGATGGCATAGTATGTATACAGTACACTCAACTTTATCCTCTCTGACGGGCCATTTCACTTCCCTCCCCTCCCAAATAACAAGTTTGTATTGAAAGCCCCGTATCCTAATGACTTCCATCAAACGGGTTGTGCAGAAAGTATTTCCACCGTCACATTCAGTGCTCTCCTCGTTAAGCCTTCCATTTAAAACGGTCAAACAAGGGTAGTGATCATGAATCTGGAGTAACAACACTGCCGACCTTCCTTCACCTACAGTACATTGAACGGAGAGGTAGTTGCTCTTTCTGGTCCCCATTTTCCTCCAAGTTTAGCTCCATTAGTTTGGCGATTCTAAGACCTTTGTACCATTTCGGTAATGATCTTTTCCTGGCGAACGATAGCGAGCCTGTAATTTAGGAGAAACCGGCCAAAACAAACTTCTACCGATAAATGTACTAATTTATCTCGAAGGGGAGTCTTGGGGGTATTGTTTAAAGCCTGATGGAGGCCCAGGGAGCAAAGTATAAATCTTCCCTTAAAACAGTCAAAGGAGTGTAGTGATCTTGAACCTGGAGTAACAACCCTGCCGACCTTCCTTCACCTACACTTAACCTGACACCAACACCTCCTACCCATGTTAATGGTACAGTTGGCCAAATAAGTCGTGTCGCCGCTGTCATTACGATTTGCTCGCTGTATGCTGTATTAGTGTCTGTCAGATGTTGAATAGGGTGTGTAAAGATAGGAACATATGATTGTATATCTCACTCTGAACGATGATTTAAACCTTTGATAGCGCTGAAACCATATATTGATCGAAATATACTTGGTGCCGCGACATCATTTATTTGGCCAACTGTAGGAGGTTACCAGACGGGGTTCAAGAAAGAGAGAGATAGAGTACAAAGGAGTACAAAGGAAATCAAGCAACAACAGATCTAGTGACCCTTCTAGGTTGCTTGTCCTCCAAAACACTGAGGATCAAGTGTCCAAACAGTGGTTTAGAGTGGGTAAGGGAACATTGGAAAGGGAACTACTGCCCTGCCACTAACTAGGACTGGCAGGACTAGGAAGTTAGTAGGGGACATATGGGTTAGTAACTGAGGGGAGGATAAAGTTATTCATTTACAAACGCAGTCAGTCGCGGGTTTGATGCGAGATATTTGTCTAGGCGGAATTTAAATGAATCAACGGTGCTGCAGTCTATAACGTCTCGGGGAAGCCCATTCCACAAGTTGACAACTCGATTGAAGAAGAAATTCTTAGATTCGTGCGAGTTAAAAGATTTACCAATAATTTTGCAACCGTTTCCCCGCGTGTAATTAGATTGGTCGATAGTGAAGTACTTACTACAGTTCATATTGTCGATGCCTTTGATGATTTTGAACACTTGAATTAAGTCGCCTCTTAATCTGCGCTGGGTTAAAGGAAATAGATTTAATTCTCTAAGACGCTCTTCGTATGGTTTGTTCTTTAGGCTAGGTATCATTTTGGTAACTCTACGTTGAACTCGTTCTAGCTTGTTTATATCTTTTTGGTAATAAGGGCACCAGGATTGAACGCAGTATTCCAGAAGAGGGCGGACTAAGGAATTGTAAAGGGTTAGGATAACTTCTTTGGATTTATGCTCAAATGACCTGCCTATAAAGCCAATTATTTTGTTTGCCTTCTTAACAACTTCTGAACATTGTTGACTCGGTTTTAGGTTACTCGATATTGTTACTCCCAGATCAGTTTCTCTGTTTACATTCTTAAGCTGAGTGCCATTCATCGAATAGTTTTGCTTTCCTCATTTAGGTATCCGACATGTAGTACTTTACATTTATCCGCATTGAAACTCATTTGCCAAATTTGGGCCCAACATGACAATTTATCTAGATTGTGTTGCATATCGTCAACTTGTTCTTTTGAGAGTACGCTATTTGCAATTTTTGTATCGTCAGCAAATTTTGAGATTGTGCAGGTGAGACCCTCATCTATGTCGTTGATGTAAATTAGAAAGAGAATTGGTCCTAGTACCGATCCCTGGGGTACCCCGCTACTTACATTGGTCCATTTAGATGCCTTACCGTTTATGACTACCCTTTGCTTTCTGTTGCTGAGCCAATTTTCTATCCATTTCAACACACCGTCTTGTATTCCATGCGCTTTTAGTTTTAGCAGTAAACGTTTGTGGGGAACTTTGTCAAAGGCCTTTTGAAAATCAAGGTATATAATATCTACAGCTTTACTCTCATCGTAGAGGTTGAGGATATCGTGGAAGAAGTCTAAGAGGTTTGTTAAACAGGAACGTTTTTTACGAAAGCCGTGTTGAGTATCTTTAAGTATGTTATTTTCCTCCAAGTGATTTACGAGTCTGTCTCGTATGACCGTTTCTAGCATTTTACATACAACTGAGGTTAAGCTAATTGGACGATAGTTACTGGGTAGGGATTTGCTGCCTTTTTTGAATATCGGTGTTACGTTGGCTAGCTTCCACTGATCAGGCATAGTTCCAGACTTCAAGGATTTATTGAATAGTAATGTCAGTGGTTTGGAGAGCTCATTCTTAGCTTCCTTTAGAACTCTAGGCGAGATTGTATCAGGTCCTGGCGTTTTATTTACCTTGAGTTTATCTAAACAATTCAATACTTCTCTCTCTGTAACGGTGATATTGCTTAGAACATCTGAATTATCAATCTGAATCGGCGATGGTGTAGGGATATCACTGAGGTCTTCTGTTGTAAAAACTGATGCAAAGAAGGTATTGAGGGCATTACTCATTTGTACTTCGTCTTTGGTGTATTCTCCTTTTTCATCGACTAACGGTCCAACAGTTGAAGTAACTACTTTTTTCTTTCTGATATAACTATAGAATTCTTTCGGGTTTGTTTTACTTTGATTCGCAATATGTAACTCTAAGGTCTTTTTACTTTGCTTAATTAACTTTTTGGCTTTGCGTCGTAGCTCTACAAATTTCACCCGTTCTTCGTCATTTTGTGAGGATTTTAATCTATCATTAGCACATTTTTTAGCAAGCAGGCAGTTTGAAATATCTTTATTCCACCATTTGGGCTTATTATTATGGCCTGGACGCCGTATTTTCGATGGTATGCAGTCTTGCACTGCTTTTAGGTAAGTGGTTTCGAATAACTTCCAAGATGTATTTATGTCGTTATTGTTAATTAAAAAGCTCCAGTCAGTTTCTTTAAACATAGCTCTAAGTTTATGGAAGTTTGCTTTCTTGAAATTAGGGACTTTTTCGATGCTACTATTTTGTTCGTTACTAGTAAACTTTAAAGTGAAAGTTATCGTACGATGGTCGCTGTTACTGAATTCATCACCAACATTCAAATTCTCTATCAATTCTTCTTTTGTTGCAAGTACAATGTCAAGAACGTTATTACCACGGGTCGGCAGAGAGAGAAAGAGAGAGAGGCTTTTTCTGGACCCCCTTCTCCCTCATGTTTAGCCCCAATTGTTTTGAGTTTTTGAGACGTTCGTTCCATTAGTCTGGCAATTTTGAAACAATTTGCCCCATTTCCTTGACAATATTCAGCCCTTCGTGCCATTTAGGTGTCGATATTAACCTGGCGAGCGATAGCGAGCCTGTAATATCAGGAGGAATATTTCTACCGAACAATGTACAAATTTATCTTGAAAGGGGGTATAGGGGTGTTATTTAGCTTGGTGGAGGTCTAGCGAGAAATGTCAATAATAAATAAATAAATAAATAGACCAAAAACTAGCACTACCCCCATAAATCCCCCCACCATTGTTATCATAGCCCAACACTCCACCAGCTTGGTTTGTTTGTCAGCCACGAGAGCATCAACCCAGAGCCCTTTATAATTCCCTTCATCCCTTCCATGTGCTGCCAGTATCACCCTCCTATTTCTCTGTTTTACCAACATAAATTATTTATATGCCTGGAATAGTACTGTAACTACCTAGTTTAACGAAGTAGCGATAAACATAGGTAGCCAAAACACGAGAAATGGCTATATATTTCGTATCTTTGTGAATTTTGCTGCTCAAGTTTCCTAGATTTAGGACTCCTTCACCTCTGTCTCGTAATGGCATCGTCAGAGTCGTTCACCTTCTGCATTTTCCCTTCACTAATTGACTCCCTGCATCACGAGGGAAGAGTCTGGATAATGATGGTTGAAGAGAGGTCAGCGTACTGGAGGTCATGTTGTTCACCTCTCATTACTGGCTCGGTTGATATCTCTCCTAGTTTTTCCTCTCTTACATGGCTGTTAGTCTTACTCCCTCCCCTTCTCTCTCTCTCACACACCTTTTCATCTGCCACCCTGCTCTAAAGAATGAGATGGGAGGGACACTCGCTCTTTTATGAAACAGGCAGGAAGAGGGGAGGGTGAGTAAAGGCGTCAAGAGGGGAGAGGCAGGGAGACTGATGAAAAGGGTTTAAAATAACTCTGATGAAAACAACGTAGGCTACACAATATCTTATGATATTGCCTTGATGGTGTAATGGTTAGAGCGTGTAAGTTCTGGGAATATAAACCCAGAAGTTGTACTGCTCGGGAACCCAAGAAGTCTTCCTTAATCGCGACCAGGACTAACGCCCCCTTTCGAGAACTTCAGTCCCCTGATGATTTTTAGCTGTTGTTAGGGTCTTTACTATATGTACAAAACTGCAAACATAAATCACGTCGTGGTTACCAATCAAAAGTATACAACTAAATATATTTTATACCGATAATACATATTACTGATAATGAAAGTACCCAACCGTCACCTATGCACAGTCCAGAGTGTGACCTAATTACACACAAATGTCATCAATAATTATCAGGCCACCTATTTTTCAGCCATTCAAATAACCTCATTACTGGAGCCATTATGGACAATTTATATTCGCAATTCCGTCCTGCTTAATTATACCAGAGGCAAAACTTATCGTTATGGTGAATTTGTGGAAATGAAGAGACGAGAAATAATTGGACCAACGAGGCACATACTGCAAATATATTTACAAACCCTATATTGTAATTAAATGAGGTTGACTGAAAGTACCGTATGGTAATTAACATTGGCCAGATACATTTAATGTCATCTTGTCTATATGCAGTATATATATATGGAGAGAGAGAGAGAGAGAGAGAGAGAGAGAGAGATAGATAGAGAGAGATAAATAGATAGATAGATAATTATATCAGCTACGTCTCCAGACCTCAAACCTTTGTCACACGTGCAACAACGCTCACGAGTTACATTTGACAGGCAATTGTATAAATAAAACCAAGTTTACATTACAAATATAATATATATATATATAAAAGGTAAGCGTTGTTTCCCTGTCAAACTCATTTTGTTCTATACTCTATAAAAACTTTCCTTGTGGGCATTTCCTGAGCCATAAGCTAGTTATATTACCCTTCATCCTATTTTCCGGTTTGGCTTTCTAGCCGGAGGGAGCCTTCTAGTTTGCTGCCCTATTTTTCGACTATACACTGTCCCTGTTTAGTAGTATTAAGGCCGGACAACCTTGTACGGACCGCAAGGTCTGTGTGGTCTGAGTATCTGTGTGGTCTGAGTATCTGTGTAATTCTCTCCGGTACAGTCAGCTACTTGCAACAACAGTGTATTTATCCCTCCACTTCATATGTATACCAGGTTGCCCTACCTACCAGGTTAACCTTTTCTATTTCTGCTGTCCCCTTCCTTGATTCGAGACATTAAGGGGGAGGGGGGAGGGGGGGGGGGGCTCTGAATCCTCTTCTCCCTCATGTTTAGCCCCATCAGTTTTGAGATTATATGACAACTGCTCAATTAGCTTAGCGATTTTAAGATCTTAGGTGCTTTTATTTGTTTTTATTTTTTATTTTCTTGGTGAGCTATAACGACCCTGCATTTTAGGAGGTATCAGCCTTTGACCGTGGCATTTTTGTACCGAAAATGCCCTAATTTATCTCGTAGGTGGGGTCTTGTTTATACTTTGTTTATGTTTATTTAGTTTAATATATGTTATTATATATAAGTCAAGGGAGCAAACAACCTCCCCCCCCCCTTTTGTACTAACTAATGACGTGTTGGGTGGTGGACATATTAGAACTACAGTGGTCCTCATTAATAACAAACATGATGATAGTCCTTCTATGACTTGTATGAACGCCAAAATACTGTAATGACCAATGATGGAGGGTGAAGAAACAAGACAGGGAGGGAGTGGGTCATGTACTGTACTTATCAGTGCAACGATCCGCAAACCAATAACATTCCGTACAAACCATATTATTACTCCTTCTTTACTATGGAACCAAATAAGAAATGTACAAAATGTTGGCTAAAAGTCAGTCCCCGCACGTCACGAAGCCAACAATAACCCACTGAATATAACGAGATACCAGTGGATATGGTTCCGGACTTGTATAGCTGGCAGCGTTTTCATGTCAACCACATTATCCAGTTCTTCCAAAGTGCATGGTGCTTCCAAAGGCCACCAATGTTTTTTTTGTTATGCTAGCTGTATTCTTAGTAGGAACAGTAACACCAGTGATGAAACAAACAACATCTTTATTGGGGCAGACATCATCAGGGGGGGCCATACGTTTCGGCGAGTCTTATGCCATCTTCAGTGGTCTAAAAACAGATACAAATACTGTTCCTACTAAGGATTCGGTTCCCTACGTACAAACCTATCTCTGATATAGCTATATTCTCTATTACATGGATTATGCACAATATAATTAGTTACATTTAGAAGCTTGATTTTCTTTTTATCCTTTCATAGAATATGCTATATAAGACACTTTAACGTACCTTATTTCAATTATAATTTCTTTCGAATTCATGCTTAATTAAAGTATTTTGGTTTCTTTAGAATGTATGCCGTACAAAATTTATATATATCAAACATTTATATGGCAGTCTGCATGGATTCTGTCATTCCCTTATATTTTGTTAATTTTATGTATAAAGTTTCCAACGTAATTGTGTTATTTCTCCCTATTTACTTAGATTTCTTATTACTTCTCTACCTAGCTTTTCAAGGTGTAATTTTTATATTATTTGTCTTTCATCTATCTTAAAAAAATTGTATTTAAACTGTTCACTACTCATGCGGAAGGACATTACATTATTGTAAGTGACGGGTTAATGCTAATACCTAAAACAAGTGCCAAACTTTCGAGCTTGGTAATAATGATAATGTATGATGCAATTTAAGTTGGAGGATAAACCTAAGAAGACCGAAGCTTTTCTTTCCTACTGAGTTGTGACCACAAGTTTATCTTCGTAATTCGCAGAAGTAGTCCAAAGTTGAGGGTATTGTGTCTTGTGGGATTTGTTGGGATTAAGATACGATGTGAGTAAGGAACACAAATGACAAATATTTCCTAGTAAACTTAAACAAAAACATATAAACTCCTATCACCTTTTACCCATAATAGCTAGTATAATATGTTGAACAATAAGTCTAGTTGTACCTTGCCTAACACAATTAACGTATTACGCTCAAATAATTATTGGTTTACTAATATATTTTCATTTAATGAAACTTTATAATATGTTTTCTCTATTAACAATGAGCTAAAGCCATACGATTGCATTTTTGGTATGTGTTTTTAGTTGTGATCATACTATCTTAACCTAATCAGGATGCATGTGTTTTAGACTCAGTGTGGCAACTACTGGATAACACTACAGCAAAATCACCTGATATCAGTTAGCAGTCAGTAATATATGCCTGAGAAAAGGTATTTATTATCTACCTTTTGCTTTACTTCAATATCAGTAACATTACATCTACTCTACCTAATGTATCCTAACTAACCAACTATAATCAAATGAAGCTCAATCTACCTAATCAAAATTTGAAGCCTCCATTAAGTGCTTTGCCTTCAAGGCCTGACACACAGTACTCTCTCTGACTTCAATGTGCTCTGCATACAAGTGAAATCAATAATGGTTTGCGCCATTGGATTCACCACATCAAGAGGATTCAAAATATAGTCCTAAAACGGGCCTGGCACACATTGCTGTCTGCCTTCAATATGCTGTACATCGTAGGCATGGCACACGCTGTTCTCTCCGTTATTAGTGTACACTAAATCCAAGGCTTGGCATACATTGTTCTCTCTGTCATCAGTGTGTTCTGCATCAGAGGTTTGGTACACATTGAGATGCAGGCATCACAGGCAACGTAATACATAGCAGGGCACAAATATGCAAACAGTTATTTCATATTACAGGACACAATTTGAAACAAAGGGCAACATATGCATTATCTCATATGAACAAAAACACAATGTTCAGGCTTCTTCCCGTCTTTATTCCCTGCCTAAATATCCCTTTATTCATAAATCTTGACACCATTCCTCTCTCTTTCTCTGTCTCTTACTCTCAGCAAGGCTAACATAATGTGCTCTCACTCCCCCGGCCAAAAGCCCTTTCCTTCTAATTTACAGGCTCGCTATCACTCGCCAGGAAGAAAACGACACTTAAATGGCACGAAAGGATTAATTATTGTCCATCATATGGGGCGTAAGGTCTTGAAATCACCAAACTAATGGGACAATTAAAACATCTTAAAATAACAAAGCTAATGGGACTAAGCATGAGAGAGAAGGTGGTCCAGAAAGAAGAAAATAATATTATCCGCTTAATGCCTTTACACCAATGTTGTTGCCGATAAGAACAGCCATAATACCAACTCAAGTCAATATCAAATTACAGCCCCGATATCGATAATGGCGGTAACTAGTCGACCAAAGAGAGTACACAAAACTGGAAACCATCTCTGTAAACTTACGTATAGATTATCACTGTAACCAAATTCAATACCCTCTCTATTATGGTTTTCATAGCGTAGATGAGAGAGAGAGAGAGAGAGAGAGAGAGAGAGAGAGAGAGAGAGAGAGAGAAAGAGAGAGAGAGAGAGAGTAAAGAGCAGTATTCAGTAGTTCCCTGGAAGCAGGAGATAACTTGCATATTCAGCCTCTGTTTGCACGCACACGCACAGGCAATCAGGGCACACACACACACAAACACATACACGCACTCGCACGCACAGGAAAGCAGGACACACCCACACACTCATACACACTCATACACACACACACACACACACACACACACACACATACACGCACTCGCACACTCTGGCACGCACAGGAAAGCAGGACACACCCACACCCACACCCACACACAGTGAAACACATACCACTAGACGAAAATAGAAAGACTCGTGCCAATTCACACAACTCTTCACAAACGTTTATATTCCAAAGACTTGTATTAATTGTCACAAGTGGCGAGGTGGAGGAGAGTGGGGGTAGGAGCAAAAAGAGAGGGCAGAGAAATATATGGACACAGAAACAAAACTATAATACAAGAAACGGGATATCCATGAACAAGATAAATAAGTGAACAGCAAACCAGATGAAAAGATGAATGGATAGAAAGACAAATTAACGGAAATATATATAATTTAATGATAAATAGATGAAAGCAAAAAAGAATACACAGATTAATAAAGGGCAAATATAAGGAGTGGGTATTGTATTTCCGTTCAGTAAAGGAATTTGCCACTTATGCTTCAGGAGGCCATAAGAAAATAAAACTATCATCTAATTGATTTACCATTAGAGGATCATGATACATTCTGACAGTTAATTATGGCTATCATTAGACGATTTCATCCAGCTAAGTAAGGATCTGTGAGACTTAAAAGGGTAAAGAGCGGCCCAATCTAATCATTGGCTTCTATATACCCTTCCTACTCTATATAAACTTGTCTAATGATAGCCAGAATAAACTTCAAGGGGTTAATAAACCAAGCGTTGTTGATAGTGGGGCCATTCAAAAATTGTGAGGATGGAGACGGCATTTAAATCACATTTCTTTACGTAAACAAAAAAATAATAAATATATAAATAAATACCAAACAAAATCAATACCGGTGAACGTCTTTTGTATTTCATTTCAGCTACATTTAGACGATTTTAAGAAGCTTAGAAAGGACATATGATGGGACAAAGAAGCTAGATAGGCTGTAGCCTTTTCATTTAATAACATTGTCTAATTACTGCCAGAATATAATGAAAAAGATGTCAACGGTAATGAATGGGTTAAATCCTCTCATCTGTGTCTCTGTTTTTTTAAGTTCCTTAGATGCTTAAAACAATACACTATAGTCACTGTCGGCTACAGCCTTTATGGAAACACTACATTATCATTCCAAATAAGTAGCCCAAGAACTCTTGGACATTAACCTCTATAGCTCACAAACGACTAGAGTTATCGAGTTAATGTTTCTACTATTTGGGAAGGGTCAGCCTTTATGTGAACATTTACAGCCCATTAGCTACAGCCCTTTTCGAGTTACAAAGGTTAGGGTTCACAATTTCTGAAACACCAATTTGGAACTGGGTACAAACGGAACTATAACCCTCTTAAAAGAGATGTCGCCTTTCATTGTTATCCGTTTGTCACTGACAAAACGTTAATCTAGACTACATTCTGTATTCACATACTCTGAAAAATTTCGTATAGGCCTATGCTTCCTGTTCTTGAATAGCCACTTGCATGATTGATAAATAACAATAGTATTTTCATTCACATACTATGAAAATAATCGTATATGCTTCCTGTTCTTGCATAAATAAAACTCAATATAATTTTAATTAGACGTACGACTTAGTATAGAGTTTGACTTACAGTGTGCTGGCTTAATAATCCAATAGGGTTGATAGCTTTTGAACTCCTATTTTAACTAACTAAATGTACAGATAGACACATACGCATAGCCTACATACAGAGAGAGATAGAGCCGAAACCAAAATTATATCAATTTAAATCGTACCCATACACACATTTTGTCTGCTCGTTTATATAAAGTTTTTCAGTGCCCCACGAAAACTAAATACATATATTAATGGAGTTAAATAGTGAGTTAGTTAAAATATGACTTTAGGACTTCAGAGGCTATCAACCCTTCTGGATTATTAAGCCAGCACAGTGTAAGTCAAGAATAGCGTCAGGACTGGAGCCCCTTTTCGAAAACTTGAGTCCCTTGGAGTTTAATAAGCTGGCCTACGATAATTGTTGCTGATGGCTGTCGGAAAGTAAGCAGACGACAGAGATACGCATATACACAAAATCTCTCTTTCTCTCTCTGTGTCTAGCTTTAATAAGTAGCTTGTCACCCGAGGTTGTTTGTCCCCGATGGAGGACTTGATTAACGACGGGGGAGAGAGAGAGAGAGAGAGAGAGAGAGAGAGAGAGAGAGAGAGAGAGAGAGAGAGAGAGAGAGAGAGAGAGAGAGAGAGAGAGAGAGAGAGAGAGAGAGAGAGAGAGAGAGAGCGAGAGAGAGAGCGAGAGAGAGAGAGAGAGAGCGAGAGAGAGAGAGAGAGAGAGAGAGAGAGAGAGAGAGAGAGAGAGAGAGAGAGAGAGTGTTCCTCGGTTATAATGTGAAGGTCATTAACAAAGAACACACACGTGAGATATGAAGGCTACGCCCACATAACATGGATGATGATGATGTGGAACATGAAATGAGTACATGCTTAACATTTTCTTAATTTAACTAGAGTTTATCAATATATTAAAAGCTTCTGGGAGTTCACCGCATAGGGCAGTATTGAGAAGTAACGTAACGTACTCTATAAGAAAGTTGGAGCTGTAGACATCGATATTAAGCCAATTCAACCTAATTGTTATTAATCAGAAACCTACATTAGTATTGCATTTCTATTTAATAGTTTAGACTCCAACTTCCTTATAGCCCGAAACCCGCAAGTGAGCAAGTTAATTGGTTTCCGTTGTGACTGTACAATTACTCACAAATGGTCGCGACTATCTTACGTTTTATTATGGACTTATGCATATCATCATGTATTATATAAGATAGTGTGTTGCATATGAAATAGTATTTACGATTATTATCTAAGGTAGAAACAGATACGTACATAAAACGCCTTTTTTCTATTTGTACATAATGATAAACATAAAGTGACACATCTTCGAAAGTAAAGGGGACAGTTTAAGGCAAATCAAATCTGAGTAAGTTTGGTTACATATTGACATCGGATTACAAGCGTTAACAAGATAATTGAATAGATAAAAGATAATAAACCGACAAAAAAAAACAGGAGAAAAAAAGTACAATGAAGGTGGAGAGCCAGGAAGGGATGGAAGGGGAGGAGTGGGAGTGGAATCTTCAAGGGTTTAATTACACACCTGTCAACCCAAGCGATGGGGAGTAGCCAGTCTGTTCGTCCACAATAAGTTCACCTACACAATAGTTTCTTTACCCAAGATTTGAAGTCGGGAAATTGAATTAAGTTACGACAGCTTAGGTTTATTATAAAATTATGTATTGTTAAGTTACATTATGCTATTTTATGGTAGGTTAAGTTTGCTTGTGATACGTTATGGTAGGTTAACTTACTGTATGTTACCTTGGGTTATGTGGGAACAATTACTAGGATGGATTGTTGGAAGGGGAGGAGTACTGGAGTTAATGAGTTGGAAAAAGAAAAACACATGATAGGAAGGACTCTCTTTGGTAAGCATGGATGATAAACTTGAAAGATACTTAAAATAAGAAGGTAGTAGTACTGTAGTAGTAGTAGTAGTAGTAGTAGTAGTAGTAGTAGTAGTAGTAGTAGTAGTGCATGGTGTAGAGCAGTAGAATAGTAGAATAGTAGGAATAGAGTAATATCTGATGTTTGTAAAATATACTGTATGTACAATATCAATTACAAATCAAAGAACAAACAAATTCCACGATGATGAGTGACTGCAAACCCCGGAATAGGAAGCAGCGGTACGACTACAAAGTCGGGTGCATTGACGACTGTTCTGACCTTGTTTAGGGTCCAAATGGGGGGATGCACAGGCTGAGTGGTCTAGTAGTATTAGTAGTAGGGGGAGGAAAAGGGCTAGTATAGTCCGTTCATTCTAGTTTGGGCAGAAATCGTAACCCTTAACCTCTCATAACTCAAAAAGGACTAGAGTAATCGAGCAAATATTTCTACCAAATAGGAAGACCTGCCTTGAGAGTATGTGTATACATTGGCAGCTCATTTGCTATAGCCCTTTTTGGGTTACAGAGGTTAAAAGTTACGATTTCTACCCAACCTATATTGAACGGATTATAGGCCTAGTAGTAGTCGTAGTAGCAGTAGTAGTAGATGGGACCCAGGGCTAAGTGCTTTTATTCTCGACTAGCAGAGGCCATTGCCGAGAAGAAGCAACAGCCTAGGAGTCAAGTGGCCTAAATGAGGTACCAATTGTCTTTCACGTTCCTCTGGTCATCGTGGTTATGGCTAAAGAGAACAGCACTGTCTGCATCGAAATCAACGACAATCCCAGACATGGACCATGAGGTAAGAATGGCGGACAATTTCATCAGGATACAACGGGATTTAGATTGCATACTGTATAGTCTAGGAATAGAATAGTATCGAATAATTGAAACCGAGATTAGACAAATAAAGGAGAAGGATGGCTGGGGGGCGAAGGTGCTGGCGTGATTGGGGCTATTGTAACTTAGATTATAAAGAGCATACGATCCTAATTCCAATTGCAAATTTAATGGAAGTTTATTCAGGATACATATTCTGTTTATTGGAAATAAGGCGCTTTTCATAGCACATTGATAGTACAGAATGGAGGTCCCTTCAATAACTATAATAAAAACAAACACACATAGTGGTAGTAGTATGCTATATAGACAAAGGTAAATGCTAAAACAATACCACTGAACCTGAGGCAAAGCATACCTCTTCATATATCACAGCGTGTTGTAGCTTACAAACCACCCACGGAGGCGGGGGAGGGTGAAGAGATAGATGAGAAGGAATATTCTCAGAGGAAAGAACACAAAAAAAGAGAGGAGAGGGGAACCAAGAAACAGAAAAGCTCTGAGAAAGAAAGTTATAGTTAAACTATTCAAATTACTAATGCTTCATTTATCTTTTAATGAATAGAATCTTGAAAAGCAAGATTGCAGGTGTGTTTTAATTTGTGTTTTAAAGTGACACAAGAGACCATTCTATTACTGAGAGAGAGAGAGAGAGAGAGAGAGAGAGAGAGAGAGAGAGAGAGAGAGAGAGAGAGAGAGAGAGAGAGAGAGAGAGAGAGAGAGAGAATGCTAATCGAAAAATAATAATAAACCGAGGAGAGAAATAATAGTAAATAAATACATAAATATACAATATGGGTTGCGAGAGGGCATAGATAACGTTAACTGAAGGCAGAGGGCTTTTCCTCCAATTAATGTGATTAATGACCTCAGCCCAACCTCCTCCTATGATCCCTTAGACAACGACCACCCAACCACCACCACCCCACCATTACCCTCTTGTCCAGTTACCACCCCATTAACAAAGTTATATATATACTCCCAGCCGGACTCGAAACTTCGACAGTCAGCACGAATGTCTAAGCTTTAATCCACTACACCTCGCCTTGGAATAGTGGATTAAAGCTTGGACATTCATCCTGACTGTCGGAGGTTCGAGTACGGCTGGGAGTATATAAACATTTAGTAGCTCACATATATATATATATATATATATATATATATATATATATATATATATATATATATATTAGTCTGAGAAGGTGAATGCCTTGCGCGCGCTGGGTGTATAATTTGTTGGGGAAGAATCCTCCTGTATTACTCATATATAATTGGTTCTAATTGGTGACCAAGTAAAGGTTCTGATCAAGTTTTATGACATCTAGTTTATTGCAATTGAGTTAGTTAAAATATGACTTCAGAAACTATCTACCCTTCTGGATTATTTAGCCAGCACACTGTAAGTAAAGAATAGCGTCTGGACTGGAGCCTCTTTTCGAGAACCCTAGTCCCTTGCTTTGCTATCAAAGACACATTGAGACTAAAATCATATTCACTGTGACACGCAATGGAAGTCTGCATCTGATGAACTGAAAATTACTATTCTGAACTGTTGAAGGTTCTTACACAATCTCACACAGTCTCTGCTCTCCCTAATTGTTGTATTCTTCTACTTGTGTACCCGTCTGTCTGTCTGTCTGTCTGCTGTCTCCCACGCTTGGTTGTCTGTTTATCAGCCTCAACCTGCCCCCACCCTTTCTCCCCACACTTAAAATTCTCCTTTTTATTTATGCTACACTGCATAGATCGCACATGCAGTTTTGTTCTCTCTCCCTAGACGACGTAATTCCCGTGAAGGGGTGGTCATGAACATAATTAGGCGTTTGTCACGATCGCTAGGTTAAGTTGACCGGGCTTGACATCTATCAATAACATCTTGACAGTGCAGGCTCGATCTGCAGAGCCTTTGCTCAGCAGCTCTACTGACTATGCTACGGTACATGCAGTACGTCTTATAATTAACCAGTGTCAATCAATCAATCAATCAATCTCTCTCTCTCTCTCTCTCTCTCTCTCTCTCTCTCTCTCTCTCTCTCTTCTCTCTCTCTCCTTTCTCTCTCTCTCTCCTTTCTCTCTCTCTCTCTCTCCTTTTTCTCTCTCTCTCTCTCTCTCTCTCTCTCTCTCTTCTCTCTCTCCTCTCTCGCTCTCTCTCTCTCTCTCCTCTTCCCTCTCTTATATCTCATGCTCTCTCTCTTCTCTCCTCTCTATGCGCCTCTCTCTCCGCTCTCTCTCTCTCTATCTCTCCTAGCTCTCTCGCTCTCTACTTCTCTCTCTCTCTCTCTCTCTCTCTCAACTCAAGGTAAATAAAACGCCTGGACCTGATACAATCTCGCCTAGAGTTCTAAAGGAAGCTAAGGATGAGCTCTCCAACCACTGACATTACTATTCAATAAATCCTTGCAGTCTGGAACTATGCCGATCAGTGGAAGCTAGCCAACGTAACACAACGATATTCAAAAAAGGCAGCAAATCCTACCCAGTAACTATCGTCCAATTAGCTTAACCTCAGTTGTAGGAAAATGCTAGAAACGGTCATACGAGACAGACTCGTAAATCACTTAGAGGAAAATAACATACTTAAAGATACTCAACACGGCTTTCGTAAAAAACGTTCCTGTTTAACAAACCTCTTAGACTTCTTCCACGATATCCTCAACCTCTACGATGAGAGTAAAGCTGTATACTATTATATACCTTGATTTTTCAAAAGGCCTTTGACAAAGTTCCCCACAAACGTTTACTGCTAAAACTAAAAGTGCATGGAATACAAGACGGTGTGTTGAAATGGATAGAAAAATTGGCCCTCAGCGACAGAAAGCAAAGAGTAGTCATAAACGGTAATGGCATCTAAATGGACCAATGTAAGTAGCGGGGTACCCCAGGGATCGGTACTAGGACCAATTCTCCTTCGAATTTACCTATCAACGACATAGATGAGGGTCTCACCTGTACAATCTCAAAATTTGCTGACGATACAAAAATTGCAAATAGCGTACTCTCAAAAGAACAAGTTGACGATATGCAACACAATCTAGATAAATTGGCATGTTGGGCCCAAATTTGGCAAATGAGTTTCAATGCGGATAAAGGTAGAGTACTACATATCGGATACCTAAATGAGAAAGCAAACTATTCGATGAATGGCACTCAGCTTAAGAATGTAATCAGAGAAACCGATCTGGGAGTAACAATATCGAGTAACCTAAAACCGAGGCAACAATGTTCAGAAGTTGTTAAGAAGGCAAACAAAATAATTGGCTTTATAGGCAGGTCATGTGAGCATAAATCCAAAGAAGTTATCCTAACCCTTTACAATTCCTTAGTCCGCCCTCTTCTGGAATACTGCGTTCAATCCTGGTGCCCTTATTACCAAAAAGATATAAACAAGCTTAAACGAGTTCAACGTAGAGTTACCAAAATGATACCTAGCCTAAAGAACAAACCATACGAAGAGCGTCTTAGAGAATTAAATCTATTTCCTTTAACCCAGCGCAGATTAAGAGGTGACTTAATTCAAGTGTTCAAAATCATCAAAGGCATCGACAATATGAACTCTAGTAAGTACTTCACTATCAAACTATCTAATTACACGGGGGGAAACGGTTCCAAAATTAGTGGTAAATCTTTTAACTCACACGAATCTAAGAATTTCTTCTTCAATCGAGTTGTCAACTTGTGGAATGGGCTTCCCCGAAACGTTATAGACTGCATCACCGTTGATTCATTGAAACTCCGCCTAGACAAATATCTCGCATCAAACCCGCGACTGACTGCGTTTGTAAATGAATAACTTTATTTTATC
Organism: Paralithodes platypus; assembly: GCA_032716605.1. Taxonomy (NCBI): domain Eukaryota; kingdom Metazoa; phylum Arthropoda; class Malacostraca; order Decapoda; family Lithodidae; genus Paralithodes; species Paralithodes platypus. Next base: position 14,241,084 of record CM064498.1, on the reverse strand, counting down.
CCCCCCTCAGTTACTAACCCATCTGTCCCCTACTAACTTCCTAATCCTGCCACGGACATTAGTTCCAGGGCAGTAATTCCCTTTCCAATGTTCCCTTACCCACTCTAAACCACTGTTTGGACACTTGATCCTCAGTGTTTTGGAGGACAAGCAACCTAGAAGGGTCACTAGACCTGTTGTTGCTTGATTTCCTTTGTACTTTGTACTCTCTCTCTGGATCACGTACACCTCAAGGGCCACAGGATTCATGTCAGTTATCCTTTGTTTGACCACGTACAGTATATACTTTTATCTCCGACACTCGAGTCACTGACTGACATGAAGACATTTACACAACCTGTCAGCATTCAGGCGAGTACAATGAAAAATGGAAAACAAAAAAAAACGTAGGCAGGTTATAGGAACAAGAATGGGAGAAGAGCGAAAGGAGGCAGAGGAAAGGCTTAAAGGAGGACGTCGAAGTAAAAGGAAAACAGGATAAACAAATCAAAAATAAAACAAAATAAAGAACATTAATTTTATGAAAATGATGATTATGAGGGTGAGTGAAGGTGGAGGTGAACCTGAATATAATGGGGACATAATGAAGTGGAAGAGAGGTTAAAATAAGGGATATAAATTCAATTGGTATCAGTGAAGTATATCCGAAAAATATATGTAAATACAATTGTGTTAATTGTGTTAAATATCTACGCATTGCAGACATTATTTGTCATTCATATTTTTGTTTTTTAGCTGAGTAAGATACCTCATCAATGTCCAATTCTAGTCTATTATGTAATTTATGTACGCCAAAAAAAAAAAAAAGAGACTTACTTTTTACATTTAACTATGTATACAGTACTGTATATTTATGAATATCATAATAATTCAACAAATAAACTCCCCTAAGAATGAAGCACAACCTACATAAATTCAAGCAAAGGACACGCCTTTTAGTGATCCATAAAACAAAGCTTTTAAGTATCCCAGACACAAGATGACTGGTTAACTATTTGTGACTTCTGAACGAGTTCCTTTAATACCAAGGCAATCACTATACATATTGCGAACACTAAACCATATCCACTTAAGTGTTTAAAAATATATACCTATCAATAGACATTGTTATCTGCAGGCTAGCACACACACACACACACACACACACACACACACACACACACACACACACACACACACACACACACACACACACACACACACACACACACACACACACACACACACACACACACACACACACACACACACACACACACACACACACACACACACACACACACACACACACACACACACCCGTGATTCTCTCTAATTACCTGATTACCACCGCTCTTCAGAACTTAGATATATATCCTCATCACTTATAATATATATATATACACACAACTTTCCTACACAGCTCTACCGTCCGGCTAGAACATGAACCCACCTTTAACATTTAATTATACAGGGTGGGCCAAAATTCTCTATACATCGGAGAAATGAAGATTAATATTGTTTAACAAACTAACTTATTTGTACAAAATATGTTCTATATCTCTGCATTTACTATGTAAACACATTCGGAAGCGCCTATCCTACTCATGGCGAACTCGCATTGATACATCCGGTGTTATGCGAGTAACGGCATGAAGGATTGATATTAGTCTATGTATGGAGACTTTTAGCCCCCCCTGTAGTCCCAGACCATTACGACTCCCTACCCCACCAGCCCGCCAGTCTTTTACTGCCGGCTGTAAAACACGTATTATAGCAATCAGGTAGTTAGTACCACTGAGTTAAGGAGCTGTAGAGATAGGCTCTAGGTTAACTATAAGGTTAGGTGTGGGTTAATATTTTACTACTGATTGGCAAACGTCTGAGTTAAATTATATAATTTAAGCAAACAATAACTAGCTATGCGGATGCGAAACTGTTGTAAGAAATTTTATATTGATTTAGGGGTACACAGGTCCTCATAAAACTTCGTCGACATTTGGTGTTTTCTATTATGACAGTACTCCTGTATATAATTAACCCCTTCTGTACCGCAACGTCCTGTTTCTTTTATTCTAGCTATATTTAGACGATTTTGTGTAGTTTAAGAAGGATCTGCGGTGGTAAAAAGGGTTAAGGGAGATAGTTCGAAACCTGTTAATTGCTGGAGGCCTTTTTAAAGCTGAATGAAATCGCCGAATAGTAGCCAGACCAAATCTAAATGGACGGCACCGGTACAAAAGGGGTTAAATTTAATGGAACAACATAACAACGAGGACAACCCGTACCTTTCGCTCAAGGACTTCTCTTCACTCTAACAGAAAACTTATTGTATAATGTCTATTAACCCCCAACCCCACCCTCGACCTACCTACATTACTAAGTGCATTACTTAAATCAATTACTCATGATGGTATTAGATGCATAAATATGAATATGGGCATACGAATTTGTATGAGTGACTATTGTTGTTTCAGAAATCTTTGGACGATAGTTTGACACTGATGAAACAATTAAATGTATCAACTGTGTTGGAAAGATTGCCGATACTGTTTTCTTACCTTTACCATTCTATTGTCACAGGGACCGGGCACATACCTGAAACGAAAATGTATATGAATTAGATAACAGTGACAAACATGGACGACGCACAAATAAGGACAAACATAAATTGTCATCCAACAAGCATTAAATGGCTCTTTTAATATGAACAGTAGTAGATTGATTATTTTGGATATCAAAATATTAACGGCAAGTACCTATTTTGGAAATAGTAATTGTCACTAACCATTTACTGGTAAAATTGGGCATAATTATAATGAACATACTTTATTACTAGTAATGTAATATCTATATAACTGTAATAGCCTTAGGATGAATCACTCCGAGTAATTATATTAATTATGCTCTGCCTGTTAATTTGGAAATTTTGTAATGCAAGAAAAAAACTCACACCCATTACCAGTCTTCATATTTGGTATATGTAATTCTGCCGATCTATGCATTGCTTGCGTTTATTTGTAGATATATAATTGCAAGTCATTATGGATAACAATACCCACAATACAAAATATCTGACATATGATAATTAAGTAAACACTTGATCTCAATACAGTACTATAATATTATTAACCCTTTCTGTACCGGCAGTTTTATTGTATTTAGGCCAACTATATTAAGAGGAGTTTATGCAGTTTAAGAAAGATCTGTGGTAGTAAACACGGGTTAATTGAGATAGTTCAAAGCCTGCTAATTGCTGGAGGCCTTTTGAAACTGAATAAAATCGTCTAATAGTAGCCATAATACAGTTAAAAGGACGTCGTCGGTACAGAAGGGGTTAACAGAATAATCATACCATTAGCTTGCCCTTCCAAGAAAGAGAGAGAGAGAGTACAAAGGAGTACAAAGGAAATCAAGCAACAACAGGTCTAGTGACCCTTCTAGGCTGTTTGTCCTCCAAAACACTGAGGAGAGAGAGAGAGAGAGAGAGAGAGAGAGAGAGAGAGAGAGAGAGAGAGAGAGAGAGAGAGAGAGAGAGAAAGCAAGTGTCCAATGTTTACAAAGGTCCCGTTATGGAGCCAAATATGGTCTAATGCCTCCTGGTGTGTTTGTGTGGATGTGCGTGTGCGTGTGTGTGTGTGTGTAAACCATACAATGTGGTGTGTATAATAAGGTCATATATCAAAGTACATTCGTGTAGGCTGGCTTGTCTCTCCTTTATAACTAAATGTATGTATGGCCTGACAATGGGCACCCATATTTCACTCTCATATATTCTGGGGAGGAGGGGAGGGGGTCCTAGTGCGGGAAATATGGTATACCCTTTTAGTATGCTGACACTATGGTAACTTACTTGTGGCTAATCTTAGGATATTCTGTTTAAGCTACATAATTATTGTATATATATATATATATATATATATATATTAGCAAGTGAGGGAAAGAAGGAAGGGGTTGGGGTAAGTGAAGATAAAGTAGGAACTATGAAATACAAGAGGAGAGAGAAATTTGGTGGGCCGACAGATGTAATTAATTCAATGACGTATCTTCTATAACTACTTCCGTCAGACGATATAATTCAGTGTAGGAAGAAGCTTTCTACTTGATGTGACCAATAGGACACACTTTATGAAGAGCACATTATATTATTTTGTACACTTAATTCATCTACACCTATTAGCAAATCACCTTTCATAAAGTGTTCTTCCACGTAGAGTGTTAGTATCCGATTCCTATGGTGTTCGGAGTTTGTTTTTCATTTGAGGGGATTGTTTCGTTTGCATGTAAATTGAGAGGAAAGAGGGGGAATGGAAAGGAAACTAACAGGAAACAGAGGCAGGGAGAGGTACAGTGACCCACATAAGTTCTGTTCCTCGTCGTGATCTTATGTATGAAAGTAGAATAGTATGAATTAATTGCGAGTGTGGTTTCCTTTAATTATCAGTTGACTGATCAGGTGAGTTAAGCACTGCATAAGAAACTATACTCGTAATTCAATCATGCGCATTATATACAATTCGATATACTCTGTCTCGAGTCAGGCACCCCTACCTTGGGGTATGTGCCTGAGTAGATAGATAGATAGATAGATAGATAGATAGATAGATAGATAGATAGATGTCGATTAGTTATTATCACAGCAAACTTGTCGTGATCTTATGTATGGAAATATAATAGTATGAATACAATGCGAGTGTGGTTTATTTTCATTAATGTAAATGTACTCAGAACGATGTTAAAAGTAATGTTTATACATAACATTACGGAGAGGAACAAAACTAATGAGGGCAACTGTTCCAAAATGTTCTTTAGTAATAATTGGAGGAACATTTATACAGATTAGGTTCAATAGGTTATTGCCGGTTCAAGATCCTTCAATGCAAATATAAGTGTGCTATGATAATAACTACTCGACATAGTATATCACATTGTATAGTCTATTACATCATTACCACATTGCATAATAGGTGAACTTTCCAAATATATAATTTTAACCCATTCAGTACCGTTAACGTTCTTTGAACGTTATTCTGGCTACTATTTGACGATTGTATTCAGTGTATAAATGGCCCCCAGCAATCAACAGGCTTCGAACTATCTCACTGAACCCTTTTAACTTCCACATATCCTTCTTAAACTGCATGAAATCGTCTAAATATCTAAATATAGCTAGCATAAAATTAAAACGAGGTCGCCGGTACAGTAGGGGTTAAGTAGTTACATATATTACAAGAATTAATAAATTTATTAAATTGACACATCAATAGAATACCCGTATGTCATTATTAAGCCGGCACTTTACATTATGCAACTTAACTATCTATTCTAAAACGGGTCCAGCTACTGTGGGGGCTAATGAGTGGTAATAATTATATTCATAGGTAAATGAACACTTAGAAGGTTCGATACGCATTGTTTTATCGGTTGTCTGGCAATTTAGAGAATTTTAGTCAGATTAGGAAGCGTATATGAAAGTCAAGAGGATTAACGTACATTATTTTTACCCTTATAGTCCCCACAGATCCTTCCTAAATTGTATAATCGCCTCATGATAACCAGAACAAACTGTCCAAAGGCGTCAGAAGCGTCAAAGGGTTAACACACAACAGGATAACATATAACTAGAAAACAAGAGGACTAAAAACAAAAACAAAAAACAAAAACAAAACATAGCAATATTTAAAGTGAGTGAACAAAAAATAGAGAGACTACGTATGTTGGGTAATCTAGGAGAGGGGAGAAAACAGTGAGATAGGAAGAGAAAGGGCGAGGGTTGTGAAAGCTAGTAGTCAGTTCACCCACACGGCTTTTCGTCCCGTCACGTGTATAGCTTCTTACACACACATTGAAGCAGGATTGAGTTAGTGTAAGATAAGTTAGGTTACCTTACTTTGAACAAGGGATGATTAAGACAAAATTTGGGTACGGTAGATTTAGGTTAGACAAGGTTGTAAATGAAGTTAGAAAAAGTTGACAGAATAGATAGAAACACCATTTGAGAAGGAGTACATAATTGACAACGTTTCGCAGATAATTTCTTCAGGTTACTATCTGCGAAAACATCTTAATAAATAAAGGTCAATGTTTGTCTGTCTGTTTGTCAGTTACCCGACCTTTGTTACTAAACTCCTCCCACAGTTTTGGTGCCAGGTGGGAGTGTGGGGCACCGTTGGAAAGCCCAGGCTTTGGAGATGGTTTTAGGCGAGTTTAGTGGAAATCAGAGACAATTTTGTTTAATACAATTTTCGGCAGAACTTGTGTAGTATACGGGAGCGAAAAAAATGCGAAAAAAATTGCCGTTTGGGGCAGAAGGAGGCCTCCGATCGTAAAGGTGTATGGAACGAAAGTTGTTCGCAGCTCCCCAAAATGGGGGTACGGATGAGGTCAGATCCAAAATCGGAGGTCATTTAGCGGCCGAAATCGAGGTCGCCGTTTAATGACGCACAGGGAGATCGAGGCCGGTGATTATGGTAGTAGTAGTATTGTGATGATTGTGGTAGTAGTGATTGATGATGGTGATTATGGTAGTAGAATTTAAACCCGGGCAACGCCGGGTACCCCTCCTAGTTGTCAATAAACTGCTCCCTCTTAATTTATGTCTCTATTCAAGCCAAGGCAATTTATGATGGGACAGGCTAGCTTATACTATACCCTGTTCCAAGTGGGTAAGCCAGAAATCGTGAACCTCTGTAACTCAAAAAGGGCTAAAGAAAATGGGCTGTACATTTCCACACCTATTCCCTGGCTGACCCTACTCAAATGGCAGAAATATTTGCTTGATCGCTCGATTCGTTTGTGAGTTATAGAGGTTAATGTTCAAGAGTTTTGGCCTACTTATTTGGAACAGGGTATAAGGCTAGGACAGGTGTGAGTACAAGCTACTGATAAATGTGTGTGAGCTCTTGTGATATTCTTTATGGAAATATATCCATTGAGATTGAAATTGAGATCAAATCAACTTTATATTAATCAATAATTTTTTATATTGATTAATGTATAGCTCATTTGATCTGAACATCAATCTGAATGGATATATATGTCTATAAAAAAAAATCAGGAGCACTGACTTGGTAAAGTGAATACTGACGAAATAACTTTTAGAACGAAAAGACCGTCCACCGTTGTGAAATACCTGGTGCCATCCCATCAGCCAGCTATCTGATGGTTCGCTGACATGTAGTAGCGGAAGGGGGGGATGGGCTGGATGGGTAGGTAGGAAGATTTACATATATACATATATATTATAAGTAATTCTTTAGGGTGGCAAACTACTATTATGCTAGATTTGTTTTAAATTGCCGGAAATTTGACTCCCTTAACTGCTAATTTCTCGACAACTATTGAGTGTTAAGTGATTATCAGTGAAATATATGACGTCTGTTGCTGGCGGGGAGGAAGGTAAACAGTAGAGAGGAGAAGAGGAGAGGAAATGCGAAGGTAAAAGTGATGGACTAATGAGAAAGGAAGGGGCGAAAATTAAGTCAGTCAGAGAGAGAGAGAGAGAGAGAGAGAGAGGCACATCCTGGTGAAAATATTAATTCGGTACGACAAGGGACTGGGGTTCTCGAAAAGAGGCTCCAGTCCTGACGCTATTATTGACTTACAGTGTGCTGAATTAATCATCCAAAAGGGGTAATAGCCTATGAAGTCCTATTATAACTAAATTCGGTACGTTAATACAAGAACCATGAGTATATATATATTAACACCTAACGAGCGGCCTAGGCGGTAATTTATATGTACCACCCAGCAGGGTGTTTTTACCCTAAATAGGGTTGTTTATGTGATCATTTTCATGCCTAAATAAGACCCAGAGCGTAAAACAAGTATCTATCCCTGAAAGGGCATAAACAGAGCTTTCCAATGACACCCCAACCATCCTTGTACGACCGCTAGTTTTCTTGCAATGATCGCGCAACACGAGTGCAAAAACCATGTAATTAGGTAGTTTCCCTACATAATTCCCTGTGTAGCGAGTGCGTGAGGGTGGGGGAGGGTGGGATTCATGTCAGTAGGTCCGCCGCGGTGGTCTGGAGCAGTCATATGCTTGCTACTCTCCTGCCACCACTTATCTCTCTCTCTCAGCAACATTACGTGCTGAAAATGGCACACGACATAAGTTGTGAACCGCCACATAGTCCAAATTTCTTTCACTCGACATATGTTGCGCGCCACCAGTTAAGGGTTAAAGAGAAAGGAAGAGGATTATGCGACAAGGGAAAAGGAGATTAAAGGGATAAAGATGTGACAGGAGAAGAATTACGTGATGGAGGAAAAATGGTGGAACGAAGAAGGACGAGGAGGAAATATGAAAGGAATTAGGGCAAGAGCAGGGTTACCAAATCAAGTCCGCTAGATAGTAGTATATAAATGCCGAAAATCGCTAGAGCCATGCCACGATCTCTACAATATTGCTATAAAATGGTTCAAATCTCAAGAATATCGTTATAATTCACGCAGTTATATGTAAGAATTAGTCCCTAGATCGAAGTAAATGCCTCTAGATCTAGCAGGAAAGTAGATAGTTGGCAACATTGGACAAGAATAAAGTTTATGAGATAACGAACAAGCATCAAGGATAAATAACCATAACGGGGAGACAAAGGACAAGGATAATACACACGAGAGAATAGTGGAAAAATACGAAGAGAAACAAAGAGTGGATAATACAGGATAAGGAACAGTGAAACTTTACGAGAAGACAACAAAAAGGCACATAGAAGAGTTATAGGTATGGCCATTTATTGCAATCCAAGAGATTAAGACAAAGCAGAAGGATATGCAACCTCGAAAATAGAGTTGTAACTGTTAAGATATAACTGGTGAGAATATACAACAAATGTTCAAAATGGAACAAACATGAAATATAACGAATGGATCCATGAATAATGACAGAGAGTGAAATAATATAGGAAAATTTCACAATGGTGATGGGAGAGAAGTTAAATGTTTAAGACATATCGAGACACAAGACACAATTAGATCTCCATTGAAGAGGAAGAAGAACTTATCACCAAAGCAACTAGTGAATGAAAAACTCAATAATGGTTAAAGCAAAATTCAAGAGGAATTAACACTGGGGACAATCAGTTGTCTAAGATTAGCCACAACTGAAGATAATCACATTAATACAAGTGTTTATACCCTGAGTGGATGCATAAAGGAAAACAAGGAATTTAATCCATATTGAAAGGCAGTAACCAGGCGCCGTAAAAGCAAGTATAATGACAGGGAACTTCCAGCATGGTTTCAATTTAGCCAAGAACTTCACAGACCGTTCCATGATAATAGCCGCCTTGTAATCATCATGGACATCACAATTATGTTGCAAATCGCACATTACGAAACATTCACTACAATGTTTAGTGGCATACTACGTTGATTTGTTTTCTGTTTAGGTTTCTTTAAGTTTCATTAAGTCTACCTGACCGTACATGATTAAGTCTATTGATTATTGAAAGACTGATTACTATACCCAGTTCCAAGTACGTAAACCAAAACCCTTGCCCGCTAGCTTCTCTAACTCAAAAGCGACCTGAATTATCAAGCTAATATGTCTACCATTTGGAAAGGGTTAGCCAGTGGAAATTTACAGCCCATTTATCCAAGCCCTTTTTTGTGTTACAGAGGTTTGAGTTCACGATCTCTGACCTACCTATTTGGAACAGGGTATAATAATGTTATAGCTTAGGGTTTTTTATTATGTGGTGTCCAATTCTGACACCATTGTCAGAATCTCTAATAAAAGACCCAATAAGATCAACTTTCTCTGGCAAGATCACCGCCGCTCTCGGGCTAAAAGAGGCCATAAACTTGGGCTTACAGGATTTATCTTTGGATTTCAGTTTGTGATCAAAAGGGAACACATATTATTGGTTACTGCCGAACTGTGTCTGTTCTAAATTATATTGAACTGTCTATTCTAAATTATATTGATTAAAAGGGTGTATTAAATTAGTCCTGCTGAACGTGTATGTGTGTATTTTCACATGCCTCAATCTATATATGTGTACATAAAAAACTATATAATTATTTTTTTATTAACCCCCTCAGACAGGATATATTAACTTACGGGTTGGCAGCCCGCCCGGTATTTTCCCCACAACAGTGTTTCTCACACTGAAGGACCGTTAGGAGTCGGAGGAATTTTGGGTTGCCATCAATCGACAGATTATGATCTAACTTACCTACAGTAACTAACTGAGCTCAAAATGACGCAGAAGCGTCATATAACTTATTATTGAGCTATTTCACTAGCTTCATATGACGCGGTAGCGTCATTTGATAGTTTTGGGCGGAACCAATATATGACGCGGTAGCGTCATATGTGACGGAAGGGGTTAATATTGCGCTAATTTAAAATATGTACAGTATACACACACACACACACACAAAAAATATATATATATAATATATATATTAACAAAGACACCAGTCTTCTTCATTTTGACCTAGTGATTCCTTGTGTGTAGGAACAGATAGTTAGCAATGATAACAAATAAAATTAAGACAACTATTATAGGTCACTAGTCATAGTAATTGTTCAAATAAAACGTTCAACGTGGTGTCCCTGAGATATTCACTCTTTATGGAACTGTTATGTGTTCTCCTGTCACCTCTTTTCCTTTCTCAAGTATTTTGCTGATCCTCCCTCTCCTTTGTGGGAGTAAGGGCTGGCTATTGACGGACTGACTGACTGGTATCCTTAACACCTTACGAGCGGCCTTGGCGGTATATAATATGTAGCCACCAGCGGGGTGTTTTTAGCCAAAATAGGGCTGTTTATGTGATAATTTTCTTGCCTAAATAAGACCCAGAGTGTAAAACAAGTATCTATCTCTGAAAGGGCATAAACAGAGCTTTCCAATGACACCATAACGATCCTTTTATGATGGCTAGTTTTCTTGCAACAACCGCGCAACGCGAGTGCAAAAAGCATTGTAATTCGGCACTTTCCCCATACAATTCCGTATATAGCGAGTGAGAAAGGGAGGGAGGAGGTGGGATTCGTATCAGTAGGTTCGCCGTGGTGGTCTGGAGCAGTCATACGCTCGCTACTCTCCTGCCACCACTTGTCTCTCTCTCTCAGCAACATTACGTGCTGAAATTGCCACACGACCTATGTCGAGCGCCGCCAGATAGTCCAGATTAATTATACTCGACTTATGTTGCGCCCCGACAGTTATGGATTAAAGTTCATTAAATAATATGTATGAATGTTTTTTGTAGAAGATACTATTTTCAGGTCTTATATCACATACCCTATTCCTTAACCCTTTGGCTGAGGCCATGTTTGGGCTATTTAGGGCATATTCAGGCACTCCTGAATGATAAATCAAGCATCTGCATTAAATGAAGTGTATTCTGCCGAAAACTAAGCGAGAATAGCTTCAAAATTACACCAGAACGGGTCCCGTACGTGGTCTAGTTCACCCGCAGTGGTACCAGTGAAACGCGGGAAACCCGCTATTATGTAACACTCGCTCGCTTGGCTACACTGTTGGGAGACACAGAGAGAGACCCGTGCGAGACAAAGTCAACCTCAGTGAGCCGCTCGTTTCTCTGAGGGTCGGAGGTGGGCCCCTCACGCTCCCGCCCACTGACACTCGATTTTTACGGTTTTTCCAGGCTTTTAAAGCCTGGAAATTGCTGTAACTTGCCAGGACGTTCCAGAACGTCACCCGCAGCGAAAGGGTTAAAGTGTTCGCATGCTCTTTCTGTTACGAGATATTGGTCTGGAGCCAAGGTCTTGCCAAGAAAGTCGATTTGTATTGCCACTTCATTTTCCCGAGTACCAGTCATTTCCCCTCCACCCCCCTTTCAATCTCTCAATCTCTCTCTCTCTCTCTCTATATATCTCTCTATCTCTCTCTCTCTCTCTCACACACTTTGTTCTGTTTCGTTTTCGTTTTTCCTATGAGATCAATTTCTCAATTTAATGTGTTTATGTATGTATGTATATTATGTTCAGGCATGTACCCCATAGCTGGAGGTGCCCGACTCGAGACAGAGCTCGAACAGATACAACAGTTAAAGTTCCAATTCTAAGGGTCCTAGATCACTTTTGCGTTCCCTCGCCCCTTACTCAGTCTCGTCTAATAGATGAAAATGTGTAAATATCGTAATAAATGCCATAAATATATGTAGCCCTGAGCCAGCTGGAAATCTTACAGACTAAACAGTGGACTAGCTAAATACATCACGTTTTAGTTGTTACTACAGTGTGTTACCCTGGTGCTGGACAGTAGAAATGACGGCCAAATTATTTCCGAAGTGGGAATTTGTAAAAGATAAAGAAAACATGGTTTCTAGAAATTAAATTAGATCAAACAACGGTTGTGTGGTACAATGTCATATGTCGAGTCTATTGTAATTATCAGTGATGGTAGATGATTCACAGGTTATAAAAGGATACCACACATTTACAGGCATATGTGTAGGCATTTTATATTTTAACTAAACGTTTCTCAGTAAATCATATGTGGTAGGGTACAAAATATCATTACCTCTTACCGCATCCTATACAAGCTGGAGACTGAACCACACTTTTTTAGCAGCAAAATCTACTGGAAGCCAAAAATACATTATGGATCTCCATGCCTCAGCCAGTCTTGGTTGCACTGAAAATAGAGCTATAATGACAGGGAAGAGGGAAAATACGGTCAAATCCACTCTCGTGTATCACTATCTCAAGTACTATAAACTCTGCCCGTATACACATACACATTTTCTTTCCTTACTATTTATACACTTCAATAATATAAACAAATAATCCTTAACCACATATAAAAAGGTATACATAGAAAATCGCTAATAATGTGAAAGAGCCTACTACACGCAGAACGTGCATTTTTGTGCATTTATATAATATTTAAATGTATAATTAGGAACTCGCCAGTAAAACTGAAAAGCATGCCAAACATAGGAAACAAAACAATAACAATAATGGCACCATAAATATTAGATACACGGAGATAGCTAACTACTGTAGAGTCATGATTTTGATATAATACTCTTAGTTTAAAAACATATTGGCTAAGATTAGTTAGTTAAAATAGGACTTCAGAGGCTATCAATCCTCCTGGATTATGAAGCCAGCACACAGTAAGTCAAGAATAGCGTAAGGACTGGAGCCCCTCTTCGAGAACTCCAGTCCCTTGTCGAAGATTACTTAGAAGAAGAATAACAAATTTCCTCGTACTGAAAATGTTAACATTGTCTTTTTCTTCCCTGCCCTCTCTCTCATCATTCATATGTTTACTCTCCCTCTTATCAGCCCTACCTAAAGCCAGACACAACCCCGGTCCTTCTGTGGTAATATTCACTTAGATCGACCCACCATCTAATTCTCCCGCTGCACCAGGAAGATTACCCAGGAACCTTCATTGGGACGAGATATAAAGGTTGGGGTGGTGGTGATTTTAATTTATTGGCGACGCTGAAAATAGTTGGAATTCCTGTGGCGGTGTGGTGGTAGTGGTGATGGTGATGGTGGTGGTGGTGGTGGTGGTGGTGTAATTCGCTTGCTTGTTCGTCAAGGGAAATCCATGCAATGCGAGCTAAGCTCATTATTATCGCGCCTCCTTAGCTGGGAATGTATTGCGTGAAATGTATGTTGTAAGTATTTATGTATCGTTGGAATGGCTGTGGATGTGTGTGTAGTCTGTATTTTAGCCAATTGGCGACATCTGGAAACTAAGGCTTAGGCTTAATCTGCACGGTACCATTCTCACTACGGTACCAGTCTCACCCGAAGGCTTAGGTTGACCAGTAGCTTAGGTTGACCAATACGATACCCATCTCACCTTGTAACCGATCACCAACCCCAGATGGGACGTCACAACTTCGTCCACTTATACCAGGTTCCTATTTATACTGCTAGGTGAACAGAGGCTACACCGTAAGGAGAATTGCCCAAATGTCTCTTCCTCGCCCGGGTCTCGAACCTGGGACCTTCTGGTTGTGAGCCAGACGCGCTATCCGATACGCCATGGGGAGGTGTGTGTGTGTGTGTGTGTGTGTGTGTGTGTGTGTGTGTGTGTGTTTGAAAGCTACGAAGAATATAGTAAAGAGTTATACAGAATTGTGTCGATGTATTGATCCCATGAGGCAAACGTTCCCAGCAATATTACCATGAATATAATTTGGTAGAAATCCGTTTTTGTGTAACAAATGTGAATATGTGCATTGTTACAGAGTAAGTATGTAATGTATATGTATATACAGTACATCTGCGTGTGTGTGTTTTATGTTTCTGTCTATGTGTGCGAGTTTTGTGTATGTATGAGTGCGCGTTTTGCGTTTGTGTGTGTATGAGTGCGCGTTTTGCTTTAGTGTGTTTGTACAAATGTTTGTGTGCGTATTTATATGCATGAATACTTGCTTGGTGTTATTAATGCATGAATATTTGTTTGCATGTGTGTGTGTGTGTGTGTGGCAAGGACTTCCACCAGTGTGTCTAGTGCGGTTACCATGCAGATGAATACTCCATGCTTGGCCTATTTGCATAAGATGTATAATGTTGTGTGCGACAGATGTAGAACGTGCCTCTTTCGATTGCCTTCGCCTTTCTCAATTCCTGATAATCTTTATTCCCGTTAATTCTATAGTGCTACTCCTACATTACTGTTTTATTCAACTCTCTCTCTCTCTCTCTCTCTCTCTCTCTCTCTCTCTCATACAACAGGATTGGATCTGCTCGACCTTTATTTATAACACTCCAAAATTAGTGATGGCTCCAGAAATGTTTTGTATTAATGCAGCGTGGATTTTTGCCGTCTACATTGGGAAAGTTTGGATTAATTGCCATGATATTGTACTGCACTCTAAATGTACTACTTTCTTCAATCCCTTTCCCACCCAAATGGTTTCAATAATCTTACGAAGACTTATCTTATTAATAAAACAAGTTTGGATATTACCCCTATTACCATTACATATCCAAAATGAACTGCTCTTCTCGTTTTTTCGATAATCTAAATAAATAATTGAATATAGTTAAATATATAAGAGAGCGGAATTACATAATACTCGAACACAATATTACCCAACATTTGTTTTGTTTTTTTACATTGTGTAACTTTCATGTGTAAAGCCGAACAAGTAAATCATACAAAGTAACTACAAAAGTTACACAAACAGCCATAACAGTTATAAGTTTGTAATTAAGGCAGCGCTGCGTGGCGTAATAAGCACAAAGTTGTGTAATGCCCTACTGGTCTGATGTTAAAAACTTAAGGGGGAGGTATTCGCTTTTTCTAGATCCCCTTCTCCCTCATGTTTAGCCCTGCTTGTTTTGAGATTTTAAGACGTTCGTTCCATTAGTTTGGCGATTTTAAAGCCTTTCACCCCATTTTGTTGTCAATATTAATACCATTCGTGCTATTTAGACGTCGATTTTGTTTCCGGGCGAGCGATAGCGAGCCTGTAATTTTAAGAGGAATCGGCCTTCGACCCGGAAATTTTTCTATCAAAAAGTTTACAAATCTATCTTGAAAGGGGGTCTAGGGGTTGATTTTTAAGCTGATGTAGGTCTAGCGAGAAATCTATAACTATGTGTATATATATATATATATATATATATATATATATATAGGCCTATAGACCCCCGAAAAATATACCCTATCTCTTAAGAATGAATTCGGAAGCTCTACTGCCCTTTTACCTTCTGTTTGCTGTTCTTTTTAGTATGGCACCTTATCAAGCTTTGAAGAGATGCCTCACAGATATCAAGACACTGAAAGCTATCTCCATCTCACTAATTAGACGTTAATGAGGACCTGCGATGTAATATTTCTGTGAATCAGCCGTATTCCAGGGTAAATTTGATTATTTGCCTCACCTTTCCTATATTTATGCCGTGCCGTGTTTGTCCTGTCCGTCCTCCTTTGTAACAAATCTAAAAAACATACAAATCTGGGTTAAGCCCTGACGCCTTCATCTCCTCCAACAGTTCCCTTCTTCACCCCTTATTATTTCCTCTGTTCTTTTCCTTGCTATGAGGCACTATTAAGTGATCAACATTAATATACGTGTCCCCCCTTCATATACTGTATGTCATGTCACTTCATATACTGTATGTCATGTCATTTGTAAACTATTTCGATACCGAGATGTTAATCATTAATTTATCTTATACCTATATTTATCACTACCACTTATTTTATTTTATCTTATGTATCTATCTACCACCATAACTTTGCATATGGCTGTGAATGTATACATTAACTATACAGTATATCAACCTATCAACCTATCTACCTCCTTACCTCTCTCCATCACCGTTACCACCACCATCATCATCTTCATCCTCCTCATCTGCCTCATATATATTCATACCTTCAAGTTTTACAACCTTAGTTCTATCCTTTTAAAGCTTATATAATAATGGGATTCAAGGAGTGTCTGGGAAAAGTTTTATGATAATCGTCATTAATACCCTCGCTTTCCATATAGAAAGGCAATTTCTCCACATTCTGCATTTTGATATAATAAGTGTATTTCCTTCATGTGGGTGAAATAATATAATGAACTTTAAGCTTAAATAAGACTGATTTATTGTTGATTTTTAAATGGTGTCCACCTGTCCATAAAACTGCATTATAATATGATTTTACTTAGCCCCCTTCTGTACCAAAGACGTATTTTCGATTTTATTTCACCTGCATTTAGACGATTATATGAAGCGTAAGAAGGATATGCAGTAGCTAAATAAAAATAATTAACCCCTTCACTACCGGTGCTGTACTTTAAACTTTATTCTGCCTACTATTAGACGATTTTCACAGTTTAATAAGGGCCTCCAGCAATTAACAGGCTTCAAACTATCTCGCTTAACCCTTTGTACTACAACAGAGTCTTCTTAAACTGTACAACATCATCTAAATATTATAGGCCTAGCTAGAATAAAATGAAAATTACGTCACCGTGTATGGAAGGGGTTGAGAAAGGATAGTCTGTATCCTTATAATTGGTAGATGTCCTTCTTAAGCAGAATAACATTGTCTAGTGGTTGACAAAAAATAATGAAAAGGATATCACTGGTACTGAATGGGTTAACAATAGCGATACTGAAGTTTATGCTTAATAGACTTACTCTGCTTCATTCGTTTTTAACACATTTGTCGTCTATTCTATTTATCGTTTTCCCTTTTCCTTCTTCCTTTCTACTTCTTTTTTCCCTATTCTCCTATCGTTCCTCCTTCTCTACTTCCTTCTCCCCCACCACCCGCTCCTCCTTATCTTCCTCCTCCTCCTCCCACCATAACCTCCCTCAATGTCATCACCTTGAACCCTTCCTCTACCCTAGAGAGAGAGAGAGAGAGAGAGAGAGAGAGAGAGAGAGAGAGAGAGAGAGAGAGAGAGAGAGAGAGAGAGAGAGAGAGAGAGAGAGAGAGAGAGAGAGAGAGAGCGAGAGAGAGAGAGCGAGAGAGAGAGAGCGAGAATCACACTTGTATAAAGCCTTAGTCTATAACAGAATAATATATATTAATTAGTAATCGGTAAATGCCATATATACTGTATATACAGTATATATATATATATATATATATATATATATATATATATATAAAATACACGTGAACCACTAAATGTTTCTAATCTCTCAGTGGGGTTCGAACCGCCGTTCGAACCCCACTGAGAGATTAGAAATATGTATATATATATATATATATATATATATATATATATATATATATATATATATATATATAGCAATATTAGGGTTACATTAATAAAAACAAACAGTAGAGTATAATGGGAAATATAAGTTTACGTTTTTAGTATCTGAATGAATGTACAGTTGTTGGATTGGCATTATTTAAAAAACAGTACAGTCATAATTCCCCATATTAATGATGAGTAATTGCTGTCATTAATCGTATCACAATACATGGTTAATAAACAGTCCTATAATTTGTCAGTCCCATAAGCGCCCAATTATTTTAGAAACAAATGATGTACTCTTTATTGGATGTGTGAATTACGTACACAAACACACATTTTCATGATCATACTACATTTTTCAAATTGTTATAACTAAAGTTTACGTTTCCTTTTTATTGTGTATACTGGGTAACTGTTTTACTGTATCAAACCAAGTATGAATATATACATAACTTATTACAACCTGCTTATGAAACCATGGGAGGCCAACACTAAAATAAGAATGGCTTAACTTAAATTTACGATTTTATTACTGAAGGCATGGCTTCATTTTGGTTACAATATTAATAAACAAGACAACTTTCAAGAACTACAGTAAATGTGTTTTTTTTCTCGCAAGATCACTTACAATCAAGGAAAAGTAAATAAAGACTTTCCTCGTGGGGTCACACACACATGTCTGGTAATCAGCTGTCAGTGTGATGTGTACATTTGGACCTGCATGGCTCATCGTCTGTGAGGGAAGGAACCATCTGTAATTGGGTTTCTATCGCGTTTATTGGTTTTATCCAAGTCCTGAAGGATCAAGGATCATGAATGATATTTGTAACGACGTCTGGAACTTCAAGAAAGGAATGACTGTCTAAAGGTGACGAGGGAAATGACGATAAATACTGAAACCTGTCACCTAATATGTAATTTGTGTATTACTCATTTCATGTCATATGTATAATGGGATATGTCAGAATTGATTACTATACCCTGCTCCAAGTATGTCAAAGCTCTTGAACATTAACCTCTATAACCCGAAACGACCAGGGTAATTTAGCTAATATTTCTACTATGTGGGAAGGGTCAGCCATAGAATAGGTGAGGAAATTTCAATTCATTTGGTCTAGCCCTTTTTTAGTTAGAGAGGTTAGGGTTAAAATATTTTGACCAACCTACTGGGAACTAGGGCCTTTCCTAGCTGATGCTGAGAGGATTGGGTTCTAGTCATGTGGTGATGGGCTGGTCTATCAGAGTGAGAACTGAGCGATCTCTGCCATACCCATAGCTTACTCTGACTGTTCCTTTTACTTATATATTTTCTAGATCTCAAGTGACTAAGTGACTCTTCCGTGGATTGACCTCCCAATTTACCAAGATTGGAAGCCAAAGCGTCACATTTTTCCTTTGCCCCTCAACTTTCTCTTCATAATTGCTGAGGGGCACAGGGCCCTGGGTGGGGCTTTGGTTTCCCGGGCGTTTCCGCACCCTCCTCAGCTCCCCGCCATGGAGTGGCTTCGGTCACCCAGGCTTTATTGTGGTAAGCTGGGAGGGTTCTGTGGGGGCGCTCGGTTATGGCCTTAGCTTTGCTTGGGGCCTTGGGGCTGTTCGGCCAGGCAGCTTAGGGAACAACAACAACAACACAAACATGCAAATATTATTCCGCAATTTTTCTCTCACCCACTCAATCACTACCACTGTCTCACTTTCACTCTCCACTAATGAAGTCTTGTGATGAGAAGTCTAATAATGGTAACTCTGTGATGGTATTTTGGTAGAGAGACCATTGCTGGGGGTATGGTGATGGTGTTGTCAGAGGATACTATGGTGGTGGTATTGATAGTGAGTGTTAGTGGTATTAGGGTGGTGGTACAGGTGTTGTAGTGGCATTAGGAAGGTGGTTATGATGATAGTGGTGACTATCATGGTGGTTGGGATGGTACTAAACCTATCGTGGTAGTGAAGGTGATATTAGTTCAAATTATAGTGGCAGAGGTGAGGTTCTGAATGGTGATTAGGCCTATAATAGTGGCAGATTTAATACCTCCATTGCTATTGCAAAATGCCATACTATAGCTTCCTTCTGCTCTCTACCCTGTATTATGTTCATCAAATAATTTTGTTCCAGTGTTAGCTAAAAAACGTTCCCCCTTGCCTAGTCTTTTAATTAATAGCTTCACAATCTGTACTACCACTTTCGGCCACACTCTTCTTGCTCACACTTGCTCTTGTTCTATCCGGGCTCGATACGCAATATATAAAAAAACAAACTCGTAAATTCCATCCTGTATCCAGATAACGCCAGAAGTTTCCTCCCTTCTCCTGGTCTTCCATCACTCACTCTGCCGGCCCCTGCTTCGTAACTTCACACAGGGAGGGCCAAGAGGTAGAGATACAATATTTGTATCACTACTATAACTCTGTCTCGAGACGCCCCCCCCCCCCCCCCCCCAGCTATGGGGTATGTGCTTGAGTTCATACATACATACATAGGCCTACGTACATACTGTAACTACTACAAACCGAACAACATAAATAATTACAAAAAAAAAACACACATTAATAACAATACACTACACTCTCTTCAGCACAATGGCTATCAAATATCATAGTATACTGGTAATTCAAAATATTTAGTTTCACCTACGTATACAATCACAGATGAGAGCTTTCAAGATTTAATTTACACATAAACTGCTATTTAGGCCTACAATTCTCCCCCAATTTGAAACTCAATCCAGGCGTCAAGCTCAATTTACTGTCACTGAAATTGAATTGACAGTAATTTAAAATGGTAGGCTATACCACCTAAACAAGAAAACACACGCATTCTGCATCAGTTTGTTAAAGTCATGCGAACTGTTGGTTATTGTAAATATATTTTGTATAATCTATGTTTATAGGCATTACCTAGTGTTTTTACAGACTATCAAGCTATCTCATAGACAATATCTACGAAATCACACAATGCTTTTAAAAACAATACCATCGTAATTCATAAAACGGTAGATTATAGAATACAAATCAGCACTGCAAGATTTCACAAAACCATCAACAATGAAAAAGACAGCCTACACATATTTCAGAAAGCCTTCAACTGTGAACTATGAAATCCTTGTCGAATCCCCCATAACGTGGACAAAGAAATAATACACTTGTAGAAGCTGACATTCTCTAACAATTCTCTCACTAGCATCACCGGGTATGCATTTAATTTTCCTCTAGTATTTCATTTATATTGCGCAATGAACTAGGGCAGGTTAGGAAGGCATACTTTGGATAGGCTAGGATAGAGCTTGATAAGATATATTATGCTAAGATTAGGCTTGGCTACAATACATAAAGTGAGGTTACGATAGGTTAATGATTAGTCAAGTATGGGTGAATACCATGAATTAATTTGTGAGTTAACAAAGAGTGAGCTAGTGTGGGCGAGAACAGAAATGAAAAGAAACAAAAACGTGATTCAAGTAAAAGACTCTTTCGTTTTCACCTCCCCTTCGCGGCCTCGCTTTACAAGATATACTTTTCACTTTCCCCCACTTATTTCTTTATTCTCCTGCAAGACTGTCAGACAATATACAGCCATAGCGGCTCAAAAGACAACACAATTTTTTTCTCACAAAACCTGAGCATCGAGAGACAACAGTTGAAGCTGGCACTCTCATTCATCGCTTTACTCCATCTCTCCCTGAAAATACTTTTTTTTTTCCAGTGCTGTCTGTCACTGTAATGTTGACTACACCTCTTGTCCAGTGTTGTTTATTCTCTCTCTCTCTCTCTCTCTCTCTCTCTCTCTCTCTCTCTCTCTCTCTCTCTCTCTCTCTCTCTCCTGGTGCCCTTATTACCAAAAAGATATAAACAAGCTAGAACGAGTTCAACGTAGAGTTACCAAAATGATACCTAGCCTAAAGAACAAACCATACGAAGAGCGTCTTAGAGAATTAAATCTATTTCCTTTAACCCAGCGCAGATTAAGAGGCGACTTAATTCAAGTGTTCAAAATCATCAAAGGCATCGACAATATGAACTGTAGTAAGTACTTCACTATCGACCAATCTAATTACACGCGGGGAAACGGTTGCAAAATTATTGGTAAATCTTTTAACTCGCACGAATCTAAGAATTTCTTCTTCAATCGAGTTGTCAACTTGTGGAATGGGCTTCCCCGAGACGTTATAGACTGCAGCACCGTTGATTCATTTAAATTCCGCCTAGACAAATATCTCGCATCAAACCCGCGACTGACTGCGTTTGTAAATAAATAACTTTATCCTCCCCTCAGTTACTAACCCATATGTCCCCTACTAAGTTCCTAGTCCTGCCACGTTAGTGGCAGGGCAGTAGTTCCCTTTCCAATGTTCCCTTACCCACTCTAAACCACTGTTTGGACACTTGATCCTCAGTGTTTTGGAGGACAAGCAGCCTAGAAGGGTCACTAGATCTGTTGTTGCTTGATTTCCTTTGTACTCCTTTGTACTCCTTTGTACTCCTTTGTACTCTCTCTCTCTCTCTCTCTCTCTCTCTCTCTCTCTCTCTCTCTCTCTCTCTCTCTCTGGAGCCACCACTTGTAATACTGGTGTCCTGGTTGTCCTGTCTTGGTGCAGGATAGTCAACAAGTTGGTAGAATCTGACACTCGTACTCTCTCTTTCTCTCTCTGCTTGTTGTGTTTATGGTCTTACCTCTTGTCACTCTATACATACACTAGGCTATATGTATGCACTATTTTACATAACTTTGAGATAATTCATCTCATACTATCAACTAAGCCATTATTGCTACACTTTACACAACCATGCAATAAATACCTAGTCATATAATACAGCACCATCAATATCAATATACAGCACTATAAAATATTTCACAGCCATATTCACAAAGCCTTGAAATATCAACAAAGAGGCTATTGTCAAACCCATCAAAACCTGGACAACAAAAGAACAAGACAACTGTGTGCCAGCTGACACCCTCTTGCAATTCTCATCCTCGACTCACCAGATACATATTGCAGCTTCGGCCATCCTTTCATTTATTTTGTGCATTAATCTAGATAAGATAGGATAAGAGATAGTTGGATTCGTTAGGGTGGGCTACTACAGGTATAGCTAAGCTATGGCTTTGCGACATTAAGTTAGATTGGCTTGATTAGGCGCGACTGAATCAATACTAATGTATGCAACGACAAAATGTGATCTAAGAAAACAAAATCTTAACCAAAAGCAGGTTATTTTTGTTTCCCCCGACTTATTTCCCCCCCCCCCGGCAAGACTTCCTCAGTCCTCCTGAAACACTGCCAGAATCAATATGCAATAAGCGATCAACAAAGCTACAAAGGAAGATTTCGCATAACCTGGGCAAAGAAAAGCAATTCCGCATGCTCACTCTTTCATGTTTTTCCTCTCACTTCACAAGGTGTAGATTTTCGTTCTCTCTCCATCTTTCACTTTTGTTTCCTAGTTTACAATTTGTCCATAGACTTGCTTTATAATCTTATCTCTCACCTCTCTATCTCTCTCTCTGTCTGTCTCTCTCTCTCTCTCCCAGTCTATATATCTCACTTCACCCTCCCTGTGTCAGTTCTCCCCCAACACTGTCACCCACCATCATGTTGACTACACCGGGACCATCACTCCTAATACTACTACTGTCTTCCTTGGTCCTCAGGTTCAGTTTGTGGGATCTCTTTCATGGTTGTCACTCTTACTCTCACTCTCTTTTTTTGTTTCTAGTTACTGTTTTTTCATTATAGTCTGTTTTCATTTTATTTTATTTTTTCAGATGACATGCCATGTTCTCATCTCTGTTACTCAGCTATTACGAAGATATTGTAGCTAAATATGTTGCTAATTTCGAAAACTTGGCAATGATATGATGCTGAAACAGAGTAGTTTCATATTGTCCTTTAGTTATCGTGAAATGAGCTGCTAAGGGAGTACATTATCTAACGGTACCAAGTTAAAAACAAATCGAGTATACAGTAGCCACTGCTTATCTCACAGACATTTTATCTAGACTTCCTCTAGCTCTTACGACATAGAGGCAACAATTGAAAATCTCACAAAATTAGAAAAAAAGAATTAGATCACATATTTGCGCGCCAATAGGGGGGGGGGGGATTGTAAAGGTCATCTCCCCGAACTATCCCCATACCAGCGTATGTGATTCTGAAATTGCCTCTTAGTCTGTCTGTCTGCCTATTATGATTCCCCTTGTCTTAATTACGTGCCAAGGAAGGAATATATACAACAGCTCTCAATTATCAACGAACTAAATTAAATTGTACAAAAATACTGGTTTGCTCTCAATGTCAGATAGAGTCACGGAAAACCTGAACAGGCAATAATTATCACGAGGGAACATAATTATCTTTCTAATATAAAGAGTTCGTGCTCGTTGTGTTGGCTGTCCGACTGCGTTTAAAGCACTTCTCCTGAGATGATTGAACGTGTTGTAGATTGATTACGATATAAAATTACATGGATCGAGGTTACCCTGTTGTTTAAGTTGAATTTCGTTAAATATTAACTAGTATTTCAATGGATTAATACACTTTTGATCAGTAAATGACGTGATTACCAAAAAGTAAATCCTCTAATAAGTTCTACCCATCAACTCTCCTTTTAACCTGCCAACTCAACTCCCCCAGCACCAACTACAGATTTCCAACTAGCCCAGCGCTTCTTTATTTATGGCATTTAAGCTATTTACAAATATAACAAATTAGTAATGCAAGCGAGTCCACAGGTTTACCACTCGATTAAAACAAAAATACTTCGCCTGATGTGAGTAAAAACGCTTTCCAAGCATCTTGCAAGCATTTTCTCTAGTGTAATTTGAGTGCTCAATTTTGAAGTATTTGTTGACATTGATATTTGCAATACCTTTAAGAATTTAAAATAATTGTGTGTGGTTGAGTATGTTTTTCTATGGTTGAATACGTAGTATTGCTTGATTATGTTAGTAAGTGTTGTTGTATGTTGTGTTCAATGATAATGCTAGATAAATATATTGTTCTTAACCCCCGATTATTTCCTTCATATTTCTCGCTATATTATAAAGTTCACTCTTTTATCCTTATTTTCCGTGTAACCATTCACAACTTTTCTGGGTCACATAATCCTAACCCACCCACCCAATCAGCCGTTCCCAATCCGTAACCTATAAGAATATATCCTTGCTCTGTAATCAGCTGGGTCCCTTGTTATTGATGGTGGTTTTGCATGATAATTATACTGACATACGTCAGTAAACGTCACCCACTACAAGGCAGTGCATGATGGGAAGGCATCACAGGAACAGTAACGTTATGGGAAAAATTGTGCCATTCTTCAATAGACTCTTTCTTGTGCTGTGTATGCATTCTAGGGTGATACAGTAAGTCAATATATATATATATATATATATATATATATATATATATATAAAGTTGTTTAATGTTAGTTTAGCTCTGAATTTTATAGTAATGTCTGAAAAATTCGAGATATAGTGCACATTTTGAAAACAGATTTCCTCAAAAGCAATATATTAGTCTGATATTTATTGGGTAAGTATAGGTTTCTTGTGCTCTGGGCTACTAACTTCTCACTGTACGTACTAGAAACATTATCGATATTTATAACAAGGAAAGCTAAGCAATTGACCACTTGCTAGTTCTAGCTATAAGAAAGTTGGAGCTGTAGACATCGATATTTAGCAGAATTACCAAATAAAATACAACACTTAAGATTCAATTCACGTACGTTCTAACTACCAATCCCCAATTATTACATTTCAATTTAATATTGATGTTTATCGCTCCAACTTTCTTATTGCCTGAAACTCGCAAGTGGTCAATAATTAAAAGTATGAACGTAAGGTATATATTATGACCTTTACAGTATATAGGCTATACGTTGTTGTAACTGTTCCTATAGATGAGGCACCTATCGTGAGCCTAATTGCTTGAAAATTGGCCACTTTTGCATGAACGGAAAATTTCGTACATAATTATGAAACCCGATGTTTTCAACGTAAATTGGATTTTTTCTTGAAACTTTTATTTGCTAATGGAACTGCTTCTTAATTTACAGCATTTATATACGTTACTGGTAATTGTTTATTAAAATTATCCAAAACGCAATCCGTTTTAACACGGAAGTGACTATGGCAGTACTTAAAATATATTTGATAATAGCCTACGCAAGTGGCAGTTTTGGCATACACCCAAATTCATCAATTTCACCTCACATAATCTCCCTACTCTCTCTCTCTCTCCAAACATGAGACACGGCACTAATATATCGTCAGACCAACATAATAAGGGAGTCACCGTGACAAATGACGTGGTCGGGTAAATTATCATATTATCAAAGGCTCCGCGGTTCATTACTGGTTACCTGCATAATCGGATCTGGGTACATTTATTTTACTTTAATAAGTTTGTTTGTTTATATATATATTTATATATTTATTATAAATTTATCTATGTAGTTAGTTGTTTCTTTATCAAATTTTTTATTTATTTATTTATGTATTCGTGTTAGGGTTGCTTTTGCATAAACCACACCTGCCTCGTTCATGAGTGATTGCCTTCATCTACGCAATACAACCCGAAAATATACAATTAATTTGCGTTTCTTAGAGCTAAATAGATATGAAATAGGTTATAGTACATTTACCTAATACATTGGGGAGCAACCACATATATTTTTCAGTTGTGGCCCGACGTATTGTATAGTAAAGCAGGCAGTAAGAAATGTATAAACAAAACAGAGTGAGTGTAGCGTGATCTCTCGTACGTACTAACCACCATAATAACAAGCCAGCACCGGGAACTACAACATATAACTAGTAACTCGGACATTCCTTTACTGTATATTCTATTAGTACCGGCTACCAGGTCTGTATGTCATTTGTACACGTTAACTCCCCGGCAACAGTTGTAGCAATTCATTTAACTCCTTGAGTATTATGCCGCGTGTTGACATTGTATTCTGGCTATCATTAACGATTTTATGCAGCTTCGGAAGGATCTGTGGGAATTAAAAGTATAAAGCCTATCGCATTTAACCCTCTGTCTTCCGTATACACCACAGAATATAAATAAAATCTTGTATTAATATCTGAAGAACAGAAAGGAAATAAGGACTTGGTAATGAAGGGAGGCAGAAGCAGCTGACGGTCTGGAGTTTAATGTAGCCCTTGGCATTATCAGGTGATGTTAATAAGATAATTGACTTCCATAATTAAGTTCCCAGGACGTGAATTTCAGGGACTGGCGGATGGCTGATAATTATTTAGATGGACTATTGAATACAAATTGTGTTTCCTCGCCTACAGTAATATTGTCCTGCGTTAAGCAAATTATACTCGACTCCTGATGAGGGTTTAGCTTAATTCAATGCGATTTCAATATTCTGTCTAGGGAATATGGCAGATACATTTATAGTGAGAATTCCGAAGGCAAGTTCATTGATAGTTTTAGCTCCAAGAGCTCTACCTTGATACCGATGTTTATGGATATTATCTTGTTAATGACGAGCGTATTGGATGATACATGCTACAGTATATATCCTATATTTGAAACACAAATATGGAATATATAAGTTTAGCACAAGTAAAGTGTATGTGCATCGCATGAAGATGTATAAAACTAAATACACATGCTTAACGAAACATTTTATTTTAGATATGCATTGATAAGAAACTCTTACTGGAAAGATTATCAGGTTATTATTAAGAAATTATATAAATTGAACACTAAGGGCTGCTAATGATCGCCTAGATACATATTCAATTCCTATGCCTAATGATGACCACAGAGAAATGGGATATACTGTATGAGGAAAGAGTAATGGATCAATATAATACATTCCATATACAGTACCGTCAGGCGAAAGGAAGATACAATATACATAACTATGGAGACCTTCACGTCGTGATAACAAATTAAGAGGACCGACATGCAAAGATTCAGCGCCGATATGAAATGATAAAACACACACACACACACACACACATATGCAATACTAATAGAGAAGGTACTATATCCCAAAGGTTCGGCAGATGTCAGCCATAAATGGAATTTATATATATATATATATACACGCAACAAGAGAATAGAGTTCTCGAAAAGGGGCTTCAGTCCTGACGCTATTCTTGACTTACAGTGTGCTGGTTATATAATCCAAAAGGGTTGATAGCCTCTAAGTCCTATTTTAATTAACTAATTAAACGCAAGTGAAGACAAAAGACAACACCTACATTACGAGTTGGATGCCTACACATTATGGTAAGAGACGGATGAATCGAAATTCCACGGCTACGATAGAAGGTAGACCAACACAATATAATGGGTTATCTACAGACCAAAAACAATAATAATACGGTGTGACAAGAGTAAGGTCCTTGGAGTGACAAAGACACAAGCCATGAGAGGGTCTGAGAGGTAAACAAGGCTATACTGAGTGGCTTTACCTGTCCTTAAGGGGAAGGGTATATTTTTTGGTCGATTATTTCATATACCTGTATGTATATTATTTTTTAGTTTTCTCTCTAGACCTCCATCAAACTTAAAAAAAAAAAAAAATCCATTAGATCCCCCTTCTAGATTAATTTGTACATTTTTCGGTAGCAAAAGCCGGTTCTTCCAAAGTTACAGGCTCACTATTGTTCGCCAGAAAAAAAATAATCGACACCTAAATAGCACGAAAGGTCTTAATATTGAGAAAAAAAATCGGGCGAAAGGTCTTAAAAGTGACAAACTAATGGGGCAAGCATCTTAAACTCTGAACACTAATGGGGCTAAACATTAGGGCGAAGGGGGTCTAGAAAAACTATCGATCTCCCCTTTACAACAACAACACCTTACCAAACACTACACCACAATACTGACACAGTAGAACAGTGAACAAAAAAAGAGAGCACTGCCTATTGTAAGACAAAGAACTACTGTATGTGCATAAGTACAGGAGTATAAATACAAAAACTGATGTTGTAGAATTGTATGCGAAAAGATACCTTGCAAACAAAAAGAGAACCCGGTAAATTTATAATATATTCTCAGCGTGGAATAATGACTATATGCTTTATTTTAGCTGCAAACATATAGTAACGTAAAAGTCCAGACAGTTCAGGGGCAACAAGTCTCGGGGAGGCTGAACCTTGGATGAGGCCCGAAAGTCAAAATTTCTTCTTTTTCTAAAATGCTTTTTTCAACATAGGAGAATAGCATAGGAGGGCAACAAAAAACATATCGCATCCATAACACCCGCGGACGGGGGTTCAACCATACCCCCGAATCAATGAAATATTTTACCCTCAGCCAATTTTTGTTTTTGTTTGGTGTTGTTTGTCTAAAAGGCTTCTGTAAACAATAGAAACTATCATATGAGGGCATAAACACCCATATGACACCCATATGACATCCCTAGCCCCCCCCACCCCCCTCCATGGCCCCCAATATCATGGATTTATATGAAACACTTGTGAAAGTCATCTGTTGACCCAATGTTCCAAGATATTTTACATAAGTATCCCATATAACTTTGTTTTCTCTAACAGCTTGGTAATAGAAAACATCTCTAGTAGGAGTAACTTAGTTATTTTCCTCAAAATTGTCACTTCCTAAGTATGAATTTAAAGGTTTTGCGATTACCAGAGATCATATATTGGCAACTCCAAGTGCAACTACTTTTTTGTATATTGCTCTGCTTCGTTCCCCTTCTACACACTATATATAGGACTATATAGCAACGGTAAAATTATTAGATAATGGCCTTTATTTTCCATATTTTCCCAGATTCAAAATTGTTCATGTCGAAATTTGGGCTACCAAAAAATATAGATATATTATATATTTTTTTCAGCCCCTTCTATTATTCAATATGGGAAATCTATATAATTTAGTTGTAGGGAATGCTTGTAGGATACGGCAGAAAAAATTGCAGGAAATTTGATTTTTCATATAAGAACATAAGAACATAAGAAAATGGGAGTCTGCAAAAAGCCGATCGGCCCATACAAGGCAGATTCCTGTCACACCCAACCTCAATTACAAGGCCCAATTATAGACCCATCTCACTAATACCTTGAGTCTGCTGAGCGCCAATTGGCCCACACCTGGTAGATCCCTCTCACACCCATCCCATCTCGTCCATATGCCTATCTAATTTTATCTTAAAGCTCCCTAGCGTTCTTGATCCCACTATATCACTTGGTAGCCTATTCCACCCATCTACAACTCTGTTACCAAACCAATATTTGCTATATCTTTTCTGAAACTAAATTTATCTAATTTGAAGCCATTTGTACGAGTTTTTTCGCTATCACTGAGCTTTAGTACATTTTTCATGTATCCTTTATTAATTCCACTAACCCACTTGAATACCTCTACCATGTCACCTATATAGTGCAATGAAATTCTGCGCTCGCTCGCGCGCACGCACATAGAGAGCTGATTTTTTCAGCGAGTCTTAGTATTTCCATTGGTAATAAGATGGTATAATGCCAGAAACAAAATCTCTTATACAGGGTGAATTGGGGGTGTAAGGTTCTGCCTCCCCTAGAAAAGTCAATCTGCTGTTGCTTATAATGTATGTTCGTTTGTATTCTCTATACTATTTTATTGTGGCCTTTAACACATTCATGATGCTGATCATGGGAGTGAGGTTTGGCATCCTCTACCCAACCTTAGCAGTTTCTTTATGTCTCGTATACTGTCCTATTTTTCCTTCTGGGGGCAGGGGGCTAGGAATCCTCCTCCCCTTGTAAAATGTTCCTACTCAACGAGACAGAGAGAGGGGAGAGGGAATGCGAAAGTGGTCCCAGACCCTGAGAATAGGAACTTTAAACATTATTTCTGTTCGGACTCTGTCTCGTGTCGGCCACCCCCAGCAATGGTTTATGTGCCTGCGTATATACATACATACATACTTGTCAGTAACTCGGTATCTGCAAACGAAACAGCGGTGTAATTTATTTTTACAGCTGTTTGAACACAAAATTAATTATGAGTAGCAGTAACTTTTCTCGTTATCCATTTCCACTAAAACCTCTCCTCCTTCATTGAGATAGTCTGTAGTCTTTTAATTGGTAGACGTCCTTCCGGTAATGAATGGGTTAAATTTATCTGATCTATTACAGTTGAACTTAGCCATTAGCGATCACTTTAATTCTCGCTATTATATAATTATGAAAACAAAATATATATTTTATCTAAATGGTTAGATGAAAAAATGCGAACTCCTTTGCATAGTAGTTTATTTCAGGAGTCCATGAGATTTCAATGATTAAATTAACTGTCAGCATAAGATGGGACACATTGAATATTATCAACGTGATACTTAAGACATACATTGGCGACTCAGTTTGTTTGTGCATTTTATTTTGAAGATGCCCTTCTAAAAAACTTAAGAAAAAGGGTAGCTTGAATACAATATTGAAGTTGTCAATGTTTTAGTTGTAATATTTAGCTCACGATTTTTACTATACCAACTATTATTTTAATTCAAGTTAACTGTAATATACCTTGGCCAGGGGATTGAAATGATTAAACTGCAAATGCAGACATTTGTAGAGGTGACTTAACCAGGCCAGTAAGGGACACGCATACAAGTAGGGAGATTTTGGTGTGTACAGTAGATGAACGAAAAACACAATTAACAGACAAACAAATACACATAAATGCTTAGTTGCACGCACGAAATTTCATATATGGTTTTGACTTCAGATGTATAAACCCCACCCCTACCCACCACCCACCCACCCACACACACGCACACATCCTTAGCTGTACGAAGGGAATACATAGATGGTCTAGAATTTACACACACACATCCACACATACAATGAAGAACAGAGGTAGGTCAGTTAAAGGGCTGTAAAGGTGAACTTTTGTGGAGGTAGATGTGCTGGAAAGTGTGAAGAGGAACAACTTGAGATGGTTCGGCCATATGGAACGTATGGAAAGCGAGAGAATGACTAAGAGGGTGTACGAGAGCGAGGTGGAGGGACAGAGAGGGAGAGGTAGACCGAATATGAGGTGGAAGGATGGAGTGAGGAAGTACATGAACGAGGGCGGTGCTGGTTGGGGGGAGGGGCGTCGACTGACTGGGGACAGAGGTGCATGGGGGCGGTTCGTTCGTGGCCACCCCTTCGGGGATCACGGCGTCAGGCGATAGATAGATACAATGAATGAAAATACGTGTTTATTTATATTTGTCTAAATAATAGATATAATACTTAATTAATTCACAAATACATAAATACATATATGTATTGCATACACATTACATGCTATACTTATATACGATTACAGTCATTCGTCAGTGAAAGTAGATACATATATTTTCTTGGGAAAATAAAATTAATGATATAGACAAAGTTACAATGTTAATAATACGATTACGATAAATTTAACTTAAAACATATAAATAACATATTTAAGGTTACGCTAATTGGAAGGAAACATGAATAATATTTAAAATTCAACATAGACACAAATAAGTGAAAGCAAATTTCGAGCAAATTGAATATGGATATGAGAGATGATTTGCATTTACTTAGCCATAAGCACACTTACGAGGAGCATCAACAACTTAAAATGACACCAACTAATGTTTAAATTGTTTCATATACCAAGAGTCTTGCAAAACTAGTACACACACACACACACACACACACACACACACCTACCAGAACAGTTTTTGTATGTATGTATGTTTGTTTGCATACGTGAGCGTTTATGTATACGGGCATGTGCACACTTACTGCATGTTCTTATGTTCTTATATATGTATGTATATATATATATGCGTATTTATGTGTGTACGTATGCGTATATATGTATGTTCTGTATATATATGAGTAAAATAAATGTGTACTGTATATGCACTGTAAATCACTTACTCTCATGGTTAATTTATGATAATTTGTATTTTGCACTAGCATATTTATTGTATTAATTTCTTGTTTTAATGTAAAGTATATTATACTCACCCATTGTAAACTGAGCTTACCATTTTCATATCTGTACATCTCATGTTCATCCACTAATTGTAAAATGTGTATTTTCAGCTCATGAGGCTGCCATTCTTTAATAAACCGTTTATTATTATTATTATTATTATTATTATTATTATTATTACACATGCAAGTACGCACGCATTGACATTATCACTCACATGCATACAACTGATCTATTGAGGATACACAATTATTGTGTAGGACGTCTACCGTAGACTTTGAGGAAATGTTAATTAATATATAATTAGGAAAATCCAATTATTCTGAAATTAGCCCACTCATAGATTGTTAATAACAGCTCAATCTTGTAGAATAACCAATCACCCTCCAAAACCACAGAGAACAGGACAAAATGAAAATATTAAACTTACCTTGAGCTGGTGAAGTTGGCCCTTCAGAAGATTAGACGGACAATGTGTTCTGGAAAGAGAAAATTATGACTTTAACATAATACTCTGACATTTTTGGATATGCTAATAATGCTATGCCTTCTATCACACACATTGCTTCGAATTTGACTTGTTTAAACCTTTCAGTCCACGTGAAGTCTTTTATATTTTATTTCAGATACATTTAGACGATATTTATTAATATTAGCAATGATATAATAATGGTAGCTAAACGAAAATATTGAGACAGTCAGTGGTCTTACAATGGGTAAACATCCTTCCTAAGTTGAATAAAATTGACGAATAGTTGCCAGAATATAATGAAGAGACGTCACTGGTACTGAATGGGTCGATAAAGTTTAGACATACTACATGATAAAGTGACTCCTGTTAGGTGAACTGCGACATGAAAAGGGAGGGCAGTAGACAATGGGGAGAGAGAGAGAGAGAGAGAGAGAGAGAGAGAGAGAGAGAGAGAGAGAGAGATGGTAGAGGCAGGAGAAGTTGTACAATGATAACGCTGTAAAAACAAAATTAATGGTAGCCATAAGCTTGTGAGAGAACAGGAAAGGGAAGGAACTTGGAGACCCAAGGGAAAACGAAGAGGGGAGAAGTTATCATCATAAAAGGTAGAGGGTCTGTGTATGGACCAGAATGGGCTGGTAGTTGGGGGGGATGAGCCTTATTTAATGACCACCGGTAAAACAGTTTATTGTTTATAGGAATAACTAATGGTGAGCAACAAACACAGCATTCCAATGGTGTTGTGTAAGGGTGATAAGCATGACACACTCAGCTATAAGATCTATAGTAAACATTGCAAAATATATGGCATGTAAAAATTAGTTTAGTTGACGAATATCACAATCATTTCTAACAAACACCAGCATATCAAGTTAACCATGATCAACTAGTTTCGGATACCCCAAAGACAAAGACCTGAAGTGAGGAAAGAGCAGCACCCATGACACACACCTGGAGGGAAAGAGTGAAGGCATAGATCGCAGGAGTGTATTTTAAACGATGGTATTATATCAGGAGACGCTGGGTTTCGAGTTACAGATTTTTTTCTCGATCGGATTTATCTCATTACTATTATAAAACACAACGTATAAAACTGTATCTAACAAATTGTATTTATACTATATATTAGAAATTATAACATAATATTAATTGTTGTTATATACCATAACAATTCACCTTTGAATAACTCAGAACGCGTTTACGTGCACACACAACAAACACACAGACAACCATAGACTATTCCGAGTAAATTGGGCAAGAATCAATCTTCACACGGAACCATGAGAATGAGTTAGGTCCACCTATAACTGAAGTTGAACGCTATTGGTAGAAACAAAATGAAGGTAGCGAAAATTTCACCCATAAGTTCTTCCATTCATCCTTGAGTCCAACTATAAAGTTGATCAGTTTAGGTAAGATTAAGTAAGGTTAGGTTATGATTAGGTCATTTGGTTTCAGACGAGGTGAGGTAGTTAACCCTTTCAGTATTCAAGGACGCATTTCTTAATTCTATTGTAATATTATATAATTTTATTTAGCTTAAGAATGAATTATGGGAGTCGAAGTGTAAGTCGACGTAGTTTTTACCCATTTGTTTGAATACTAGATATTCATCCTGACCTACATAAAATCAACTAATGATAACAAGAATACGCCTTAGATTTTCAAGGGATAAGAAAGTTCAGATAACATAAGTTAGGGTAGTCTAGGTCTAGCTCAAAGTTTGATTAGGTGTGATGTCGGTGATTCAAACTTGAATAGGCCTACATGTGAAATTAATTATGGACAAACAACCGTAAAACTACAGAGGCACTCACTCCCCCCTACACTCCACCCCATTGCTTAGTTAAAATAGGACTTCAGAGAATATCAGCCCTTCTGGATTATTAAGCCAGCACATTGTAAGTCAAGAATAGCGTCAGGAATTGAACCCCTTTTCGAGAACTCCAGTCCCTTGGTTTAAAGATCTCTGTTCATTGTTCTAGGGCCAGTTTTGATAATTTTATGGTGTGTCGCTCGTTGACAGAGAGTGGTTTTAGGTAGGAGGAGGGGCACCGACTGATGGAAGACAGGGATGCATGGAGGTGATTCATTCCTGGTTATCCCCTTGCAGACAAAGGTATTTAGCAATAGATAGATTGAAATATTTATGAGTTGAAAGTCGACAAAAATTACGATTTTATGTTCTATTATAGGAGAGTATAACTATATACATATAAGTATTCAGTAACATTATATAATTACCTAACGTGTTCCTCAATCAGCATTAATATTGGGATCGCAAGGAAATTTTGCTAAGAATAAAGACACACAACACACCCGGTATAGTAACTTGTGCGGAAGGGACTGGAGTTCTTGAATAGGGGCTCCAGTCCTGGCGCTATTCTTGACTTACAGTGTGCTGGCTTAATAATCCAATAGGGGTGAAAGTCTGAAGTCCTATTTTATCTATCTATTGCTTGTTTAATATATATATATACTGTATGTTCCAAGTAATTGCATCATCCAAAATAATTTAAATTTGTTATTTTACTGTATTGTGTTTGTTTATTGAATTCAAGTACTTTGCTAACATAATTCATAAAATACAATACCGTAACATTAAGAAAAGATGAACCGTTTTTTCTGGGCCCTTCTCTTCCTCATGTTTAGCCCCATTAGTTTTCAGATTTGATGACGCTCGGCTCATTAGTTTAGCGATTGTAAGACCTTTCACCCCATTTCGTTGTCAATATTAAGACTTCTCGTGTCATTTATGTGTCTACATTTTCCTGGCGAGCGATAGCGAGCCTGTAATTTAAGAGGAACCGGACTTCGGCCGGGACATTTTTCTATGGAAAAATGTACACTTTTATCTTGAAGGAGGGTCTTGGGGTGATTTTTAAAAGTTTGATGGAGGTCTAGGGAGGACACTCAAAATTATATAAAACGATATATAAATGGGCTAATTAATACGCCCATCCCCCCCCCCCCCCCCCATAATACTTAAACTCCGGCCAATTAATCCGATTATCTCATAACGCCTTACGTTTATGAGGCCGCGAATAGTTGATTATCATATTTTACTTCCTGGGAATGTTATTTCAGCTGTGGGTAATGCCTGCATCCATTATCACACTATTTGACGTCATTCGCAAATTATTCTAGGGGTATGTCGAAGTTCAAATTAAATATATATTGAATAAGGCATAGAAGTAATTTTGTGTTTCCGAACAAAACGTATTTACATAATTATGCTTCATTAAAATATAAGCAGGATAAGCAGGATAATGTACTAAAGCTCAGTGATAGCGAAAGAACTCGTACCAATGGTTTCAAATTAGATAAATTTCGTTTCAGAAAAGATATAGGCAAACATTGGTTTGGTAACAGAGTTGTAGATGGGTGGAATGGACTACCAAGTGTTATAGTGGGATTAAAAACGATAGGGAGCTTTAAGATAAAATTGGATAAGCATATGGACGAGAAGGGTTGGGTGTGAAGGGGGATCAGCAGGGTTGGGCCAATCAGCGCTCTGCAGACCCCCGTAATCCTGCGTTAATCTCTAACCGTTTTGGTAAGATGATCCTCAGGGTATTAGAGTGTTGAGCCTATAATTGGGCTTTGTAATTGGGGTTGTGTGGGACAGGGATCTGCCTTGCTTAGGCCAATCGGCTTTCTGCAGACTCCCATTTTCTTATGTTCTTATGTTCTTATACCGAATGATCTCTCTCTCTCTCTATAATATATATATATATATATATATATATATATATATATATATATATATATATATATATCAAGTGACATTAATTAGGGTGATGACTGAGTAAATCTACAATGTACAGACCCATGAATATTCCATTGTGATCTACTATACATTAACAGGCTAACCTAGTATCAATTGTTAGTAAGGAAGCTGCTAAATATGTGCCTAATATTATTTAAATGACACTAATTATGCACATAATGGGTGGCTATTGGAAATGTGTGTGTGTGTGTGACGGACACGCGTTTAGTTTTGTCGCTATTTACCGTATTAATACCTTTACTTTAGAATATGAAACCTTCAACTCAGAACTATTAACCCCTTCTGTACCGGCAAAGTCTTTCTAAACTATATTTTAGCTATATTTAGACGATTCTGTTCATCTTAAGAAGGATCTGGTAGTAAAAAAAAAAAAAAAAAAAAAAAAGGGTTAAGCGAGATAGTTCGAAGTCTGTTAATTGCTGGAGGCCGTTTTTAAGCTGAATAAAATAGTCTAATAGCAACCAAAATAAAGTTAAAAAGCCATCGCCTGCACAGAAGGGGTTAACCAATGCCCCCTGGGCATAATTTGCGTGTTTTGTAGTTTTTAACGCATTTCCTCTCGACATTCCAGTACATAGCCCATCTTAACACAGGCAGCCAAATTATGATCAGTAAATCTGTTGTTGCTTGACTTTCTTTGTCCTCCTTTATGCACCTTCTACTTTCACTCACTCCCTCTCCCCAGCAGCAGGTTCCAGTGATCGATCCAGCACCAATTACAACGTCAACCTCCTACAACGATGACAAAGTACCGGAGAAAACACACACACACACTCACACATACTCTCTCTCTCTCTCTCTCTGGGGAGTGGTGGGTGGGGAGAAAGCCTTCTGCTTTGCTATCCTGACCTTCCACTTTGTAGCCAATTCTAAGTTAGCATTAAGTTCGGACTGCCTAGCTACTTGGGACCTCAAGGTCTGTGAAGTTTGAGTATTTATGTAAATCTATGTAAATCTATGATCCTGAGCATATAGATAGATGTAAATGTTATCTCTCTCTTTTTCTCTTTCCACATTATCTCTCGAGTTATCTATATATTTTCTGTCTTGACCCTCCATCTCATTTGTAAACACCAGTAAGACTTCCACTCCTCGGTCTTCTTCTCTCTCCTTTATGTCTTCCCATCTCGCTTCTCCCATCCTGTTCCTTATGTACCTGACGATCCAATATGTGGCAACATTGGTGGCAGAATACTCAAACCTCTCAACAACGAAATTACAGTGTAAAAGTTAATAGTCTAATGAATCAGTGTTGTTGGGATATCTGAGATATAATTATAAGACACACCATCACAAGGGATTGGAGTTTTCGAAAACCGGGGTTCCAGTCCTGACGCTATTCTTGGCTTACAGTGTGCTGGCTTAATAACCCAGAAGTGTTTATAGACTCTGAAGTCCTATTTTAACTAAATTTCAACTCACTGACACACTACCGAGCAAAATATATGTATTAGGAGGTATTTTGTTTAGGCATGCACGAGTGCCTGCGCGTTTACGTGTTGTGTGTGGACGCCAGAGAATATACGTGCATGATTATATTTGTGGCTGTGTATATGTTGCGTATTTGTGAAGACATAAGAACACTTCGGAATGATTTCCATGCATAGAAGGACGGAAAAAAAAAAAAAACTACTACAGTCAACACGAGAGTAGGAGTCGACAAAGAAGAAAGGAGGTCAGGAGGATGGACAATTATGAATGTTGAGTAATATGTGTGTGTGTGTTGCGCATTAATGAAGGATTACCATATATAGAATTATTTTTATACATACCGAGACGCAATGAAGTGAAAAGAACAATAATAAACTCAAGCAAAGTGCGAGAGAAAAACAAGGACAAAAACAGGAGGGAAAGAAAGGACTGTTGAGGAGACAGAGACAATTGGTTATTGTCGAGTGAGAATGTCGGGGAGGTTTCAAGAGAATTCGTCAATCAAAACATTAACGTTAAAAAATAAGTCTAATCATAAAAACTACAGTATCATATTGAGTCAAAACAATATATATATATATATATATATATATATATATATATATATCTACTGCTATAGCATCAGTTTAAACAGTCTATATCATCTATATACCAGTCAATAAAGTTAAAGGTCTATGACTCGGGTTCTTATAGAACTATATCAATGAATCAAATTATATCAACATTGAACATTTAGCAATCTACACAAAATATCATATGATGATATCAGGTGCCAGAAAATGCGTTGTCTATCTGATCAGAAAATCAACGGAATTAATGTTTGGGACAGACGCCTGGGGCAATAGCCTAATTGTTTTTTTGGTTTTGGTTTTCAGGTGCCCTTTATCTCTCCTGGTTATCTAATTAGCTTCCAATTTTTTACTATAAATGAAGAATAGTAATTTACCAGTAATTGCTTATGGTCTTGAAGGCTTGATATTAATATACAACATTTCCTTTCCAATTACCAGTTCATTGCGTATTCGTTTTTCTGACCTTTTAAACGAATATATAGTTAATTATTATGTTCTCTCCACCAACCAAGTTTACTCCTAAACTTGATTAATGAAATTAACAAACACATGTGGCAGTCCGGGGATTCGAACCCAGGACGCTCACACCGAAAATCAACACACTTATGCATTGCACCACGAAGATAGTTAAATCATATTTCTCTAGAACTTGAGTTCATTGAAAAACGTTACTAGTATTGCAATCATTATATACCTATGAAACGGTCAGCATTAGGAGTTAGATATACAGTATATTGTTTTTCTTACACGCACACACACACACACACATCAGTGCCACATGCACGCGAGTATTGAAACCTACCCTAATACAAACTTGATAAGCATATGGTAGTTATTTAATTCGTGTCATCTCTCCTCATGAATAACAATTATATACTGTAAATGTGTGTTAAACAATTACTTGAAAGCTGTATTTTTTGTTTTGTTTTTTCCCTGTCGATTCCAGACTCAACTTTTAACCTTTTCATCTCCCAGCTGTCCTTTCTCTGGGCTATGATCATTAACTCTTACTTCTCTCTCACTAAATTGCATTTTCCCCCCCAAAGATGTCCAACAAGGCCAATATGTTTTTTCTTCCTCACTGGCTAAAGTTGTTGCCTCGAGGTAAAGTAACGTGACTAGATTAGGTTATATATATATTAATCAAAACAAAATTGATGTTCAAGAAAATCTAAATAGTTGAAATAGGACTTCAGAGGCTATCAACCCTATGGGATTATTAAGCCAGCACACTATGTCAAGATTAACGTCACGACTGGAGCTTCTCTGCGACTCTGCGAGAAATCAAGTATCTTGATTGACAGTATATATATTTTGACTAGCACTATAAAGGTGTGATCCACAACAACATTGTTTGGGTTCTTAACTATAATGTTATTCTTAAGCTGAAAAAGGTCGTCTATTGTTAGCCAGAATCAATCAAATAATGTACATTACCTTAACAAGAAAAGGATTCTCACACAAGGCCAGTATTTTCTTAGTTTTCGATCTTCGTTCGTGGTTTAAACAACATATTCACTATCACACGTGCACTTTGATAAATCAGGGAGCTTTAGGTATATCGTCTGGCAGTGTTGTATAGTCACATTAAACTAACAATAAGAATACTAGTCTAGTCTATATCATATATTTCCTAAATTACAACACAAAATGCCCAAATTGTTCTCAAATATGTAATTAATCATAGTTTGTAAGAAGGATAATGAAATTAATAAACTGAATTGCGGTACGATCAGTTGGGCGTACGCGTAGGTATACCCTGTTCGACCGCGTAACACACATACTATCCCGCTGAACTAACTAGTGCATTACCAACTATCAACTACTAATGGCTACTGCATTTTTAAAGGAATTATTATACCATACACCTATATTGTGTGGCTCTTCCAATCCCATTGCTCTTCCTAATACAATTTATTTGAGATAATATAACTCAAATGCTGCATTACACATTAAAATTGGCAACACACAGCCATTCATGAGCTGAATAAAATCGTCTAGGGAAGCCTAGAGATCCTATAGTTATTTACTATAGTATCTCTAGGGAAGCCCAGAATACAGTCAGTCAGTGGCCAGCCCTTACTCCCATAAGGGGTCGGGAGAATCAACAAGAGACTCGAGAAAGGAACAAGAGGTAACAAAACACATAACAGTCGCCTACAAAAAGCAAGCACACAAACATTCAGAAGCACATACAATCATATTAATGCTTGGCTTTGCTTGCCTCACCTTTCATTATATAGGCTATATGTCATTTCATGGCATGTGAGTTACTCGATTAATTACAAACTAGTTGAGTATGAGAAGCCGATACCACATTTATTACAACTGTGTAATGTTAGCCAAAATAAGCTCCAATGACAAAACATCAGCGTAAATGTTTAATGTTAAAGAAAAGTGTTCCCTGGAATGCATTGTAAGTCTCAAATTGTCTCCAATTTTTACTACTCTTGAACGCCAGTAAACCATGATACAGATAAAAGCCTTGCATTTATTGACGCAGTAAAGTAGGCTACAGCCTCGAGTATTTGTAGACAACTCTCTGTAACGTTCAATAGCCTATTTCCTTTGAGAGTTTTACATAATGTCAAGTACTTTACCAAAAAGCTTTCGTAGATATGAATATAGGAAAGGTGAGAGAAGCAATACAGTATTAATGCCTCAAAACAAGGAAGGGGACAGATTATACGCTATATTATAAAATGAGGAAGGGAGCTGGAAGTGGAGATGACGTGGGTGAGTTGTATTTTTGTATGGGTCTTGCATAGTAAGACGGACACGATTAACACAACATGAAATTATATACTACTGTAAACATTGCATTATATGTTGCAATAATGTGACACATTATTATACCGATAATTTCCAGAATTAAACGATGATTTCTTAACCTGTTCGAACAGAACAGTGTGGATTGTCGGCAAGACCACGGAAATAAGACAAGAAACCACGACAATTATGTAGACCACAGACATTATGCTGTGTGTGATAGCCGTGTCCACAACCAAGTCAGGTCAACAAAAACATGGAAACTAGCCTATACGTCATGTAACAATCTCAACTACAACAGACTCTAACAATAACAATAGTAGACATTGAGAATCACTCACAGACAACGTGATTATTATGAGTATAAACAAAAAGAAAAATAAATTTTATAATTAAATAAATAAGAATAATACAAATAATAATTATAATAATAATAATAATAATAGAGCTACACATATATAATCAAACAATCCTCCAGGACTGTCTGTGTCTTTGTCTGAGATAAAGATTGTTATCCTTCACAGTCCTCAGTTTTGTTTACCTCAGCTTCCCTTTAGTACAATCGATATAATTTTTCTAACCTGTCATTACATAACGATAAGACAATCATTTTTATCACTAATTCTGAGGCGAGATCACTATAGATTCTGAGGTACGGGGAGAGATTTTTGGCCTGTCACTCTTTCAACTCAGGAGGAGGCACTCGTCACAGGCAGTTTTGCCTTTTGTCTTCCTCATCCACATAGAACAAATAAATGAATACCGGTAAAAAAAAAAAAAAAAAAAAAATCATGCATAAAAACCTTTACAGCTTAGGCCTACCCGAAAACTGGACATAGAATTACAGCAATACTCAATATGCGAAGCATTTAAGCTTTCATTGAGCAATATGTGACATAGACAAAAAATGTCTAACTTAACATGATCAACGTGTGTGTGTGTGTAAGTAGTTTATATATCAAGGTGCTCGGCATTAAATTGTGTTGCGTGTGTTTATATGTTTGTGTGTTACTGATTGTGTGTGAATGTGTGAGTGTAGGTGAGTTATTGGGTGTGCGAGTGCAAGTGGCAGGTCATACAGGGTCAAAGACTCTGGTGACCTTTTGATGTTGTGGCTATACGTTTGGTGTTCGGTGATAAGGTGATAATATAAACGGTTTGTGGTTAGATGGAGTGATATTATTCCTCACACTGGGAGCGAACCCTGGACTTATATATGAGCAACAGGTGACTGTAATAGCCATAATACTGAAGGAAATAAGGGGTTAGTGGTTAATTTTTATCTATTTACTTACATATTTTGTTTTCATTTTCCTCCCTAGACCTCCATCAATCTTAAAAAAAAAAAAAAAAATCAAGATCCCCTTCTAGCTAAATTTGTACATTTTTCGGTAGAATTACAGGCTCTCTATCGATCGCCATGAAAAATCGACACCTAAATGGCACGGATGGTCTTTATATTGAAATGGGCCGAAAGGTTTTAAAAGGTCATAAGGGAGTTAACAGAAACTGCTTATAAGAAGACTAGTAATGACAAAAGCTGGAATTAAGAAAACAAAATCAATCACGCAGACAAGAAAAACAGATAGGAAGGAGGAATAAG
Organism: Paralithodes platypus; assembly: GCA_032716605.1. Taxonomy (NCBI): domain Eukaryota; kingdom Metazoa; phylum Arthropoda; class Malacostraca; order Decapoda; family Lithodidae; genus Paralithodes; species Paralithodes platypus. The sequence goes on along the minus strand of CM064498.1, from coordinate 14,197,868 downwards.
CAGGCAGCAAAACAGTCTAGACTATTACATGATACAACGAAAGGTCGTCCATGAAATGATGAAATCGTAAATTAAAATTATTGCATGTGTAAGATTGCGACTATTATCCATTCAACATGAAGCAAGTATATATACATACATTTAGTAAATGGTTACGAAAGTGTATCAGATTTGGTTCCTAGAGCTGTTCAGTAACTTTCATGTGGAGGTAGTTTATTATAACAAAATACGGGAAAAATTAAAACAATAGCAAGGAGGACAGCCCTCCACCTTTTACTCTTCTGCTTTGCTTACTTAGCTCTTACTCTCCTAATTTCCTTTTCTTTAATTCTTAAGAGACCTCTCACCTACTCAACCTGTCTATCGCACTTAAACTTTAACTTAAATACGTAAGAAACACAAACACAAGTTGATAAAACACATACTAGTTCAGATATACTGTATGTATGTACGTAATATGTTGTGAGGGGCGGGGGCACTCCGACGAATTATATTTAATCTGGTCGTAATCCAATCACACGAAATATTGGAGAGCGACTGTTATACAGGGAATATTAAATAAACTTAATGGATTTAGCCTTGACCTGTCTGAAGTATGGCAGAGAAAAAAACATATATTTTATGTCTAAATGAAATGCAGAACAGGTTTCTAACGGAGATCAAAGGTTTTCTAATAAATATTTTCAGTGCATGAAAGGCAGCAAATAATGCATGTAAAAGAATTATCTCATATATTTAGAATGTATTTAGTTTATATATTTATGTAATGCCAGACGTGTTAATCCCCAAAGGGATTATTTGAAGGGGTGGAATATACAGGAAAGGTTTGATTAATGCAAACCTTTTCTACATGAATCATATTCGATGCCCACCGGTAAGTAATAAAGATTACGTCTGTGTGTTTGTCATATTGAAATAATATTTATGCCATTGCTATTAAATGATCATATATAGACAAATGAACGCCTTTGTGATAAGGGTGTCCTGTGGCGTATTGGCTATCGCGCTTGCTTCACAGCTAAGATGACCGGAGTTCGATTCCCCATTTGGCAGAGACATTTGGGCAAGTCTCCTTACACCCTGTGTCTCTACTTCACCTAGCAGTATAAATAGCAACCTGGTAGCAGCGGACTGTTGCGGTTTGGCGATCTAGTACTATACCCTATAGCCAGATATCGTGACACCTAACCTCTGTAACTCAAAAAGTCCTAGACCAAATGGGTTGTAAATGTCCACACCTATTCCCTGGCTGACCCATCACTAAATGGTAGAAGTATTAACTCGATTACTTAAGTCGTTTGTGTTTGTTTTGTCCTACGTGCATGAAGGAGACAAAAGGCAAAGTTGCCCGTAACAAGTGTCCCCTTCAAGGTTGAAAGAGTGACGAGAGCCAAAAGCAAGGTACGTTAAAGGTAATTTAGGTGTGTTGAAAAGAAATGTAGTGTGTTTGTTTAGTGTAGTGAAATTAGTACGCAAAGGAGGCGTTTGTGAGAGCTGGAGTACTCTCTGTGTAAGTGAGGCACAAATGGAAACAGTGATAGAGGTTAATGTCCAAGAGCTTTGGCCTACTTACTTGGAACTGGGTATATTTAGACAAATATGGTTAAGGTCATCCCAGCCTTCGAATCCAGCGGTCTGTTACTAGTTGGAAGGGTGACAGCCAAGTCACCCAAGCAGTGTACTATTATTATCAATGTAATTATCGTCATCTATACTTCCCTCATCTGTGACTACCGGTACATCAAAACTCCCTCTTTCCGATGAAGAACTTCTCCCAGCTGTGTGCACCATACCATGCCCCCCCCCCCCCCCTCTTTCCGATGTAAGAACTTCTCCCAGCTGTGTGCACCATACCATGCTCCCCCCCCCCCCCCCCTCTCTCTCATCTCTCTCATCTCTCTCATCTCTCTCTCTCTCTCTCTCTCTCTCTCTCTCTCTCTCTCTCTCTCTCTCTCTCTCTCTCGTGTTCGTTGGGTTGTTCATGATATGTTGTGGGTTGAGGGTTCAATACCTCCCATAGATTATAGTATATATTATTTATTCTAAAGATCTTGTCTCATTCTTGGCATGATCAGGAAAAACAACGTGGTGGAGTTAAACAAAAAAATCAAGTAAACAAATATTTATTGATCGGTTGTATGTGCCAACTCTCGACGCTAGTGGCAAAAAGGGCGGCTGGGTGAGTGTGGGTGGGCAAGATCGCAGTCTGATAATCGAAAATATTAGGAAGCTGAAAAATGTGTGAGGATGATGGTAGAGCAGGAGAGTTAGATCATATGATAGTGGAGGAACAGAAGAAGAAAAGTTTTTGTGTAAGTAGATAAGGAAGGAGAGAGAGAGAGAAACAAAATGGTATATATAATATCGGTATCGTAGTGTATCTTATGCGAAATCCACACAACAAACTATTGTAATCGCATGAACAAACTAATTAAACGGGTGATTGGAAATTGCATGTCCAATTACTGTACGGGTAGGAGAGAGCTGAACTGATCATGCGCAGACACAACACAAGTATAACTCCAGGTAAGTATATAGGACAGTTGTAAGTGTAGGGTTGTTAATAAAGAATCACAGGCAGGTAGGGTAATTTGCATCTGCGGTCAGGCAGGTAGGGAGGGATTGAAAGATGTACAGATATGGCCAAAAGTCGTTCAAATCTTACTTAACTTCGGTATAACCATTCTCTGTTCTCTTTAACTATATATACATGCGGCAAATTGCAGTTCGTGGTCCACAGTTATTTTGAAATTGAACCTACTTTTTCGGTAATTTTTATAAGATTCCTCCAATCTTGACATTAATTTCTGTTAGTTTTTGAAGATATTAGCCCTCCATCCCAATAATCTAGCGGAGAGTATGGAAATGCAGGGTTTTGGGTAGGTTAAAATAGTGGGGATTTTTTTTTTTTTTTTTTTTTTTTTTTTAAGAGACAATGAACGGAGGAAGGAAAAACACATAAAACAAAAAGGTCCATGTGCCTAATTAAGGCATCCTCCATTCATAAAATGTTTGTAACAACTGGATTTAAACATTTGTAGATTGTAAGTTTGTGGAAAGCAATTCGAGGGAAGTGAATTCCAAAGAGTAGTAGCTCTGGGGATAAATTAATTCTGATAAGCAGAAGTTCTGCATTGTGGAGGAGAAAGTGTAAATTCATGGGCACTTATATGGTAAACATTTTACTTCACCTAACCTAACCCAAACTCAACCTAGACCTACCTACCCTCAGTCTCATGAATCCTATTCTCAACCAGACCAAATTTCACGCAATCACAGTGAAAACACAGATATACCAGCTCCATTCTCAAGGTTATTGTCTTACTCAATCTAACCTTACCTAAACTGTCCTATCGGTTCATGCTGGAGGCTGCCTCCATGCTGTGGGATAAGATGAAACTTGAAAAATTATCTAACCTAACCCTCTAACCTAACATAACCCCCAAACCAAACCAAACAACCTAATCATAAAAATAGAAACAAATCACGAAACTTACCATCACACTTCTTGTCAAAATTACTACAGTATTTTCCAAAATTAAAGTGTCAAGCCCTAAGCTGGTAAGCCTTGGAAACGTGATAATTAAGGGACTAGAGTTTTTGGTCAGGTTGTAATTGCTGGAGAGAGAGAGAGAGAGAGAGAGAGAGAGAGAGAGAGAGAGAGAGAGAGAGAGAGAGAGAGAGAGAGAGAGAGAGAGAGAGAGAGAGAGAGAGAGAGAGAGAGAGAGAGAGTAATGGCTAAGTATGGTTCCAAATTTAACAGCACTCAAAATAGGACAAATGTAATGACAATTTAGATAATACGCCTACTGTATATGATGCTTAATATGAATACAAATGATAACAGTTAAAGCAACGTGGTAAATAATAACACAAACATAGATTACATCTGCCATCAACATCGGCTATAGTCTGTATATTTTCAGCTGACGGTAAATGGTCAAATCCTCCTCTTGATCACTTAACTACTGCGATGAACTTTGCACCGAATTATGTTGTAATTAAATCTTGATAATTATAATAATGAAAGATATAATATTTTCATATATTTCCAGTATATATCGAAAAAAATCAGCTGCTAAACTATTACATTTACCGTCAGCCGGAAAACGAACAGACACAACAACATACAGAACGAGTCCCAAACCGGAACTTTGGAACTAATCAAAACTAAAGAATGACTGGGAAACAAAAATGACCAGGGAGAGAGACAGACCTCAGTAAAAAGAGGATTAATCAGAAAACCTTTGAGACAACTTCACCAAAACAAGATCTAAACAAAACCAGGGAAGTTTCTGGAGTGAAAAAAAGAGTTCTGGTGAGTTGATGGAGGTGTGAGAAAGAAATGGTGAAAGATTATGTTAGCTTTATTGGTAGAAATGGTGAAGTTATTAAACCTCTTAATATTTCATGGCGCATTACTATTCTTATTTCTGGCTATTAATAAACGAGTTCATTTAGATAATGAGGTGTGTGTAGCAGACAGAGGGTTTATTAAAACCGTCTTACCCAATTAACTCTCACAGAACCTTCCTAAGCTATATAAAATCGTCTATAAGTAGCTAGCATATATTGGTAAAACACGGCATAATCCTCAATGGGTTAATAATACATAAATAACATAACACACCTTACCTGGTGCAATGTGGACCAACCTAACCTACTGTATACCAACAAACAACGTGTTCATTGTTAAAATGTATAATTACAATTATTTGTTGTTTTCCTATGCCAATACTGTTCCTGTGCTACTTTACCACCTTCCATATTTATGATGTGCATTGCAATAAGGTACAGTCATACGGGCAAATTAGCGGCATAGTGTTCACTACATTTATCAAACACATTTTGAGAGATAATATATTAATTGATGTTATTCAAGAAACTATGAACAGCTAATGGCAGAGAATGAAATGTTTAAAATGGGTAATTGATTGGAAACCTATTTTCCTTTATCCAAGCTGTATTTAGGAAAGTATGTATCATGAAAACTAATTTGCCTACCAAAATATTATTTACTAAAACTTTAAATGCTAATCAGATACTACAAACCGGTACATTAATATTATTAAGCTAGGCCTTTAGAACTGACCAATTTATATAAATAATATAAATAATAACATTCTAGATAGATTTGACAACAACTTTGGTAGACATAATATATAATTAGAAACATAAAATACAAAATGTGGATTTTGTGGGAGTGAATCTAGTGGATCCGTCAGCAGCGTGTTCGTCACACTGCAGCGGATTAGCCTCCGTAGCCTGCAAATTTTTTGTTGGAAAACAGTCAACAAATCCAATATTGACATATTCGGAAACAGAATAATGGCATGACATGATATGACTAGGGGAATCGTGAGAAAAACAATTTATTATGACGGCATATGCGTGTGGATATAATTATGTAGGTAGCTTAGTTCGGCCCAAATGATGAAGATTTGTTCAACAATGCAATTCGTATTTGTCAAATAGGCCTATAATGCTAAATATTTGTTATGTATGTATTTGCTAATCATTGTTAACACACACACACACACACACACACACACACACACACACACACACACACACACACACACACACACACACACACACACACACACACACACACACACACACACACACACACACACACACACACACACACACACACACACACACACACACACACACACACACACACACACACACACACACACATCAATGCACAATACCATCTCAGTACCAGTGCCGTTATAATATTCTGGCTACTATTAGACAATATTATTAGGGTTAAAAAGGTCCTCCAGCAATTAACAGGCTTCGAACCATCTCCTCTAACCCTTTTTACTGCCTCAGATCCTTCTTAAACTGCACAAAATCGTCTAAATATAGCACACATAAAATTGAATAGACATCGCTGGTACAGAAGGGGTTTAAGCATACACATTCCAGCACGTAGACGAACACAGGCGCAAACTTCCTTGAATGAAAGAGTAAAGAAAGTGAAATTGAAACGTATCACCAGTTGAAGCTGAACCAGCTCTCAAATTACACAGGCACACATGGTCGATTTATCACAAACGTTTACACACACGTTTTACATACATACGCTTCTACACACACACACACCCACACACACAAACACCCACACACACACACATGGTAGCAGCACGAACCGATAACCCTTTGAAGATTACGACTAATTTTGAGTCATTCTGGCTATCATTAGAAGATTCTTTTCAGTTTAGGAAGGATCTGTGGGAATTATAAGGGTAAAGACGAATTCAAACAACCATCTGACCCCTATGACCTCTTCCTAATCTGAAAATAATCGTCTAATGATAGCCAGGAATCAGAACAAATGAGTAATCGGATCGTGGAAGGGTTAGACATAGCCTCTTACCATAAACTATCCAACATATTGAACTGATGCACATTCTTGTTATCGAGGCGGAGAGGGTTGTGTTGTGATTGTGTTCATTTTTGTCTTCATTCTGAATTATCTCGATTGCAATCATCAGTCCTATTAATTTGATTTTATTGCATGGCTATACTATTTGAGTATAAGTAGCATATTTCCTTATTTAATCGCTTAAAATGCACAATAAGTTCTTCACATGGCAGACTATTTGCTCACCGAATATGAACAGGTATCGATAATGCATTACCACATATGCTATCATCCAGATCAATAATTTTCCCCAAATACAAACTACATAATGTTATCGCTTGGTAAATTTAGGAAGAAGATTTTCCGTCTTCTGAAAAAAAATGGAAATCTTAAATTCTCCCACGCCTTCCGTGTCATCACTGAGCTGATTGGTCAAGAGTTACTTCAATGTTTTTGGTTTTATCTCATTCTCATTCTTTCCTCCATCTCTTGTGCTAGGGTAGGCTTCGGACTGACTGACGTGACCATGAATGACTGAATGAATGCATACAGGAAAGGAGGGTGAGGGTGAAAGAAGGGAAGTTTTTATTGGGGTGCTTCGGAATGTTTGTGTGTTTTCTTTTTGTGGGCGAACTGTAGGATGTGTTTTTCTCCTGTCACCTGTTTTTTCCTTTCTTCGGTTTCTTGCTGATCCTCCCTACTCCTTGTGGGAGAAAGGGCTGGCTACTGACTGACTGACTGACTGACTGTAAATGAGAAAGTGCTAAAAGTAGGAGAAAAAGAGTGCCGGGGCTTGACCCATGAATCAACGACTGTCAATAACAGATACCAGCTCAGCGCGCCCAGAGTATGAGGTTCTGGAATGGCCGAGTCGGATTCAATTCAGTTTTTGATTGGAGTGTCTCGGATCAACGCTTCCCTCCAGTGTTGCCAATTTAGCTAGTTTCCCACTAGATCTAGAGTTATTTACTTCCAGGGACTGGAGTTCTCGAAAAGTTGCTCAATTCCAGTCGCTATATTTGACTTACAGTGTGCTGGCTAAATAATCCAGAGGGGTTGATAGCCTCTGAAGTCCTATTTTAACTTATTAATTATTTACTGCGATCTAGAGGCCAATTTTTATATAAAGCAGCATTAATTCGAGAGATATTCTGTAGATTTGAGACATTTTACAGCGATATTGTAGAGATTTTGCCATTATTGTAGCGATTTTCGACATCTATTTACTATCCAGCGGACTGGATTTGGTAACCCTACTTCCCCCCCTTCCCCCCCCCCCCACCCTCTCCCCTCTCAACACTCTTTCAAAAGTACACTCGGATGCCATATTCTCTAGCCCCATCATAAACATATTCGTGGCCCCCTATGTTTTTCTGTATGCAATTATAACTCTCTGGACTGATTTGTGGATGAAACTTTAATTTCAATATATATTATATATATTTTTGTAGTTGATTTATAGGAAATTATATTCATAAATTCGTTTCCAAAGATATACTTCCAAATTTTGAAATAGGTTAAGTCCACAAATTTGTATGAGTGGCTGGAGACTATGGGATCCGAGTGTACAGTAGATACGAAGTGCCGTTGTAAAGGCATATCCCTCAATACCTTCACCTGACCTCACCTGACTCCCTACCATCGTTCTACCTCAGTTTCTCTATTCCATACATAAACAAAAGAAAACTGGGACAAACTGTTCTAAACATAATGTTGGCATATATGGAGTATCACATGCTTTCATTAGTTTCATTGGTAGGTGTTTGGTGTTGGGAGTTAAATCAATAAATTAGATTATATCATTAACGCAGGTATGATCAACATTTAGTTCAGGAAACTATGATTCTAATTAATTAACCTAAGTAAACAGATTAACCCTTTCCAGATACGATAAGACATTTATTTTGTGTTTTCTGGTTATCATTATATGATTTTATGCAGATTAGGAAGGGCATATGGAAGTCAGAGGGTTAATTGATATAGTCTTTACCCTATTAATTCCCACAAATTCTTCCTAAGCAAGCGTTAGTTGGCAGGACCAGCAGTTAATTGCCTTAGCTAATCCAATAGTGCGCAGATGGTCGTGATTCTGACCGAGGGGAGAGATTGGTTCAGGGGGATAGGTTAACTGGAGAGTGTATTATGGAATTAGTAAATAAATGTGGAAGCGTGAGAAAGTATAATAACGAAATAAATCCCCCCTGCCCCCCCCCCCCCTCTCTCTCTCTCTTATATGAATATTTACACACCTTCACACAAATCATGACGAAAAAGTAAACACTATAGAATCCTATTGTGTGTGCAGCTTCAATATAATGTACAATTTAATGCCAACACATAAACATTTATATTCACCCTTTGTCCAGGAAAAATATTTGTGTTAGCTCAGCTGATTGCTTCCATTGCTTATTTCTACAAAAGTCTATAGAAGGTCGATGTGATCACTATAGATCTAGCCCATATTTATATCATGCATTCGTTGCAATACCAATTTGCTTTGTATTGTGCTAAATCTCTCTCTCTCTCTCTGCGCGCGCGCGAGTATAACTTCTCTGCTGGCCTTACATGGTCAATATTATCCTCTCCTCTCTCTCCTTCCTTTTACCTCCTTCATTTAGTCACTTATCCTTCCGTTTGCACTTCCCTTGATCTCCTTCCCTCTCTCTCCCCTGGTGTTCCCTTTCATTCAGCCACTTACACAGTTTTGTTTTTTTCTCTTTGCTGCATTACCCTGATTACGTATATACTTATTTTAGTGAGTACAATGGAGTACAAAGGAAATCAAGCAACAACAGTAGTTAGTTAAAATAGTACTTCAGAGGCTCTCAACCCTTCTGGATTATTAAGATAGCACACTTAAAGTCCAGAAAAACGTCAGGACTGGAGCCCCTTTTCGAGAACAGCAGCCCCTTGTGCCTAACCAGACCAGATGGCCAGAGTAAAGTAGGAGAGAAGAGCAATTGGACAGAGGAAGAACAAGCGGAGAAGTGAGAAGTACAGTAGAAGACTGAAAGTTCTCGGGCTCAACCAAGTTGCTTCATTGTCTTGTGTCTAACAGTAGCCAGTATAACATTAAAAGGACGGCACTGGTACTGTACCGGTTATGCTGTTTCATTCATGTTTTCAGTGCAATTATAACAAACTTTACTGTATCTGATCTACCATGATTCTAATAACTGCAAATAAAGTTACGATCGTCAATATTTCTCTCCCACTTTCTATTAATTTCATCCAATTAATGCTTGCCTCCTCCAGCAAGTGAATTGAAGTGCTGACAAACCTCGAGGAAAGGGAAGACAACAATGATTGGATGGTTCGGTTAGTGGTGGTGATGGTGATTATGGTGGAGAGAGAGCTACATAGAGCTACATAGATACACAGACCACACAGACCTCAAGGTCCTTACTGAGAGAGAGAGAGAGAGAGAGAGAGAGAGAGAGAGAGAGAGAGAGAGAGAGAGAGAGAGAGAGAGAGAGAGAGAGAGAGAGAGGAGTTTTCTATAATTTCATCCATTCAAGCACATTCCACTAATATTTCCTTCTTTCCCTTCCATTTGTCTTCAATCCCATTGTCACTATAATAATCTATAGTTATCTGATGAACCTAAACGCAAGTATATGTTATTTAACTTAGCTTATCATGCATTACACTAATCAAACTAAATATTTGCCTATTATAATTTACTTGAAACTAACGTTGTCAAACTTAGTAAAACATATCCAAACCTAACTTACCATAACCTCGCCTGACAATATTTTAACATTTCATTCCCTCTGACAAACATCGCAGTTATCAACAACGACTTCCACAAACTGATCGACTTCGATTAAATTAACGGTGCAAGCGAACCGTGAAACTTGGTATTGCCTGAAATACATTTAACCGGATTGAATCTGAGGAGGCACCAAAGAGCCAAATAAGGGGGCAGTGCTTGGCTTTTGGTCTATATATTTATTTATTAATGCATTTTTGAGTTTCCTCGCTAGACCTCCATCGAGCTTAGAAAAATACCCCCTAGACCCCCTTTCAAGATAAATTTGTACATTTTACGGTAGAAAAATGTTCTTGACGAAGGCCAGTTCCTTCTAAAATTAAAGGCTCGCTATCGCTCGCCAGGAAAAAATCAACATCTAAAGGGCACGAAAGGCCTTAATATTGATAACAAAATGAGGCGAAAGGTCTCAAAATCGCGAAACTAACGGAACGAACGTCTTAAAACCTCAAAGCGAATATGCTAATCATGAGGGAGAAGGGGGACCAGAAAAACGTGTACTACCCCCTTAAACCCGATCCAGTGTTTCCGCAAGTTCAGGGTATCAATTCTGGGAAGTTGGCTAATTAATTGAGCCAACTCTGACCAATATTTCCCCTCAATTCCCCTCCGTGTAAACTGCAGGCACTTAAGAGGGCTCTACTCGCTTTTTATGGACCTTCTTCTCCCTCATGTTTAGCATATTAGTTTTGAAGTTTTAAAACGTTCGTTCCGTTAGTTTGGCGATTTTGAGACCTTTCACCTCATTTTGTTGTCAATATTAAGACCTTTCGTGCCCTTTAGATGTCGATTTCTTCCTGGCGAGCGAAAGCGAGCCTCTAATTTTAGAAGGAACTGGCCTTCGGCCGGGAAATTTGTGTACCGAAAAATGTACAAATTTATCTTGAAAGGAGGTCTATGTTGTTTTGTTCTAAGCTTGATGGAGGTCTAGCGAGGAAACCCAAAAATAAATGAAATACATAAATATATAGACCAAAAACCAAGCACTACCCACTTAATTCACCCTGAACTCATTTGTCTTATTCCTTCCCTGCCTTCCCTCCCCTCCGGCACCCTAACAGCTTCCTTCCTGGTAAAGTAGCATAGCCAGGTAACCCACCATAATTTACCCCCATTTTTTTTTTTTTTCTATGTGATTGAGGGAGGCAAAAGGCATTACTGCCTATAGCGAGTGCCTCCCCCATAGTTGAAAGAGTGACAGGGCCAAAATCAAGGGACGCTCGAGCCAAAATGCCTGGACACACGGAGTTTGAAGCAATTTAAGTCATAGGAAGAGGCAAAGACTGATTCTGGGAGAGAGTTCCAGAGCTCAGCTGTTGAGTAGAAGAAAGTTTGAGAGTAACGTTTCACTCTTGGGTTGGAGAGTTGCACAGAGTAGGGGTGGGATTGAGTTGCAAGACGGGTACCACGTGCCCTACGTAAAGGAGGTGGTATGAACTGGGATAGCTCTGAGGAACACTGATTATTATAGTAGCGATAGAATAGCGAGAGAGATGCAACATTGCGGCGGAGAGAGAGAGATTGCAGAGAGTTGGTGAGTGGACGGGAGTTAATGATACGAAAGGCCTTCCTTTCAACTTTGTCTAGGAGAGCGGTGTGAGAGGAACCTCCCCACACATGTGAACAATACTCAATACAAGGGCGCACTATGCCCCTGTACAGAGCAAGAAGCTGTGCTGGGGAAAAGAACCCCCTAAGGCGGTTGAGCACACCCAGCTTCTGGGAGGCTGCCTTAGCAAGACTGGTAATATGGTCCTTCCAAATGAGAGCAGAAGAAAAAGAGACACCAAGAATATTGAGAGAAGATGAAGGGTTGATTTTTGTATTGTTGAAGAATAAGGGATAGTCCGCTGGGAGATCCTGATGGGTAGATAGATGGAGAAATTGGGTTTTGGAGGCATTAAAGTTAACAAGGTTTTCTCTGCCCCAATTGGAAATAGTATTTAGATCAGAATTTAAGAGTTCTATGGCTTCATTACGTTTGTCGTTGAGGAATTGCTGGCTGGGGCGTTCTGAAAAACTAATGGAGTAGTGTAAGGTTGAGTCATCTGCGTATGAATGGATGGGAATTAAGGTACAGTTAAGGAGATCATTTATAAAAATTAGAAAGAGAATAGGAGATAGGACAGAGCCCTGAGGAACACCGGAGTTTATAGGGTGAGGAAGTGAACAATGGCCGTCCACAACCGCGGCTATGGAACGGCCGGAAAGGAATTAGAGACAAAGGCACAGATGGAGGGATAGAAACCGAAGGAGGGTAGTATAGAAATTAAAGATTTATGCCAGACTCTATCGAAGGCTTTCGATATGTCTAGTGCAATAGAAAAAGTCTCACCGAAGTCCCGAAAGGAGGATGACCAAGAGTTAGTAAGATATGAAAGAAGATCACCAGTAGAGCGACCCTTAAGGAAGCCATACTGGCGATCTGAGAGCAGATTATGAGAAGAGAAATGCTTAAGAAATTTGGAAGCAAGAATAGTTTCAAAAACTTTAGAAAGACAAGAGATGAGAGCAATTGGACGATAGTTGGAGGGTTGAGAGCGGTCACCCTTCTTCGGGACAGGTTGAATGTGAGCAAACTTCCAGCATGAAGGGAAGACGTTAGAGGATAGACAGAGACAAAAGAGTTTGCGTAGGCAGGGAGTCGGCACGGAAGCACAGTTTTTGAGAACAACAGGAGGAACACCGTCCGGACCGTACGCCTTATTAGTATTAAGCCCAGAGAGGGTAGAAAGTACATCTTTAGAAGAGATTAGGATATTAGGCATAAGTAAGAGAGAGGAGGGCGGAGAGGGAGGAATAGCACCGGAATCATCCAAGGTGGAGTTTCTAGCAAAAGTTTGAGCGAAGAGTTTAGCTTTGTCAGAGGAAGAAGTGATGGTAGTGCCATCAGAGTGGGAAAGGGGAGGGAAAGACGAGGAAGAGAAATTATTGGAGAGGTTTTTGGCTAGATGCCAGAAAGCTTGGGAAGAGCTAGAGTTGGATAGTTCAGTGCATTTATTATTGATGAAAGAGTGTTTGGCAAGTCGAAGAACAGATTTGGCTTGATTCCGGGCAGAAACATAAGAAGAATGTGAGTCTTGAGTTTTAAGGCGTCGGTACCGTTTGAATGCTTCCTCCTTATTGCGGACAGCAGTAGAACAGGCGTGAGTAAACCAAGATTTTTTAGCATTAGTCTGAGAGAAAGAGAATGGAATGTATGCTTCCATGCCCGATAGGATTACCTCGGTAATGCATTCAGCACTCTCCGAGGGTCCCCGGCCACGGAAGCAGAAATCATTCCATGGGAAATCAAAGAAGTACTACCGGAGAGCCTCCCAGTCGGCAGCGCCAAAGTGCCACAAGCGCCGCCGGCTAGGAGGATCGGGTGGCCGTACTGGAGAGATAGGACAGGTGACAGAGATAAGTTTATGGTCGGAGGAGCCCAGAGGAGAGAAAAGATCGACAGTTTAAGAAGAAGGGTTAGAAGTTAGAAACAGGTCAAGAATGTTGGGCCGATCTCCGATGCGATCCGGGATACGGGTGGGTTGCTGAACTAACTGCTCTAGGTCATTTATGATAGAGAAGACGTAGGCTTGTTCACCAGGTGGATCAGTAGTGTGAGAGGAGAGCCATTGGCGGTGGTGAACGTTGAAATCTCCTAAGATGGAGATTTCTGAGAAAGGAGAAATGGATAGAATGTGTTCCACTGTAGAGTTTAGATAGTCAAAGAATTTGGGAAAGTTGGTAGAGTTAGGGGAAAGATAGACAGCACAGAAATATTTAGTAAGAGAATGACAGGAAAGTTTGAGCCAAAAAGTTGAGAATTCAGAGGAGTCGAAATCGGGAACACGAGAGCAAGTGAGTTTGTTGTGCACATATGCACAACATCCGCCTTTGGCTTTGAAGCTAGGATAGAGAAAGTAGGAGGATACAGAGAAGGGGCTGCTGGATGTTGCTACAGACACCTGAGTTTCGGTGAGGAAGAGAAGATCAGGTTTGTAGGAGGAGAGATGGTGCTCAACAGAGTGAAAGTTAGAGGAAAGTCCACGAATGTTGCAGAAATTAATAGAAAGAGTAACAGGCCGAGGTCCAGGTAATTGTGTGGGGTCGTCAGGGGATGGTCGGTTGGGTGTGGGGGCATTTATGGTCCCCCCCCTGGGGACTCCGAGGCTGGGTTGGAATTCATCATTTATTTATTTTTTTAAATTTTGGTGTGGAGGAATGAAGTGTGGTGTGCATGTTTAGTGTAGTGAAGTGGATAGGAGGAGGAGGTGTTTGAGAGAGCTAGCTGGATTGCTCTCTGTGTAAATGAGGCACAAAGAAAATCAGTAAGAGAGGCCAAGCAAGTGAAACAGGAGTTCCAGCGACTCTTTATCACATGCCTATAACCTCACCTGGGTCTAGCCCTGAGCGATTGGTGCCTACAATCTCCCCATGTAAGACCCATTACAGACCCATTGACCACCTGCAAGTTTGGGGCTATAAGGAAGTTGGAGCTGTATACACCAATATTTTGCAGAACTATAAACTTATGTGTGTGTTTGTGTTTGATGGATAAAAGGTTTGTTAAATTTGACTTCATGTACAGTACTTATACTGTATATTATGCTCTATAATTAGTTTGATAGCTGGTAATTCTGCTAAATATCCATGTCTACAGCTTAAACTTCCTTATAGCCTGCAACTCGCAAGTGGCAAATTAGCTAATACAAAATCTTTACCTCTGCGAACCTTTACACTTTACAGTACAGTATACTCATAATCACTTGGCACTCAAATATTCTATTTTACGTAAATTGTGCTGACGAATAATTATATTGCATTACACTAAGACCGAAGATTTCGTAGTTTGGCACTTATGTTCTTATCGTTTACCAACACTATTATTTTGATCATCAATTAAACAAAAAATCCGTGTCCCTTTTATGCTTAGATTGAACAAGATTCTCCAGATTGATATTCGTAAAGTTTACTATTTATTTGGTCAGAAAAACTAAATATATATTCTCTGTTCTCCCATTGTTTGCTGACGTAATTGTGTCTGAAAATATATCTGTGAATCTCTGTTTTCTATATTTTGTGATATATGTTTACAAACTATTTCGTACCTTGTGATTTAATGATTACTGGCTATGCAGCTCTTCTTGATGTATTAACAAAACTCCTATCCTATCTTCCATTATATTTCTTTCTTAGTGTTATTATCGTAATCAACAAACAATCTGTTCAGCTTAAGTAAGACCTCTCTGCATTAAAGGTAACCCCCGACAATTAACCTCCATTAGCCGAGACAGAGTGATTAGTTAAAGGATTATGCCGGTAAACTCGGCAACACAGTTAAATTGAACCTATTTTGAAAGTGTATCTTGTTTCGTTGTACTAGATTTGTGTATGTGTATTATAATATGCCAATCTATCTGTATATTTTAATTCCATATATCAGTATTGGTGTTTTAGTTTTCTCCATTCTGTTTTTTCTTCATATATTTACATAATGCAACATTAAGTTTATTGGTTATAGTTCATGTGTGAGCTTTTATGCCATTTCTCATTATGTTGTTGTATTTTTCTTCATTTGTTTATAGATATTTTCGGATTATAGCTTCCAATTTAGTGGATATAATTATATATCAACCACATAAATACATTTTCAGATGTTCTTCGGACTATTTCCTTATTTTCATCTACAACTAATTAAATTCTCCTCATACACCAGTGGTTTATTTTATATAAGCTACTGCCAAACGGGAGCTACCCCCAGAATGGGGATTGGGCCTGAGCATATACAGTAGATAGATATAGACTGCCAAACGATATTGTTTAAGTTCTGAATAATATTTTTAGGAGTAGGGTTATTTTATGTGACTGTTTATTCCAGAGCTCCCTGTCATGATAAAGACGGAGTTAAGGTACCGTATATGTCACTGTCTTTATTCCAGGTTAATTATGATTGTTGTACTAATGACTGCCTTATTATATAATTATGTTAATGAAATGGTACATACTACAACAATAAGGAATGATTACTGGAGTTCATGTTACGTTGGTAGTCGTTGGAAAGTTAGGACAAAATATTCATGATTATAGTGGTGACATTCATGATTATAGTGGTGACATTCATGATTATAGTGGTGATACTCTCATTATTTGCCATTTGTTCTCTCGCTCTATATATTATGTGTACATGTGTGTTTTTATAAATCTAGCTCTTTTGTTAATAGTCCAAGGTATGCTATTATTGTGGAATCAGGATTACAAGCAAATATAAATTCAGCTCAAATTGGCCAACACATCTTTCAAGTTATTAGGGCAAACTGGGCTATAGTGCCAGCCTTTAGATGTTCTTTAGCAAATGTCAGGCTGAAGAATGGTCCGTATGATTTCAGTGTTGAAGACATTTATCTACTGTTTATAGAGAAAAGCTATGATGTTTAATTTAAAAAATCCTCAAGAACATTGGCTGCGTATTAATGTAACATCACTAGTATGAACAAAAAAATGGAGCTCGTTCTACATCTATTGCCAGACACTTTCATCTCCGAAGGGGTTACCACGAACGAATTGCCTCCATATTTTGAGGTAATTCATTGGATTCCCAGGCTTGTTTCCGGCGGAAAGTCGAGCGCAATTACTTAAAAACGTCAAGGTGCTTTCCTGCTAACCAGCCCCTCCCTTCATAATGGTCCTCTGCCGTGACAGTCCAACGTAGAAGGGGGTGGAGGGTGAGGGTGGGGGGTGGAAGGAGGGAGGGGGGTTGTTGAGGGGGTGGGGGTGGGGCAATGTAAACCTCTGACTGCGAGATAGTTTTGTTTTTTTGTATTTATTTATATATCAGATGTTTAATATTTAACACACAAAGAGCGGGTGGTAGGGTATTTTACACTGTGCCGCCCAGCGGGGGGTTTTACCCTAAATAGGGTTGTTTCCGTGCTCATTTTCATGCATAAAGAAGACCCAGAGCGTAAAACAAGTATCTATCCCTGAAAGGGCGTAAACAGAGCTTTCCAATGACACCCGAACCATCCTTGTACGACCACTGGTTCTCTTGCAACGATCGTGCAACAGGAGTGCAAAAAACCTAAAATAAGGTAATTTCCGAACATAATTCCCTGTGTAGCGAGTGAGAGAAGGGGAGGAAGGTGGTATACAGTTCAGTACGTCCACGGTGGTCGTAGGGAGCGGTCATAAGGTTACTACGCTCGTCCCACCGCTCAGCTCTCTCTCTCAGCAACATTACGTGCTGAAAATGGCACTCGACATATGTGGTGCACCGCCACATAGTCCAAATTTATTTAACTCGACAGATGTCGTGCGCCGTTGGTTAAGGGTTAATATGCATTCCCGATTATTTTCAAGCGAATACCAACTTCAAATTGCGCCAAAGCTGTACATAGTATTACACAGAGGTGGAGGATGAGGATAGGTGTAGTGGGGTGGGCAGTCTAATGTAACCCTCTGACTACGAAATGTTTATTTTTTTCTATTCATGTATTCGTCGTAGTGTAAAGTAGATTACAATTATTTATTAAGGTGCCACATGTTTAATAATATGCAATCCCGATTATTTTCACTCGAATACCTACTTTAAATTGCGCCAAAGCTTCGATAAAGCTTTACTTAATAGTTAGCCCCCCCCCCCCAAGAAAAAGAAAATATAGGAAAAAGGAGAATAAACACAAAACATAAAAACAAATATATTAAAAAGACAGACACAATATTCCTCTACTCCTCTGTATACTGTATATCAAATACCTTTTCTCCATGATTATGACAATGATAATTAGATAGAGAGAGAGAGAGTTACATACTTACATATATACACAGACTACACAGATCTTGCGGTTCCTACTAGGTAGTCCGGACTTAATGCTAATATAGAATTTACTACAAAGTGGAAGGCAAGGATAGCAAAGAAGAAGGCTCTCTCCTCACCCACCTCTCCCTCCGACCGTTCGTAGGCATGAAATAAAGTTTGGGAAAGAAGTCCCCCAGCAGAATGAGAAAAACTTCTACTGGGAAATTTATAGTAAAGAACGAAGATGCGGAATATTATATACTACTGATGCTTATTTTTTTTTTTTTTTTTTTTACCTATATTATTCCCACCTCCTCAAAATGAATGTCAAGACTTCTTTTGATTGCGTCAATTGTCTTACATTGTACCACTTTCTTAGGCAATTTGTTCCACTCGATGACCACACTGTAGGTGAAGAAGTGCTTTGTGACATCGAGATTCGTCCTCCTGGTTTT
Organism: Paralithodes platypus; assembly: GCA_032716605.1. Taxonomy (NCBI): domain Eukaryota; kingdom Metazoa; phylum Arthropoda; class Malacostraca; order Decapoda; family Lithodidae; genus Paralithodes; species Paralithodes platypus. The sequence goes on along the minus strand of CM064498.1, from coordinate 14,179,488 downwards.
TAATTTAATTCCATTTCCCAGAGTTAATGAACTACATATTATCTATTTTGAAAAGTGAATCTACATAAATTTTGTCAAATCCCTTTAGTATCTTGAAACACTCGATTAGATGACCTCGCAATCTTCTTTTCTTAAGTGAAAATAAATTTAATGTTTTTAAGTCTTTCATGATAAGATTGATTTCTTAGTGACGGAATCAACTTTGTCGCTCTACGCTGCACCGACTCGAGCTTCCCAATGTCCTTGCTCAGATAAGGAGACCAAAATTGCACACCATATTCAAGATGGGGCCTCACTATGCTTTTAAATTAAGGTACTATAATGTTCTCATTTGTGTAAGTAAAATATCTCTTAATATATCCCAATGCTCGATTGGCCTTATTTGCAGCTGCTGAACATTGATCTGAGATCTTTAGGTTTTCAGATATAAGAACCCCCAGGTCTTTAACTAATGCACTTGTTTTGATTGGCTGGCCTTTCATCTTGTATTATATATCTTGTTTTTATTATCTATTTGCAAGACCTGGCATTTGTCAACATTGAATGTCATCTGACATTTTTCAGAAAGAGAGAGAGAGAGAGAGAGAGAGAGAGAGAGAGAGAGAGAGAGAGAGAGAGAGAGAGAGAGAGAGAGAGAGAGAGAGAGAGAGAGAGATTATCATTCAGGTAATTGGGTACCTGTATCAGGGGACTCACGTATCCTGCCACTTAGGTTATCATCATCATCAGTCATGATCTTCATCAACATCATCACTATTTTATATAGATTATTTATTGTTACCTTGGTACTGGATAATGTTAGGATGTATCAGACACATAATGCGTACACAGAATTACCTCGTTAAATTATGCACACATACTGTACATACAGACATCCTCTCTTTCAATCTTCTCGACCTACTTATGCCTGTTCTAATCTCGCTCTCTCTCTCTCTCTCTCTCTCTCTCTCTCTCTCAGCGGTCATAATCCCCTATACATTCCCTCTCCAATAAGTCCATGCGCATCACAGATCCAGCAGTAATTAACGGATATATAGTCCCTTTGACAATCCTTCCCTCCCTCTTAGTTATAACAGAGACACCCTCATCTTACCTGAGATACAAAGGGGAGGACGAGAGACTGGGCTGATGTAATCTCTCTCTCTCTCTCTCTCTCTCTCTCTCTCTCTCTCTCTCTCTCCACAAAAAGTAATGTCTCTTTCTCGTGGTCCCTCCCTCCTTGGTGCAACATCTGCCACCACATCAATCTTCCTCCTCTAAGCCACAGTGTTATTGGAGGATGACTTGGCTTCTTATTCTTACATCTCGAGCGGTTGAATTGTACTGATAATATGTATTTTGGTGTCACAGTGATTTGCATTTAGTGAGGATCAAATTTGTGTCGGTGATATAAACAAAGTAAGTTTTATTATTTATCTATAATGTATGACGTATCTCATATGTGTCGGATTTGCGTGCCTCATAAAATCTCTCTTTCTCTCTCTCTCTCTCTCTCTCCGATATGGCATGATGTAAACATAGATAAGGTGATGCAAGTAATCATATTTACCCGGGAATTCTGATGATTCAGATATTTCTCTAGTCCTCATTAACGTCTGAGTGAGACGGAACAGACGCAAAGGGGGACCTGTGATGTCACTGTGTAGGCTATTATAACCCTTATATATGCATACATTTTCTCAACTCGTTTTTGCTAATATTTTAGGATCACTCTCTCCCTTTTGTGACAGAGGGGATCTTCTCTCCCCTCCCGGTCATAATCCTCCCCATTCTACCCTCCCTCCCTCCATCCCAACGTTTATAATCCTTTCACCCCCCCCTCCCCCTCTCTAACATCCTCCTTCCCTCTCTCCCTCCCTTTCACACCCTCTTTCCTTCTCATCCTCCTTCCCTCTTTCCTTCCCTCTATCCCTCCCTCTCACACTCTCCTTCCCTCTATCCCTTTCTCTCACACCCTCTCTTCTTCTCACCCTCCTTCCCTCTATCCCTCCCTCTCACATCCTCCTTCCCTCTTTCCTTCCCTCTATCCCTCCCTCTCAAATCCTCCTTCCCTCGATCCCTTTCTCTCACACCCTCTCTTCTTCTCACCCTCCTTCCTCTACCTCTCACCTCCTTCCCTCGATCCCTTTCTCTCACACCCTCTCTTCTTCTCACCCTCCTTCCCTCCCTCTCACACCCTCCTTCCCTCTATCCCTTTCTCTCACACCCTCTCTTCTTCTCACCCTCCTTCCCTCTATCCCTCCCTCTCCCACCCTCCTTCCCTCGATCCCTCCCTCCTTCCCTCTATTCCGCCCTCTCACACCCTCTCTTCTTCTCACCCTCCCTCTAACACCCTCCTTCCCTCGATCCCTCCCTCTCCCACCCTCCTTCCCTCCCTCTCTCACCCTGTCCATCTGTCCAAATTTTCAACGAGTTTTTAATATTTTTCGCGGTTGAACTTTCCATGTTTATACAGTACATTCCCCTGCTTAATCCAATTACTACATTACACGTATAGTAAATACGTAATGTAAATACAAAACTGGCATTTACAGAATGTTCTGTGTCTTCCGACACAGAATGATCCACAGGTACACGTGGAAACGGATGTTGACGATGAAGGATAAGACAGTGGTGGAACGAAAGTCATTGATTGATTATGTATGTGTGGATGAACGAATGAAGAAATCTGTGATGGATGCTAGGGTGTATAGGGGTATTGGAGGGGGTCTGTCTGATCATTATGTAGTGGTAGCTAAGGTTAGGATACAAAAGAAGTGGGTGAGGAGAGCGGGAGGGAGGCGAGAGGAGGGTGGAATGGTGAGGAGGGTGGAGAGGTTGCAGGAGGAGGAAATCAGGGAGGAGTACAGGAGAGCAGTGGAAAGACGACTAGGTGGGTTCGACCTGGAAGTTATGGAGGAAGTGGAGGAGATGAGCAAGGTGTTTAAGGATGAGATCTGTGCAGCATGTGAGGAGGTGTGTGGAGTGAGGAGAAGAGGGAGGGGAGTGAAAGGTACAGCATGGTGGACAGAAGAGGTACGAATAGCTGTGGAAGAAAAGAAGAAAGCATATAGAGAGTGGTTGGGTAGCAGAGGGAATGAAGATTCCGAGAGACAGAAACGAGCGAGGTACGTGGAGAGTAAGAGGGTGGTGAAGAGAGTAGTGAAGGAAAGTAAGAGAAGAGTAGATGAGGAATTTGGAAGGAATCTGAGTGTAAAATGGAGGGAGAGTAAGAAACTGTTCTGGAAAGAAGTCAAGAAAGTTAGGGAAGGTAGCAAGGGAAACAGTAAGGGTGTGAAAGATAAGAATGGGAGAATGCTAGCCGAGAAGCAAGAGAGAGTCGAAAGATGGAGGGAGTACTTCAGTGAGTTGCTAAATGAAAGGAATGAAGAGCCAGCAAACATAGCTGGATATGGTATGGGAGGGAGAAGAAGAGAAGTAGTGGAGGAGGAGTGGGGATCAGGAGGTCAGAAGTGTGGGAAGCCATGAAAAGAGTGAAGTTGGGGAAAGCACCAGGAACAGATGGAGTGTGTGGGGAAATGTTGAGGTATGGTGGTGAGATAGTGATAGAATGGGTATGGAAAATGTGCAAACTAGCATGGGAGAAGGGGAGTGCACCCGATGACTGGAAGACTGGCATAATAGTCCCCCTATATAAGGGGAAAGGAGTGTGTGGTAACCACCGAGGAATATATGTCTTTTAAGCGTAGTAGGGAAGGTATACAGTAGGGTAGTGATTGAGAGAGTGAGAGTGAGAACGGAGAAATGGATAGGCGACGAGCAGGGAGGTTTTAGGAAGGGAAGAGGATGTGTAGATCAGATTTTTACCCTGAATTGTGTTGTGGAGAAGTATCTGGAGAAGAAACAAAAGGTGTATGTTGCCTTTATGGACTTGGAGAAGGCCTATGACAGAGTGGATAGAGAAGGTTTGTGGAAGTACTTAGAATATACGGAGTAGAGGGCAAGTTGCTGAAAGCAGTGAAGAGCATGTATGAGGGTGCAAAGGCGGCAGTACGTGTGGAGAGTGAGCAGAGCGAGTTCTTTGACCTGAATGTTGGTTTGAAACAGGGGTGTGTGATGTCCCCGTGGTTGTTTACTGTATATATGGATGGAGTTATGAAAGAAATACTATCAAGAGCAGTGGATGTTGGTGTATCGCTGAAAAGGGAGGGAATTGAGTGGAAGCTACCTATACTGCTGTTTGCGGATGATACAGTTCTGATGAGTGATAATGAATGGGAGTTGCAGGGTCTGGTAAATGAGTTTGGAACAGTGTGCGAAAAACGGAATTTGAAGGTAAATACGGGGAAGAGCAAGGTTATGGTCTTCGAAAGGGGTGAAGTCACAGAGTGTGAGGTGAAGCTGAACGGTCAGGCTATGGAGATCGTCAACTCTTTTAAGTATCTGGGCAGTGTGTTGAGTAAAGATGGGACTATGGATGAAGAGGTGCGGGAGAGGGTACAACAGGGGAAGAGGGTTGTAGGAACGCTAAAAGCAGTAACAAAAAATAGGGTGGTCAGTATGGAAGTGAAGAAGTCCTTGCATGACAGTGTGGTAATCCCGACACTGACTTACGGAAGCGAAGCATGGACGTTGGTTGAGAGACTCAGACCAAGAGTGAGAGCAGTGGAAATGAATTACTTAAGGAGTGCGTGCGGAGTTACATGGAGGGATAGACAGACTAATGAGGAAGTAAGAAGGAGGTGTGGTGTGGAGGTAGATGTGCTGGAAAGTGTGAAAAGGAACAACTTGAGATGGTTCGGCCATATGGAACGTATGGAAAGCGAGAGAATGACTAAGAGGGTGTATGAGAGCGAGGTGGAGGGACAGAGGGGGAGAGGTAGACCGAATATGAGGTGGAAGGATGGAGTGAGGAAGTACATGAACGAAGGTGGTGCTGGTTGGGGGGAGGGGCGTCGACTGACTGGGGACAGAGGTGCATGGGGGCGGTTCGTTCGTGGCCACCCCTTCGGGGATCACGGCGTCAGGCAATAGATAGATAGATAGATAGATAGCATTACAGAAAAGTTACAAGAACGAAACAAATACGCCACAAAATAATACATAATATATAAGTATAAATATAAATAAACATAAGACAAAATATAAATAAAATTAACATAGCTTTTATCCCAAAGAAACATCTATACGAATTAACTAGCCAATCATACATAATATAAATAGTGTAATTTTAAATGTAAAGGTATAATCCGGTGAAAGAGTGAAGCCAAAATTAATGAATGAAACATATCGCATAAGGTATAGTTCATTAGTGTAGTTTACCGCAAGGTTAAGGGGAGAGGGGTAATTTTTCTGGTCCCCATTCTCCCTCATGCTTAGCCCCATTATTTTCAGATTTTATGACATTTGGCCCATTAGCTTGGCGATTTTAAGACTTTTCGCCCCATTTCTTTGTCAATATTAAGATTTGTCGTGTCATATAGATGTCTATTTTTCCGTAGTGAGCGATAGCGAGCCTGTAATTTAAGAGGAAGGCCGGGACATCTATCTATCGAAAACTGTACACATTTATCCTGGGGGGGGGGGGGGGAAGGCTTGATGGAGGTATTGTATAGGGAGGACACTACACAAATTCTAAAAATATATACATAAAAACTAGGAAACAAGTACGCCCATCCCCCCCTTAAGCCCCGTGAAGTATGTGTAGCGGTGAGATCAGTCGTTAACCGGTATAATCATTTTATGGGAACCTTATCTTGTTAGAGGAAGACGAGGGGGGGAGGAGGGGTGAACAGCCGGGCTAAGAATACTAAACTATATGCCACAAACAAGATGGAGAACTCTGAAACGCAATCATTCTGTACCCTGTTAATTTTAGGTGGACCACAAATCCCTACCCCAACTTCTCATAACTAAAAAAACAACAAATCTTGAAACCAAACTCAAAAACAAAAAACTAGAAAAATCATACTAATAATTTTGTTACCATTTGGGAAGAGTCAGCCAGGGAATATGCGTGGCAATTTATCTATACCCTGTTTATTAAAGGTAGACCATAAATCCCTACCCCAACTTATCATAACTCAAAAACAACTAAAATCTTGAAGCCAACCTCTCAGAACTAAACAAGAACTAGGAAAATCATACTAATAATTTCGTTACCATTTGGGAAGAGTCACCAAGGAAATAGATTTGGAAATGTACAGCCCATTTCCTCTAGCCCTTTATGAACTACAGAGGTTGGGGATCACGAATTCTGGCCTACTTATGTGAATGGAATATACATTATGTAAGTCACAAAATACGGCAACTATATATAGTATTTAAACTAGTGTAATGATATCACTTTCCTGGATTAATCTTTAACATTATGTTATACCTACAAATCTGAATTTGGAGAGTTTTATTATATACTTAGCCGGGTATAACTATTTATATTTTAAACAAGCTCTGATCGTGTGAGTAGCCTATTATAGGCTTTAATCTAAACTTCGAATGCAATGGAGATACATCGAAAATATGGATGACTTGATTATTTTTGTATTTGTTTAGTGATTTATCTATCTATGTATTATTCAGGCCTGGTTGTCTCTATAGCTTTCCGACGTTCTCATGTATAGGCCTGTTCAGTAAACCAACAGATGCCATAACCGATCTATGAATAACTCAGAGTATAAGCCACGTCCCAATTGTGACTGGTTTGTGTACTTATCGCTTCCTCTATCTACTTATCAATCCATCAATATATATCAAGCTACCCAATCTAACAAATCATCCCTAAATCCGTACTCTCTCTCTCTCTCTCTCTCTCTTTCTCTCTCTCATATCTTTCGTCACCAATTTCAACCACTAAATTTTTTTTTTGGCGGGGGAAGTTGTGAGGGTGTGTGAAACTTATCCACAAGTTATAGACCACGTTATTTGTTAGCCGTTCTCTTCTACTCACACACTCTTTCTCTCTCTAGGAAGTATCATTTACTATTTCATAATTATGTAGGTAACTTCTTTCTATGAAAGGACATATACTGTATATTGTTCAAGGAATGAAGTACTTTGTACTTGCTGATTTAAGTTGCTAATTTACATAAGATATTATTGTGGGAGTAACATTCAGTATCTTTATAGGAGATTTTCATGTTTTGGTAAACCCACTTCTTCCTCATGTTTAGTCCCATTAGATTTGATATTTTAAGAATTTTGCCTCATTAGTTAAATCTTAAGAGAATTATAAATGATAAATACTAACTGAATACATAGAAAATATGTACACGATATTTAATGAAAGAAAGCCTAAAACAACCCAAACACTATGAAGCACATTGTAAACACAGGCACTTCAACGTGGTGTAAAATCCATTAATGCTCTTTAGCTAATACGATGCGTTTAATCATGAGATCAATATTCTATTAAGGCAGAGCACGCGATCACAACTTCACCTTACTCCTCCCTCGAAGCTTCATATATGGCTATACTATAAATTAAAATGTTATAATTATAACAAAAATGTGATACATAACATGATATGTCCAAGTATTTATACATATAGGAGATTAGTACAAATGGTCGATTAAATCAATGTAATCAGATGTTTTGCATAAGCACGTGTGTTTCGGCAAACATATATTGTGAAGAAAAGATTGCCCAGTTTTGTATTAACAGATTCCCTTGTCCTGTACACTGCAAGACAAATTTCAACCTATTTATGTAACCCTCTAGATTCCTGTGCACATTGAGTTTCAACAGGTGTGTGTGTGTGTGTAATTACTCTACCTCCCCTATGTCCCCTGACAGCTGGGAATCACGTCACCCTCCCTGATGATGTCATTGTCAGTGAGGGACCACCAAAGGCTACTCCAGTGGGTATGCTTAAGTTTACTATATTATTCATTTAACCTCTCGAAAATATGATGACGCATTTCCTTACTGTGTTCTGGCTATTATTAGACGATTGTATTCATATTAGGAAGAGTATAATTATATTATAAGTCAGAAGGTCAATTGATATCGTCTGTACCCTTATAACTCCCACATATATTATTTAAGTTGCGCGAAATCATCAATTGATAGCCAGGATAAACTGTCAAAATGCGTCATAATCTTCCCAGGATTAAGTAATATATTGGAAGCAGATACCTCTCGTTTTCAGACATTTAAGCTGCAATAAGGGTAATTTTTTTAACTTCTCACAGCTGATGTGATAAACGCTACTGTAGTATATTTATGATACATAATCATGTATTTATCCAGTTCGATATTTGTTAAATGTTTCTAGTTGTACGAAGTTACACACACACACACACACACACACACACACATACACACATACACACACATACACACACACACACACACATTCACCCCTTCTACAAATGATGCTCGTAGAAGTGAACCCTCTGTTCTGCTCCATCCCATATTCTGATGAATGGGGTCATATACACAGATCGCTATTAGGCTGCTAACAAAACACACAATTTATGCTGCCATTCATTCATAGAATACAACTCGTAATTTTGTGATTTGTTTCTGGCAGCTCCATAAAGATCTGTAGTTTCATATTGTGTTTCAAGTATTTGTTTGTCCGGTCTGTATTTCATTGCTCTATATATTTCAGATGTGTTTTGCTATACGTTCTCCGCAGTTGCATATGGCTTCAACAATAAATTCATAACCCACTTATCTGCATAGTTCATCTACATATAGCTTAATACAATGAAGCCTCTCTTTACCATTCCAGATGTATGATTATATGTTTTGCATACACCAAACATACCAAGCAGCTTTTTTTTATGTATACATTTATGTTATTTTGTTCGTTTGTCTGACATATTTCCAATTAGTGTCCCCTATACATTTGTACCCTAACTATCATACATCATCCTTCCCTATATACGTAGGGGAAACAAATTATAACATAGAATGGTCAATGATAATGGTGATAATGTGAACCCTGCGTGGTCCTGATTTGTTTATCTGGCATTCAGCTATGTCAATGATATATGGCACTGAGTTGTAGCAGAACATTCTTTTAGGGGAGTACTGATACTAGCTACAGGCGTAATATAATGATTCAAGGTGTCATCACAAGTAAAACAAAACAAAAGAGAGAGAGAGAGAGAGATTGTGAAGAGTATCACGCAAAATAAAGATACACAGTGATGAAACGAAAGGAATTCATAAATTCGAACATGAATCAATTATATATATATATATATATATATATATATAAAATCTGATTGCATTCACTTTACATACATGATACTGCATATTATATGATAGGGTAGAACGAAACAGTGAACGAATAGTAAAGCTAGAACATCCACAGTCTAACAAAATTACACACTATCCAGAAACAATCACCAACCCTCAACACACAACAAAACCATTCTCACCATCACTAGACCACACCTTCTTGCACACCATGCAAACTCCAGACTACGAAACTTTGCACACACACCAAAACTTGGGCCAGCTACCCACAAACTATGAAGCACACAAAGTATAATTAAAGTTGCTACAACACATCCGGGCTGAAAGATGCCGAGATCAACCTCAAATTTACTCCTTAACAACTTTGGTCCCGCCAAGAGAGGAACACATTTTATAGCCTAGGCCCTAGTATCATAGCTGCTCCATCAAGACTAAAGGTTTGTTTTCGATGTTTCTATTTATCCACAGAATCTATAATATTATGTAGTGTCTATTGAGCAATTAACACTTGTATTAAGAATACATCTGGCTAAGATAGGACATATTTGCAACGAACACCATACATTTAGCATTTCCGTTGAGTAACTGCATACGCCTGTTCACACATACTAAGTACATTATGTATATCGAAATAAAAACATACGGGTACAGCACTTTTAAACAATCGGACAATTTAAACACACTTTCAAATAAGGCATATAATACCAGCAAACATACAGTAGGCTATACTAAATAACACATACAAGCGTCATAAAATCAATGAGTACAGGTATAGATTACGAACAACAAAACACACATACACATACACACAACCTACAGTACACACGTTAGTTAATCATCACTACAAATACATTAATAACGTGTTCCATTACAATACACTATACTCGTCATCTGGTCCAACCTCTACATTTGCCACAACTGTTCAAACATTATTTTGGAAGGAGCAGGTAATTCATAACAGTGGCAGCGAGAGAGAGAGAGAGAGAGAGAGAGAGAGAGAGAGAGAGAGAGAGAGAGAGAGAGAGAGAGAGAGAGAGAGAGAGAGAGAGAGAGAGAGAGAGAGAGAGAGAGAGAGAGAGAGAGAGAGAGAGATTGATTGCTGGGCGGGGTGATCGGACAATTCGTCAAGCAGTGATATATTAGGATTGAGGGTGAAATTGATTTTAATGTGTCCCTGTCCTGTTATTACTGACGTGCCGGAGTGTGATGGGAGTGTGAGGGCGATAAATCAAGTAATTTCCCCCTTGGTGAAACATTTTCCACACAAAGTAAGTTAATTTAGTACTTCCTTATTGCTCGATATATATTTTTTTCTATGTAAGTGAAGGAGACAAACGACACATTCTATTCCATTCAAGCTTAGTTAATATAGGATTTCAGAGGCTATCAATCCTTCTGGATTATTAAGCCAGCAGTAAGTCAAGAATAGCGTCAGGATTGGAGCCTCTTTTCGAGAACTCCAGTCCCTTAGCGTTCAAGCTTTACACCATTGATATACTGCATTTGGACAGGTTTACTGGTAATATAATTATCATTGATCAAAGATACGATATCAGTAGTGTGACATACCATGACACAATTCTAGTAAACTATCGCTATCTTGCCATCACATATCCCCACATCAGCCGCTAATAGGGTAATAATTATCACTACTATAATTTCGGAGAGAGAGAGAGAGAGAGAGAGAGAGAGAGAGAGAGAGAGAGAGAGAGAGAGAGATGTGGAGTTCAATATCGTAAATTATTTCACTACTCATAAATTCTCTGTTATCTTTGTGATTCGCAATTTTTACCACGTTAGTCTCTGACCAGTAAAACAATTGTCGACATACGTTTTTTTGTTGTTAATATTGATATATAGCACTTTTCGGCGTTTCATTTTTCCTGTTGACATTTCCCATTTTTCCAATATGCATTTCTTTCGGTATCGTTCTTCTCTCTTATATGTTTTTCAGTTATATCTAACATGTCGTGTAGCTAATTTTGCCATGTATGATTCCTTATAAGCGCAAGATTCTCGACTACTAAGAACACGTAGGAATTCAACAATCCTCAATGCAAACTAAACATCCTATTAGTTAGTTAAAATAGGCCTTCAGAGGCAATCAACCCTTCTGGATTAGGATATTAAGCCAGCACACTGTAAGTCAAGAATAGCGCCAGGACTGGAGCCTTTTTTCGAGAACTCTTAGTCCCTTGAATATCTATATACAGTATATCATTCATAATATACTGTATATATATATATATATATATATATATATATATATATATATATATATATATATATATATATATATATATATATATATGTATATATATAGTATATATATATAAACACAGTATATACTATATATATACTCCAACTGATCCTGAAGGTAGCTGAATAAACAGTGAATGTATAAACCACATCAGGAAGATCTCGAATAAGTTTCGAGGAGGATTTCTAAGTTTAAATGTTTCCTCGGAGACCAATATTTCAAGCCGGGAGGAGAGAGTTTCCTGGTGGGTCGTGGAGGAGATGAGGAAGGATGAAAGGAGTGCAGAAACAGGATATATATATATATATAACCACTGACAGCCAATGATGGTACTTTTTGAAAGAACATTTGCTAGTCAATTGGAGAATTTCTTGTGGCGAAGGATACCAAATGTATACAATAAAATATAAAAAGCATACGGGCACACAGGGGATATAGCATATATAGTGTACATCTGGAACATGATAACAGAGAGAGAGACAGAGAGACAGAGAGAGAGAGAGGTGTAGTAATACATATTGTGGACAGCAGCAGAGGTCAGTACAGAATATTGGGCGGCACCATATTGGTCTCTACAGGGAGGGCGTACAGTATAGGGAGATTTGATGGTCGCTGGAACGAGATTGGGAGAGGAGGAACAGGGGATAATATGTGTAAATAATATGAAGCAAACAAATAAGTTTAAATAGTATGCAAGTAAGCAGATAAGTGCAAATAATATGACCTTGCCTTAACCCTGTTCCCTTCCCTCCCAACCCATCCTCTTCAAGTCTTTACTCCTATCTCATTTTCTCTCTCCTCCACTTCTTTCCCTTGCCTCCGCTTCTTTTCCTCATCGCTCCCCTTCCACCCCATCCTCTCCAAGTCTTTACCCTATTCTCCTTTTCTCTCTCATCCACTCCCTTCCACTTCCATCACCTCTTCTCCCCATCCGTCCCCGCCTGACCGACTGAGACCCATGAGCGAGAAATTGAATTTGAATATTCTTTCCCGTCGAATTTCTTTGGAATATTATGATAACATTCTGACCAAAATGTTTTATCTTCTCTTCCCTAACATTGGCTTTACCTATGGTTCAGCTCCAACAGGTTTCACATAATGTTCAAAGCTTATTTTTTATTATTTTCTGCATAGAGTGTGCCTAAATTCAGAATATAGTCAACATTTAGTTAGTTAGTTAAACTAGGACTTCAGAGGCTATAAACCTCTCTGGATTATTAAGCCAGCACAATGTAAGTCAAGAATAGCGTCAGGACTGGAGCCCCTTTTCGAGAATTTCAGTCCCTTCCTATAGTCAACAGTTACATGGAGAAACATATTATAACACGTGTGGATAAGCAGTCATATATATTGATAATATGAATTCTGCAGTAAGTTGAAGGACAAACACAATGCTGACAAAACATTTGTCCTTAAAATGAGAAATTCAGCCCGGTAGGTATATTGATTTATCGCCATAATAATTTACCGCATTCTAGTTCGAAATACATTATATGATTTATGTATGCCTCTTCTGTACCTCAACACTACAGATCTTGAAATACATCTTGAGAGTGACGGACATTAAATCAATTTGTAAAGAACATTTGCCACTAGAACGGAAATATAACAAAAATCTGATCGAATGTATACGGTGCCCAACTCTCCCAAATATACCAGAGTGAGTGGGTTCGAATACTGGTCAGGATACCTCTTTCCCAACCAGTCTGATATTACCATTACATATCGGATTAACCTTTTTTAAGCGGTTTATATTACACTTGTCTAAGTTTTAATATTTTATTCCTATGTTATCTAAGTTTTTAATGTTTATCTAACTTAAATAACGAAATATAATGATCAACTGCATGCTCCCTTGTTCTTCATCCTCGACCTTATAATATTATAGCCAGGGTGCTCATAGCAAAGTATATACACTGTAACGTTAGAGTGTATATACTTTGGCTCATAGAGGGTGAGGGAGGGGAGCAGCGGAGAGGAATAATTAAAACACAAATTGCCATTTATAATATAAGGAGTGTCTGAATATTTCCATTATAACTTTACGGCTCACTGATTGTTACACCCTAGAATCTAGATGTTCTCGCTGTTATCCCACTTCACATTTGAATTACTATTATAAAATTTAATAAATAAAATGGGAGAGATCAACGGAATATCAGCGAGAGAGAGATATTGTTGAAGAGTATCACGCAAAATAAAGATGCACAGTGATGAAACGAAAGGAATTCATAAATTCGAACAAGAATCAATTATATATATATATATACAGTATATATATATATATATATATATATATATATATATATATATATACAATCGTAGAAACTGGTCATGACAGTGTGTTCACGATCTAAAATTGGATATATTTGATCATACTGGGAGAGTAAAGTAGTAGGAGGTGACGGCAAAACAAGAACCGTAAATATCATTAACCTTATGTAGAAAGATATAACAATATAGAAACAAAGATAATGAGGTGAAAGAGAAGGTATGAAATGCGCAACCGACTTAAAAAATCATGGGAAGACGAGAACATTTATAGGAAATGTTCGCTACGTACAACAGAAGACGAGAAACAACAGAGACATCCGAGACAGAAAGGTGTACGATGCTTCACATTAAGATTGAAAGAAAGAATAGATGCCGACAATGCTTCATGAAAGTGAAATTAAACGGATTTCCAGAAAATGAAGGGAGATAATTAGCATTATCGGAGAGGAGAGGAGGGGAGGGAAGGTTACATAAAAGATGCTAACATAAAGGAGCAAAGCGGAGAGAGCCATGGATAATTATAGGACCGACAATTTTCTGGCTTCACGATTTTCCATTATTTTTGTATTTCAATTATTGTTAAGGGATTTAATTACCTGCACTAAACAAATAACATTTAAATAAACCTGTTTTACAATCAGATTGACATGTGTTCTCCTTTAAGTTGCTGTGTTTTTTTGACATCTCCTTGACTTCAATTTGTCGCCAATTCTCCCCCTCCCTTATTTTTGTTCTCTCTCTCTCTCTCTCTCTCCCTCTCTCTCTCTCCCTCTCTCTCTCTCTCTCTCTCTCTTCAGCACTCGGCCAGGTAGTCAGCGAGGGATTAATTTTGGCGGCTTGATTAATTTGCCAACAGAGGCTCGCTGCTGGGTTAATTACCGAGGGATGTACTTGCCTACCTACCTGTCGCATGAAAATACACGCATTCATGGGTTATGTCATTCTCTAGGATAGGTGTGTTGGTTCTGTCACTGTTTCAAGTTTGGGGGAGAGACTTGTTACAGGCAGTTTTGTATTTTGTCTCCTTCACGCGCATAGGAAAAACAGATTCATACTAATTATATCGTCAATTTTGTTTTCTATGTGGATGAGGGAGACAAAAGGCAAAATTGCCTGTGACGAGTGCCTCCCCCAGAATTGAAAGAGCGACAGGTCCAAAATCAAGGAATGTTCGGGTCAAAATGTTTATGAAACACGGAGTTTGAAGCAATTTAAGTCACAAGATGAGGGAAAGATGGATTCAGTGAGAGTTCCAGAGCTCAGTTGTTGAATAGAGGAAAGATTGGGAGTATCGTTTCACTCTTATATAAGAAGAAGAACATGGGAGTTTCTCTACGTTTGAGCAGGGATGCATTCAGAAGAGAGGCCGTGTTGGGATACGCTGTATACGAACACCCCCAGGTTAGGTGAAGGTATTGAGGGATAAGCCTTTACAACGGCACCTCGTATCTACATTATACTTTTTCCTATTTTTCTGAAGTGTAGAGAGGGGAGAAGGGGTGTTGGAGAGAGAGGAAGCTGTTGGAGTGGCTTTGTTATGTATCTCCCTCGGGTAAACAAACACGTGAGGTGGAGAGAGTAGAGTGTTGGTAAAGACGTAAACCCTCCGCCTGTTTGAACATCGTTACCACCGAGGTCGGGGTATATCTTCTCTCTCTTTATCTCCCCGCCAGGCTTTATGGGCCGCTAAATATCAGACTAGACAACTTCTCACTATTATCATTTAAGGGGGAGTGTTTGTTTCTATCATGTTTAGCCCCCTTAGTTTCCAAATTTTAAGCCATTCGCCCTCTTAGTTTGGTGATTTTAAGACCTTACGCCTCATTTATTTGTGAATTTTAAAACTTGTGTGCCATTTAGGTGTCGATTTTCTCCTGGCGAGCGATAGCGAGCATGTAATTTAGAAGGAACTGGCCTTCGGCCGGGAGATTTTTCTACCGAAAAAATTTACAAAATTATCTCTTGGGGGTATTTTTAAAGATTGATGGATCTCCTGGGAGAAAACTAAAAACAATAAATAAATATATAAATAGATAAATGAACAAATAAATGTAAATATAGATCTCCCCTTATATCAGGCCAGGCAACTCCTTACTGTTATAATTTAACACACAACATATTTACAGAGAGCCAACATCTAGGTGCATTATAGGTAATTTAGATGTTTTGGAAAGATGTCTGGTTTGTTTGTTAAGTGTAGTGAAATGAATTGGAGGAGGAGGTGTTTGTGAGAGTTATCTGGATTACACTCTTTGCTTGTTTTCTTTAAAAACTGCAACTAAATCACTTAACCATTCTAATATATTTTGAATATCATTGTATGTCAGCATATTCTGTGTACCATGCTACTTTTTATGTTGATAAGTATGTGTGTAGGTCAGTATATAATTATGTGTTCTTATGTTAATTGTGTACCATATCAGGATAGGCATACACACTCACCGATAACAAATAAATAAATAAATAAATAAGTAAATTAAACAAATGTATAAACAAAAAGCCAATACAAAAATGAAATGAAAACAAAGTACAATACAAAATTAAACACATAAAATAATAGGTATGTAGATAGGTGGATGGCTAGCCGGATGAGAAAGATGTATGCAGGAACGTAGGTAGGTAGATAGTTTTTTTTTTGTGAAGGAGACAAAAGGCAGGTTGTAAGAGTGTCTTCCCCAATGCGTAAGAAGTGACAGAGAGCTAAATTCAAGGAACGTTGGAGTCAAAATACCTGGACACACGAAGTTTAAAACAGTGTAAATGATAGGATAAAGGCTAGATTGATTGAGGGAGAGAGTTTGGTAAGGGGTTGATAGACAGATGAGAAAGAGGTAGATAGGTAGGCAGGTAGAGGGGTTGATAGGCAGATGAGAAGAAGTGTTCACAGAGGATAGAGTGAACAAAAAAGTCTGGTCTGCTCTGGTGATTGTTCAGAAGATCACCTTTTCAACGGTCCCCTCGTCTTGTTGTTTAGCCTAATTGAGTTCTTGGTTATTTAACGAGATGTTCAACTGTTTATGCCTTTTTATCCTCAACCTTTGTATAATTCGCTATATTTCTGTTCTATTTGTTTCGTCTCTAAATAATAGTTCGACAAGTTTATTGTTTGCGTAAGGCCTGTCGAATATTTTACTTGTGTTGCTAATATCTTGGTAATATTCACCAAATAGTACAAAATGTTCAAGACTTTCTAACTCTCATTCACAAACTATGCACTTCGTATCATGATTAATATAGCATTTTTTATCGTTGACCCGTTCTGTACCGGCGACGTCTTATATATTTTATTCTAACTATATTTAAACGACTTTTAAGAAGTGTCTGTGCTAGTAAAAATGGTTACGTGAGACAGTTCGAAGCCAATTCATGCCTTGAGGTCCTTTTTATACTGAATACAATCGTCTAATAATGTTAAAAGGACGGCATCGGAACTGCAAGGAATTATTTGCAATGTATTAGTTCTACACCTGAAGAAAGGCCTTGATACTGGCGTGTTGTCGTAAAACTGCTCTGCTTTTATCTCCTTTTTGTTTCTTTATAATTATAGTTTAACACTAGTTTAAATTTCAAGCTCTTGTCTACATCTTTTGTATCAGTCATATTTATGAACTCTTTGATTTTCCGATATTCAACGTTTTTATATATGCTTCATTCATATACATTTCCTGAAATCTACATATCACTTATTTTATCCATTCATCTACCTATTTATATGTATAATAATCTAAATACTCATAGAAAAGGAATCTATTGTCTATCAGTTATCTATTATCTATCCCTCTACAATAGAGGCGTGAGAGAATGAACCGGTGGAAAAGGAATTCAAACCCTTAACAAAAACAGGGAGCCAATTCTTCCAGAACCCATAGACACAGTTTACTGGCAAAACACGTTCTTGTTTATCGACCATATCCTTCCCATTTAACCCCACCCCCCTTCTCTCTCTCTCTCTCTCTCTCTTTGATATCGTACTACATTTTCTACTTTCTTTTCATATTGATTTTCCTTTTTTGTCCTTGCTATCATCTACATACACATACAATTTTCTTCGGAAGCCCACAAAGGTAAGACTCTGAGAAAAGCCAATGTTTTCCCTTGGGATTTTTATAAAGGGGCTTAAAGATGCTTACTGGAGCTCTTGAGAGCGGTGGGTTGTGTATTCTGCTAAAAGCCTTATGGGGGTTTATTGCTCGGATTATATAGCAGCTTTTTTTTAGTGAAAGGAGAAAACTGGAGTGAGACAGACAAAGACAAGATTGGAAAGAAAGACAACTCAACTAGTATACCATTTCAACAAGTAGAACACAACCTAATCTAGCGATTGTGTTAGGTAAGTAAGTTAGGTTAGATTTGGTTATTATGATACAGATATAGGGAATCAAGGTGAGATATACAATACATATTAAAACATTGACTGCTCGAGTTTTGATGGAAATCCTCCAAGGTCGTATTCTATAGGATTTAAAGAACAGGTCTGCAGGGAGCGTTGGACTAAAGATAATGTACTGTATGAGCCTGATAAAACTGATACTCCTATCATCATACTATCCTGAAATATATCCATGAATATATTAGTACAATAACTGGATCAAAGCGGCATATGCAGCAACAGAAAAAATCGATGATACCTCCGCAAGGATAATGGTGTACGGGAGTGGCGCTTGTAGCGATTCTAAGTGTTGCATATATCTGCCGTCTGCTGAGATGATTGTAGACGATACCTGGTGGTTGTGGTGGTGATTACACAGGGTAATGTTATGGTGAAGGTGCTTGATAACGGGCTAGCTGGGTGATACTTTGTTGTTAAAGATGAAGGTATGATAATATCGACTTTCTGTAGAATGAAAAAAAAAATAAAAAAAAGTGAAGCTTGAAATGAGAAGACTGCGATAAAATAAGTCAAATAGTGATCGGCTACTTCAAATTTACTTACGTAATATCACTTATTTATACTAACTCTTGCATCAGAGAAAAAACAAATTCTGCATTAATCCGAATGCTCTATATCAACCAACATTTGTTAAAACATTTGACTTGAACTTTGAAGTACAGTGGGTAATAACCGCATTCGAGTCGATAATATACAACCCAACTTTATTTTATTTGCGACAACGTAATAGCTACAATAGATCAGTTTTACCAGTCTGCCAATGTTTATATTTTGGCACCCTTGCTAAGAGATTTACAACCCAACAATCAATACAATACTCCATGTTCAATGTATCATAATCTCTTAAGCCTTGTAAATGCAATGGATCGTAATCACTATCTGGAAGAATATAGTGTGGTGACGGAGAATACGGCCTTAAGACCAGGTCAATATTCGTGTACCCCTCATGAATATTCTTTCCTCTTACTTAAACAGTAGGCTACCATAGCGCGGTTGGGAATATGAACATGATTAGATAAAATATCCAGTATTCGAGAATGGATAATAAGTCGTAGGCGTGTGCATAAACCTTTAACCGTCTTGGTGGTGTAATGGTTAGTGTGTTTAACAATCTGCGTGTGATAAACCCGGTTCGAATCCCGGTGGATCACATAATTTCATTGGAGGTGTTTGGTGTTGTGGTGAAATTAATAAAATCTATATTAAGGGCGAAATCTGCTTTACGAGAGGAGGTAGGCTAGTGGTGGGCGCTGGGGTAAAAAGAGAGAAAAATTACAATGAATGTGGACAGTATGTTGTATATCATATGAGAAAAACAAATCTACCTATAACTATAATCTCAAAATCCTTGTGGCAATTTCTGCAATATATGTTGCAGCAGCAAAAGCAAATCCAACTATGCAATAACGTTCTACTCTCTCTCTCTCTCTCTCTCTCTCTCTCTCTCTCTCTGTCTCTCTCTCTCTCTGCATTAGTTTGGGTGTGACCGCCAGGGCAGGTCACGGGGTCAGTGTTAGTGTGGGTGGAGGTCATGGTTGTAGAGGGTTTTAAGGACGCTCGTAAAAATACTTTATGTTAGGCCATAACAATTTCTTTAATACAAAACTAGGGGAAAACATGAAGGGGTCATGTCGACACCTAAACTTATGTATAAGAAAATATATAATATGTCTTATGCCTTGGGTTCTGTGATAGCTATAACATTTGAAAGAGTAAATTCATGGGGTTAGAAAAACTTTGTTAGCAAGAGTAGGCCGTCCTCTTCTCATTTGTTTACAACGCTATCCTATGTAAACTTAAACATACTGTAGATGTGTGGGAAAAGGTTGATTGATGATTATGATGCATAATATAGTTTTAACTACTATACCTGATTATGTTCGTTTTGTGGGTCACACTAATATCAAATAAATGTCAAAAGAACTGTTGAAGACAATATCACCTCCTTGGTTATGTACAATATTGTAAAAGTTTCTCACAATTGTCTAACAGTCTTGATGGTGTAATGGTTAGAGCGTGTAAGTTCAGTATGTGGTGTTAATAATTAGACACAATTATTGGTTAGTAATAAATAATATGAAGTGACAAATAACAAAACAGTCTGTATAACTATATGATTTGTGGAAACAAAGAGAAGCGGCAAAATTCAAGGAACAAACAAATAATAATACAACAAATACAAAACAATAAATGGCTATAACTGTGATAATGGTTGGTTGGGTGAGTAGGTAGGTAGGTAGATATGGAGGTAGGCTGGTGTAGGGATGGAGGTAGGTAGGAAGGGAGTAGTTAGGCAGATAGGGAGGTTAGTAGGTATGTAGGTAGGGTGGGAGGTATAGGGAGGTAGGTAGGTAGATATAGGGAGGTAGGTTTGGAGGTAGGTAGGAAGGGATGTGGGTAGGCAGATAGGGAAGTAAGTAGGTAGGTAGGTAGATATAGTGAGGGAGGTAGGTAAATAAAGGAAGGTCGGTAGATAGGTCGGTAGATAGGTAGAGAGTTAGGTAGATCGGTAGGTAGGTAGGTAGATAGATAGATAGGTAGTGAGGTAGGTAGGTAGATAGATAGATAGGTAGGGAGGTAGTGAGGTGTCCCAAATAACACCCACAATGAAAAAGTTCCCCCTGTAATGAAACTCGGAATTACCACTATTTCTTGTATTATGGTTCATTTTCCATCCAACTTTTGCTGTGGCCTCTGATTAATAGATGCAAAGTTAGATTAAGGGGGGGATGGGTCGTTTTTATGATCCCCCTTCTCCCTCATGCTTAGCCCCATTATTGTATAGATTTGAAGACGTTCGTATCACTAATTTGGCGATTTTGAGGCCATTCGCCCCATTTCTTTTTCAATATTAAGATATTTCGTGCCATTTAGGTGTAGATTTTACCTGGCGAGCTTAGAAATTAATATGTAAAACCAATCAAACTTGAAGCTGAGAGAGCATTCCTAACATGAGATATATGTGCATTTAGATAAACTCTAGCCGTTATATCCAACCAAACAATCGCCATCCTTACTCAACACTTTATTTATTTTGTTCTGGATAATGGTAGTCTATATCCCGCTCATGTATATCAAAACCCTTGCGCTATTTGAACACGATAACAATGGTTCAGTGGTGGAGCATACTGAAGGGCTTGTCAGAACACCAATCAACCTATGTACCTACATTATTGAGGGGGGATAGTTCACTTCTAGGTCTATTTTGGGTTTCTTTGTTTTTCATGTAATATTATTTTTCTTAGTTTCCTCCCTAAACCTCCATCAAACTAAAAATAACAACCCCGAGATCCCCTTTCAAGTTATATTTGTACATTTTTCAGTAGAAAATTTCCCTGCCGAAGGCCTTTTCCTCCTAAATTACAGGCTCACTATCGCTTGCCTGGAAAAAATCAACACCTAAATGACACGAAAAGCCTTAATATTGAAAGAGGAAAAAGGGCGAAAGATCTAAAAAAGAAACCCGCCAAACCAATGGGCCGAACGTCATATATGAAAACTAATGGGGCTAAACTTGAGGGAGAAGGGGGTCCAGAAAAAAATAACAACCCTCCCTACTTTAAAACATGTATCGAAACGCCACCATCCCAATTAGTGGTGCATCTCTTATAACAGTGATTCAGTTACACAGTATAGTAGTGTTGGTTCGTTATGAAACTGTAGCTTCATGGGCTTGCTTAACTGATTGGCTGCTTGGTTACTAAAAGTGTATTGTTTACTATATTGTGTTGAATTCATAATATCATGAAAACAAAATAGTTGATAAATATCATGCACGTACGAACATATGATCTTCCTTCCTGCATAGTGGGATAATGAATAAGAGATATACACATCAGTTGTTGTTGTTTTTTTTTTTTTTAAGAGACAATGAACGGAGGAAGGAAAAACACAGATAAAACAAAAAGGTCCATGTGCCTAAAGGCATCCTCCATTCATAAAATGTTTGTAACAACTGGATTTAAACATTTGTAGATTGTAAGTTTGTAGAAAGCAATTCGAGGGAAGTGAATTCCAAAGAGTAGTAGCTCTGGGGATAAATTAATTCTGATAAGCAGAAGTTCTGCATTGTGGAGGAGAAAGTGTAAATTCATGGGCGCTCTCAGCTGCCCTAGTTCTACGGGGAAAGATGTGGAGAGGCGGCACAATTGAAGCAAGTTCCTCGGAACAATTGCTGTGAAATACAGTATAGTGGATTTTAGTAACTGGTAATATATACTATATTAATAGCTGAGTTACAACTTTATTTGTCCAATATCGCAATAGCACAAGATATACTGAAGTGTAACACGTAACAACCATCACTAAAATGTATTAAATTATTCGTAGAGGATTGATTGCCAAACCCCCAAAACGACGTAATGCTTCATTTACGGGTCCGATCATAAAATTCACACACACATTGTCGACTTACATTCCACTTGAAATGAGAGAGAGAGAGAGAGAGAGAGAGAGAGAGAGAGAGAGAGAGAGAGAGAGAGAGAGAGAGAGAGAGAGAGAGAGAGAGAGAGAGAGAGAGAGAGAGAGCAGGTTATTCAAGTAACTGTGTGATACTGTGTTGATGCAAAAATGTGATATTACTGTGATGTCAGTTTTCCATTCTGGACGGGAAGTGGAGTGCTTCTGTAAAGGGAGAGAGCTGTGCAGAGTTACATAGATACATGGACTGCACAGACCCTGTGGTCCTTTCGAGGCAATACATACTTTATTGGAAATATCACTATTGCGTAAAGTAGGAGCGAAAAGAGGGGTCTCTCTCTCCAATCACCCATCCCTCCGAATAAATGAAGGTGTGAAAAAAAAACGGCTGGGAAATTATTGACATGTGCTGAAAAAGATGGAAAGATAATTGAAGAATAAGTGAGTCTAATGGGATACTTGATTAAACATTACCCAGCACCTTCCTCACAGTAACGTGCTACTTATCAGAGAGGGCAGTTGGAATGAAAAGGGAGCGAAAATGTATGTGTCAGAGAAATTAATTAATTTCACAATAAGTTATAGTTACTAAGTAATGTTTATGTATAGTTTCTCGTATAAAGTATCTATCGTGTGACTTTTAACGATTCCTTTTGGCAGCTTATTACGATGATTCACCTCAAAATATATGTGAAGAATGCTTAGTTTCGTTAATCATAATGAACGAGAAAGACAGGTGGGGAAGCGGGGATATTAATACATACCTGTACATGTACAAGCAAACCACCTCCTTCACCGATAACAAGTTAATGAGGAAAAGTGTGCCCCCCCCCCCCTCCCCCGGCACCTTATTCCACAAAGTTCCATGAGTATGAATGCACCCGTAACAATGTGTAGGTAGACGTAGGAGGTAAGTGGCCTACTTAGTTTAGTCAGTATTCACTTCTCGCTACTTGTACATTAATTGTTGCGATCCCTGTAGCAGGTTATTATCAATATAGGGTTTAGCAAGGTTACGCACGCACGCACACACATACACACGCACCCGTGCGCGTAAGCGACAGTGTTATTATCGGTATAAAAGGCAATTGGGCATGCTTACAGGTAAAATTTTTAGTGTTTAAAAACAAAACAATTCTACAGTATCCCGATCAAGCCTAACTTACCTAACCTAACCTAACCTAGCATACTTAACTTAACTTACCTTAAAGCACTCTGTGTATAGGTTTTTTAAAAGTGTGCATACCTAAACTGTCAGTGCAATCTTAATGTAAACATAAACTTACAAATATTATGATTTTTATACCTATGAACCAACCCACACACACACACAGTGCCCAAATTTCTACCCAAGGGCTAAAAACAGTCGGTATGGGTAAACAGAAGAGCCAGAGAGTCTACCAAGAAAAGTCAAGATTTCCACAACTGAGGACAAACTTTGCTGGAAAAAACAAAACATACTCCACCTATTCATATTTGTTCACCAACCAACTTTACTTCGAAACTCAATTAATTAAATCAACAAATACATGTGGCACACCAACGACTCAAACTTAGGATACTCACACCGAAATTCCACGCATTTATGCATTACGCTATCAAGACAGTTATTATTAAAGGGGCCCCACCTCGTTTTTATCATATCTCTCTCCCTCTCTCTCTGGTTTGTATCCATTGGGCCCCATTCAGCCTACTGTTTTAAGACGTTTATCCCCACCCAGGTGTCGATTTTTCCGATCGGTAGCGAGCCACCATATATTTTACAATGTTTTTTGTCAGCAGGCTAAATCTGTAAATTTTTCGATAGAAAAATGTCTCCAGCGAAGCCGGATTTCTCCATACAATGCTGTTTCGCGAGGAATAAATCGACACTGGATAGGGATAAACGTGTTAAAACAGTAGGCTGAATGGGGCCGAATGGATACGAGCCAGAGAAAAGAGAGAAATGGAGAAAAAATAGCAGGTGACCCCCCTTAAAGTCGTCAAGTTTCCTTAGTGCCCTGTAATTGTTTTGGTGTGTGTATTGTCTTGGTTTCTTTGATTTATTTATTTTTATTTATGACATTTTACACATCTTTCTGCATCACTTTAATGCCTTTATTCTAGTTCTCCTAGTCTATCTACTGTTGTTGGTTCTTGGCTTGCCTTTATATATAGGCTATATATCGCATTATCTATACTGTATATCTATCTCTATAAATATGTATCTATAAGTCATTCACTTTCAAAATTATTACTTACTTTATCCCTCAGTTAAGACATAATACAGATGGGTCTCCAACCTCCAGCAGACAACTAACCTGGAAAAACAGAAACGAGTGTTACCATCATTCACTGATCATAACATAGGCTTATTTATTGATGGCAATATATATAATATATGTAAATTGCTTGTGTATATGATTGAAATGTGCCTATGACAGCAATATTGTACAATTTCCCTTTTGAATTTGTACCCACTCCCTGATAGAACACATATAACTGTCTTGATGGTGTAATGGTTAAGGTGCTTAAAGTCTGTATGTGACAACCAAGGTTCGAATCCTGGTAAGCCCACATGCTTTCATTATTTCCATTGGGTGGTGTTTGGTGTTGGAGTGAAATTAATAATTAATTTTAAAACATATACAGTTTATGGAACTACAATTAATACCATTGACTTGCAGGGTTGAGTATGTGATGGTATACAACCAAATTAATTATATATATAAAGTACTACGTTACAAACTAAATTTGTAATTCAATTATACTATTTTTCGCTCCAATATTTATACTTAAAATCATAGAGTAGGCCTATAGGAACAAATTAACGTGGGTAAATGTACAAATGGTTACATGAATTTGAATCCACTTCGTATTTCTATGTATGGAAGGAAATACAGTATGGGTGACTAACAAGAAAACAATGTTGTAATATTAGTTTGAATAGGTCTTCAGAAGCTACCAACCCTTCTGGATTATTTAGCCAGCACACCGTAAGTCAAGAAAAGCGTTAGGAATGGAGCCCCTTTTCGAGAACCTCAGTCCCTTGTGTTTGGTGTAATACCGTTAATTAATGATATCCTTTATAACTACTGCAAACCAAACTAAACTCTTAATTCAATCATACTATGTTTTCTTCCATACTTTAAATTACAGATTAATGTGGACAAATGAAAGTCAAGTTAAAAGTAGAGGGGTGATCACATGACAGAAAAGTAAAGGAGGACAGACAGAACAAAGTAGAAGAGTAGGTTAGGAGGGCTGTCCTTCCTAGTGCTTAAGGGGAGATTTCCACTTCAAGGACTTTTTTCTTGACCCCTTTCTCCCTCATGTATAGCCCCATCACTTTTGAGATTTTAAGACGGTCGCCCCATTATTTTGACGATTTAAAGAACTTTCGACCCATTTCTGTCAATTTTAAGACCTTTCGTGCCATTTAGGTGTCGATTTTATTCTGGCGAGCGATAGCGAGCCTGTAATTTAAGAGGAACCGGCTTTCAGCCGGGACATTTTTCTACCGAAAAATGTACAAATTTATCTTGAAAGGGGCTCAAGGGGGTGTAATCTTAAAGCTTGATGGATATCTAGAGACCAAACTAAAAACCTCCCCTTAAAGATGTTTACCCTATTATTTTACAAGTGTACATACTGTGCAGGATAGATATAATTCTATGGAAGTGAATACCACAGTTTTCTTCTATCTACTGTATCTATCTTTTGTCAGACTTCATCATCCCCGAACGAATGGCCAGTTGCCAATATGTCTTCATAACATTAAGGTTTATCATGTTAGATTAGCTCACTGGAAGATACCTACATGCTATTACAGTTAATTTAAAACGTCGCCGATAAATATTTCAGTTAAATACACCTTGATTAATTGCTTCATAACTAATGGGGTAGATTGAAGAATATCGATTAGGAATTTTTATATTGAAAAGAAAATGTCTTGAAATAATGAGTGATTGCTGAAACAGATTCAGCTGAGCCCGATATATATATATATATATATATATATATATATATATATATATATATATATATATATAACATATCAGTATAATTCATGTGCAACATGTAATTACTTTGGAATAACGTTTGTTATGCGCTCAAAAGATTAACCTTCAATGAATAAAAAGCATTAATAATTTTCTAAAGTGCTCTTTGTTTGTGTTGAAATAGCTAGATGAAATTCAGATGCGGGAGAAATACAAACATTTTGTATCATGAAACTGCAATTGATTTTTATATAAAAAAAATGCCGTCTCGCAAACCAATTTCCATATTATGACACAACCACTCACTCACCCCAGCCATCGCACACCCAATTTACGCATATAGGATACACATATACACACACACATACACACAGATGCACTCACACCAACGTATTAATGCACCCAGTATTCCTCCTATATCATCATAAACGCATAACAAAAATTTATATACAAACGAATGCATTTTTATATAAAATACTTTAATTAACTGGCATCTCTCTCTCTCTCTCTCTCTGTCACGAGTTACTCACATACCCTGCCGATTAACGCGTGACCTTCACTAAAAATACACCAGCTCTTCCTCACAACCTCACAAACTGGTTGATAAAGTGCAGGAGAGAGAGAGAGAGAGAGAGAGAGAGAGAGAGAGAGAGAGAGAGAGAGAGAGAGAGAGAGAGAGAGAGAGAGAGAAGAGATAATGTAATCCATCAATACTGGGCTTCTATTAGTATTTCTTCCTAAATATGAATCAGATTGTATTATGGAGTTATGGAGAGTGCAGTTTACATATAGGCCTACCGGTATAATTTATTATTTAATGAACGAATAATTACGGGTTTGAATTGTACATAAGAACATAAGAAAATGGGAGTCTGCAGAAAGCCGATTGGCCTAAGCAAGGCAGATCCCTGTCCCACACAACCCCAATTACAAAGCCCAATTATAGGCTCCACACTCTAATACCCTGAGGATCATCTTACCAAAACGGTTAGAGATTAACGCAGGATTACGGGGGTCTGCAGAGCGCTGATTGGCCCAACCCTGCTGATCCCCCTTCACACCCAACCCTTCTCGTCCATATGCTTATCCAATTTTATCTTAAAGCTCCCTATCGTTTTTAATCCCACTATAGCACTTGGTAGTCCATTCCACCCATCTACAACTCTGTTACCAAACCAATATTTGCCTATATCTTTTCTGAAACGAAATGTATCTAATTTGAATCCATTGGTACGAGTTCTTTCGCTATCACTGAGCTTTAGTACATTTGTCATGTCCCCTTTGTTAATCCCACTAACCCACTTGAACACCTCTATCATATCCCCTCTAACTCTGCGTCTCTCTAACGAATGTAAGCCTAATTTCTTCAACCTTTCTTTATACGGAAGATTTCTAATTTTATGGATAATTTTTGTCATTCTACGTTGTACTCTCTCCAATGAATCTATGTCCATTCTGTAATAAGGACACCAAAATTGAACAGCATAATCCATATGGGGTCTCACTAATGACAAGTAAAGTTTTAAGATAACATCAGCAGTTCTGTTACTCACACTCCTTGAGATGAACCCGAGAATCATGTTTGCCTTGTTTCGAACGCCTATACACTGTTGTCTAGGCTTCAAATCATTGCTAACAAACACACCTAGATCTTTCTCACAATTCGAGTTTTCTAATTCCACATTAGCTAGTTTATATTTAACATTTGTATGCATCTTCCCTATCTTTAATACCTTGCATTTGTCAATGTTAAACTTCATCTGCCAATTTACTGACCATTCGTGTAAGGTATCTAGATCCCTTTGGAGGCACTCTATATCTCTATCAATTGTTCTCCCCATTTTGGTATCGTCTGCAAATTTACTTATCCTACTAGTTATACCTAAATCAAGGTCATTTATGTATATAACAAACAACAGAGGACCTAATACAGATCCCTGGGGGATTGTAGTACACAAATGTGAGTTGAAGTTAATAGTTAACCCCTTCTGTATCGGCGACGTCTGTTTAACCTTATTATGGCTACCATTATACGATTGTATTCAGTTTAAAATGGGTCTCCAGTAATTAACAGGCTTCGAATTATCCCACTTAACCCTTATGACTACCAGAGATCCTTCTTAAACTTCATAAAATCGTCTAAATATAACTAGAATCGAAATGATAAAACGTCGCCACCACAAAAGGGGTTAAGTTAATGGAATATGAATATATATCGATGGAATTAACGTTACTGTTGACAATATTAAGTATTAACCACACCAACTTTATAATTTGTTAAGGTCGGTCTCGTGACTTTATCTCTTTTATGGTTCGTATTTTCTGTTTGCTTTATCCACCCCTTCTCTCTCGTGCTTAGCCCCATTAGATTTTAAGACGTTCGGCCCATTAGTTTGACGATTTTAAGACCTTTCACCTCATTTCTTTGTTGTTGTTGTTGTTGTTGTTGTTGCTGTTGCTGCTGTTCCCCAGGCTGTCTGGCCGAGCAGCCCGAAGGTCTCGAGCAGGGCCAAGCCCATAACCGAGCGGCCTTTGTCAATATTAAGACCTATTGTGCCATTTAGGTGTCGATATTTTTCAGGCGAGCGATAGCGAACCTGTTATTTGAAGAAGATCCGGCGTTCGGCCGGGACATTTTTCTACTGAAAAATGTACAAATTTATCTTGAAAGGGGGATTGTGGGTGTTTGTTTTATGCTTGAGGGAAATCTAGGGAGGAAAGTAAATAAATAGTAAAAGACATATAAATAAGGAAATAAGTACGCCCATTCCTTTTTAATCAAGTAACTGCCTCGCTTCATTACTGGTAATGGTGGCACAGAGGGTCGTTTAGGGACCATCTACTTATTTATGTCCCATGCCAAATTATTCTGTCACGCACTTAGTAGATTAATATGAAGCACGAACAGTTGATATTGCGGTAATATTCTATGACGAGGGGGTGTTCCGTGGTGCATTGCTTAGCGCGCTGGGTTCACAGCCAAGAGGATTGGGGTTCGATTCCCTCTTGGACAAGTCTCACATAAATATATATAAACCTGGTATAAGCAGACTATTGGGTTGGCGATCTGGTACTAATTAATTAGTGAAAATAGGCCTTCAAAGGCAATGAACCCTTCTGGATTATTCAGCCAGCACACTAAGCCAAGAATAGCGTGAGGAAAGGAGCCCCTGTTCATGAACTCCAGTCGCTTGTTAGTACTACTTGGAATTCTACTGTTCTGTACAGGTCGCATAAGGCTTCGAATCCAGCGGTCTTGTACTAGCATTCCAAGTTAACGTCTTTGCTTGTCTCACCTTCCTACCAGTAATGAATGGACTATAGCAACGTACAGTATATCAAAGGTCGCCGGCCAGCAGTTCCTGGATATATTGACAGTAACCTTTAACACTACAAAAATAGATCATCGGATATGTAGTCATGTTATGCAGAACTAATCTTTTCTTCAGAGTCTATTTTCAGGAAATCAGTGCTAGTAAAATAATGGAAATTATACGTTAGTCCTCCACCTAATGACAGGGAACCAGGCAGCTTTTGGGAGACTTGGCCGATTATCCTGTCTGAGGTTGAGTTTTGCCAATATTATTGAAACGAGGTTTCAATTTCACTCTCTCTCTCTGCTTGGGATAAATTGCCAAGGTAGTTTCAACCAGAGCTTCATGTCTAAATATGAAGAATATGTAACAGAAGACGGGTAGCCTAATTCCTGTAAATCACACACACACACACACACAAATCACAACACACACACACACACACACACACACACACACACACACACACACACACACACACACACACACACACACACACACACACACACACACACACACACACACACACACACACACACACACACACACACACACACACACACACACGGCTGTAGCCTAGTAGGTAGCGCTCTCGTCTCACACACGAGGGGTCGGGGGTTCAATCCCCGGCCGGGCGGAGACAAATTGGGCTTGTCTCCTTTCATGTGTTAGCCTCAGTTCACCTAGCTGTAAATAGGTACCTGGAATAAGTGGACGACGTTGTGACGTCCCATCTGGGTTGGCAAAAATGGTACAAGGCGAGATGGGTATCATATGGTTCACCTAAGCTGATGGCTACCTAAGTCTTCGGGCGAGACGGTACCGTCTATAGTGAGAATGGTACCATACAGATCCACCCTAAGCCTTCGTTTCCGATGTCGCCAATTGGCTAAAAGTACAGACTACACACACATCCACAGCCATTCCAACGATACATATAACACCTACACATATAGGAGGCGGGAAATAACGAGCATGCTCACTCCCGCAATACAACTAGAGTAAGTACAACTAGAGTAAGTAAGTCGACTGCATATGAATATAGTTATATTCTAATGGCATGGAAACAAAGAACCAACTACTAATACATACCGTACATAATGGCATGGAAACAAAGAACCAACTACTAATACATACCGTACATAATGGCATGGAAACAAAGAACCAACTACTAATACATACCGTACATAATGGCATGGAAACAAAGAACCAACTACTAATACATACCGTACATAATGGCATGGAAACAAAGAACCAACTACTAATACATACCGTACAATCGTACATAATTGGCAATTTTGCATTCATTGATCATACAACAGCTCGTTTCTCTAACGAGTTATTCTAACATTACAAAGCATATCAATAATATATATATATATATATATATATATGTGTATGTGTGCGTGTGTGTATCACTATATTAGTCTCTCTTTCTCTCTCACACACGCACACACAGTGAGCTAGATAGAGCGGGAAGCCTCCTTACGTTCTCTTCACACTAATGGTGTTGAATCCGGGATGAGTTATTTGTGCCAACACTTACCACCCTACTACATTATGTTATGGATCTCTCTCTCTCTCTCTCTCTCTCTCTCTCTCTCTCTCTCTCTCTCTCTCTCTCTCTCTCTCTCTCTTAATATATATATGTTTCTCATATGACTTTTTAAAATGATAAATACCTCATTATCCTAGTCATCATCAACGTTTCTTTCATGGGCACACTGCATAATATTTTAATAGCATATAATTATGTTGTCCTATGACTCTTTTATCACACATTTTCCTATTTAAACAATACGTAATAGTACGTAACTAACAAGATAATCACTTTCGAGCTCACATTATCCCAACAATTCATCTACAAGATTTCCGGCTTAAGCTTGGTTATAATATATTCAGTAGTGTTAATAAATTCAGTCGTATTAATATATTCAGTAGTGTTAATACATTCAGTAGTGTTAATACATTCAGTAGTGTTAATACATTCAGCAGTATTAATATATTAAGTAGTGTTAATACATTCAGTAGTATACCTTTACTCCCGCCTTGTCAAGTGCAGGACCAACATTGACACTGTACAGAGGGGAAAGTCAAGTGCTCTCATTGGGGAACAGAGCGGCAGAGAGAAAAAGAGGGGAGGGTGCCTATGGAGATGGAAACAGGTACGTAGACGTATTCAGAGATATTTATAGAGTTTAAGGGAGTGTTTTTCTTTGGACCCGGTTCTCCCTCTTATTTAGCCCCATTAGATTTGAGATTTTTAGACGTTAGGCACATTAGTTTTTTTCAATTATAATTAAGACGTTTTTACCATATTTCCTTCTCAATTTTGAGACCTTTGCCATTTAGGTGTCAATTTCTTCCTGTAGAGCGATAGCAAGCCTGCAATTTAGGAGAAACCGGCATTCGGCTGGAACACGTTTCTACCAAAAAATTGGACGAATTAATTTCGCAGGGGGGATCGAGTGGGTATTTTTTTAGAAGCTTGATGGAGGTCTAGAGAGCAAACTCAGATAAAAATGGTCCAGAGGGATATACTTGGTAACTAAACTTTATTTAACCCTATATATATGAAATTGGTCACCAAAGACTTTGCAAAATGCGAGGCAACTCTTCATACGAAAATGCAACTCAGACAAAAATAATGTGTTGCCAAGACGTCTTACAAGTATATAACTATATTATCGCATATATTCAAAACCTAGGTAGACTACAGTGCACTGTAGAATAAGCGAAATGCAAAGACAACAGACGAATTACTAATTTGTTGTGGCCAACTGCACACCACGGTACATTAGAAAACGATATAAAGTATGTACAATTGGACGAAAGTGGATATGGGCAACACAACCATGGGAGCGGCAATTGAGAGAAACCATGGAAGAGGGAGTGGATTAGCTAAGATAGATGGTAAGTAGGGAGGTGAGGGAGGGAAGGAACAATAAAAGGGACTAAGGTGGATGACTGGTGAGTTATGAGGGAGGGGAGAGACCTGGGACTAGTTGAGACGACGTGCATTAAACCCGGGTTGCTAGGTGGTCACCTCTATATACACACACACACACACACACACACACACACACACACACACCAAATAACACGAAACACACACACTAAAGAGTCACCATAACAAACCATCTCCTAGAAGACTGCGTTTCACACAATAACTTACGCCAACAACACAATCTACACTCCTTGAGAGCTCTGTGGGAAAGCCCGACCGTGGCCATGGCCTTCCTTAAGGACTCGGGGCTGTTTGGCCAGGCAGGCAAGGCAACGTCACATAGGACGTTGCATGAATATAGGGAAGGTGAGTGAGAACAGTAATATAGTTTTGATCACTTAATGCTTCGAAACAAGGAGGACAACAGACGTAGTAGGGGGTTAGGAAGGGAGGTAAGAGGAGGAGATGAAGGCGTCGGGGCTTAACCCAACATGCATGAGTTGTATCTTTTTGAGAGAGGAGGACGGATAGGACAATCACGACTATCTATGTGTGTGTGTGTGTGTTATTTGAGGTAATTAATTGTAATATATAAAATATAATTAAATTATGAAATTTTGTTAATACAATCTGGCATTTTATAATTATTGGCCATTTGTTTGTCCATCCTAATACTAGGTGTTGGGTGGAAATCATATTATCATGCCTTATGAATTTAATTGGCCTGGTGAAAAGTTAGCCGACCCTTAATATAATTGGCCTATTCTGTCAAAAAGTTACTGTTGTATTCATAATTATTTCAATTATTGGGATGTATTGTAAATAGAGAGGGGATGGTACATGCTAGTTAGATAATATTATTGTCAAGCGGCATAAAATAGTACACAGAAGAATGGACAATACAGGAAATGTACTGTAATACATCAAAACACAAAACAATCCTTTTACTAACAGACAAACAAGTAACCCCCCCCCCCCCTCCCTCTCTCTCTCTCTCTCTCTCTCTCTGGAGTGCTGGGTGGGGAGAGAGCCTTCTGCTTTGCTATCCTTACTGACCCTTTAGTTACAGTAGCAAATTCAATGTACGAATTATGTCCGGGCCGCCTAGTAGGGACCATAAGGTCTGTGCAGTCTGTGTATCAATGTACCTCTATGTAACGGTATGTAACCATCCCGCGCCCTAGGTTAGCATAATATTTACCCTGATGAAAATGGTGTATTCATCGTTCATTTGAAGTGTTTATATAATTAAACGTCAAGGGAAACTGTACCACACCTCGACACAATCCGGATATATCATTACTGACGGCTGGCGACCCTGGGGTAAAAGCCAGTGTCACACGAACGCTTTTTACGGCAATATTCGATGAGCAAGTTTGTTCACGTAATAATGTGAGGCATTGGAATCGGAAACTAGACTGAAGGTGGATTATAATAGGTCGTTGATTTATGATGAAGCTTAACTTTTGATGATGCCAGAATACAATTGAATTGCCCGTAACAATTGACGGGAACAGAGTTCGTGTGATGCCACCTTAAACAGTAGATTGGAAAACTACAGAGCTATATATGATTTCCTCTTAAGAAGCAGGTAAGATGAAAGCTAACATTCTTTTAGTTAGGCAATCATTAGACGATTCCATTCAGCTTAAGAAGGAGCTATGGGAATCATAATTAGCGTATTAAAGATAGTACGTTCTTATCAAAAGTCCAGTAAGTAAAACTTCAGCTGAATATAATCGCCTAGTGTTGGCCTGATTAAAGGATATGTTGCCTTACTCTCTCTCTCTCTCTCTCTCTCCTTGACCATCAGTGTTACAATACCAGCCATATGTTCCATCAGTCTTAAGTCAACATTGTCTGTTTGTCTCTCATTGGTGCTCTATATTGCTAGGCTGCTTTGTTAGTGTGTGTGTGTGTGTGTGTGTGTGTGTGTGTGTGTGTGTGTGTGTGTGTGTGTGTGTGTTATATCTGCGATATTATCCAGATGGCATATTAATGTACTTTTATTGAATAATTTTTCTTACGTATTAATGTTATGTCTTCATTCTTCTCTGTCCCAGTAAAAGTTATAAGTCCTTTAAATGGTCAAATATAACTATATATAGTTTATCTATTCAGAACATGTACAATCACGAGCTTTAAAAATCATCAAACAATAAATACTACATCCATATTTAATAACTTTTAATATAATTTAAAACAAAATCGGCTATATACAAAACAATATGTTGAGTTGACAGACACTGGCAATAAACTTTGCATAAAGCCTTCTACTTGTCAATGGCTTAATACATATTTGTTGTATTAACATTCGTTTCTCATTCTCTACAGCGCGAAAGGTAATGCAACTAAAAGAACATATATTTATTTAGCAAACTTATTCATATTACATTCTCTCTCTCTCTCTCTCTCTCTCTCTCTCTCTCTCACACACATACACACACTAGTAATTCACAGTATGTCCAACGCATACCTTTTTCCTGTGCCTCTTTACATCACAATATACGAATATATAAAATACTAGGTGGGCACGAACATTGTGGATTTCACTCCCACTTTTCTGTGCCAGTAGTAATCCCTCTCCCTTTCACTATATAACCCACTGCTTGTACTTTCCCCTTTTTTCCAAGCATGCCTAATCCCATTGTTTAGCATTCTTTACAATACTTTTCATTATTCCTGAATTTGTATGGGCTACAATACACTATAATTATATTTGCAATAATTGTGCCTTAAGCTCAGAATGTATTTAATTATTAAAAAAAAAAAAAAAAACATATATTGCCACTACAAGGACAATTGAGTGTCGGACTATACAATCAACATGTCAGTATCGGCATATTTTACTAATCTATTATTTACTTCAATATTTTCCTTAACAAATGGTTATGATTATACCCATGAAGTTAGCCCCTTCTGTACCAGCGACGTCTATTAATTTTTATTCTAGCTATATTTAGACCATTTTCTGCAGTTTAATAAGGATCTGTGGTAGAAAATAAGGTTAAATGAGATAGTTCGAAGCATGTTAATTGCTGGAGGCCCTTTTAAAACAGAATAAAATCGTTTAATAGTAGCCAGAATAAAGAAGCTAAAAAGAAGTCGATGGTATGGAAGAGGTTAAACACAAGTTAAGTATCATACTGCAATTCAACTAAAATAAATAAACTTGCCACTACCAAAATATTTGAATTCCACATATTTCATCTACAAAATATGGCTTATCTGTTTCACGTGTGTGTGTGTGTGTGTGTGTGGATGATAGATAAATTAAACAGATAAATATAATAACAGACAAAGATTATTGGATATTCTGATAAGGTGCATTTTCTGAATATCGTTATCATTTTGTATGTGTATTGGCTTTGTAAATATATATATATATATATATATATATATATAAACACTAATTTACAGTCTTACCTTGGTTCTGTGAGATGAGTTAGTCAGGCAGGATCCAGTCTATAGCCTATTGATAAAGACACTGCTGCTGCTGCTGCTGCTGTTGATGATGATGATGATGATGTAGGGTTGAGGGGAAGGAGTTGCCTTTTCTCTCATGTTTAGCCCCATTAGTTTTCAGATTCTAAGACGTTCCTTCTATTAGTTTGGCGATTTTTGACCTTTAACCCCATTCCTTTGTCAATATTTGGACCTTTCGTGCCATTTAGGTGTCGACATATTCCTGTCGAGCAATAGCGAGTTTGTAACTTTATGAGGAAGCGGCCTTTGGCCGGGCATTTTTCTACCGAAAAATATACACATTTATCTTGAAGGGGAGTTTAGGGGGGGCTTCTTTTAAGCTTGATGGAGGTCTAGCGGGGAAACTAAAGAATAATCCAATTAATAGATAACTAGACCAATAAATAACCACTACCTCCTTAAAGGACAAGCCTGTTTAACGGCCCCTTCTTCGGTATAAGTTCCTGATCTTATTTATTGGTTTTGTTGCTGCAGTTTTCACTCTATCCTATAATTTTCAGATCACGTGTAACTACTGTTAGAATAGTTTTTGTTTTGTTTTATTGTGTTAACTCATTCTCCAAACTTTGTTAATCACTTATCTGTCAGTTTATCATAAATATATTTTCAGCAAAACAAAATTTCGTCTTGGCAGTAGTTCACATTTACTTAAAATAGGACTTCAAATGCTATCAATCCTTCTAGATAATAAAGCCAGCACATTGTAAGTCAAGAATAGCGTCAGGACTGGAACCACTTTTCGAAAACTCCAGTCACGTTTAGCTTACACTATTTATTGTGTGTATTATATTCTTCATAAGCTGTACATTTATTGATTGATTTTGGTTTTACACGTTCTTTTCATAATTTTTTTCTAAATGGATACAACACTTATGTGGAAGGCAATTGCAGTTACGTTCCTCTTTGTTCTTCTACAAACACGTCCCCTGAAAAAAATGGAAGAACAAATCATTAGTAACCTGATCCATATTAAATTACTTTCTGTCTCTTGAAATTAAATAATATCCAACAAGTACCATGATGTTCAACTACTGACAAATGTTCGAGAGCTCGTGATTTTCTTATGCAAATATAATCATTTAGATTGATGTTCAGATCAGATCAGCTATATAATAATAAAATAAATAATTAATTTGTTAATATTTTGCTGATTTGATCTGAACCAAATATAAATGTATATATTTGCATACAGAAACTCGAAAGAGTTCACGAACATTTGTCGGTAGCTGTACCAAACGAAGGTTCCCAAGTTTTATCCAACAATTTATTTGGGAAAAAAAAAAATAAAAAAAAAAAATATATATATATATATATATATATATATACTGCAGTAGCGATCTGACTTTTCGGTAGAAAAATATGTCCGGCTTCGCCGGATTTGATTTTTCTACCGAAAAAATCAGCTCGCTACCGCTCACTATCTTGAGGCTAGCAAGCGATAGCGAAGGCCAAATGGATATAATCCACTAAAATGGCAACATTACCCCTTGGACTGAATGGCATTGTATCTATCGTTAACTTAAATCGTGTAATAACTCCGTTATTATAAATACTCAACCTCATGTTCATAGAGTAATTTATTCTTATTTTTGTCTGATGAGTCCACCATATAATTTATGAAAAGCATTACTGGAACACCCTGTATAGGCTAATAATATTCCGTTATAATAAAAGTTGTTTCAGAATGTTGTTGTGCAGACAGTACAAATCATGATTGAACTAGTATATTTGTGGATGATATTTACATCTTACAATACACGGTGATTACTGTAAGGGACATTTTTTTCCCCATATTGGTCTTTTTAACTTAAATCATATACTGTTTAAAGCCAATTGTAATACACGATTTTATTACTACCGCTCTCTCTCTCTCTCTCTCTCTCCTCGCTCTCTCCTCATCCTCCTCTCTCTCTCTCTTCCCTCTCTCTCTCAAGTTGCTCTCTCTCTCTCTCTCCGGTAGACGTGTGTGTGTTAACATGTGGTTGGAGTGATTGAGTTAAACGAGACCTAAACATGCAAATATACCTACCTATTTGAACACTATTAACGAGCGTGGCGTATCTCTCTCTCTCTCTGACGGCAAGACATGGAAGACAGTTTTTTTTTTACATATGACGTTTCGCTTATAAATGAGAAAAACACGACCATTTAATACGATAATGACAACTACATGGAATAACATGGAAACGATTAATCAATTTAATAAAGAGCTTAATTTGCATCGAATGTATCAACGACACACACACACACACACACACACACACACACACACACACACACACACACACACACGAGGGGTCGGGGGTTCAATCCCCGGCCGGGCGGAGACAAATTGGGCTTGTCTCCTTTCATGTGTTAGCCTCAGTTCACCTAGCTGTAAATAAGTACCTGGAATAAGTGGACGACGTTGTGACGTCCCATCTGGGATTGGCATAAATGGTACAAGGCGAGATGGGTATCATATGGTTCACCTAAGCTGATGGCTACCTAAGCCTTCGGGCGAGACGGTACCGTCTATAGTGAGAATGGTACCATACAGATCCACCCTAAGCCTTCGTTTCCGATGTCGCCAATTGGCTAAAAATACAGACTACACACACATCCACAGCCATTCCAACGATACATATAACACCTACACATATAGGAGGCGGGAAATAACGAGCATGCTCACTCCCGCAATACAACTAGAGTAAGTACACACACACACACACACACACACACACACACACACACACACACACACACACACACACACACACACACACACACACACACACACACACACACACACACACACACACACACACACACACACACACACACACACACACACACACACACACACACACACACACACACACACACACACACACACACACACACACACACAGTTCTTGGTACACAACCTCCCCCAGACTGCTCATAGTTTCCCAGAAGTTTTCGCTGATGTGACGGCCGGGAAAAGTTGCCTAATTGGGGCATTATGATAGTTTAACTTTTGTACCAGATTCTTCAGCTGATTATGAGGGAGCGGGAGAGAAGAGGGAGGGGAAGGAGTGAGATCTGGGTTGAGAATATATAAGGAGGAGCTGTTAGGTTGCCAGTTAGTTAGTTAAAATAGGACTTCAGAGGCTATCAACCCTTCTGGATTATGAAGCCAGCACACTGTAAGTAAAGAGCAACGCCAAGTCTGGAGCTCCTTTTCGAGAACTCCAGTCCCTCGTTTTGGTTGCCAGGAGTGTTACCGCTTCTTTACATAGTTCGACAAATTCGGTATCATAACTCTGTTGGTGGTGTAATAGTTTAGGTGCTTATGTTCAGGATGTGGCGTCCCGAGTTCGAATCCCGGGAGGGCCATAAGCTTTCTATAGTTTATTCAAGTACATTGGGGTTTGTATTTGATATTAATGTTAAAGAA
The DNA here is from genome assembly GCA_032716605.1 of Paralithodes platypus. Lineage (NCBI taxonomy): Eukaryota > Metazoa > Arthropoda > Malacostraca > Decapoda > Lithodidae > Paralithodes > Paralithodes platypus. The sequence goes on along the minus strand of CM064498.1, from coordinate 14,139,852 downwards.
TGGGGTGTTACTTATTGCATTGATGTTACATTGGCTCGAATCTTGTGTGGGGCTGGCTGAGTTTGTGATGTGTATTCTCGCTTGCTGACGCTTAGTTCGTAACGTAAACATGTAACTAAAACCATTTTGCTACTTAGACCTACTACTAATGGTACTACTACAACTAGCTCTTGTTTCACCAGTCATATACTGTCCCTGTTCATTCCCTAAAACGATTCCTGATAGTATTTCTCAACATACACTCGCACGCACACACACACTCGCAATCAGCTTTTGATTGGCTGGTTGAGAGTAATATAACCCTTGCGTTCAGAATAAGATTAATGAACGGTTCTTTCCTTTAGTGTGCATCTTAGTTGAAAAAGCTTAATGCATAATGTTTACATAGTTAAAGTCATGCATAACTCATGAATTGAAAGTTAAAGAACAACACGCCTCCAGTACCTTGAATATGTCTTTTTAACCATATCAATATTGTAAAAGATTTATATGATTATAATGGATTTCTTTGTGGGCAATGTTCTGCATTATTATTGTACCTATCATTGGCATCTGGCGAACGTTAAGATGTACTTCTAAATGTTGACAGAATGTATATAAACACCATATAAAGAGAAGCACTTTGTTGACGTTTTGCAGATTATAATGTAAACATTTCAAAATAAACAAACCAAAACTGGGACGACACGATATAGAAGCAATCGCTATGTGGAAATAACTCTTTAATCAAATACAATTATATATACAAGACCACAAAACCACCACATAGGGTGTACATCACTACATGAGCAAGTAATCAGTTTCCAAACCAAACTAATCGCACATAATTATAACAAGGTACTATCGTCACGTTCAAGGAATTAGTCAATTTGGGAAGTTCAGGACCTTCTGGTAAATTTTACTAATTTCTGTATGAATAAAGACAACAATTTATGTTACACTTTTATATTAAAGCACGTTTGCAATTTGACAAGATAATACAAAATATATATATATATATAGCACCCACTAACGATAGTGCTATTGGGTAGGTGCACTCGGATGCCATTGTCTCTAGCCCACTCATATATATTTGTGAACTTCACATATTTCTATTTATGGAATTATATCTCTGAAAACGAATTTATTATTAACATTTTATATGCAAAACCATATATACTCTTTATTAAAAAGCAAGTTCTCTCCAAAAATCGATCCAGAGAGTTATAATAATTGTATAAAGTAAAACATAAGGGGTCCACGAATTCTTATGGGTGAGCTAGAGACTATGGATTCTGAGTGTACCTTCTTTAGGTCAATAACGCGTACGCTACCAGGAAACTATCTGTGAAACGTTATCAATTAAGTGCTCTCCCTCAAAGGGTGTTTCTATTCAATCAGGGCAGTGTTATTCTATCCCAGGTAATTATAAAGACTCCAGCTAAGAGAGACTGGACTACTCCGAAAGTTTGTAGGCCACCATCCGATATTATCATAGGTTAATAGGCTATCAACATTAATAATTAATTACGTTAATGTCATTAATATTTAGTTAGTAATTCGGTTAGTCACTGATGATGGCGCACGCACAATTTGTGTTAAGGTTATAACAATATTCTACACCTAGTTGTCAGTTATGTGTTTGATCTCTCTCTCTCTCTCTCTCTCTCTCTCTCTCTCTCTCTCTCTCCCCAGTGGTGAAAAGTTGTCCGTTTTCTGCATAACTAACGTATCCCTCCACAACTCAATATCCTGGCAACTTTACGGTGCCGTTTCTCCAGACTTTCCTCGGATGTAATATTTTGGAATTTGCAAGATAGCATTCGAGTTAGTAGTCCGGTACATTACTGGGAAAATAAGTTCCAAATACAAGGCTTGTACAGGTTCTCATGGATTCAGGAATACCAATGCGCAACATTTATCCATCCTTATCTTTCTCAATCTCTCTACATATGTTTATTTATCTAGCCTAATTGACCTGTATAGCCGATTCCTTATTGATCTGTTGATAAATATCTAAATGACTTGATTTTCCGTCTATTAACGTACAATATTCAAATATTTATATCTACCTACATTATTACATTGCATTGATAAACATTTATCTATATCTCTTCATTGTTATGATGCTGGCCACTCCCCCCCCCCCCCATAAGTGAGCCAGATTAAACCGTTAACCTCTTCTGTACCGGCGACGTCTTTGTTATTTGATTTCAGCTACATTTAGACGATTTTATGAAGCTTAGGAAAGATATATGGAAGCTAAAAAAATAAATTGAGACAGTCTGTAGCCTTTTATTGAGTAGACATCCTTCCTAAGCTTAAGAAAATCATCTAATAGTTGCCAGAATATAATGAAAAGTACATCACCGGTACAGAAGGGGTTAAGATGTTATTATTACATCTTCCAGTGTGAGACAGCCACTGCTAACTTATACCTTCATCTCTCTATCTCTCTGCCCATGTGTAACTGCCTGTGGTCTCGCTTCATTCATTAACATTCTTATTTTTTTATCAAGCAAGTAAAATATCGGAAATAAAAAAATCTAAAACATAATATATAAAGTTTATTTCATAATTGAAGTAACATGATGCATTAGACTCGATCAAAATATTCATTTATAATTCGTAACAGGAGACAGAGAGAGAAACAGAGGGGGTGTGGTGGGTAATACATCAGAGGCGGGGGCTGAAGTGCTTTAACTTATGCAAATCTCGAGTAGCTTGGGAGAAGGCAATTAATTTGGGCTGGGACTAAATGGATGTCCCCACCGTCCTGAAGCGAAGACCAGTGAGGGAGAGAAATGATGTGAATAAGGTATGGTAAACTACGATAATGTCAAATGTCAATCATACGGTCACAATACGAATGTTCTTGTCAGGTATGGTATAGTTAGTTAGTTAAAATAAGACCTCAAAGGCTATCAACCCTTCTGGATTATAAGCCAGCACACTAAGTCAAGAATAGCGTCATGACTGGAGCCCCTTTTCGAGAACCCCAATCCCTTATCGTCTAGGTTAGTTAGTTACCGTAGTTAAAACAGGACTTCAGAGGCTATCAACCCTTCTGGATTATTAAGCCAGTACACTGTCAGCCAAGAATAGCGTCAGGACTGGAGCCCCTTTTCGAGAACTCCGTCCCTTGTGAATTCTCTTGTCAGGCATGGTATAGTTGCCTGCACAAGTCGATGGTATAATAATTTATGATATATTTGAAATGGTAAACATTGATTAAGGGGACAGTGGTTATTTTGTGGGGTCTATTAATTCATATATTCATTTATTATTTTTTAATTTCCTCGCTAGACCTCCACCAAGCTTAAAAAACACTCCCTAGACTCAAGCTATAAGGAAGTAAGAGTTAGTTAGTTAAAATAGGATTTCAAAGGCTATCAACCCTCCTCGATTACTATGCCAGCACACTGTAATCCAAGAATAGCGTCAGAACTGGAGCCCTTTATCGGAAACTCCATTCCCTTGACCTGTAAGGAATAGGAGGTATAGAAATAGATACTTAGCAGTATTACCAGAAAACAAAACGACACCTAATGGCACGAAAGGTCCAAATATTGAAAAATAAATGGGTGGAAGGTCTTAAAATCGCCAATCAAATGAGGCGAACGTCTTAAAATCTATACATTCATGGGGCTAGGCATGAGGGAGAAAGGGGACTAGAAAAATCAACCATCTCCTCTTAAAGCCTGAAACTCGCATGTGGCCAATACAATTACTTACAACTTTATGTTCTTATGTTCTTAACTTTCCGATGCAGGTGATTGTAAATTACTTGTAAACACATTAATTAATATTATTGTATTTCGAAATTCTCTAACGTAGCTCACTGAAATGCGTTATGCTGACGAAATCGAAAATGTTTATGGATATCTTCTGACTGAAATCGTGAGACAGAGAGAGAGAGAGAGAGAGAGAGAGAGAGAGAGTACACAAAGACACGATAAAGCAAACTGGAAAATATAATTATGTACTCTCTCTCTCTCTCTCTCTCTCTCTCTCAAAATACATTAACTCTGTCACATATTTTTCCCAGGTGATAATTGGACCATCACTTCCTTCAGCCGTCCTAGGTGTAAAAATATGATCATACTTAATTACTGGGCCACACTTCCAACACCTGTCACCAGGAAACGATCACGAAAAATTATTGTAGATAGATAGATAGATAGATAGATAACAGACAGACAGACAGCCGGATAGATATACGGTAATCAATTCTAGCTGGCTAGTTAGATATATGATCAGTCTATCTACCTACCGGTACTAATCTACCTTTGAATGTGGGTATGTATTCGTGCATGTATTTGCGTGTGTATGTATGTTTCCATGCATATTAAAATTTGACAAAACAATTATATATAGGCTATACAGTACAATAATAATAATCATAATATTAATAATAATAATTATAACGCCCAAATAACGTAATATTTTTTGTTTTCTGCGTGTCTATTTACGAAAGCACAACATGGAAAATCAATAGATGCATTTACATAGACAAGGAGGAAGCTACGGTTGAAAATCACACGTAAAATGCAAGAACTATAATTAATGTTATTTATACAAAGAAGAATATACGAATTTTGAAATCAGACAATACATATGGATACTGTACATAATACTTGCAATATATGCATAATGAGAAATACGCATTGAAACTACACCAAATATATTGCTATCACAATAAAAAAAAAAGAAAAAAAGGATCAGTCATCAATCAATGGACACATACAGAAGCCGGATTATCCTTCCATGGGGTTCGTTGACATATATTATGGAAGCAATATACAAAGCCAACACAGGAATGTTGGTGTACTGAAAGTAAAACCACTGGTTTATTTGTGTCGGATGTATATATATTGTATTTATCATTGATACCCGGTATACAGTGTGGCGGAGTGGTCTTGCCACTGGCCTAGTAATCCAAAGGTCCCGGGTTCAAATCCCGATGTATCAATGGGAAGATATTATTGGGATGGAATTTTATTTGCTGTACCTAGTATCAGTGCATTACCACAAAGCCCACCGAAACGCTAATAAAATACCCTCATTATTCCCCGATTAAATAGCACTGTATGAGTATTCCCATATTCAAAATATGCTATAGGGATGCAATGCCTGGTGAGTTATCTGCTCAACAGGTGGCGTTGTGTGTGTGTGTAAGAGTGAGAGTCCGAGTGTAGGGGATGAGACAGTGAAGCACGGGAACGAGGTGTCTTCAGAGATGGGGTCACTTCGGGCCATGAGTGAGCACCTTGCCTCATGTGAAGGCAAGATGGCAGGTGCTCGTTGTACTCTACATGCTTCACATGTCTCACTCCCTAAACTGGAACAAGACCTCACGGGCTTCACTGCTCATTGTACAGCTGTGAATGTCCAGGCTCTCAGCCTATGCCCGAGAGGGAGTAAGTTGGAATATAGAGAAAAAAAAATAAAAAAAAAAAAAAAATATATATATATATATATACACCGGGTATATATATATATATATATATATATATATATATATATATATATATATATATATATATATTAGTATTGTTTGTTTACATTTTGGGTGGGTGTGTTTGTTTGTGTGATTCATTAATGTACATTTAGCTCTATAAAATGCAATCTTATACCTAATCGAAACAGTCCCTTCAATCTGACAGAAAAAAACACATACTGTATATGCTTTTACTCAATTATGTAATAACTGCATCTACGGTAAATAAAATATAGTAGGTTTATTCAAATGTGTGACGTTGATCATGCATTTTGATCCCGACTGCATATAAAGTAATATTGATAAGATTCCTGTTCTTAAATATTAGCCATATAAATATAGTTTTTTTTTTTTTTTTTTTTTTTTTTTTTTTTTTTTTTTTTAAAGGTAGGGGGAGGAAGAGAGGCACCTCAGAGTGGGTGAAGGGAAGAGAAAGTAGGAAAGATGAAATACAGTGGAAGAGAAAAGTTAGTGGGCCGTCCACCTTGCTGTTGTTGAGGGATGTTTATTACTTTATTTTGTTTGTCTAATCATTTTTGTTTTAAAAACTTTCATTCATGCTTTATTGTTGTACTTAAGTTACTAAAGTGCTGATAAGAATTATTTTAACTTAGGGATGTCTATGTCTGATCTGTTGAGTCTTGCTTTCAGTTTGTTTTTTTCCTTCATCTGTGATAGTTCGTTCCAAGTCTTCTTGATTAATATAATAATATGCTTTCCTCATAACGTCGGGATCTTGTTCAAAGACGTCACAGATGAATCCAATACTGCCCAGTGTTAGTTCTGCAAGCTCGATGGTGTCTTCTTCCGGTTCCGTCTCCTTGGCGATTTTTGTTATTGTCTCCGGGTTTGTCGGGAGGGGAAGGAGTGGTCCTGGGGATCTCTTTCTTGGCGATTTTGGCTTGGTGTTGGGGGAAGTTGGTGGTGATGATGATGCTCTGGCTTCCTCGGCTTCCATTTGTGTTTCGTCCTTTTCTTGGTGTTCTTCATGGATGTGAAGAGTTGGAGATTCCTGTAGTTCTGGAACTCGATCTTGTGTCTTGGGGGGCTTCTTCTTTGTTGACGCCCTTTTGATGTTTGCAGGGGTCGCGGAGAAGGCCTTCTGAGGTATGGTGATGGTGGGTAGATTGTTGTGTGACAACAGACATATAAATATAGCAAGTTTGGGAATGCTTACTGTATATGGGCGACTGCACAGTAACAGATCGTGTTTATCCCCATCGTCTACACAGTGGTTTGTGGACAATATTTGTCTTGCCCCTGGCTACTTTAAGGATATTACACTGATCTCTCTCTCTCTCTCTCTCTCTCTCTCTCTCTCTCTCTCTCTCTCTCTCTCTCTCTCTCTCTCTCTCTCTCTCTCTCTCTCTCCTCTCTCTCTCTCCTCTCTCGTCTCTCGCTCTCCTCCTCTCTCTCATCTCTCTCCTCTCTCTCTCTCTCTCTCTCTCTCTCTCTCTCTCTCTCTCTCTCTCTCTCTCTCTCTCTCTCTCTCTCTCACACAGAGAAAGGTGGTGGATAAAGTTAAATATAGTAAAATCGCACACTGGAAACACAATATAAACATCTCACCTACATTATATACAAGAGATGCAAAGATTGGTAAGAATTATACTGCATCGAACCCACAGGTAAAACGTGGGTGGCAGTGTCATCAGATACAGGGATTGTCAGAGGATTTAAGGACTGACAATATAAATAGTTTGGAAACAGTCAAATGAATGTAAGAAGATAATGACAAAATTACAAAATCTCTCTCTTACGAACACACCCACACACACACCCACACACACAAACACGCACACATTTACTGCACAACCAATAATTCATGCTATTCATACATTTGACCTGTCTTAGCCTTTTTAAAAATAAAATTGAACCTCTCTTGGTCATGTTCTGTCGTAAAGGTTGGGAAAATAAATACCAGTCAAAGGAAGAGCTGAAGAGATCTTGGCTTAACCCAAACAATTTGTTATTACAATTAATTGCTACATGATAATATCCTGCCTCAATGCGAATTATCTCGCTCTCGCGCTCTCTCTCTCTCTCTCTCTCTCTCTCTCTCTCAGACAACACTCACTATAGGTAGCGCCAACGAACTTGACAATAATCTTGATCCCTGACCTCCCTGTAACTCAAAAGGGCCTAGAGCAAAGTGGCTGTATTTCCTGGTGGACTCTTCCCAAATGATAGAAACGCCATTCTTTATGCAATTATAACTAGCTTGATTGATTTTTTGATGGACTTGCTTTTCCAAAAAAATATGATATATATATAGTTTTGTGGTTGATGCATAGAAAATTGTATTCGTAAATTCGTTTCCAGATATATACTTCCATAATTAGAAATCGGTGAAGTCCACGCATATTTATGAGTGGGCTAGAGACTATGGTATCCGAGTGTACTTCAAATAAGCCATTGTAAGTGACATTTGTTACAACAATATGTAATACATTTGTTATATGTCTTTAGCTTCATTCAGTTGCTCCTCTCTCAATAATCATCACAAATCTTGCCGCTCTACTAATTAACTAGGTCAGAATTCCGAATATATATAATTAACCCCTTCTGTACCGGTGGCACCCTTTGTCATTATATTCTGGCAACGATTACACTATTATATTCAGCTTGGGAAGGATGTCTATCAATCATAAAGATGCACATTATCTCAATTAATTGGTTTAGCTACCACCATACATCCTTTTTAAGCTAAATAAACTCGTCTGAAAGTAGCTTGAATAAAACTAAAAAGACGTCGCCGGTACAGAAGTGTTTAACTAGGTCAACATTCTGAATATACGTTGTCCTTCATGGCTCCAGTGATGTAATTATACCAGCTGGACTAACACAACAGTCGGGTAATGTAATTCATGCTGACATTTATATAATTAGATTAGATTGTGGGCTGTAACAATGGCTACAAGTTTAATCGTACACCCACACCCACAGTCACAGTCACTCACACGGATAGATGGATGGATAGCTAGATAGATAGATAGATAGATAGATAGATAGATAGATAGATAGATAGATAGATAGATGGATAGATAGGATATATATGGATAGATAGATGAATAAATATAGATAAATAAATCGATAGATATAGTTAAATACATATATAGATAGATAGATAGATAGATAGATAGATAGATAGATAGATAGGTCTGTTCATTTTGTGTTTATTTATCAAGCTGTCTCCTTATCTCCATTAATTGTTCTATAATACAAATGTTAAATAGCCTCTGTTTTTTCCTAAATGCAAGACCACGCACATTTGTTTTCCTTCACAACCAGGTACACATATAGGCCTATAATACAGTTCCTGAGAGAGAGAGAGAGAGAGTACAAAGGAGTACAAAGTACAAAGGAGTACAAAGGAGTACAAAGGAAATCAAGCAACAACAGGTCTAGTGACCCTTCTAGGTTGCTTGTCCTCCAAAACACTGAGGATCAAGTGTCCAAACAGTGGTTTAGAGTGGGTAAGGGAACATTGGAAATGGAACTACTGCACTGCCACTAACGTGGCAGGACTAGGAAGTTAGTAGGGGACATATGGGTTAGTAACTGAGGGGAGGATAAAGTTATTCATTTACAAACGCAGTCAGTCGCGGGTTTGATGCGAGATATTTGTCTAGGCGGAATTTAAATGAATCAACGGTGCTGCAGTCTATAACGTCCTCGGGGAAGCCCATTCCACAAGTTGACAACTCGATTGAAGAAGAAATTCTTAGATTCGTGCGAGTTAAATGATTTACCAATAATTTTGCAACCGTTTCCCCGCGTGTAATTAGATTGGTCGATAGTGAAGTACTTACTACAGTTCATATTGTCGATGCCTTTGATGATTTTGAACACTTGAATTAAGTCGCCTCTTAATCTGCGCTGGGTTAAAGGAAATAGATTTAATTCTCTAAGACGCTCTTCGTATGGTTTGTTCTTTAGGCTAGGTATCATTTTGGTAACTCTACGTTGAACTCGTTCTAGCTTGTTTATATCTTTTTGGTAATAAGGGCACCAGGATTGAACGCAGTATTCCAGAAGAGGGCGGACTAAGGAATTGTAAAGGGTTAGGATAACTTCTTTGGATTTATGCTCAAATGACCTGCCTATAAAGCCAATTATTTTGTTTGCCTTCTTAACAACTTCTGAACATTGTTGACTCGGTTTTAGGTTACTCGATATTGTTACTCCCAGATCAGTTTCTCTGTTTACAGAGAGAGAGAGAGAGAGAGAGAGAGAGAGAGAGAGAGAGAGAGAGAGAGAGAGAGAGAGAGAGAGAGAGAGATAATGCACAACATAACAGAAACACACACAGAGGTGGTAAAGAAAGCGATGGGATAAAGGATCATAAAGGGAATGGTCTCTCACTGAATGTACATAATGGCATGGTCCCAAAATAGCAAAATAAGTGATCAACAAACTTTAACTATTGAAATAATAGTAATAACAGTAATCATACGTAAGGGTTTAATGTCCATCCAACAAATAAGCAATTAGTTTGTGTTGTAAAAACTTCAGCACCTGTTGCCTGCTGCTTTAAGGCAAGTTTGTGTTTTAGAAATAAGCTCGTAAGATTTGCATGCTTAAGTAGAAAAAGTCATGAATGCATTATACTTCAGCCAGGATTATATACCTGATAAGTTTATGTGCTGTGGAGAAAGGAGTAGCGAAGATTTTCAACAGCACCATGAGAGGCGTAGGCGAGGGTGTTGTGAACAAATAATGTACAGAATATAAGTGTGCGTAACCACTATTAATAATTTCTTCAAATTGAGTTAAGGTTTCAGTTACTATGTGCATACGTATATTTGGTAGAAACTAGCGTACCGTAGGCCTGCACATGTAGTTGCTTGAACTTTAAAAAACTAATAAGCCTTCGTCAAGCTGCCCCTTAAATCAATCTAAACTTATTAAAATTTACATTACGTCAACACTATAAATTATTGCTCGACTTGCTTAATAATATTTTAGCCCCTAAAGTTTTTATATTGAGCTAAACCTCTCAAGTTTATTGATGCAACATTATCCGTCATAGATTGTTGTAAGTCGGTTGCATTACTCGTGTCTACTAACAGCTTACGGTAATCATGGACAGGCTGTATGTTCGTGGTCAGAGAGAGAGAGAGAGAGAGAGAGAGAGAGAGAGAGAGAGAGAGAGAGAGAGAGAGAGAGGAGAGGAGGAGAGAGAGAGAGAGAGAGAGAGAGAGAGAGAGAGAGAGAGAGAGAGAGAGAGAGAGAGAGAGAGAGAGAGAGAGAGAGCAAGTACCTCTGGACATTTCGTTTAGTCAGTGTTTTGTGCAGTCACTGTGTATGGACTATGGGGTAATGATAAGTATGGTGATACAAATAATTAGGATGCTTATAATTTTGCTTATGGCGGATAATGGTAAAAAGTGTTGCTGATAACGGTGATGATACAAAATAATGAGCTTATATGATGTTGTTGACGATGGAGACAAATACAGAGTGTTACGGAAGATTATAGCGACATGAACCCGTAATCAATGGCTGGTGATATAGTGGGTGAGAGACAAAGAAGAGATAGTATGGTGTGATGTAAAAATGACCTTTACCCCTTCTGTGCCGGCGACATCTTCTATATTTTGTTCAGGTTACTATTAGACAATCATAATCTGATTAAAAATAGCCTCACACAATTACATTTTTTTTTTTAAAAAGACCTCCGTCTACGTATTGTGAAAAACGTGGTTACGAACTATTGCACTCAACCCTTCTTACTACCACATATCCTTCTTAAGCTGCACACAATCGCCTACATATAGCTAGAACAGGATGAAAAAGACGTTTCTCACACACACCACTTATATCTTTATACACTGATTAGAAAAGGGCCTGGTAAGAGAGGAAAGAAAATTGTGTCTGTTTTATGAACTATTCGAAGTTATTTAACTTTGTTATAGTAAAGTACACATTTCATTCATAAATTTTTCTTATAACTAAGAAAAACGTACTTTGAGTTGATGTATTTTTCAAATATTCAATTATAATACAACCCAATCGAGATTTGGGGGTTTGTTCGAGATATTGCCAAAACACGTTTATCAGCTTAGAAAAAGACTTTTGGAATGAAGGAATTAAAACATACTGACAATTAAGTACGGTAATATAAGCCAATACTGTTGTTAGTTTACCATTTTGACAAACAATTAAAGGTAATTCAACATGATACAAACAAAAACAACAAGTTAAAGGCAGTTGCTTTGATTTCAAGCAGGCAAGGTTCAATGATCTTGATAGTAAAATATCATGAGGTAAAGTATTATCTCGCTCTCTCTAGGTATAATCGGATATTGTCAGGACTTACGAGTTTGCTGAAGCACATATTAACATTAACATTAGCACATATATGCTAGAGTATTAAAAGAATGCAGAGATGAGTTAAGTAGTCCATTAGCATTTATATTTAACAAGTCATTAGAAACAGGTTTAGTTCCAGAAGCTTGGAAGCTTGCAAATGTAGTTCCGATCTTCAAAAAAGGTGATAAATCGATAGCATCCAATTACCGTCCCATTAGTCTCACATCAATCATAGGAAAGTTGCTAGAGTCTATTATTGCTAGGAAAATTAGAAGCCACTTAGTAAAATTTAACTTAATAAATTCTTCTCAGCATGGATTCACTCAGGGACGTTCGTGCCTTACTAATTTGCTTAGCTTTTTCTCAGAGGTATATGAAGCAGTAGATAGTGACAAGTCATATGATATTATATATTTAGATTTCAGTAAAGCTTTCGACAGAGTCCCTCATGAGAGATTAATGAGAAAGGTTGAGGCACATGGAATAGGAGGGTCGTTGTTGGGATGGATTAGGTCATGGCTAATTGGTAGGAAACAGAGAGTCAGCATAAATGGTACCAAGTCAGAGTGGGGAGCAGTCAAAAGTGGTGTCCCCCAGGGATCGGTATTAGGTCCCCTGTTGTTTCTTATATACATAAATGACCTAGATTTAGGTATAACTAGTAGTAGGATAAGTAAAATTCGCAGACGATACTAAAATGGGGAGATCAATTGATTCAGATAGCGATATAGAGTGCCTCCAAAGGGATCTAGATACCTTACATGAATGGTCAGTAAATTGGCAGATGAAGTTTAACATTGACAAATGCAAGGTATTAAAGATAGGGAAGATGCAAACAAATGTTAAATATAAACTAGCTAATTTAGAATTAGAAAATTCAGACTGCGAGAAAGATCTAGGTGTGTTTGTTAGCAATGATTTGAAGCCTAGAAAACAGTGTATAAGCGTTCGTAATAAGGCAAACAGGATTCTCGGGTTCATCTCTAGGAGTGTGAGTAACAGAACTGCTGATGTTATCTTAAAACTTTACTTGTCATTAGTGAGACCCCATATGGATTATGCTGTCCAATTTTGGTGTCCTTATTACAGAATGGACATAGATTCATTGGAGATAATTCAGCGTAGAATGACAAAAATGATCCATAATATTAGAAATTTTCCGTATGAAGAAAGGTTGAAGAAATTAGGTTTACATTCGTTAAGAGAGACGCAGAGTTAGAGGGGATATGATAGAGGTGTTCAAGTGGGTTAGTGGGATTAACAAAGGGGACATGACAAATGTACTAAAGCTCAGTGATAGCGAAAGAACTCGTACCAATGGTTTCAAATTAGATAAATTTCGTTTCAGAAAAGATATAGGCAAATATTGGTTTGGTAACAGAGTTGTAGATGGGTGGAATAGGCTACCAAGTGATATAGTGGGATCAAGAACGATAGGGAGCTTTAAGAAAAAATTGGATAAGCATATGGACGAGAAGGGTTGGGTGTGAAGGGGGATCAGCCGGGTTGGGCCAATCAGCGCTCTGCAGACCCCCGTAATCCTGCGTTAATTTGTTTAACATTGACAAATGCAAGGTATTAAAGATAGGGAAGATGCAAACAAATGTTAAATATAAACTAGCTAATTTAGAATTAGAAAATTCAGACTGCGAGAAAGATCTAGGTGTGTTTGTTAGCAATGATTTGAAGCCTAGAAAACAGTGTATAAGCGTTCGTAATAAGGCAAACAGGATTCTCGGGTTCATCTCTAGGAGTGTGAGTAACAGAACTGCTGATGTTATCTTAAAACTTTACTTGTCATTAGTGAGACCCCATATGGATTATGCTGTCCAATTTTGGTGTCCTTATTACAGAATGGACATAGATTCATTGGAGAGAGTACAGCGTAGAATGACAAAAATGATCCATAATATTAGAAATCTTTCGTATGAGAAAGGTTGAAGAAATTAGGTTTACATTCGTTAGAGAGACGCAGAGTTAGAGGGGATATGATAGAGGTGTTCAAGTGGGTTAGTGGGATTAACAAAGGGGACATGGCAAATGTACTAAAGCTCAGTGATAGCGAAAGAACTCGTACCAATGGTTTCAAATTAGATAAATTTCGTTTCAGAAAAGATATAGGCAAGTATTGGTTTGGTAACAGAGTTGTAGATGGGTGGAATGGAATACCAAGTGCTATAGTGGGATCTAAAACTGTAGGGAGCTTTAAGATAAAATTGGATAAGCATATGGACGAGAAGGGTTGGGTGTGAAGGGGGATCAGCCGGGTTGGGCCAATCAGCGCTCTGCAGACCTCCATAATCCTGCGTTAATCTCTAACCGTTTTGGTAAGATGATCCTCAGGGTATTAGAGTGTGGAGCCTATAATTGGGCTTTGTAATGAATTGGGGTTGTGTGGGACAGGGATCTGCCTTGCTTAGGCCAATCGGCTTTCTGCAGACTCCCATTTTCTTATGTTCTTATGTTCTTAATCTCTAACCGGTTTGGTAAGATGATCCTCAGGGTATTAGAGTGTTGAGCCTATAATTGGGCTTTGTAATTGGGGTTGTGTGGGACAGGGATCTGCCTTGCTTAGGCCAATCGGCTTTCTGCAGACTCCCATTTTCTTATGTTCTTATGTTCTTATAACGCAAGGAACATATTGAACATTAGTTTGTTTATGAACTAAAGACATACATAGTATAGAAAGTACACTACTCTAGGTCCATTACAGTGACCATTCCCCTTTTTTCACCTGTGATGCAGCACGGGTTTTTATTTTCAGTAATCTCTCCCTGGATGGTAAAGTGGCCAGTAATTACCCCTCTTACTCTCCATCTCTCTCTCTCTACAATTCCAACACGATCTGAATTACAAACATTACACACATACACACACATTATATATACACTGTATACAGTACATGATACACGATGGTCTTCTCTCCTCTATCATCACATTTAACCCTATTAGCTTTCTCAGTAATATTCCGCCCTCGTACCCCCGTCATAGCCACAAAATACAGTATACTGGGTCATCTATAGCAACTCTTTCATCAAGCTATTCTTTTCATCTTTTGAAATATTGGTCACTCAACTCCTCGCATCACTCAGACTATTCACTATCACTCTTAATCACCATTCCTCTACCTATATATCCATTTATCCTTCTACTGTATAAGTCTGGTAGTCATCTGGGACTGTCGACTCGAGAAGGGTTAAACCAATCACAAAATTGGATTACCTTTCCCCGTCACTGACCTAAATACAACCTTACGTCATCTCTATTCTCTCTCTCTCGCCTTCGTGGTTGCTGCAACTTCTTTAACTTTATTTTGGTTTCAGCTATCTCTACTAAAATAAAGTCCTGACCACCACGCTTGGATCGTAAGGTCTGTATGGAAAGTGTATCTACAGTATGCACAATATATTTATGTATATATCTCTCCGCCAGGAGAGTCGATTTGACAGTCGTGAACTTGTGCGTGGGCCAGATTATTATTATAAATATATAAAATAAAAACTAATAAAGTCAAAGAAGCTAATAAAGTATACAACAATATATACACGCCTGCTTGGATTCGCTCTGGCTGATAGCCCAACCTAAAATTATAATTAAAGTAGGAATTAAAGAGGCTTCAAAACTAATATAAAATATTAAATAGTATATAGAGCTAAAAGTAATAAATAAAGCAACCAAAAGAAGTAGATTTACGAATAAAAAAGAAGGATAGATATTAAAAAAAGTTTACTTTAGTTCTAGATCTAATTACTAGCGATATAATTCAAGCTTTAAGTAGAATCAAAATATACCTCAAATAGTCTGTTCCCAATCCAAATCCTAAGCTTCTTAGATAAAAATCATGATATGAAAAAATTGAAAAGTGAAGATGAGTGGAGATAAAAGTTGATTTACGTTCACAGGATGACTTGAGAGAGAGAGAGAGAGAGAGAGAGAGAGAGAGAGAGAGAGAGAGAGAGAGAGAGAGAGAGAGAGATATTATTGCAAGATATTATAAACAGCGCACTAATCAATTAGGCCTAGTCAAAATAGCTGGTCGATTACAAAATATAGAACTTATATCTCTATCTGTCCATTGTCATATACCTAGATCCCCAGGCAGGTATACAAAAACAACTATGAGTGTACTGGAGCAAGGTACAGTGACCCAGGAAGTGAACCACGATAGACGGAATGTAACAGACCATCACGACCTTGACCCCTCTATCAACAAACATATTCAATTTCTTATAGCTCTTATTACGATAAATATTATTATTATTATTATTTTTTTTAATAAGACTTCAGAGGCTATCAACCCTATTGGATTATTAAGCCAGCACACTGTAAGTCAGGAATAAAGCCAGGACTGTATATAGCCTCTCTGCAAAATTCCAGTCCCTTGTGTTATTACTACTACTACTGCTGCTACTACTAACCAATACTACTGCTACACTTACTACCGCTAATAATATACTGTATGTACCACTACAATATACCTTCTATATTTTAAAGAGCATGTCGTAAACGTTTCATAATCAAAACATCTCTCTTGTGACATATGTTGTTTAATGCTTCGCCAAATCTATAAACAAATAAACGTGCATTATATTCCCAGGTGGAATACCGAATATAAATGAAGGTGATATCCTCATCTCGGCGAAACTTGACTAAAACAAAGTATTATAGAATCGTTAAGTTGTACACTCTCTCTTTATGATCGTGAGGTTGTGGGTGATATCTTTTACATCACCTCCTCCCCTTCCCTGTCTATCGTGTTCTGTTCTCTCTCCCACTATAGGATTGGAGGGCTGTCTTGTTAGGCCTGGGTATTCTTCATGCTATGAGGCATATCTAATATACTATGGTGTCTGTTGTGTTAGCTTGCCCTCAATAACTTCACATTACTTATATAAACGCGAACGAATTTAAGAGGAGCCGGCCTTTGGCACGACATTTTGTCTACCGAAAAATGCATTTTGGGTATCTTGGGTATGCTAGGCCTATTAAGTTTGATCGGGGTCTAGGGAGGAAATGAAAAAAAAACAAAAACAAAAAATAGCAAACCGGTAAACATTCCCGGGACTAAAATTTTGTTCATGCCATTAAAGGTTCTGCATGTATGTGTCAGTCTGTTTGTATCAATGTCTGTTTCTCTGTCTGTGTACTTCGTGTCATTGTCAGTTAGTCTCATCTCTCTCACGACATAAACCTATCATCTTTCTCACGACATTGATTTAAAGAAGAAAACAAACAAATAGCTCCTCTTTTTTTATTTCAACAATGTTTGCAGCTACCCTCTTAACTCTCCTCTTACCCCATTCTTTCCCATTATCTCTCGCTCTCTTTCTACCTCTCTCTCTCTCTGATGACAATGGAATAATGACAGTCCTGGTCATGGGATCATGACAGATGATCATTGCCTCGTGTAAGGTCACATTAGCGTTAACTTCCATTCAAATAACGAGTTGTCTTTCTATGTTAATTTTATACAATTAAATTTTGATTATGAATTACCACATGAACTTTTGTGAACTAAACCTTTACTATGAGGGAAAAACCCCCACATAAGTGAAGGAAGTGGAAAACTATTAAAAATGTATCCTGAAGGGAAGTCTAGAGAGTGTTTTTTATCTTCATGAAGGTCTAGCGAGGAAACTAAAAAACATTGAATATATATATATAGACCCAAAACAAAAATATCCACTGTCCCCTTAAAGGATGTTGGCGGTTAACAGGGAGGCTGGTCAAAATAATAGGAGGCTTAAGACATTAATGGGTAAAGTTTTGAAGTTCATGGGTAATATTTTGGTGCTTAACACAAGAAGGGAAAACAGAAGGAAACGAAGGGAGAGGGTAAAGTTATATAAACACATTATAAGAAATAGATAAAACAGATCAGAATTATGAGTGGCAATTCAATTTTAGGTATAAGCAATACTGAAAATACACGAATGCCAACACAATAGCGCACACATACAAGTTTTAACGCACTCTATAAAACTCGCAGGGAAACAAACATATACTGTATATGACGCACTGCAATGTTTTGGAAGAGGGAAACGACAAGACAGCCTTCACTTTCTAAATATTATGTTTACGCCATTATTATGTAAGTTAATAATTTGTTGAATGGTATTTATGCTTGTGACATGCATACAGTATATACTGTATAATTATATGTGTGTAGAACTTTAATACAATAGGTGCATCCTAAGTTCAATAAAATCGTCTGGTTAGAGCAAAAACAATAATCGTACCAAGGGAGCTACGAACGATATGAGAAGTCTCACCTATGCTAACTATAAGAATTATCTTGTCAGCCAGGTTTTAAACAAAATATTGATCGTCGGTGACATAACAAACTATCTTTTTTTTTTTTTTTTTTTTTTTTTAGACCTCTACAAAGCATTTATATTAATGTTGTTATGAAGACCATAAACACAAAATAAATACATACAAATCAATAAATAGACCTAGATATATGTCCCGGCCGAAACTTAGGCCAGTTAATTCCTCCTATATTTCAGAATCACTGTCGGTCGTCAGGATAAAATCGAAACTTAAATGGCACGAAAGGTGTTAAATTGACAATTAAATGGAGGGAATGGTTTTACAATCGCCAACATAATCGAGCGAGCGTCTTAAAATGTCAAAAATCAATGGGCCAAAACATTTAGTAGAAGGGGATCCAGAAACCCTCTTAAGGGGACAAGGGCCGGTTTTCTGGACCACTTTCTCCCTCATGTTTAGCCCCATTAGTTTTCAGATGTTATGATGTTTGCCCCATTAGTTAGTCGATTTTAAGACCTATCGCCCCATTTCATCGTCAATATTTAGACCTTTCGTGCTATTTAGGTGTCGATTTTTTCCCTGGCGAACGACAGTGAGCCTGTTATGTTGGAAGAACCGGCCTTCGGCCGGGAAATTTGTCTACCAAAATGTTTACAAATTAATCTAGAAGGGGGATCTAATATACCGGATGTTTTTTTTTTTTTTAAATTTGATGGAGGTCTAGGGAGGAAACTATAAACATAATGAATACATGCAAAAATCGCCCAAAAAATGAACCATCCCCCCTAAACGAAAATCTACCCTTCAACAGAGAGAGCGAGAGAGAGTGTGTGTGTGTGTGTAGGAGATATGATGGAAGATAATGAAGGAAGGGGAAGCTGGAACGTCAGAAGTTTTGTTGTTGTGATAACGTGTGCATGTTCTGGAATAAGTAAATTAATGCAAACAAACATGTATTCGAATTATGTATCTTATTGTGTCCATACGGTATCTATTTCTCTCAATATCTTTTCCTCCTCCTCCTTCTCTCTGACTTCTCATTATAATAATCTGGGAGTTTCTCTCTGTATTTGTATTTAATGCATAGTGTCATGAAAAACAAATCGTATTATCATCCATTACAAAAAAAAAGCATATTATTGATACATGAAAGGCGAAAATCAATGAGATACAACATAAAAACGGAAACAACATACTTCACGATTATACGTTATATAAATGACCATCCAACTCTGGTGAATTATGCCATTATAACTTTTGAATATAATTGGCCGGCCGGCTTTTTAATATATAATATTATAGAGTTTACCAAATGCGTATTATAAACTGTAAAATGGCTGCATTAGTTAGTATGGCCGGGAAAATGATATAGACCAAATTATTGAGGATATTATGCGTTGTCATTATTATACATACTGCTCTCACTAGATGTGTATATCTTAATAAATATAAAATACTACAGCGAAGCAAAACACGTCATATAAAGTAGATATAAAGAAACATCCTTATTGAACACGAAAAGCTTCTATAAAATGATGTTCAAGGAAAATCAATCACTATTAAGATTTCACTTGCAAAAATGAGTGTAAACATAATCCGGTCCGATCGTACCATGTACACACGTATGTCCGTATCCAACCCACATTCCTAAAATATGTCCACTTTAGAATCAATGGGCAGTATTACACACACACACATACAGTGTGTGTGTGTGTGTGTGTGTGTGTGTGTATGTGTGTGTGTGTGTGTTATTCACTAACTTGTTCGTCAAGGGGAATCCACGCAATGCGAGCTAAGCTCATTATTATCGCGCCTCTTTAACTGTGAATGTATTGCGTGAAATGCATGTTAAGTGTTTTTGTATCGTTGGAATGGCTGTGGATGTGTGTGTAGTCTGTATTTTAGCCAATTGGTGACATTTGGAAACTAAGGCTTAGGGTTAATCTGTACGGTACCATTCTCACTACGGTACCAGTCTCACCCGAAGGCTTAGGTTGACCAGTAGCTTAGGTTGACCAGTATGATACCCATCTCACCTTGTAACCGATCACCAACCCCAGATGGGACGTCACAACTTCGTCCACTTATACCAGGTTCCTATTTATACTGCTAGGTGAACAGAGGCTACACCGTTAAGAGACTTGCCCAAATGTCTCTTCCCCGCCCGGGTGGGTGGGTGGGTGGGTGGGTGGGGTTGGGTGTATTCAATACAATACATGTGGTCTCCCAGCCGGACCTTTACAGTTACTTGATAAATGACCCTGCCCAGCACCCAGACCCCACTATATACATAAAATAGAGTCACTGGTACACTGAATAGGTCCCGGTGTTTGTGTTTACTATAATTATATGGATGTAAAGGATGTGTGCTTAAGGCTAATTTGTGTACATGTTTATAGAGGTACAGTCGTCGGAATAAGTTCATTACCACCCTTCCAGTTTTATTAGGTAAATAAAACTTATGTAATCAAATTTCGAATAAACTCCCCTTTGCATAGTTTTACAAACTGTTGAGTGAATTGCTTATTCGCTACAATTTCTAACCTGATCCCACCAATAATTAAAAGTTGCATAATGATGGGACTCAGGGTGGATGGGACTCATTAGCCTTGGTCGGCAACCCATCTAGGGGAGACAACCTTATAAAAATCCGGGTGGATGGGACTCGTCAGCCTTGGTTGGAAACATTTCTAGGGGAGTAAACCTTATACAAATCAATTATGTGTAGCTATAAGGGTGAAGCAGGTTAGTGAATGGACTAGCCGCCCACCACTGTAGAAAAATAGTGTTATAAAGATACATAGAAGGCCTCGGAGTCGGACGGACCCTAAATTGAGTGGTTAATCCTGTAAGTCCTTAAGTAAACTGGCATGGGTTGTCCCTCTTACAGGGGATAGGTCCGCTTGGGGTCATTTTGTGTATGGCCACCCTCATTAAGGGGAGTATGGCGTCTGGCAATAGATAGATGGATAGATAATGATAATCATTGGATGGTAAAGGACTTATTCCGACGACTGTGCATCAACCCTACACATTTTCTTTTGTATGTATGTGTGTGGGTGTAGAAAGTGTGTTTGCATCTAAAAAAAAAAAAAAAAAAAGAGGGAGAGAGAAAACAAAAACATACTCAAGAAACATATGCAATTAATTACATTAGTAGTGGGCTGTAGCATGTAACATTGCTCACATTTGGCTTCATATTAGCAATACAATATCAACAGTCAGTAATATTCTAACCCAACGTCATTATAGAAATACCCGGTACCTTTACAAATATTGCACCGGACAATATATTGCGTTCCTATTCTGTTCTTGTACATTAATTGTGTGCAACTCAATCTGGTTTATTACTTTATGTGAAATAGTCGGAAACCACTGCCTGACTCCCGCATATTTATCAAGTTTGTGGAATATTCATTCAATCAATACAAAACCAACTTTGTAAACCGGATATCTGCACAGTACCATTAAAATAGCCATTAGATCAGCACAAACATACACACACCGACAAACAAACACACACACACACACACTGCATAGGTTGTATTAATACTCAATTTATCAGTATATACAATGAATTGTCTTTCATTCACAAACAGACTGAGAGTAAACCCAATAATTGTGGTTCTATTATGACCAAACTGATTGTTAATAACGAACAGTTCACAAACTGTAATGCCAACTGTAAAAATAGCTTCGATCGCCACCACACCAACTACCAGACCAGAAGGACACAGAAGATGCCATTAAACCCCTTCTGTAACGGCGACGTCTGTTGTATTTTATTCTAGCTATATTTAGACGATTTTGTGCAGCTTTAAGAATGATCTGTGGTAGTAAAAACGGTTAAGTGAGATAGTTCATAAGAACATAAGAAAATGGGAGTCTGCAGAAAGCCGATTGGCCTAAGCAAGGCAGATCCCTGTCCCACACAACCCCAATTACAAAGCCCAATTATAGGCTCAACACTCTAATACCCTGAGGATCATCTTACCAAACCGGTTAGAGATTAACGCAGGATTACGGGGGTCTGCAGAGCGCTGATTGGCCCAACCCGGCTGATCCCCCTTCACACCCAACCTTTCTCGTCCATATGCTTATCCAATTTTTTCTTAAAGCTCCCTATCGTTCTTGATCCCACTATATCACTTGGTAGCCTATTCCACCCATCTACAACTCTGTTACCAAACCAATATTTGCCTATATCTTTTCTGAAACGAAATTTATCTAATTTGAAACCATTGGTACGAGTTCTTTCGCTATCACTGAGCTTTAGTACATTTGTCATGTCCCCTTTGTTAATCCCACTAACCCACTTGAACACCTCTATCATATCCCCTCTAACTCTGCGTCTCTCTAACGAATGTAAACCTAATTTCTTCAACCTTTCTTCATACGGAAAATTTCTAATATTATGGATCATTTTTGTCATTCTACGCTGAATTCTCTCCAATGAATCTATGTCCATTCTGTAATAAGGACACCAAAATTGGACAGCATAATCCATATGGGGTCTCACTAATGACAAGTAAAGTTTTAAGATAACATCAGCAGTTCTGTTACTCACACTCCTAGAGATGAACCCGAGAATCCTGTTTGCCTTATTACGAACGCTTATACACTGTTTTCTAGGCTTCAAATCATTGCTAACAAACACACCTAGATCTTTCTCGCAGTCTGAATTTTCTAATTCTAAATTAGCTAGTTTATATTTAACATTTGTTTGCATCTTCCCTATCTTTAATACCTTGCATTTGTCAATGTTAAACTTCATCTGCCAATTTACTGACCATTCATGTAAGGTATCTAGATCCCTTTGGAGGCACTCTATATCGCTATCTGAATCAATTGATCTCCCCATTTTAGTATCGTCTGCGAATTTACTTATCCTACTAGTTATACCTAAATCTAGGTCATTTATGTATATAAGAAACAACAGGGGACCTAATACCGATCCCTGGGGGACACCACTTTTGACTGCTCCCCACTCTGACTTGGTACCATTTATGCTGACGAAGTCACTAAGCTTGTTGATTGCTGGAGGCCCTTTATAAACCATATAAAATCGTCGAATAGTAGCCAGAATAAAGTTAAGAGGACAGCACCGGCAATGAAAGGGTCTTAAAATTGCTACCCTAATTGGGCAAACGTCTTAAAATCTCAAAAGTAATGGGGATAAATAATGTGGGAGAAGGGGATCCAGAAAATAATAAATTTAAGTGAGAATCTCCCCTTAACCCCTTGTGTACCGTCAACATCCTTTATATTCTTTTCTGGCTAAACTACAAGATCGTATTCAGTTAAAAAAGGGCTTAAAGCAATTAACAGGCTTCGAACTATCACACTTAACCCTTAATACTGTCACATATCCTTCTTGAGCAGCATAAAATCGGCAAAATATAGCTAGAATAATACATATCAGACGTCGCTGGTACAGAAAGGGTTAATGTTCTCTGTGACCCATACACCCCCCCCCCCCTTAGTTCGTTCCATCAGTTTAGCGATTTGGAAAACTTTTGCCCCATTTATTTGTCCATATTAAGACCGTTCGTGTCATTTAGGAGACTTTTATCCAGGCGAGCGATAGCGAGCCTGTAATGTTAGAGGAAGCGACCTTCTACCAACAAATTTACAAATTTATCTTGAAACGGGGTCTAGAAGGTGTGATTTAAACTTGATGGAGGTCTAGCGAGAAAACTGGAAAATAGATATATATATAAATATATACACCAAAAAATTGCCATTACCCCCTTAAGTCCGGGTTACATTGTAGCGGGTGATACGGGATCTGTTTGTAGTTGTGTGCTAGACTGATTCTAGATTGTTTCTGATTTTATACAGACTTTTACCTCCAACTTAATATTACTGTTATTAATATCAACCCTTATTATCTTGTCCATCTTACTATGTACAGTCGGATGCCATAGTCTCTAGCCCACTCATAAATATTTGAGGACTTCACTTATTTGTATTTATGGAAGCATATATCTGGAAACAAATTTTTGAATATAATTTTCTTTACAACAACTACAAAACTATATATACCATTTATTGAAAAGCAAGAACTGTCCACACATTAATTTAGATAGCTATGATTGCATAAAGAAAAACATAAGGGGTCCACGAATTCTTATGAGTGGGCTAGAGACTATGGTATCCGACTGTACTTCAAAATAACCCTGTCCTACACTCCCCCCCCCTTCCATTACTGCCATCCCCACCTGTCATGACTGATACTTAAGGTGTCCAAGGACCTTACGCCGGTTAAGCTCGGTTCACACATGCACAAATTAAAGTCCCGTCCGTCCCCGACCCTTAATTCGCCTTGCCTGGGTGGCGTCTTTTTTATGCATGCATAAAATGGTCCGTATGGGTCGGGGCAACTGCCAGAAAAATTATTATGTCGGGGACACCCAGGGGACACACACGGGAGCAATCGTCATCTAGGCGCAGCCTGGCGGCGTCTAGACGACGACTGGCGGCGTCTAGACGACGAATATAACGGGATGAGAACGGCGGCAAAAAACCGTTGGAACAGTTGGAACGTTGGAACGGAACATGGGGCCTCCAGATTGATGCCGTCCTGCCTATTTTCTTGGTCGGGGACGGACGTAGCGTTAATTCGTGCATGTGTGAACCGAGCTTTAGTGACCTGAAGAAGCTATCTGCGAAACTTTGTCAATAGACTGCTCCTCCTCATATGGAGTTTATATTCATTCTGTAATTTTTCTTTTCAAATTGTCAAAGTTATTTCAACATGTTAAGAGATATTGGATTACTTTGAACTTTCCTCATTTACAACTTTTGTCTAAACAAGAAGTAAGACGTGCTGTGGAATGTTTGTAGCTATTCAAAATACGTTCTTATTGCCTTACCATGTATAACCATTTGTGATTGAAAGACCCTATATTCCCTATTTTAACTTAGTACAACACATAATTTCTTGCAATTGACAGTGTGTGTGTGTGTGTGTGTGTGTGTACAGTAAATAAAGGTCGGTGCACTTAATAGCATTATTTCTTGCAATTGACAGTGAGTTAGTTTGTGTGTGTGTGTGTGTGTGTGTGTGTGTACAGTAAATAAAGGTCGGTGCACTTACTAGCATTATTTAATTCCTGTCCCTCTCTGCTGTCTAGTACCGGTAACTTCTTCTCAACGAACATTTTTCTCCTCTTGAATCTAGTAAATTTCAATTGTTCATTTGGCATTCCTCTTATACGTTCACCACAAATTTGTTTTCTCATAGGCATTGACTAATTAAGCATCTACTCATATATGTTTCATCTTTATATCATACCGATTAATTTCCAGTAGCAGTATATTTACAAATACTTGTTCTTTTTTCACTAACCGAAGCATTGTTGACTGTCAATAAACGTTAAATTTCATGAACATACCTCGATGAAATTATCTCTCATAAGCACTAACATGAAAAATATGCATTATAGACGGTTCTAAGACTTGGATTTCTTTCAACAACAAGCCACATCAAATTTAGTCCATTTTGCCTCAGTTTAATGTAGCTGAATGTATAAATAATCAGCACTGTCTCCTTCTAAACCCTCGACTTTCTGCAACTCACCGACACATGCAAATCAATGTACTGTATATGTTTCTCCATCGCTTCGCTCTCCTTTTCTTTGGCTACGCGACTGCTTCTAATTTTTAACTTCGTTATTATCATGATATTTGTATTATCTTGTTTTCTCCACTTCTTCCCCATCTTCTTAACCCATTCAGTACCGGTAACGTTATTTTTATTATATACTGCGAGCCTACTATTTGACGATTTTATAGTTCAAAAACGGCCTCCAGCAATGAACAAGTTTCGTACTATCTCCCTTAACTAATTTTGACTACCACCAATCCTTCCTAAACTGCACAAATCGTCTAAATAAAGGTAGAACAATACTAAAAAGACATCGCCGGTACAGAAGGAGTTAAGCGTTCTTCGTAAAATATTTTTCTTCATATCTTCCATCTCTTCATTCTCCCATTTTCTTCTTTCGCCTATGGTCTTTCTTTCCCATCATTATCTTTTCTTGTTCCTCCTCCCTCTCCTTTTCTATTTCTCTATGTATATCTCTTTCTCCATCTCCTTTCCTACTCCTCCATCATCGTCTTCCAGTTCCTCCCTCACCATTCTTCTTCTTCTTTTCTCTCATTTATTTTTTTGCCTCTTTCCCCATTTTCTTTCTTCCTGAGCCTACCTCCTCCTTCTTCTTTCTCTAATCTATCTCCATTCCTCTTCCTCCTCCTCCGTCAACGTCTTCCGGTTCCTCCTTTGCCATTCTTCTACTCCTTCTCTTTCATCTCTCTACTTCTCTTCCACCATTTCCTTGCCTCCCCCTTCTCCATCATCGCCTCCCTGTTCCTCCTCCGCCATTCTCTCTCTCTCTCTCTCTCTCTCTCGCCCACCTCATGCTCCTCCTCGACTCCTCATTATAATAATCTGGACGTCTTGTAAAGTAAAATTTCCTCGGTCCTCACCGGGATGTCGGAGTTAATGTTTTCCTTCTTAGCCTCTTCAGTAAGGAGAATTTCTACAACCGGTGAGGTCACCATTCGGTGCTATAAGTTGCACATTTGAGTTAAGGGAATTTTTATTATTATTATTTTTATTATTATTATATAGACGTGTGTGATTTTTATATTTTGTATTTTATGTATGTATTTGTATCTCGTCGGCCACCCCCAGATATGGTGTATGTGCTTGAGTACATACATACATACATACATACATTTGTTTTTCTTTTCTGGACAGCCTTCTCCCTCATATTTAACCCCATTTGTATTGAGATTTTAAGACTTTCGGCCCATTTCTATGTCAATATAAATAATGTTTGTAGCATTTGTATGTTGATTTTTTGCTGGCGAGCGATATCAAACCAGTAATTCAGGAAGGACCGGGATAATTTGCTATAACAAAATGCGCATATTTATCTCGAAAGCGGGGGTGGGGGGGGATCTTGAAGGAATTATTCAATTTGCTTGATGGGGGTCTAGAAAACTAAAATCCTCTCCTTAACTAATTTATGTGCATGACAAAGTATCTGTGCAATACAGATGGCATGTACAAATGTAAGTAAATAATATTAAAGTGTAGTTAATACATACTCATATTTGCATTCGTAGGTTTTAACTATTGCACTTATTTAAATACCTAGGAAGTAGAAAATACTGAGGAATAGATTCGATTCTCAAGGTAAAGTAACAAACTAATTCCATAATTGCCGATTAAACACTCCTGCACTATTAATATTATACACAGGTATATAAGGAAGACAAGCAACAACATACCTACTGGTCCTTACTAGGCTGCTTGTAAAACAAAATATATATATACAAAGATTGCCACAGCCATTTGCTGGAGGGCTTGTGCTCCAGAAGGACTGTGGTCCAGCCTACAAAATTATAAGTACTATGTACGATACTGACACGGTCACATTACTCGGGCACAAACGAAGTAAGTCGAGAATTCATGGCAAGATTTGTAGCAATGCGATATTTAAATATCTGGACTGTATGACACTAACATTTCTAGGAATTTGTTCCATAATTTGATCACTGTGATGCAAAAGAAGTGCTTCACTTTATGTGAATGAAACACCTTTCCGACAATTTTGTACTCATCATTAAATATATAACTTTCTATCGAGTTCTTTTAGCCTATGCTCCCATAATAATCAACAACCCTCATTAAAACAAATCCTAATACCTTTTTCAATAACGAAAAATCTACATAGTCTCTCCCGATTTCACTTCTCAACCCTCAGAAATCCCAAGCAGGAAACTAATTAATTTCCACGTAACTCTAAAAAGCTCATACTCACTCAAATATTCCCCGAGATGCGTAAAATGTGACTAACAAGGCAGGAAGCCCCGGCAGTGTAACAAACAGAATACTGACCCTTGCGTAGGTGGCCACAAGGGTCAAGGTGGTGTGGTTGTTTGGCTGATTTGTAGTCAACAATGAGGCTAACTTGCATCTGCAGTGATTACTTTGGTAATTAAATTGGTTGGCCTTATGCATTTTTTGTACACGTGTCCAACTTTGATAATATATTGGAAAAAGAGATGTTAATAAAGAAGTTATAATATGAATATTATGAATACAGAACAAATAAGAATAGGCCTGCAACAAAATAGTTAAAGATAGTTAAAATAGACTTAAGAGACTATCAACCCTGTCGGTCAAGAATATGGTCAGGACTGGAGCCCCCTTTCGAGAACTCCAGCTCCTGCAAATAGTACATAATATAGTAAATTAAGAGATATACAAGTATACAAGAAATGCATAGGAAGTCCTCAATAGAGAAGGCCCACTACAGACTAGACTTGGGCTCATCTTGGAACATTACCATTTAGCTCTGCCCGGTGCTGGGGTGAGAGGAGCAAACAGCCAATATATATAGAAGGGTCCAGGGTCTTTATATTTATAAGAACATAAGAACATAAGAACATAAGAAAATGGGAGTCTGCAGAAAGCCGATTGGCCCAAGCAAGGCAGATCCCTGTCCCACACAACCCCAAATCAATTACAAAGCCCAATTATAGGCTCAACACTCTAATACCCTGAGGATCATCCTACCAAAACGGTTAGAGATTAACGCAGGATTATGGGGGTCTGCAGAGCGCTGATTGGCCCAACCCGGCTGATCCCCCTTCACACCCAACCCTTCTCGTCCATATGCTTATCCAATTTTATCTTAAAGCTCCCTACAGTTTTAGATCCCACTATAGCACTTGGTAGTCCATTCCACCATCTACTACAACTCTGTTACCAAAACCAATATTTGCCTATATCTTTTCTGAAACGAAATTTATCTAATTTGAAACCATTGGTACGAGTTCTTTCGCTATCACTGAGCTTTAGTACATTTTTCATGTCCCCTTTGTTAATCCCACTAACCCACTTGAACACCTCTATCATATCCCTCTAACTCTGCGTCTCTCTAACGAATGTAAACCTAATTTCTTCAACCTTTCTTCATACGGAAGATTTCTAATATTATGGATCATTTTTGTCATTCTACGCTGTACTCTCTCCAATGAATCTATGTCCATTCTGTAATAAGGACACCAAAATTGGACAGCATAATCCATATGGGGTCTCACTAATGACAAGTAAAGTTTTAAGATAACATCAGCAGTTCTGTTACTCACACTCCTAGAGATGAACCCGAGAATCCTGTTTGCCTTATTACGAACGCCTATACACTGTTTTCTAGGCTTCAAATCATTGCTAACAAACACACCTAGATCTTTCTCGCAGTCTGAATTTTCTAATTCTAAATTAGCTAGTTATATTTAACATTTGTTTGCATCTTCCCTATCTTTAATACCTTGCATTTGTCAATGTTAAACTTCATCTGCCAATTTACTGACCATTCATGTAAGGTATCTAGATCCCTTTGGAGGCACTCTATATCGCTATCTGAATCAATTGATCTCCCCATTTTAGTATCGTCTGCGAATTTACTTATCCTACTAGTTATACCTAAATCTAGGTCATTTATGTATATAAGAAACAACAGGGGACCTAATACCGATCCCTGGGGGACACCACTTTTGACTGCTCCCCACTCTGGGATTTAGGGGGTATTAAGGGCCGTGAGGGGGTTACAAGGGTTCCAGTAAATGACACAGGTAGCTTATGGAAGGGGCGTTTAGGGGCTAGTAAGGAATGAATGTGGAGACATTTTGTTTGTTTTTGTTTTTCAAATATAGGCTAAATCGGGAGATTTTTGGGTCAATATACAAGAGACGCAACAACATAGGTAGCAAATTTCTAATGGTAGTTTTGGGTTCCTATCATCATATGCTTCATTTCTATATACTTTTTTATCCCCGGGGAAAACAAAATCTTGGGATTTTTTTTTTGGTCATTAACCTAACCAAAAAACCTTACCTAACCTAACCTATTAGCCCCCAAATACATTTAGGTTAGGTTAGGTTATTTTTTTTTTGGTTAGGTTACTGAAAACAAAAATCCCAAGAAAAATATGAAAAATCCCAAGATTTTTGTTTTTCGGTAAATCTACAGTTATACTACCCCTCCCCCACCTCCCCCCTTCAAAACACGCCTTTTAGCGTGTTTTTGGATGGTTCAGCAGACGCGGAAATTGGAAAAACAACTTATTTTGATAAAAAATTATCACCAACCAGATAAGTTTTTCAGGTAATTTTTTTTTTTTTATGTTTTTCTTTGATATACAGTGTTGTTTAATACCGAGGACCGTCGCATTTTAGTATTTTTAACATTACCCTAACCTAACCTAACTTAACCGAAAAGTAACCCGTTTCCACGACGGTCTAAACTCCCCCTTACGTTCCCTGTTTATGGGTGCGCGACGGTCTAAACCCTGCTCACGTTCCCTGTTTATGGGTTTGCGAAGGTTTGTAATACTTCAATGTATCTATTTCAAGTCAAATATACATTTCCGCGCATCATCAAACCATAATAAGTCTACTACTAATAATATTAACCCATTAGTACCAACAGAATAGCGACAAAATAGGGGTAGTATAACTGTAGATTTATCAAGTCCTGCCCTAAACCTTTATGCAGAAACAAATATTGATCTTTCTGATAGTGAAGTATCGATAATTAACCCTTCATCACAAATGCACCACTCAGTTGTATTATCTTCGTTCAGATCTCTACCGTCAACCATCACTCTCGTTCACTATACCATGTTCCAAGTAAGTTGGCAAACACTTAAAAAATAACCACTATAACTTATAAAAACTAAAAACAAACAAAAAACTAGAGTAGTCGAGCTAATATTTCTACCATTTAGAAAGAATCAGCCAAGGAATAGGAGTGAAAATGTACAGCCCCTTTGCCCTAGCTATTTTAGAGATACAGGTGTTAAGGGTTACGATTTCTGGAATAACGTTACCACTTCCTACTTTCAGCCAGCTTTGAAAGCCTCACTACCCGGCTGCTTTAACATAAGAACATAAGAAAATGGGAGTCCGCAAAAAGCCGATCGGCCCATACAAGGCAGATCCCTGTCACACCTGTATAGTTTTCACTATATTTGTACTGTATCGTATATATTTGTTAAGAAGCTAAGTTTAAGATGTTTAAAAATAGGCATACATCCAACTCCAAATATTGCTCTAACTTTTTGCTATCATAGCTATTAAATACTCATAAGTAATTTAAACCGCAGATCTTTGAATTGCCCTGTAACAACCAGACGATTGGGTAACTGCACCAGCTTAAAGTTCACCCGTCGCCATAGCAACAGGGAAGAGAAAATGGGACAAACGAGTTACATCTAAAACTGCCAAAGACAGTAAATATTGACCGTTTTATCGTTCACAAATTAAGTTATCATTTACGTCAGGATAAGAGACAATTGCACACTTACCAGTCACTTGATACGCCTTTGTTCTCAGTGTCAGCGATAATCCAGACCGATATAATCTTGACACACTCACAGTTAAAAAAGATCACTTCTCTCCACCCGGCGTGAAGAACACTGAATGCTCGGACGGGTGAGTGGTGTTGGTTTGGTCATGTTGCTGAAGTTGTCATACTGGATAAGTACCAACAATGAATATAATTTACATTGATTGTCAGTAATAGGTAACATTTGAAGTGTAATTTCACATGACTAATCCAATCAATTCGAAAATTACTACATTAATATACTGTCTGTTGCTTAATGACCACAATAAGTAAGGATGGACCCATCGGAGTGGGGCTCTGAACAAAGAAGAGGGTGGGAAGGGGTGGGGTGGTGGGGAGAGAGGGAAATCGTTCCCCACTTTCTTTAAGATCAAACAATAACCACGATTACTAAGGTGTAAAATCACTTTAATGAAACAATTAATTTTATATGTTCATGCCCAACATGTAATGCATACTTCTCGTACTGGAGTGCGCTACAGAGAGAGATATATAATACAATTTTCTTGCGGCCGCCACTGATGTTCTTTTCTCCACAGATTCACGAAGAAATGCAGTAACTGGATGGCGGACATCAACTATATGACTGACAAGTTGATGGCCATTTGTTTTACTCATTAGCCAAATGATCATATTAGTCAACCTGGTCTCACCTAATCTAATGTAAATTAGTCGACATTAATGTTTCATATAATATATGAATAAGACAAATTAATCGTAAACAAGTACACCGGAGCAGTGAGTGTCGTGAGGCAGTATAACCCTTTGAGGATTGACAGTTTATTCTGGCTATCATTAGACGATTTTATACGGAAGGGGAAGGATCAGTGGGAATAATACTGGAAAATAGTATCTTAACACCTTCTGTACCGGCGACGTCTATTTAATTGTAGTCTAGCTATATATAAACGATTTTGTGCAGTTAAGAAAGATCTGAGGTAGTCAAAATTGATAAATGAGATAGGTCGAAGCCTGACAATTTGCTGAAGGCTCGTGTTACTCAGAATAAACACGTTTTATAGTAGCCAGAGTAATATAATTTTGTAGTTGATGTATAGATAATCATATTCATAAATTCGTTTCCAGAGCTATACTTCCATAATTACAACGAGGTGAGGTCCACACATTTTTTATGAGTGACTGTACTTCTATAGCGTATAATAGATTTGCAAAGAATATGCAAGCACATTGCTCCAATAATGCAATTGCACACATTACTGTAGCATGATTGCAAATGGTAGAGCAATCTTAGCTATCTTAATCCATACAATACCAGTGACGACATTTCCATTATATTCTGGTAACTATTTGATCATATTAATCAGGATAGGATGGACGTCTATCATTTAAAAAGCTACAACATATCTCGGTTAATCCTTTTAGCAACCATATATCTTTACTAAGCTTCACAAAATCGTCTAAATGTAGCTGACAAAAAAGAGACGTCTCCGGTACTGTAAGGTTTAAAGCTAAACTATAAGCCATCTTTATCGTACTGAAAGAGCAAGGAGGGCTATAAGAAAGTGATGAACGAGGAGAGATAACAGTGAAATAAGTTATCGGTCGATATAACCCCGACGGAGGAACAGTGGAAGAGTGTGAGTCTCATGCATAGTTGAACAGTTCTGATAGCACAGCTTTCTCTTGGTCCGCGAAGCAAGGGTGGGGGGGTCGATCATTGCATTATTATTGGGGATTAAGTCTAGTGAAAACAAAGGTAAGTATGTGTAGTAAAATATAGCAAAATTAATATATACCTAATCGTACTCGCACATAAAATCTTTCTAATTTATAATTTAGACTAACAAATACATATTTATGACAGGCATAAAGAGCTATTAAACTAGCTAATATGGATATAAACTAGCTAATATGGAATTAGAAAACTCGAATTGTGAGAAAGATCTAGGTGTGTTTGTTAGCAATGATTTGAAGCCTAGAAAACCGTGTATAAGCGTTCGATACAAGGCAAACAGGATTCTCGGGTTCATCTCTATGAGTGTGAGTAACAGAACTGCTGATGTTATCTTAAAACTTTACTTGTCATTAGTGAGACCCCATACGGATTATGCTGTTCAATTTTGGTGTCCTTATTACAGAATGGACATAGATTCATTGGAGAGAGTACAACGTAGAATGACAAAAATTATCCATAATATTAGAAATCTTCCGTATAAAGAAAGGTTGAAGAAATTAGGCTTACATTCGTTAGAGAGACGCAGAGTTAGAGGGGATATGATAGAGGTGTTCAAGTGGGTTAGTGGGATTAACAAAGGGGACATGACAAATGTACTAAAGCTCAGTGATAGCGAAAGAACTCGTACCAATGGTTTCAAATTAGATAAATTATGTTTCAGAAAAGATATAGGCAAATATTGGTTTGGTAACAGTTGTAGATGGGTGGAATGGACTACCAAGTGCTATAGTGGGATTAAAAACGATAGGGAGCTTAAGATAAAATTGGATAAGCATATGGACGAGAAGGGTTGGGTGTGAAGGGGGATCAGCAGGGTTGGGCCAATCAGCGCTCTGCAGACCCCGTAATCCTGCGTTAATCACTAACCGTTTTGGTAGGTTGATCCTCAGGGTATTAGAGTGTTGAGCCTATAATTAGGCTTTGTAATTGGGGTTGTGTGGGACAGGGATCTGCCTTGCTTAGGCCAATCTTTCTTTCACCCAACCCGATCTTATAAATTCAAAAATAAACACTGCAATTTCTCTGAACCAGGACCTTTCTAGAATTAATGAATGGGGACAAGAGAATCTAGTTTCCTTTAATGCACAGAAAACCAAGTACATTCAATTTTCTAACCGACAGAATCTCACTGACTCCCATATATTTTTTAATGATGTAAATATTCCCACTTCCCCTAGTATTGACATTCTCGGTGTAACATTAACTACTAACTTGAGCTGGACACATTATGTTAGAAGCATTGCTCAGAATGCCTCTAAAAAACTGGGACTCCTGTACAGAGTTCGAGAGAATTCTTCACTGACGAGCAGTTGGCCGTAATATATAAAAGTCATGTGCGCTCTCAGATGGATTACTGTTCACCTCTGTGGGGTGGAAGTGGAGTGGTTGCATTGAGGCAGTTGGACAAAATTCAAAATAAAGCTATTAGATTAATCAATAACCCTGCAATCACACAGGACCTTCCTACATTAGCCATACGAAGAAACGTTGCATCCCTTGCATTATTCTACAGATATTTTCACAGCAATTGTTCCGAGGAACTTGCTTCAATTGTGCCGCCTCTCCACATCTTTCCCCGTAGAACTAGGGCAGCTGAGAGCGCCCATGAATTTACACTTTCTCCTCCACAATGCAGAACTTCTGCTTATCAGAATTCATTTATCCCCAGAGTTACTACTCTTTGGAATTCACTTCCCTCGAATTGCTTTCCACAAACTTACAATCAACAAATGTTTAAATCCAGTTGTTACAAACATTTTATGAATGGAGGATGCCTTTAGGCACATGGACCTTTTTGTTTTATCTGTGTTTTTCCTTCCTCCGTTCATTGTCTCTTAAAAAAAAAAAAAAAAAAAAAATCGGCTTTCTGCAGACTCCCATTTTCTTATGTTCTTATGTTCTTATGTTCTTATGAGACGCAGAGTTAGAGGGGACATGATAGAGGTATTCAAGTGGGTTAGTGGGATTCATAAAGGAGACATGAAAAATTTACTAAAGCTCAGTGATAGCGAAAGAACTCATACAAATGGTTTCAAATTAGATAAATTTCGTTTCAAGAAAGATATACTGTAGGCAAATATTGGTTTGGTAACAGAGTTGTAGATAGGTGGAATAGGCTACCAAGTGCTATAGTGGGATCAAGAACGATAGGGAGCTTTAAGATACAATTAGATTGGCATATGGACGAGATGGGTTGGGTGTGAGGGTGATCTGTCAGGTGTGGCCCAGGTGTGGGGATCTGCAGATCCCCGTTTTTCTGACCTCTGACCGTTTCGGTGAGGTAAGTCCTAATGGTGTTTTTAAGCTGGGCATATAATTAGGGTTGGGTGTGACAGGGATCTGCCTTGTGTAGGCCAATCGGCTTTCTGCAGACTCCCATTTTCTTATGTTTTTATGTTCTATTGAAAGATAGTTCCATGGAAAATATGAATACATAAAATCAACCTTTGGACATTGGTTGAAAGAAAATGCGTCATATTAATGACAATATAATAGCTCATAATTAGCTCAAGTACATTAATGATGGAACTATATAAAACAAGTTTGAATTATCCTTGCTTAACAAATACAACACAAATAAAGGAAAGAAGATTGAAGCTAACCTAGTGAAATTTAATAATCATCGAATCAGATGAGTGAAAACAATATCAGAACCAATTGGACGATAAAGAAAGATGAATGCAATAATCGAGATCGTGATGGGCAAACATGGGTAAGCTCCATTATGGAATATATTTCTTCCATCCTGGGAATGGTTGTAGAAAGATCAGGAGAGGTGAGTCACAAAGGAGCCGGGGTGAATAAGGTCGATGAGTGAGGGAAATATATGGAGTGACAGGTAGAAATTAATGACACTCATTCACACAATGGTTGCGCCTCTCTCTCTTATACTGTATATTTTCACTATTGAAGTCTATCAATTTATAAATGTATAATTTTGTCTATCTAGCTAGCTCTCCCACACAACTATGGCAGGAAGGGAGTCTAGAATGTTCATGTGTAAGATCTGTCTATACTGTACATTAGGCTACCCTAGCCCAGTTGGAATATATGCACATGCTCAGATTAATATGCAGCAATCGAAACTGCATAATAAATCGTAGGCTTGTGCATATTTCTTTAACCGTCTTGATAGTGCAATGTATAAGTGCGCGGAATTTCGGTGTGAGTATCCTAGGTTCGAGTCCTTGGAGTGCCACATGTATTTGTTGATTTCATTAATTGAGTTTAGAAGTGAAGTTGGTTGGTGAAACAATATAATTCATTCTGGTTCAGGAGCAATTCATAGCGAGGCCTTCCCGAGGGTTAAGTGCCCCATTAATTACTCCCTCCATTCGTCTATACATTAGGCTACCATAGCGCAGTTGGAATATATGTAGCCTACATGCTCAGATTAATATGCAGGATTAGAAACTGCATAATAAATCGTAGGCTTGTGCATACTTATTTAACTGTCTTGATAGCGTAATGCATAAGTGCGCGAAATTTCAGTGTAAGTGTCCTAGGTTCGAGTCCTTGGAGTGCCACATATATTTATTGATTTCATTAAATGAGTTTAAAAGTAAAGTTGGTCGGTGAAAAAATACAATAGTTTAATATTTTATTTTTCGTGTGACTTGACTTACAGTGTGCTGGCTAAATAATCCAGAAGGATTGATAGCCTCTGAAGTCCTATTTTAACTAACTAATCCATATCGGGACAAGGTACTGGTGTTTTTCGCAGAGAGGCTCCAGACCTGACGTTATTTTTGACTTGCAGTGTGCTTAATAATCCAATAGGGAGGAGAATAGTCACTGAGGCTAAGCAAATATATAATATAACAAATATGAAAGAACAACAAACGGGGTATCAGCCAAATCTACCAGTAGATTATTTAAGCCAGTATATCTCAACCATTGTCAACTGCGTAACTATTATAGTGTTTGGTAGGGTTAGAGAATTTAGGTAAAACTTGGATATTTAGATGGCACTTAGTTAGCCGTGGTTCATATATACAAGTTGATACATTCAACTGGCTGAGTTGACATTGAACCCATCAAAAGCTAGTGTAATAGTTGAAGGAGGAAGTAAACTTAAAGGCATTGGTCGAAAGATGTCGGCTTTCTGCAGACTCCCATTTTCTTATGTTCTTATGTTCTTATTTTTTCTGATTAAAATCGAAACCCTAAGGTTCCTATTTTAAGCCCTATCAAAGGATAATAAATAAATTAATTTATTTGATCAAGCTAGCTATATGGGTATAAAAAATTGACATTTGATTGAGAGACTACGAATAATGAGTTGCATAGATCCAACTGGAAGCACTGGTCATAATAGTTCGTATTTTAGTGGTCTATGATTCTGTGGATGATTATGGCTTATGGTGATAAGTTGTGGTGCGTTGGTTGCTACAGTGACTAGTATCCTTGCAGGGATAATGGGGATCGAGAGTAGTGATTGTAGCGAGTCTAAGTGTTGCATACATCAGCGGTTTGTGGTGGTGATTGTAGATGATAGCTGGTTGTTGTGGTGGTGATTACACTGGATAATGTCATGGTGAAGCTGCTTGATAACTGGCTGGGATGGATGATAATTCGCTGATAAAGATGGAGGTATGATAGTGTAGACGAGAACTTAGAATGGATGATATTATAACACAATCGAAATTTGAAATGAGAGGGCAGTGAAAACATGAACAAAAGGGGTGATCAGCTACATTATACTTACTTCTGCAACACAATTATTTTAAAACTGTTGACGCATCAGAGATAACAAATAGCCTAGTCTATATTACAACACATACTCTATATCAAGGAAACCAATTCTACACCATTTGGCTAAGACTTTGGAGTAAACAAGTCCAAGCGGACAATAGGTCCACGTGGCCGTGTAATGACTCGTGGCTCGACACACAGGATGAAATTAAAATATATGGCTCTGTTATGGCCTAGAGGATAGATCTGAGTATATGCACAAGAAAAACATCACATTTGGTTTAGTAATAACAGAGAAATAAAAAAAATCAATAAGCGTCACCCTAACTACAAAAACAACAACAAGAACAACAATGATATTAGTGAAGACTAGAGGTCCTTTGCTTCGTGTGCGGACCTAAACAGTTGGGAACCTGACCAACACAATATTCTTGGTACTCAAAGAAAATCTTTTATATTTGCATGGTGGGGAGGAACTGGTGTGTGAAGGGATAATTTGTGGTGTTGGACGGGGAAACAACCGGTATTATGGGAGGCTCAGACGAGATAACCTGTTGATTGGGAGTTAGTGAGGAGACTGCGTTGATAGACAGTGAAATTGGCTGGTTTAAGAATGTAACCAAAATATACATTAACACGCTTGGCGTGTATTCTTCCAACGCAATTGTGTTATCATTCTGTAATCTCTTGAATATGAGAGGTCATTCCTATGATGGACAAAATTACTAGATGGTATCCCAAGTAAAAGAGTATGGCATCGTGTTGTAAAAGAAATGCTTAGGAAATAGCGGATCTGTATTTCACAATAGTATTTCTTGTATGGTATCCTTGTCCCATTCAGTATTTAATTTGATGCTTTTCTTATACATAAATGAACGGGATATAAAGCAAGTATGTTGTGCTACTATATTGTGGCTGGTGATGGGCTGGTTTATCAGATTGAGAACTGAGCGATCTCTGCCATACCCATAGCTTACTCTGACTGTTCCTTTTACTTTTATATTTTCTAGATCTCAAGTGACGGCGTCTCTTCCGTGGATTGGCCTTCCAGTCTACCTAGATTGGAAGCCAAAGCGTCACATTTTTTCCTTTGCCCCCTCAACTTTCTCTTCATAATTGCTGAGGGGCACAGGGCCCTGGGTGGGGCTTTGGTTTCCTGGGCGTTTCCGCACCCTCCTCAGCTCCCCGCCATGGAGTGGCTTCGGTCACCCAGGCTTTATTGTGGTCGGCAGTGAGGGTTCTGTGGGGGCGCACGGTTATGGCCTTGGCCATGCTCGGGGCCTTGGGGCTGTTTGGCCAGGCAGCTTGGGGAACAACAACAACAACAACTAAATTGTGGTTTCCTTGCATGGGTATTATGATTAATAACATATCTTAATGCTATGCTTGCAAGTTTTTTTACTCTCTCTCTTCCTCATACTCCCTAATGGACCAATGTAAGTAGTATGGTACCCCAGGGATCAGTACTAGGACCAATTCTCTTTCTAATTTACATCAACGACATAGATGAGGGTCTCACCTGTACAATCTCAAAATTTGCTGACGATACAAAAATTGCAAATAGCGTACTCTCAAAAGAACAAGTTGACGATATGCAACACAATCTAGATAAATTGTCATGTTGGGCCCAAATTTGGCAAATGAGTTTCAATGCGGATAAATGTAAAGTACTACATATCGGATACCTAAATGAGAAAGCAAACTATTCGATGAATGGCACTCAGCTTAAGAATGTAAACAGAGAAACCGATCTGGGAGTAACAATATCGAGTAACCTAAAACCGAGTCAACAATGTTCAGAAGTTGTTAAGAAGGCAAACAAAATAATTGGCTTTATAGGCAGGTCATTTGAGCATAAATCCAAAGAAGTTATCCTAACCCTTTACAATTCCTTAGTCCGCCCTCTTCTGGAATACTGCGTTCAATCCTGGTGCCCTTATTACCAAAAAGATATAAACAACCTAGAACGAGTTCAACGTAGAGTTACCAAAATGATACCTAGCCTAAAGAACAAACCATACGAAGAGCGTCTTAGAGAATTAAATCTATTTCCTTTAACCCAGCGCAGATTAAGAGGTGACTTAATTCAAGTGTTCAAAATCATCAAAGGCATCGACAATATAAACTGTAGTAAGTACTTCACTATCGACCAATCTAATTACACGCGGGGAAACGGTTGCAAAATTATTGGTAAATCTTTTAACTCACACGAATCTAAGAATTTCTTCTTCAATCGAGTTGTCAACTTGTGGAATGGGCTTCCCCGAAACGTTATAGACTGTATCACCGTTGATTCATTTAAACTCCGCCTAGACAAATATCTCGCATCAAACCCGCGACTGACTGCGTTTGTAAATGAATAACTTTATTTTATCCCCCCCTCAGTTACTAACCCATCTGTCCCCTACTAACTTCCTAATCCTGCCACGGACAATAGTTCCAGGGCAGTAATTCCCTTTCCAATGTTCCCTTACCCCCTCTAAACCACTGTTTGGACACTTGATCCTCAGTGTTTTGGAGGACAAGCAACCTAGAAGGGTCACTAGATCTGTTGTTGCTTGATTTCCTTTGTACTCCTTTGTACTCCCTCTCAACACATACTGCCTTAACCCCATCTGTAGCGCAACGTCTTTCTAGTTTTATTCTAGCTATATATATATGTATACACGATTTTGAGCAGTTTAAGAAGATCTGTGGTGGTAATAATGGTTAAGTGAGATAGTTTGAAGCCTGTTTACTGCTGGATGCCCTACATAAACCAATAAAATCGTCTGATAGTGGCCAGAATAATGTTAAAAAGACGTCGCCGGTACAGAAGGGTGTAAAGCAAGGAAGGGGACATAGGAAGTAGTAGGGGGTGAGAAAAAATGTCCTGACTGAAGGCCGATTCCTTTTAAATTACAGGCTCGCTATCGCTCTCCAGGAAAAAATCGACACCTAAGTGGCACACAAGGTCTTAAAATTGACAGAAATGGGGCGACATATTTTAAAATCGCCAAACTAATGGGGCTAACATCTTATAATCTAAAAACCAATGAGGATAAACATGATAGAGAAAGGGGTCAAGAAAAAAATCACTCGAATAGAAATCTCCCCTTAAAATGATCAACATTATTGCCTGACAAGCCTTTATCCTACTCATGTCATGTCATGTTGGGAGGGAAGTAATCTTTCCTTTATTCATGTCATGTCAACCCTACGATAATATAGTTTACAACTTATAGTATGAATCCAATTTAACCCACTCTGTACCGGCGATGTTCTTTTCTTTCTATTCTGGCAACTATTAGACGATTTTATTCAGATTTGGAAGGGTCTGTGGTAGCTAAAAAGATTAATTGAGATCGGTTGTACCCTTTCAATGGTTAGAAGTCCTTCCAAAAATAAATACAATCATCTAATAGTTGCTAGAATATAATGAAATGGACGTCGCCGGTACAATATGGGTTAACAACCGATGACGACATCATCCGTAAG
Organism: Paralithodes platypus; assembly: GCA_032716605.1. Taxonomy (NCBI): domain Eukaryota; kingdom Metazoa; phylum Arthropoda; class Malacostraca; order Decapoda; family Lithodidae; genus Paralithodes; species Paralithodes platypus. The sequence continues at coordinate 14,098,494 of CM064498.1, read as the reverse complement.
TACACTTTTGATTATATAGCTCATTCCTAATGTGAATAACAGCTGATGGTGCTAGCAATAAACTTCGGCTTTAATTTTTTACCTCCAGGAACAGTAGAAAGGTTAAATGTAGTTAATTAGCGTTGAATATGTGTGTATGTGTATGTGTATGTGTGTGTGTGAACTGGTAGTGTGTTGACATGTTATGTAATGTAGATGTTTGTGATGATAGTACTCATAAATGTTCCCTACTTAATTTCATATTATATATATATATATATATATATATATATATATACTGTATATATGTATATATTATTATGTAAGTAAATGTATGCAAGCTGATTTAGGAATGGAATTGTCTATACTTTAAACATTTAAGCCTTATACATTTATAATTTTACATTTCTCACGGGACATTGTTTAGTGTGTGTAGCTCACAACCAAATGAGTCTGGGTTCAGTTCCAGGTCAGGAGAAGATATCTGGGCAGGTTTCCAACACCCTGAGCCTCTTTCACCTGGCAGTATAACTAAGAGCCAGAAATTAGTGGACCTTGTGTCTATATTCAAAGCAATTAAAAAGCACGAGACCTTAATAATTAAGGTCTGAATCTGAATAATGACAATATCCTCGTAATTATTTAATGAGCTTATTAGTTAATATTTAGTTAAAATAGGACTTCAGAGGTTATCAACCCTAGTTGATTATTAAGCCAGCACACTAAGTCAAGAACATTGTCGGGAGAGGAGCCTCTTTTCGAGAAATCAAGTACCTTTTTTTTTGTTTTGTTAAAATAGGACTTCAGAGGCTATCAACCCTATTGAATTATTAAGTCGGCTCTCTAAGTCAAGAATAACGTCAGGACTACAGTCTACAGCCTCTCTGCGAGAACTCCAGTCATTGGTAGAATGACCATGCTTTTGGTATAGTTTAAAATATGCCGTCATAACGACGTTCCAAAACTAGTATAAATGTCATTCACGACAGGCTATAACACATTTGCTGACGAAATAAGCAATTGATATTTATTAAGTGAGACTGAACCTATCAATATAATAATAAATCACGGATGGTCCAAATATTGTTCATATGTATTTTTTTCAACTTCGCAATAAGAGTTCATAATATATATATATATTTTGTTTTGCAAAACCCATGATCACAGTATTGGAGATTAAAGTGTGAGTTAAATAGCAGAATAGGCATTATACTTTGTCTTTTTCTAAATATTGAGTGTTTCTATTGTTCATTTGTATCAAACCATATCAGCTTCATGGTAGTCAAAGGGTTAAGTGTCATATTATTGAACCACTTAACGTACAGATGATTTGCTATAGACAGTAGTGTACAGGCACGCATATAATTACAGGTCGACTTGTAGCTTTGTTGATCCAAGTACAAACTAAGGAGGATTTGCACCATTTAACTAGATTATTTTTCCAAATAGATAATCTTCACCAGAGAAAAATATACCAAACAATCCTACCATAAATAGGGTTTCGTTAATTTGGCTCTAGCTATAAGAGCTACTAGTTTAGCAATGATAGTTAGTGCATAATAAAGAAAACGGGATAGGTTTTCTCCAAGGCTCTTGGGGGTAGCTACTGTGTACATATCACCATCCACCTAGCCTCGCCCACTCCCCCCCCCCCCCCCTCCAGTATTATGTAAAAATACTTCATCAGTACACGGAAATTAGCAACTGGCCTAGCCTACTGAAAATTACATGACCTGGCAATAGGAAAGGTGAAATAAGTAATGGTCTGCTGGCCCAACGAGGTTCGGTTTATCTGGCACTGGTTGAGAGTTACTACTTGAAATGGTCAACTAGTTGGATTCGAAACTTTGCAAACGATTGTTTAACAGTTGTTGGGTCTCCTTTTTTATGAAAGCATTCTATATATTACTCATACAGCCATGTTTATAATTTAACACTAATTAGATTGCATTCCATATATCAGCCCTGATGTTTGTATTTGCATAATCTTAAACCTGACAAACCAGTCCAGATGCCTGGAGTAAAATAGGAAAGAAGAGTAATTGGACAGAGGAAGAACAAGCTGAGAAGTGAACCTGACTTGATAGCTAATGAAATATATATAGGAAAGGTGAGACAACAAACATATGTGTTCACATAATGCCTTACTGCAAGGATGGGGACACAGGAAGTAGTTAGGGGTGAGGAAAAATGTCCCAGCCGAAGGCTGATTCCTCTTAAATTACAGGCTCGCTTTCGCTCTCCAGGATAAAATCGACACCTAAATGGCACGAAAGGTCTTAAAATTTACAGAAATGGGGCGAACATGCTTAAAATCGGAAAACTAATGGGGCTAACGCCTTATAATCTAAAAACAATGTGGATAAACATGAGAGAAATGGGTCAAGAAAAAAGAAATCCATCAAGTGGAAATCTCCCCTTAATATGATCAACATTATTGCCTGACAAGCCTTTAGCCTACTCATGTCATGTCATGTTGGGAGGGAAGTAGTCTTTCCTTTATTCGTGTCATGTCAACCCTATGATAATATATTTTACAACTTAATATATGAATCCAATTTAACCCACTCTGTACCGACGATGTCCTTTTCTTTCTATTCTGGCAACTATTAGACGATTTTATTCAGATTTGGAAGGGTCTGTGGTAGCTAAAAGGATTAATCGAGGTCGGTTGTACCCTTTCAATGGTTAGAAGTCCTTCCAAAAATATATACAATCATCTAATAGTTGCTAGAATATAATGAAATGGACGTCGCCGGTACAATATGGGTTAACAACCGATGACGACATCATCCGTAAGTACACTTTTGATTATATAGCTCATTCCTAATGTGAATAACAGCTGATGGTGCTAGCAATAAACTTCGGCTTTCATTTTTTACCTCCAGGAACAGTAGAAAGGCTAAATGTAGTTAATTAGCGTTGACTATGTGTACAAAGGAGTGTATGTGTATGTGTACTTACTCTAGTTGTACTTACTCTAGTTGTATTGCGGGAGTGAGCATGCTCGTTATTTCCCGCCTCCTATATGTGTAGGTGTTATATGTATCGTTGCAATGGCTGTGGATGTGTGTGTAGTCTGTATTTTTAGCCAATTGGCGACATTGGAAACGAAGGCTTTTAGGGTGGATCTGTATGGTACCATTCTCACTATAGACGGTACCGTCTCGCCCGAAGGCTTAGGTAGCCATCAGCTTAGGTGAACCATATGATACCCATCTCGCCTTGTACAATTTTTGCCAACCCCAGATGGGACGTCACAACTTCGTCCACTTATTCCAGGTACCTATTTACAGCTAGGTGAACTGAGGCTAACACATGAATGGAGACAAGCCCAATTTGTCTCCGCCCGGCCGGGGATTGAACCCCCGGCCCCTCGTGTGTGAGACGAGAGCTCTACCACTAGGCTACGGGCTGTGTGTGTGTGTGTGTATGTGTGTGTATTTACCAATTTGTATTTACCTATTTGTAGTTTACAGGAATTGAGCAGCGCTCGTGTTGTCCTGTCTTAGTTACTTTATATTCAATCCATTTTACTTAGACAAGTATCGTAATGGATATTCCCAGTTCCCAGTATTTTGGACTAACATATCATAACTTATGTTGCCCTATTTCCATATTTACTTTTATCCAACCTAGATTTGAACATGTTAATGTTCCTCGCTCTCACCACCTCCTCCTCCAAGTTGTTCCAAGTCTCTATACTCCTATATGGGAAGCTGAAGTTCTTTGTAATTGTATGTGTGTGTGTGTGTGGACTGGTAGTGTGTTGACATGTTATGTAATGTAGATGTTTGTGATGATAGTAACTCATAAATGTTCTCTACTTAATTTCATATTATATATATATATATATTTTCTTTAATACATACGAGGTTGAAAGAAATGGCAATTTCTGCGTTGGAAATTTTATTATTCAAAGTTTCCAGGTCTCTGATGAGTTTTCGCTGGGTGGCAAGAAGTAGATGAAGGAGATGAGCAAAATTCATGGTGGTACATGGTTACATTAATGTACATGAAGATACAGGATATACGACGCATTTCACTGGACAACCAGCATTATCAAGTAAGGATGGAATGATATAAAAGGTAAACAGGAAGGGTATACATAGAGGGTGGAGGATCAGAGGAGGCGAAAATCAGGGGGCAAAAGTCTGCTATTGGTGGAGGGGTATTCCAGGAAAGAGAAAGGGAGAACCGCTTCACGCATGCGCACTGGATGCGGGATGGTGGTCGGTTGGTGGGGTCGAAGCTGATTGGCTGCGTGTCGAGGGGCGTGGCCTAAGTTGAGTGGCGCCTGCGGAAGACGAAGCTGAAGGAGGTAGCGCGGGGGGCTGCATCAAGGGCACCGGGGGGCGAGGGGGGTTGTTAGGTCCTGTAGGAAAGTGCCTTTTGGCAGAAGGAATGATCTGAAGGTCCAGAGTTTGGTTGTTGATGTTGGGATGTAAGGCTTGGATATATAAAGCTTCGAGTATAGGTAATCTCCTTGGGTCACTTTCTTTATCGAGTATGGTGGTGTGTTTCTCTAACTCGTTGCGTGTGAGGTGAGGGTGGTTAGGGGTGAGATAGTGGTCTTTGATGGCTCCAGCCTGAAGGTGAAGAGTTAACCGACATGAAAGACGAGTCTGCGTCATACCAATATAGGAATGAGGTCCACAGTCCTCATAATTACAGGTATGTTGGTAAATGACGTGATCGTCAGTCATCGGGCTCTTTATCTTGGTGGAGGCTGGTTTGTTGCGGAGAACGAGGTTGGAGGTCTTGGGGGATTTGTAATAAATTATTAATTTGATTTTGTTTTCCGGGTTGGTTGGGTGGACATGCTTGGAGATTATTTCTTTTAAGACGGCCTCGTCATTTTTGTGTTCAGAGGACATGTAATTGCGGTAGAAGATCTTAATTTCATTGGGGGGGTCAATGTTGGGAGGGCTTTGGGTGTACCATTTTTCAAGATGGTGGTTGATGGTGCTGGAGATGTCGGAGTTGGAGTATCCGTTATTTACTAAAACTTGGGATAGTCTTTCTAGTTCCTGGTGGGTGTCGGCCCAGGTAGAGCAGTGCGTGAGGGCTCTCCTAACTTAGGCGGAGATGGAGGATAGAAGATAACGGCGGGGGCATTCACTATCGCCGTTGAGGCATTGTCCTGTGTTAGTTGGTTTAATGTAGTCGGTAGTTTTGAACCCATGGTCGTTCAGAGCTACGAGGATGTCGAGGAAGGGGAGTTGTCCATTATTAGATTTTTCAAACAAAAAATCCCGCAGGCAGTATATTAAAACAAACACTAGTATTGCAGTCACGCATAATGTTCTAGGGACAGCTCGTTGTATAATTGTCTTTATGCAAGTAATATTAAGGAGAGTTAGCGCCACTTAACCTGGTGATCATTGCAGATATATTATCTCGACCACATTAACCATGACAATCCAAACCTGTGCCATTTTACAGTCCCACCCTAAATTAATAGTGTTCGTTAACTGGCTTAGAGCTACTGGTATTGCAATGCTAATTATTTATAATATAGAAAACGTGATAGGTTTTCCTTAAAGGTTCTTATGGGTAGCTACTATAATTATGCATGTCATCATCCACCTTTCTCGCCAGTATTATGTAAGAAGACTTCATCAGAAAACATAATTTAGCAACTGGCTTACTGGACATGCCATGACATGAATATAGGAAACGTGAGACAAGTAATTGCCTACTGGCCCAACGATGATCGGTCCATTTGGCACTGTTTGAGAGATACTAGTTGAAATAGTATACTGAGCGCATTTCCCTAAAACTTCGGTTACTATTGTTTTACAGTTGCTAGGTAACCTTTGTATGAATACATTATATGCATTACATTATACAGCCATCCATACAAATAAATGCAAAATAAGTTGTTTTGTCCTGACGGTTATATTTGCATTAACTAAAGCCTGACATGATATAAATATAGGACAGATGAAACAAGTATTAATTTGCATCACTTTATGCCCAGACACACGCAAGGGAGCAGAGGAAGTAGAAGGATGTGAGGAAGGGAGCTGGAGAAGGAGATTAAGTCGTCGGGGCTTTGACCTAACATGTGTGAGTTTGTTGTACAGAGGAGGCAGTACAGATACACACCGACATGTCAAAAATATAGGAAAGTTAGTTAGATATGATAGGACTCCAGAAGCTATCAACCCTACTGGATTATTTAACCAGCACACTGTAAGTCAAGAATAGAGTCAAGACTGGAGCCCCTTTTCGAGAACTCCAGTCCCTTGGGAGGAATGTTATAATTAGTAATGTCATATACCTTGGAATACAGCAGAGCAATATAGATATTGCATCATAAATCCTCATTAGCGTCTGAGTGAGATGGGATTTAATTGAGAGAGACCTTTTCAGTACACTTATGGGCTTTTGAAAGGAAGCTATTCAGTTATTAGGATATAATGACGTAAACATATAGCTTTAACTAATTCATATTATATTTAATATTTATATATTACTTTGCCGACCTTATCCTGATATACACATACGAGAGTAATAATAAAAACTAGCTTCCATGGGTAACTGTACAGTAAACACAAGATGTTGTTTCTTCCGCAGCAAAAAGCAGCCTGGTAAGTCACTGGAAGAAAGCTGGTATATTGAAAGTTTACTCAGATGTTTTAGATTGTTTAAGTAATTAAACCATAAAATATCTGCATCCATTTCATGATATTACAGTATGCATGGATGGACTAATTATGTGTTTGCTTGCAGGACTATAGTATCTTATAGGTATATACCTCTAATCCTGACTATTAATTTTGTTCTGAGCTAATGTGCTATTTTTTACGTAGCATACAGTATTTATTAGTGCTAAGTTAGTTAACAATTTTATTCAGTTAATATACCCTCTTCTTTATGACACTTTAGTATTAGCTGAATACAAAACTCTTGTCTAAGTAAATTACCTTCAGCTGCCATTCCCTATCTTCATCATCCTAGTAAGTCATTAAACTAAACTTGTATTTATCTAATTGTGTATGTGTGCCCGAGGCATATAGCGTGAGAGTGTGTTTCTCCTAACAACAGGCTTGATAGCGTAATGCTTAGTGTGCGGAATTTCGGTGTGAGTATCCTAGGTTCGAGTCCTTGGAGTACCACATGTATTTATTACTTTCACTGATTTCATTTGTTAGGTTTATTTGTAAATTAATTGGCGGATTGGTGAGAACTAACATGAATTTATATAAATGATTGATATGTACGGACATTTGTCTTTACTTGTGTGCGTTAATTTTTTACGTTTTTTAATAACAGTACCTTTAGTAGCATATTTGAATGTAATTATTAATTTGATAATCTGCGTGTCTGTTAATACTGGACTTTTCGAAAAGGGGCTCCAGTCCTGACGCTTCTTGTTTTTCTTACAGTGTGCTGGCTTTAAAATCCAGAAAGGATGACAGCCTCCAAAGTCCTATATTAACTAACGGAATGTTTTAACAAATATGTTATGAATAACTTTTAGTAATCATGTCTGTGATAATGGATACATTTTTGTTGACGCAATTATTATATTTTTCCATGATTATTATATTCAAGATCGACATTTTGATGAATGATCATTGTTCTAAAAAACCGATCATTAATCAAAATCATTAATGTTGATACATTTTAAGCTGAAGAACCAGCAATCGTACAGCACAAGTTTAATAGACACCTTTACTTATAGTCGAATCTATGGCGGTCACGTCACACTAATATTAAGATTTACTGATGAGTTGAAGATATCATAAAGTTCCTATGGTGTATATATTTTGCATGTATATCAACTTTGCATGTATCTCTATATGCATACAGAACCAAACAACTTGCAAAATACTATATGAACAAATATGCGTAAAACGTAGGCCTAGTTAAAAAACAAGGTATTTCAAGCTCCATTATATGCCTATTTATTTGAAAGTTAAGTGTTACATTGAACCTACCTAGAAATATATCAACCACACAGTGTAGCCTACTATTGTCAAACACCTTTTTTTATCACAATCATGTCTCGAACCAACTTAGGGTTAACTAAATATTGTGCTACCCACAAAGCAAGAGCTAAACATACTGTGCAATGTTAATAAGGGCATAACATAAACGCGATACGTTTTCTTCAGTGTTCTAGGGATAGCTAATACGTAATCATTATCTCTCTCTCTCTCTCTCCTTCCATTACACAATCACCCTCACTTCTCCTTGCTTGGGTTTCATA